>OY764961.1:91205608-92405608 GCA_963668005.1 Melieria crassipennis | reverse complement strand
GGCTTTTAAGGAGAATTTTTAGGAGGAAGAATTGTGAAGGAGACTTCCTTCTCCTTCTAGATTCTAGAAGATTCTTGGCCTTTAAGGAGAATTTTTAGGAGGAAGAATTGTTTGGAAGATTTTGATGGTAATACATTTATTTATTTCATTGTTTAAGTAATCCAGAAGTTTTGTATTACAATTCATACAGATTACTACGAGAAGTACAGTGAGATATATAAATATCCTAGCTAATTAAATCATTCAACAGCAGTTTAAAATGAGTTTCGGAATAGGAAAAATCCAAAACAAAAGAATTTGAGAGCGAGTTCATTTCTTTTAAAGCTCTAAAAATTGGGGCAAAAGAAGCGTAATTTGTTCTTACCCTTTCCAAAGCGAAAGTGGCATGATTTCTTAACGACCTTTGCGGAATAAAAAAATTGATACGACCAAGTAGGCAAGGACAGTCTATCGCACCCCGTATTAGGTTAAAGACAAAGGTAAGTGAGAGAATACTTCTCCTACCCTCCAATGACTTTAAATTAATAAGTAGACATCTAGACTGGTATGAGGGAATGGGGTAAACAAAATGCAAAGAACGTAGGGCATAACGAAGAAACCTTTTTTGGATTCGTTCAAGTCGATTGATGTGACACGCATAGTAGGGTCTCCAAATGAAGGCCGCGTACTCTAGCTTAGACCGAACCAGGGAGGTATAGACCAACTTTAGAGTATACGGATCCGTAAAATCAGAGCTGAAACGGCGAACAAAGGACAGCATAGAGTATGCCTTTGCAATCGTGCTGTTTAAATGACTTTGGAAAGAGAACCTATTATCAAACACGACACCAAGATCAGCAATTTCAGTAGGATTCACTAGGTGACAGCCACCAATGTTGTAAGAAGGGAATAGGGGACCGGGATTTTGAGTAGGTCACATGGAAACACTTATTTATATTTAAATTAAGCTTATTTTCTACACACCAAAGGACAACGTTGTCAAGGTCCATTTGAAGATTGCGAGAGTCTGAGAGACACGATATTGATGAGTAAATCTTCAAATCATCAGCATACAAAAGGTACTTGGAGAATTTAAAGCAACTGGCTATGTCGTTGATAAAGATTACAAAAAGAAGGGGACCTAAAATACTACCCTGGGGTACGCCAGAGGAGGCAATAAAAGGATGTGAAAATACATTGTCAACTACAACAACACAATTACGGCGAGCCAGATAAGATTTCATCCATCTTAAGAAGATAGAATGAACTCCAAGACTATGTAACTTCGAAAGCAACAAAGAGTGGCTAACCTTATCAAACGCTTTTGAGAAATCCGTATACACAGTGTCGACCTGAACATGGCTGTGAAAAGCAGATATGCAGTATTCAGTAAAAACTGCCAGGTTAGAGACTGTGGACCTACCGGCCATGAACCCGTGCTGGTTTCCAGAAATCAAACGGTTTATTGAAAAATAAAGTTTTTGTTTGACAATGAATTCAAATAATTTTGAGACCGTTGATAATTTGGAAATGGGTCTGTAGTTCTCTACATTGCTCTTATTTCCACTTTTAAAAATTGGGTTTATGAGAGTAACCTTCCAGGCGTCAATAAACTCACCCTCCTCTAGTGATTTATTATAAATCAATAATAGAGGATAGGCTAAAGCATAGCAGCTCTTGAAGAGGTACGAGGATAAACCATCCACATCAGAATGAGATGACGATTTGATTTGCCGTATGCCGTCTTCCACATCGTCAATGGTTAAAGAAAGTGAACCAAAATTAACTGAAGAAACATTGTTCCGGAGACTATTACCACTTACATCAGTTTCCGGTTCAAAATTGGAATTAAAAAAATCCGCAAAAAGATTCGCAGCTTCAAAAGAAGTATGAGCTTGGGTATCATTAAGGAATACTACAGAGGGAATACTAGAACAAGATTTCTTAGACTTAACATAACGCCAAAAAGCTTTGGGATTGGATTTTATATCTGACTCAAACTTACGAACATAATTACGCTTCAGCACCTTACTCAATGATTTAAACTCTTTCGAGTATTGCAGATACTTATCTTTGTGTATAAAGGAATTCGATGATTTAAATTTCCTGTAAAACTTGTTTCTCAAATTCTTGAGTTTCTTAAGCCCTTTAGTATACCAAGGAATCTTATAACATTGCTTTTTAATAATTGGTATGTTGCTTCTGCAAATTTCACTAATCTTATGTTTAAATATATCAAAGCATTTGGCAACTTCAACCGCAGTAAATAACGAATCCCAGTCTAAGGACTCAACTGCAGCATTTACAGCCTCCATATCACCATTTCTGAAATTAAAACACATAGAATTACTGTCCACGCTGATAGTGTTAAACTCATAAAACTCTAAGTGGAGGACAAGTGGAACATGGTGCAGACCAGGTCTGGACAAGGGATCAAGGCATTCCAATAAGGAAGAATGCATATTGCCTTTGATAAAAATGAGATCTAAAGTTCGGTGCAGTGTATTTGTAAAGTTGTTTATCTGCATTAGGTCAGAACTTAAAAAGTTATCCACCAGATAGGTTTCAGCAAAAGTAGAAATAGATTTTGGATATAGCCCACGACCATTACTCATACTAGACCATTCGATATTACTTAGATTGAAGTCACCAATTACACATAAATTTTCATGATTTGAAGCTAGAGCAAGAACATTGTCAACGTGAGCCTTATTGATTACGTCAGCACTAGATGGTGGAATATAAGAAACGCAAATAAAAAATTTAGAAATGCCATTCACCGAAATACAAATTTGATCCAAGAGAGTGTCCGCATTCTTTAAAGGCAGCAAGGACGCGCGGTATTTTCGGTTAACTGCTATCAAAACGCCTCCGCCTCTTGAGAGCCCAGTTTTTGACGCATCACGGTCTTTGCGGAAAACATTGAAAAGATTACAGTCGAAGAATTCATTGTCAAAAAAATTTCCGTTGAGCCATGTTTCCACAAGGATAAAGATGTCATAATCCATATGGGAACTCATGGCAAAAAGTTGTTTCGATTTAGTTCTGAGACCCGATACATTTTGAAAGTATAGTTTTAGATGTTTTGGGGCGACATCAGGTGGAGGAACTACGCGTCCCGTTGATTCGCAGCGTCTTTGGGAAAAAAACGGAATGGACGGATCTTCACATTCGTTGGCCAAATATCCGCGTTAAGCACCTTTTCAAAGCAGCATTCCGACACTCCAAGTTTAAAGTTGATTTTTTTTAGTTTACACACCTCCGCGTCTTTTTTAACAAGCATAAAACAGGCCAACATCTTTGAATCAATCGCAGCATGCTTTGAAACATAAGCCAAAATATCATCAGCTGTTACATTACTGGAAAAGGATGATACGTGCAACCATCTCATAATAGGCACAACATGCAGTTCTTGATTGCTATTCGATCCGACGACAATAGGTTGTCTAGCAATTCTACGGCTATTTTTGGAGACGAAATTCCACTCGGGCAACTGGTGCACAGATGAATTCCCAGACGAAGCAGCAATACTAGCATAAGAGAACGCCTCAGTAACAGGCGCATTATTAGAGGGCGCAGTAAGAGCGGCATTTAAAGTTGACGTTAAATTCTCCTTCCCTGCATTACCGACGCACGCACTTTGTGAAACAGCAGGTAGCGGTGCAGCGCAGACAGAAGCACGAGAGCCCGACACAGTATGCTCAGCAACAACAACAGGACCGCCAGCAGACGAAGATGACGAAGAAGAGGGAGCAGTAAAATGAGTCTGACTAGCAATAGTAGTCACATTATTGTTTCTATTGTTTTTATTGTTTCTGACATTACCAGTAGGAACAGGGTTTTGTTTGTATACACTAGCAGAGACAATACTCTGCAGAGTTTTTAATTCCTGTGCTAACGAGGAAAGCGCAGCATCTTTATCACTAACAATAGATTTCAATGATAAAATCTCTTGATGGAGATCATCAGTTTTTTTCAGTAGGATCTCCCTATCTTCAAATAAAGCATTCACTACTGAGAGTATGCGAGCGTTATCCGCTCTTAAAGCGACAATTTCATCAGCCACTGTAAGCAATGTAGTTTGTTGCTTATTATCATGCGAAATTAGGCGTTCAGCTTCTTTGTTTTTTGCCACTAGCGGAGGAGCAGATAACGGTGGTGAGCGAATAGAGGCGCGACGCTCAACCGCACACGATTTACAAAAGAAAGGCTTCTCCGAGGCTAGCAAAAAATCGAGATCTGCTTGTAAGATACCAACACAGTCAATATGGAAAAGCTCTTTACACTTCGCACAGATAATTTTCTGTTGAGCACGGTCAACCTTTTGTCCACAACAACACGGCATTTTTAGTTCAACTTCAAATTATTGCATTTAGAAAAATTAATGTTTGAATATAGCAACTGCATTAAATTGTTTTATTTTTGCAAATTGTTCAACTGTTGGACTTTAATTAATCCACTTCGTCACTTTGAATTCGACTAAGTAACTAGTAATAATTGATTTTTAATTGACAAGAGACCGACCAGCGAAAACACGTCCGATCCGCTTGCACGACTCGACTCGATATTTGACATCAACAGTGGCACTGAATCCTTGAATATTGAAAGCTAAAGTGTCTAATTTAATTTTATTTTATGCTTCAAAGTGTATAATTTACGCAATGAATGAAAGAAGTTTGCAAAAGCGAATTTTATACCGATCCAATTTTTTATATCTTTTGTTTGTGTAAAGTAAATAAATATATTTTTGTTCTTTTATGAGAAGTTTAATTCCTTAATTTAAACAAACATGGGAGAACATTATAGTTCTTTTAAGATTTAGGAGAAAGTTATTTCAGGTAACTGGCAACACTGGTCCGAGCTAGGAATCGAACCTAGGGCCTCTGGTACGAAAAGTCAGTGTGTGACCCGCTGCACTATCGAGACCGGCGTTAAGCATTAAGAAGGCATTAAGTGGCAAAAAATAACTTTAATGCAAAAATTGTTATTAAATCTTTTTCAGAGCATTGTTTAATTTATATTCGAACTAAAAATTAACCAAAATTTTTCGAATTACTTGTCACACTAAAATACCAGCACTTTGGGGTTAACGCCCTTCTTCATTACTGGGACACGTCTTTCGTTGTTGGATTAAGTCTTAAATTTAAATAACCAATTTGTTCCGTCTTCCATGACACTGCAATCAAATTTTGTCGAAAAGTCACTGTACAACGCTCAAGAGCGGTCTTGAATTGCTTTCAAGAACTGCTCTTTAGTAACATCTCCATTCGGAACTTTTTACACTTAAAAAGATCTTAAGTTTCCTCCCCTTTTGATTTTGTGAGCAGTTGATGCTGATATTTTATTTTTAGCGGCAACAACATGTTCAGGAAGGTTTGCATTCCTCTTGTAAGACCCTAACATATCTTTGTCAACTTTTTTATGGTTCATGCCCGATTTTGAGCCACATCTAGCTTTTCTCTTAACCCCAACATTATTGTTGATATATCCTCATACTTTTTATTTCATCGATATTTCAACTTGCAACATTCTTCCTATGCGAGAGTTGCTTCGATTTTGTAGATATTTGTCCGAAAATTCATTTCCTTAGCCGAAGTTCATTGCTCTCTATTGTCCATATTCATGAAACTTGACTATTATTGAGAGCAGATTGGTAAAATTAGCACACCAAAGGATTAGCTAATCGTGCTATACATAACAAAATTGTGTTTTGTGAAGTGCTGCCAGATTTCACCTGAAGCAATTCTAGTGCATCGTTCGATAACTTGTTGCCATTTTTAAGGTAAATTAATTATGTCTCTTATAGATATTCACAAGCTTCCTTCAAATTTTTCACCAGCAAAATCATTCGTTATAGACAGGAAAAGGTGAAAGCTTGAGAACATCCCAACCAATCGAGACCAAAGTTTCTGTCGAGTCTCTGTCTCTGTCCATACACATGGCGTTGTCCTGATGGAACAGAATTTCTCTCTAATTTTCATAAACAGGCCACTTCTAGGCAATTGCTTCTCACATTTTTATAGAACTAGAATCTTGAGAATCAAAATTGTAGCCGTGGGAAAGCAGCTCATAATAGATAATTGACTGCCAATCCCATCAAACACAGAGCAAAACCTTCCTGAACATCAATCTTGGCTCTTGGTCATTATTTACGCCACCTCACTGCGAATCGACCAGGACCGTTCTCGCCATAACTTGTGGTAAGTGATACACTTTTCATCACCAGGAACCAACAAAGCTCGCCAAGCTTTTGGCGAGTCTCTCGCGATGTGTATGGCCTGTATTTACGTGCAAGTATCGTTTACTCAGACCATCCCGAACCCTGGTTGTTTTTGCATCCTGTTCGAGTCCTTGATGTGGCACCCATACATTGCGCTTCTTTTTGTATCCAACCTTGTTGAAGTGGTTCCAAATGGTTTCTTCTGCAATGTTTAGTTTATCTATAATCAAAACAGTGCATACATGGACTCAAGGATTCCTGATTTGATTTTAGGGACATGTTCACCAATTGGCCTTCCTAAGCTTTATGCATCTTTGACATCAAAATAACCAGAACGAGATGGACTAAAGTAAATTTACACCTGATTGGCTCTTACAGTAATAGGACTACAAAAACTATTCACATTTTCAGCCGTCTGGCTTAGGTTTTCACTTTTATGGAAGAAAAACTGTAAAACATGTCGCATTCTCGCTTTGATTGGTCCATCTTTGACGCACTTTCAAAAAAAAACTGACCAGTGTTGCTACTTGACACATTTTTTTCCGACCAAACTTCCGACCAAATCCGACCAAATTAAAAATTTGCGATATCTTTAATTTTTAAATTACAATTTAATTTTTTTAAGTAAATTTTTTGTACTAATGAAAAAATATTCTTTTTCATAAGCAATTTTTACTCTCAGAGGTTTGCCATTTCCAGCTGAGAGAACAGCCACCGAAAGAGAAAACGAGTTTTCCCGTTATTTTTAGGTGTTATTACAGGCAGTAAAAGGGTGTTAGGTGTTATTACGGCATAAAAACTGTAGGTCCCTTCCACCCGCATACAAATTCACACGCACAACACGGGTGGTTGCGGGAAGCTAGGCCTTAGTCTCGCGTAAGCGGGCTGTCGTGCCAGTCAATTATTATTATTATTATTAATTATTAATGAAAAAATATTCACATCACAAAACGGTCCGAAATTGGTTTAAGCGGACCAGCGGACTAAAGTAAAAAAATCTAACCAATTTTGGTCCGAAAAGACCAAAAGCGACTGAGCAACTCTGAAACTGATTGAAACAATCGCAAAACTCTCTAAGAAGTTATCTTAGTTCGAAATCTTATCTTTCTAATGCCAACTAGATCAACCCGATCACTCCTATACAGCGCGAGATACAAATTAGTAAAGTCAACTATTGAAAAAACAATTAATTTCATTTTACTACGAATTTGTATGACATTGATCCAAAAAATATTCAATGTACAACATAAATCAGCCACAACAGGTATCTAAGTGCGCACAGGAATAGAATAAACCACAACTATTTGAGTCGAAATGTGAGGTAAAAAAAATTTCACTTTAAATGTTGCGTAAATAAAATTAAATAAATTAAAATTTTAGTGCAAACGTGTTGCGTGTACGAGCTCGACCACGAGTGCGATAACTGAAGCCTTGTGATAAATTTAGCATTTTTGTTTTTTTACTATGTACAAGTATTTATTTTAAAATTATTATTTTTTTTTAATTTATTCCTTTATGTTTTTCCAAAAATGCAACAACAACAATGGACTAGTTGACAATGGCAAAATTGAAGACAGTAGCCAGTAGAGAAAATAAACGACGACTTAACTGTACAAATAAGAAATATGATTTTTGCTGTGCGCCATGGCCAAGTGGCGAAAGGGGAAGACGTCGCGTGGTTGTGTTGTTGTAGTGGTTCGTGCTGGTGTCAAGTTGAAAATACTTAAATGAAATGAATTTGCCTTTGCTTTATTTATTGCGCCATAATAACATCAAATGCGCCAACAGTAACGATAACAACAACAAGAACAACAAAAAGAAGCAACAACAACAGAGACATTTGCCCACAATATTGCCAACGCTCGCATAAAAACCTAAGTGAAATCGATTTTGCGACTTTAAGGTGAATTGATAGATGAAATTTTGTTGTTGTTATTATTATTGTTGTTGTTGTTGTTTTTGTTGAAACGTTTGCTGTTATAGTCATTGTTATTGCTGCCACTCGAAATATTTATTTAGACTTTAGTAGCTCTAATGGACATGCGACTAGATAAAAATTTGTGTACACACCAACACAAACCGACACACACACACACACCGTTTATGTATAGAAAGCAGCGGGCGATGGAGCGCCATCTATTTGGTTGCCTTAAAGTTGTTGTTTGTTGCTGTTTTATATTTATGTGTTTTTCGGTGCGTTGTTTACACTGTCAGACGACCTGTCAACTCAGTGCGCTCGTAGTTGTTGTTCTACTTACTTATTATTATTTTTTTGTAGAACAGTACATTAGTTGTTGTTGTAGGCCTTGTAGTTGTTGTATGACCATGTCAGATGTCACTTGAGCGCGTCTTTGTTTCGACTTTAGCTGCGCCTCTCATTCGATTTGACGAAGTGGATTAAAAGCTCCTCGTCCTGCAATGCGACTCCTTGGCACAAAATATGCAAAAACAAAACCGAAATAAAATGAAATGAAAGCAAATTCCTGCAGAAATATGCGAGCAACGTGCAAAGAAAGGACACGAACGGAAATTGTTGACATTTCTGTTTTCACACACGCACACGCAAACACACACACACAGAGTCAAGAAAACAAATAACACAAAAAGTAGCTTAGACGAAAACAAAAGTCAAGCATTATCTGTCTTTCTTCTAATGCATTGAAATTTGTGGTCTATAAATTTTCACAAATTCCATTTCAAGGTATTCATCGTTTCCTTCATTGTTTCCCATGGAAAAAACCAAAACAAAAGCAACGAAGCTTGCAGTGTTTGCGAAAGATTAAATATATTCAAATGTTTGCAGTGCTTTTCGCTGGAAAATACTGCGTGTACTTTACATATTCGCCGGTAGCTGCATGGCCAACGGTTGGTACACGACAGCAGTTAATCTGTGCGCAAATATTTACGTGGAGATTTCCTAAACTGAGCACCGTCAACATTGGCCCCCAGTTGGCTGCAATTAAGCGAAGTCGGAAACATCCGACTGGCAAAATTTTTGCGGGCCAAATTTTACGCGTCAAAGGATGACATAATTTTTAGTAGAATGTAATGTTGTGAAGGTCCTTTTTATGAAAAACTTTAATCAGTAGATTGATTAGATTGCCCATAAAAATTTCTGATTCATTCGGCAAACGTCAGCCATTTTAAATTATTATTATTTAAATTATGTGATGTGTCAACGAAGATTTAAAAGGTTGTATGGAGAAACATGATTTAATTGGATATTTAATTAATTTAATATTTAATTAATTTCATCACAATCTGATGGGTCAAGAAAGGGTTAATACTTTGTATAGAAAAACTGTGAAAAAGAATTAATGCCTTTTGACTTCAAACTTGATAAAAAGTACTTTCAGTGAGAAATAATTCGACACGTGTTTTTCATTTTTTTAAAATCGAAATCTAACGAAGTAAACGACGGGTTTAGAGTTTGTATGAATTTTTTACTTCAAACTTTTTAAAATAACTTCAAATAAGAAATAATTTGGCACGTGTTTTTAATTTTTTCAAAACTCAAAATCTGAAGAGATCAACGACGGGTTAAGAGTTCGTATGGAGAAACTGAGAAAACAAATTAAAAATGGGTCTATTGACTTCAAACTTGGTCAAAATATTCTTAGTGAGAAATTTTTCAACACGTGTCTTTCATTTGTTTTGAAAACGAAATCTGACGATAGGTTAAAAATTTGTAAGAAGAACCGGAATAAATTTGTCTATTGACTTCAAACTCGGTAAAAGTGCTTTAAATGGGAAGGAATTCGATTTGTGATTTTACCTTATTTGAAAATTAGAATCTGATAGGGTCAAGAATGGGTTGAGTATTTGTATGGGGAAACATGATTTTATGGGTCTGTTAACCTTAAGTATGGGGAAAGCATTACAAATAAGAAACAATTAGACAAATATTTTTCATTAAAATCTAACAGAGTCAAGAAAGGGTTAAAAGAATCGTGATTTATTGGGTCCATTGATTGGACTTGGAAAATGTACTTTTTTAGTGTTTGAAAATCAACATCAGACTCGGTAAAAAATTTGTTGGAAGTTTATGTGAAGAAATATAACTTAACCCTTTCAATACGACTTTCGGCCAGGGAAGATATTTCTGTATAATTGAACTAAATATGCTGTAAATAAGTAAAAGAACATGTTTACATAATTTCAGGTTTTTTTTTTTATGCAAAAGAGCAATTAGTTAGGTTATGCTAACCAAAAAACGTGTTGTGAAGTACTGACTACAGACTACTGTTTAGTCCCATCCCAGCACTTTAAGAGCGAATACTTTTCGCACCAGTAATTTTTGAACATTATCTGGGACTTATATCCCCGCAGTATTGAAAGGTTTAAGGGGGTCAATACGTGTAAACGGTATATTTTTGGAATCGCGCATATGCCGGAAAAAATTAATGCAATGTACAATTTTTTTTTTCATTCTTTTGTTAAAATATAGCAGTGCAAGACAACAAATTTTTTTTTGGCGTGCTCAAAATGGCGGCGGTGGTGGGGGTCCAACGTTGGGCCCAAATTCTAGCAGAAGTTGTGCCAGCGCCCCAAAAATCATCTGAAAAAATATTGCTATTAGTTATTATGAGAAAATATATGTACCTTCTAAAGTAACTAACAAAAACAATTTTTTGTCGAAAATACAAAAATACTCTCCAACCGAAAAAAATTACCTTGTTTTTCTTAATTTCCCCAAAATGGCGCCACGGATTTCGCCAAAAACAATGAAATTTTTAGTTACTTAAGAAGTTCTATGTTTCAAAAAGTTGCTGCCCAAATTTTAGATCAGTGGGACTAAAACTTGCCGAGATATTCTACTTCCATAATCAAAAACCAGTGTTTCGAAATAATTCGGTTTAAACTTTGCGTTACCGATATCATGCGGAACGAATTGACCCCCTCTTGAGACTCCCTGAAGTCTATTTCACAACAAAAAAATTTTGAAAATTTTGTTAATTTACACGTATTGACCCCCTTAACATTAGATAAAATCACAAAGCGAGTAAACATTAAATATTTCAATGAATTCACAAAATTTCAAAAATGAGTTTTAAAAATCAGATTTTACTACACTTTGGCCTCGACTAAATAAAAAAGAAAACACTGAACATTTATTATTACAAGTTTTCCATTTCGTTTTTCCTGCTGCCAAAATAAGCTGTTTTGTACATCTGCTCTCGGTTTATATAGAATACTGATGTGTATTAGTGCTTTGTTTACGAAAATTTCCTATGGAGGATTACACATAGAAGACATCGGAGCATTGGCATTGGCCGAGAGGATGTTCCAGCCATAACGAACTAAACACCAAACTAAGTGTCCATTAAAACAGACAGACGCGCAGACAGATTGTGGCCTTCCGCAGACCTCAACTCGCCCATTGCGCCTCGTAAGTTGAAAACAACAACAGTCCGATTCTCGAATGTAAACAAATCGCAATCGTGTGTTCGCTGTTTGTTGACAACGATTGTCCAGAGCAAACCAACGCAAATGTTTACTTGTTTGGCGTAAAATCCAAGCCAACACCCAACGAAATATTTGACCCAAAAACTAAGTGTTTCAAGTTCACGCCAACACCCAATCAGGCCGCACTCGAATTCCGCAAAGTTGAGTTCTGTGCCGCAGCTGCGCCACGTTTCGTGCCACCGTTTGGTGGCTGCAGTCAGGAAGCCTTACTGGCTGCCTGCCGACAATTTCATGTCGGCAACACGCACACACTCAACTTTAAACTAGTCGCGTTCGAAACGAGTTTCTGGCTTTCGACTGTCGACAGAAACGAGTTCAGTGTAAAAAAAGCATATTTTTTCAATTCAGAAAAATTCACTGAGTTTTTTTTTTGGTTTTGCTACGACTTTCATGCATTTTGGCGTTGCAGCCAAGCGAGGAAAAACTTTAAGTGCAACAAAGCCAACAGTAACAGGAACGCGAGACGTCACAGCCACAGTCGCAGTCGCAGTCGCAGTTGCAGTTGCAGCTGCAGACAGCTTCACTTGTGGGCCAGTGTACAAAAATATTGCAGCGCACCGTCGTCGAGGCTAAAAATAGAAATGCAACAAAACGGACAATCGATTGGTGAGACGGTGTTGGTGATGGTGTTGATTTGGTGCACAGTGTAGTGGCGGCGAACAGATGGGACTGACAAATATTTGATTGAATAAAATTGCGAATAAATTTTGGCAGCTACCAATGTTTGCATAAAATATATCTACATCAAACATATACAACGAAATTTGGATATCAAGTTACAGGGCACTGGGTGTATTATCTCTCCCAAATAAGTTTTAGTAACTTTCACAGGCCTCAAAACTTTAAAGACATACATTTTCCCTGCTTTCTGGAAAATTAGAAAATTTGAATAATTGGTTCGCTTAACGATTCGTCGAGCTAAGCGATCAAGTCGGTCATTAAACAAATTCAGACCTGATTTCTGAACCTTAGAAGCCCACAAAACCAGAATATTTGTAATCGAATTGCACACCTAAAAAGGAAGTCTTACTGCTTGGACTTGGAAAAAAGACAGCTACGTCTGGTCACCGGCTTCCAAATCTGACATTCACATACAGGAAACACATGTCCTGTTTTGGAGTAGAACAAGGCATCACATGTCGGTTCTTTGGAGAAGCGAAGGAAGCACCGGATGACCTCACCTTCCACCTTCTTCTTCCGAAGAAGAAGTCGCCCGCTCATCGTCTTCAACGCGTTTTCTGGTCGCCGTAAGCCTTCTGCAACATTCTCAACGTTTTCCATTTTTTGTTGAGTAATTTCAGACTTTGGAAAAGTCGAAAAAATTCACTTTTTGCGTCGTACAAAACCAAGCGAAACTCAAACTTTGAGTCTCAAAGATTAATGACGTGAAATTTGACATGGATGTCTGTAATAGTGCTGTCAACCTAAGAAAACGATATTTCGGCGAAAATAATTACCGGCGTAGTTTAAATTGACAGATTCCGGGTTCTGGGTTCATACTTAATAGCAATTTGTCTACTTTAGATTGCAAAAAACATCCCCAGAGGCTCAAAAAATATTCGTTTCACTTTTAAATAAAACTGAGCACTTTTATTTGGAGACTGTACAAATCACAGTTTGTCCCACCATGTGGAAGATTTTAAATAAACTTCAATTTCAAAACTCACATTTGAATATAATTGATACAACATTTGCTCTTCACATTCCACTGTCATAGGCCATGGTTATGTTGGCGTTGATAATGTTGAACGTTGCTTACGTTGATCGAAACTGGTCGGACGGGAAAAATCGAGAAAATAGGAAAAGTGTTTAATTTCCTCATGTCGTCGATGGCAGCGGAAAAATTCAATTCGTTCCTGCATTCGTTTACGTTGCATTGAGGCGAGGGAGAAATTTTTGCCACTGTCATATTTTTTGTTGTTGTTTTCCAAACTGTTTTCAATCTTTTTCATTTTCGTTTTGCTTTTTCTTTTCGTGTCTCCATAATGCATGGCGCTTACTCGAGGATATGAAAGTGTGCTGCCATTTAAAATCAGTCCTGGACCAGGTCCTAATGCAGTCTTTAAACTAACATTTAAAAAGAAAAACAAATATTTTATGTGAAAATTACAAAACTATTTCACTCTGAATTCAGACCGACTGACTTATCAATATTTCAACGCAACTTAGCCGTCAAACATCTGATTTGGCCGCTCAGCCAAATGCACACGTCGACCAAATCTTTCAAGAATTGTTCACGCTTGGCGGATGTCATTAAGTTTTAGGGTGCAGCGCTGTCTGCCTAATGCGAAATTTTGCGTTGCACATTCTGCTGCATTCTTGTGCAGTGCACAGTGCAATAGACAGATGCAAGGTTACAACAACAACACAAGTTGACGCAATATGCTACAACAACTATTGGTAGGGACAAGAAGAAGAGAAGCAACGACTTAAGCACACAACGTGACTGGCATTTTTGCACAACACACAGCATGACATGGCTGTCAGTGATTATGTGTGTAGAAAAAAGTATGTAAATAATGCCAACAAAAAGCCAATGCACATGCACGCATATATGTATGTGTATATGTGTACATAGATTGCAGTGGTGTACAGAGGATTTCATTTTGAAGGGGTTTTGCACAGAACTTATGAGGCAAATACCATTTGAAACCATATTTGTCGCTCAACAATTTTTTGGAACAAGCAGATATTTGAGAGAATTTGAACCCTCAAAATCCCCTTTGCGTGCGCCTCTCATAGGTTGTATGTAGTATGAAAAAAATGAGGCGGAATTAAAAAAAACGAACTATGTTGCATCCAAAAACAAGAAACACGCCAATGCTAAAGTCTGCAAAATCATTCGAATTAAGTGCACTTGGCTTGGAATTATCGTTGTTGTTGTTGTTGCTCATACTCATGTTGAACTTTGTATGCATTTTCAGAGATAAGTATGTATATACATAGATAGCTGATACTTAAGTATAATAAGTATATAGGAAAAGTCTCGCTTTTATGCGTTACACTTTTTATTAGGTTGGCAGGAAAGTAATTTCGATTTTGTGGTATCAAATGAGGTGGAGCTGGTTTTCTAATGACTTCTGTTGAAGATGTATGGACAAGGAAGAAGAAGAAAACTCACCTCTTTCAACTTGTCTCTCATTATTTAGATTTGAAAAGAATTCAGGATTATAAAGGATTCACTTGGGAAACTTCTTCTTTAACAATCTAGGAGATCTAGCCGATAGAATCGTTCAGATTCTACTAGATTCGGCCTTGATAGTCCAAAAAAACAGTGTTGAATACACATTTAAAAAAACGGGTGAAATATGTGGTATCACAATGGGCCTCTTAGGGCTCGGAGTGTGTCTTTTCCAGAGGCATAACCTAACCATAACCTTACCTAAGGATTCTATGTGACGCCTTAATAGAACACTTTTTCTGTAACAGCCACCTTCACAAACTTAGTTGATTCTGTAACAGATGAAAAGACACAGAGGTACAAAGTTTCTAGGGAAACATGGCCTCAATGATGAGCAATTGATGCACATATCGCAGAAAGGTCTGACTTACTACTTGAGCACATCAGACACCAGACGATCTAAGAGGCGCAATAAACCTTCCAGTGCGCAAAGGTCTCAGCATGACCTGTAATCAATACATTATTTCATCTCTTTGTGAGTCTCGGTGGGTTTTCTTGTCTTTACGAAAATACAAGAGTAGAATACGTGGAAACTTTCGTTTCTTTCGTACTGCATTTTAAAATTAATCAAAATCAGCAGCTAGAACCAAAATTTCGCTCAAGTAAGCTTAAAGTGAAAACTTTCAAATGTCAAAAGAAAAGTCATAACATTAACAAAAGTCCTTCGAAACAAACTTACAGTCATCTGTTTGTGAAAACCGAAATTACTTTCCTGCCAACCCAATACAAAATCGCAAGACTGGCAACACTGGTTACGATAAACAAATGACTGCAGTTTTGTATTTCATATTAGAGTGAGGTTAGGTAGAGAAGGGTGTGTGCCACACTTGCACTCGGAGGCTGAAATGGCCCCTTGTAAATCCCTTTTCGACTTTTTAATGAAGGAGAGGAGATTTGAAATTTCGACTTTTGCTAACCAGGTTCGTCAGGCTTTAAGATTTTCTCAACAACGTTTCGTACCAAATCAGGTTGGTAAACTTCCTTTTTACCAGAATGCAACAACATTTGCCTTCCCAGTTCGTTACGTTAGTACCTTCAACTTGGAACTCATGAAAGCCTCTGAAGTTTAGAACTGTAAATAATACTTTAAATTTATATTTTAAAATTAATTTTACTAAAATATTCACATAAACTTGAGAAGGCTTCGACTATGTTATGCAATATTTATCAGCCGATTCCATCGCCGCGCCTATTGTCCGAACTCTATCGATCCGTGTCAGCATTTGGAAAGCAATAAAGCGTCGCTTCGAAGCGTTTGTCAGTTACGTACGACTGTCATTTGCCGGACAGGGTCACGTCTGTTCCGTTTCGTTGTGTGCGCGCACACCCGCGACCAACACTTACTGTTGTTATTGTTGTTGTTGTTCGCGCCCACTGAGCTATTTCGAAAGTCATTGCGTCCGTCTTGTGCGCAGAGGCCATTGTCATGCAATGCACATTTACGTGTTCCTTTCATTCCACGGCATTGAAGCGCCGCAACGCAAAACGCTCGACTGCAGCATGTGACAACCGAACAGCTTCGAACAGCTTCGATTAATTAGTTTTAATTTAACTCGACTTATTGTAATTAACTACAATATTTCCATTTGAGTTTGTCGTTTATTGACTTTTGGCTATTTGCTCAGTTGCCATTTCGCAATGTGCGACTGTGTGTATGTGTGTGTGTGTGTTTAAATGTTTGCGTGCTTGTTTGTGTAATTCTTTGCAGTTGCTAAACGACCGTAGAAAAGTTGAAACTATTGATTGCACTTCAGTGCGACTGCAAGTATTTTAATTTAATTTCCATTATAATTTTAGCATTTTCAAGATGATGGGGACTTGGGATCTGTTAATGGGGCTTTGCGCGAACCCTTTTGCCTGCCGTGAGATCGTTGACGGTGTTGTGCCAATGTGAGTCAAGTGTTTTGATGCTTCGAAACAGTTTCGAAATGTAATCGATTGAGATCGTAACATAGCTAAACACTGACATTTAGAACACAATCTGCCAATAAATTGTAGGAAATTTTCAATAAACGTAAATTTTTCATTCATTCATCAATGTTTAGTTATCATTATTCATCCATATTATTTGTTTATATTTATTTATTAATATTTTTGCTGCTTAAAGTATATAAAGTTGCCACAACACATCTAATTTCATCTAAAATTATCCAAGTTTTCTTAACACGTTCGCGGACAGTAAAAATTTCAGTGAGCTGCAAAAATAGACAGGCTGTTTTTGTGGAAACTATAAGCACTATCTGAAATCTGATTACACATATATTGTTAGAGTTGTCAGATTATCATATTTTAACCGTTATACACAATGAATGCTATAGCATTTTCGACGATATAGATCAAATTTTTCAACTAGAGTGACGTGAATGCTATAGCAGTCATTCATAGAAAACATGAGAAGAAGAGGTTTATTATATTTTTATAACTTTATTTATTCAACAGTAGTTCTCTCTTCGTGTATATATAATAACTGGACGCGGACACTATACTTCAAACCATTTTGATTAAAAAATCTCTCATAAACGGACAAAATTTAGAAATATGCCCAACCAGTTTTTAAGAATCTGTACTACCCTATAATACCTACAAATCTCTCTCTTATTTGAAAATGAATATTTGAAATTAAATCAGTGTTTAGGCCAGTGGCGCACAAAGGATTTTATTTTGGGGTGGAGAGTTTGCGTACAACTTTTGAGCCGAATACCACTCGAAACTATATTTTGTACCAGCATTTTTTGTGTTTGGGGGGGGGGGGGCGGTTTGAACCCCAAAAACCCCGCCTGTGGTGTAGGCAATCAACCAGTACACAATTTTTTCAACCAAAGTAGTACTAAAATGTGAACACTTGTACAATGTGTGTACTTTACCTATACATGTAATAAATATTAATAAAATATTCAATATTCATAAATTCGTCCAAAATATTAAATAAATAAACGAGAAACACTTGGATACAATTTTAACTAATTTGTTGTGCACCCCCCCTCCCCCATAAGCGGCCATCTCCCTTAACCGGACAAAACCACTGCGATGGTGAGTGTCCAGTCATGAAGAATTTCACTGTACACCGAAAAAAAATAAAATAATATGAAACTACTTGATGAATCAGTTGCTAATTACTTTGAAATGTATATTCATTATAAAAATTAAAGTTTATAAAAATATAAATTAATAAAAATTGGCTTTAAAATTTGAATGCTATAGCATTCACGTCATTTTGCATCACTATGAAAATGACGCTATAGCATTCACGTCCGCGAACGTGTTAAGTAACCAGGCCCGACTACGACAATTTTAGTCTCGAGAAGAAAAAAAAAACTCACAGAAAGCCTGGAAAACTGCGGTTGATCGATGGTGTTTTATGTGTTTCTAGCTTAAAATTCAGTCACAACAGACGCGTTGTTCTCGTACAAATTCTAATGGTTCTTTATTGAGTTTAATCTCTTTTACTGTACCAAATAATATTCTCTTTTAACCCTCTGCCCTTCAGAAATGAATTTGCGATGCGCTAAGCAGCAAATATCTAAGAAACCAAAGATTATCAGCTGAACTTTTCTTCAGTGTTCTTCTCTCATTTGCCTTAAGTACTATAAAATGGGTTGCCAATTTTGAATGTTTTAAGAACAATTAATATTTCATGGGTTAATTTCTCTGCTCATCCATCCATTATCTGAACTCTTGAGCGTCTTTAAAGTGTTTTTTTTAATTTCTGCTAGCCTTATATTTTGTACTGAATTCCAATAATTGATGACTTGTTTGCATATACAACTCGTAGAACCATGTCTTGTCACTAGTTATGAGGAGTTCCCCGACTGTGGAATCCGAATTGACGCGATCCAGCAGAGTAGGGTTTTTTAAGAAAATTTCGCTCTTTCGGACAGTGGCCTCTCATGTCCAAAATATCCATTAACCCTCGGATGGACTTTGTCGTCTGGCCAGACGAAATGGTTCTATTTTTATTCATAACTTTTTTTCTCTGCGCTCTATCTTGCTGTAATTTCGTGACTTTTCAAGTTCCGTTATCCTCTATATAAAACTTAAGAAATAAAAAGAATTCGAACGCGGTTTTATGCATTTTTTTTGTCACAAAGTCAGTTTCTACACATCTGCACTTTGTCGTCTGGCCAGACGAAAAATGTTTTCTGCGAGAATCGAGTGTTTATTAGTTTTTATTATTATTTTAACTTTTTCTGATTTCTAAAAATGATGGCTAAATAATCACATCATGCTGAGAGCTTGTTGAAAATGTGGAAATGGCAAATTATTTTAAAATTTCGAAAAACTAAGTAAGCCAAAAGAAGCGTTTTTTTGCATTTTTGTTCAGTTTATATGTGAAAGTGATTTGATGTTAGGGTTTGATATATAACATTTATTGCTATTCGAAATTGGCTGAGTTTTTTACCATTGGTGATATGCCAGTTCGTATTTGAAATTCGTGAAGTGAAGTTCAGTGATATTTGGGAATGGCCGAGTTTTTCAACGACGACGAAGTGGTGGACATGACAATCCGTCATACCTCTCAGTACAACCAGTTGTCGGCCGAGGCGAGAAAAGAAATAGATAGAAGGTTTGCCAATATTATGTGCAACAGTGACGATGAGGAAGATGGATAAAGTAGGAATGTTGATGATGATTTGGATGATAATTATGTGCCACACGAAGACGCATCGGATGAAGAAACGGAATTTGTGGTTGAAAATGACATTCGCGAGGAATTAGACGAAGAGGAGTTGGAATTGGAAGAACTTGCACAGGAAGATCCACTACCTGTTGGCATAACTGGCCACCAAAATCAAAGTGGTCGATTTTACACGTCACGAGATGGAAAGCAGTGGCTTATTGAAGCAATGCTGGCTGCTGGTCGACTTCGAAATCATAACATTTTGCGCACCAGACATTGTGGCCCTTCACGTGGTACTATTACTAATCCTGTGGCCATTTTTAAGTCAATAATAACTCCGGAAATTGTTGACATTATCATTAGAGAAAAATATAATGCGAATAATCCGAGAACAATTCAGTCCTGGAATCCCACAAACGGAAAAGAAATGTATTCGTATTTTGGATTATTAACAAACAAACAACCAGTTAAGGAACTGTGGGCTCCTTACAATCACGCAATCTATAAAGGCACAATGTCACTTAATCGTTTTAAGCAAATAACGAGATATATCCGTTTTGATAATAGTGCAAAGCGAAGACTGTTCGCTTCCCTAACATTCAACAAGCGCTAAAAATCTACGGTGTGGTAAGTTATTAATAAACATTCGTATTATAAATATATTAACTTATCATTTATTTTAATCATTCTAGTTGCCAACTGCTCCTGCTGCTGTAGCTCCACAGGAATTTAGATTTGGCTCATGCGCTATTTGCCTAAACCATTCGCACAAACATCGCAAAACACGATTTCAGTGTCAGCAATGTGGCGACCACGTTTGCCTGTCGCACGCAAATGTATTTTATAAGTGCCATAAAAGCATTCAATGAATAAAAATAAGAAAAAATGTGCATGATTTGTATTATATATATATAGACACATACAAAAATAAAACATGCATACAAATGATAAAATTTCAAAAAAATAAAATAAATCGCCGATTCATCTTCTTTTTTACAGTGTATTTGTAGGTAACAAAGTAAGTATATATCAACATAGTTTGCTTATATATGTACTTACATACGTAGCCTACCGTATAAACTTAATAAACTTCATCTGTCATTGCGCTTTGCTTTTGTCAAAAGCGTCAACCAGATTTCGTCTGGCCAGACGACAATGAGCAAATGTGTAGTAAAATGTTACCGCCCATCGAAGGGTTAAAATCATATGAACAGACTCGAGAAAAATGTTAAGGTCGCTAGTTGAAGATCGTTCAGAACGACTCCAGTTAAGAATTTGTTTCAATGTTCAATGTCTTGAGTCGTAGTTCCTCCAAAACGATTTCAGTAACGAATTTCAATACATTTCTTCAATGTTTTCATTGGTCAAAGGTCGTTCAGAACAGTTACAGCCAAGAATTTCAATACATTGTTCAATGTTTTCATCGGTCGAAGAACGCCCAGAACAATTTAAGTCAAGAACTCCGATGAATTCTTAATGTTTTTATTGGTCAAAGGTCGTTAATAACGATTTCAGTCAATAATTTCAATACTTTTTGAATATTTTCATCGGTCGAAAGTTGTCCAAAACGATTCCAGTCAAGAATTTCGATAAATTGTTGAATGTTTTCAGCAATCGAAGGTCGTCCAAAAGGTTTCCAGTCCAAAAATTCCTTAAATTTTTCAAAGTTTTCATCGATCGAAGGTAGCCCAGTATGATTTGTTTCAAGAATTTCAAAGAATTTTTCAATATTTTCATTCGTCGGAAGTCGTCAAGAACAATTACAGTAAAAAATTCCCATGAATTTCATCAATTTCACTCATCGGTCGAGGGTCATTAACCCTTTCGACCCCAAATTGCCTGAGAGCAACTTCGCCTATTTGTCAACTTATAGCAAAAGCTGCGATTGATTTATGGGTTTAATTTAAGTAGGCACCAACAAATTAATACTTTTAGAAGTGAATTCAAAGCAAATTTCCAAAAGTTTACTGTTATCTCCAAAATAATTTCCAATAATTTGCAGCGATATCAGGGAAAGTTTATGTTCTAGTTAAAGTCTACGAATTGGGCGCGTTTGATAAAAACCCTGTTTCTTTAATAATGGTTAAATAAAATCAAAAACTGATAATTTTGTATTTTTGCATAAATATTAAATAATTTTTCTGTAATTAAAAAATATTGATACAAAATTGATTTAACCCGTTTTAAGCTAAAATTTTTCAAAAGTAAACTAGCTCTAGAGCTCAAAGAGGCGTCGCGGCTTCAAATGTCGCATGCACACTTCATAGGCAAATGTTTCATGATTTAAATACCAAAAAGTAATATCGATACACTGGGTAAAATTCGGGGTCGAAAGGGTTAACAATGATTCCAGTCAAGAATTTTAATAATTTTTAAATATTTTCATCTGCCCGAAGTTGTCCAGAACGATTTCTTTCAAGAATTTTTATGAATTGTTCAATATTTCCATCGGTGGAAGGTCATCCAGAACGATTCCAGTAAAAAATTTCTTTGCATTTTTCAATATTTTCATCGATCGAAGATAGTCCAGAACGTTGCACAATCAAGAATTTCAATGAATTTTTAATGTTTTTTATTGGTCAAAAATCGTTAAGAACGATTCCAGTAAACAATTTCAATAATTTTTCAATATTTTCATCGGTCAAAGCTCGTCCAAAACGATTCCAGTCAAGAATTTTAAGAAGTTTTTCAATGTTTTGCCTGAAGGTCACCAAAAGGTCGCCCAGAACAATTTCAGTCAAGAATTTTGAAGAATTTTTTCAATATTTTCATCGGTCAAACTTTGTCTAAAATGATTTCAAATAAGATTTGTACCACTTGTAAGCTCGGGTTGCCATAAATCTTTAGTCATTGACTGAGACACATTGATCAAAGGAAAATCCTTATAATAAATGACCTTAAACACTCGTCAGGCTCAAGTAAAATGTTTTCAATCTAAAAATTTCCGATAACTATTTTATTGAAAGACTATTTCACCTTCTTATGTTTTTGTGTTTTTCTTAACAAAACCAAAACTGACTGGTGACGCCTAAGTCGTCCCACTCCACTCCTATTTTATTCTAAAGTTAAGTTAAGTTTTTCTAACTTGAAAATAATTTATAATTATTTAATTTATATAATAAGTTAATTAAATAATTTAAAACTCGAAGCTGCGCGCCAACTGTGATTACTCAATTTAATTGCACGTAAATTGCAGCTATTTGAAATTAATCGATTAACTGGGCAATAGACCTCAAAAAGAATCGGTTCCGTATTGCGACGCAGCTTGATTGACCTACATAAATTAGTGGAAAGCGCATAGCAGATTTACCGAAATAATGACCACTTGTGGCTCAGTGCGCACAATGCATTCAGTTTCCTGACTTATGCGATACGGCGCGCCGACTCAGTGCGACAGTTGGCGCCATAAATCAGAATTATGATTGCACACAGGCCGCACGAGGCGGGGAGAAGCGGTGGGCAGGGGGTTTGGTGAGACGGTGAAAAATATTAATGTGCGTTTATGATTAATTCGAATTATTCGTATGGGCCGGCAGTGGCCGACCTTACATTATAAAAAAAACATTAAACAGAAAACAAGTTAACGCTACCGAGTTGTTTTACAACAATTCGCCGCAAAGAATCCATAAATAAAGTTGCACTAGAAATATTTATGTGACTGCACGCAAATTACGGACAAGCAAATATTTTGAAATGTTTGAAAAACTGGAAAAAAATTAATTTTTATTATTGACATGAAGGAATTTTCAGAATATTAATTAGCAAATATGATTGCACTAATGTAAATGTCTGAGAGATGTATTGTAAATAATCATTGCATGGACAGAAAATGCAGTTTTCTGCATTAACTAGTCTAATGTTAAGTGATTTGTTAGTGTTTCAAATATGTCAACCTGAGTGTACATGGAGTTAGAATAAAATTTATGGAAGTTTATGGAAAAGACGAACACTTTTCGTTCCAATATTTGTAATTAGTCTTCTGTGTGGCCATAGCAACAAATATTCTTTAACAAGATTTTTAGGTCCTGTAGACCCTGTTTTCAGAGTGTTGCCATATGGCAATAACTAATTTTTTTGTCTTCTTATTCACTTCGCTTGGGAGCATGGGACCTTTACAAGAACTTTCCACAGTGTTTTCAACAAGAAATTTAATCGCGGAATGATCAGCTATCCACAAAGTTACATAAATAAAATAAAAATTACAAAATTATTAAATAAAAATTGTTATAAAAAAATATTAGATAAGTAAAATAAAAATTACAAAATCTTTTTCTACTTAGTTTCTTCTTCATTTTTCTTCATATATCTCTGTTTTAAATCAAAGAATTATAAATTTAATTTTTCTTCAAAAGTACTCTTAAGACTTCAAACTGCTCAAAAGACCAATAAAAAATTGAATCCCTCAGCTTCGCTTAGCTACCCACAAAGTTAGATAGAATAACAAATTACAAAATCTTTTTCTTGTTTCTTCTTCATTTTTCTTCATATATCTCTGTTTTAAATCAAAGAATTATAAATTCAATTTTTCTTTCAAAGTACTCTTAAGACTTCAAACTCTTCAAAAAACCAACAAGAAACTTGATTTCTGGCACCCTCAGGCGTTCACAATGTTGCACGTTGTCTTATGGCAACAAAATTTAAAAAGCGTTAACTAAGTTTTAGCTTAAATTGTGCTGCACCTTCTCAAAGTAAAAGTCCACACTGGCCTTTGGCACGCACCTCCATTCCCACGTTCAATACTTGGCCCCATAACCTCTTCGATTTACGTTGCAGTCCATTTAACTCCAACATAAGCGTGAACTTTTATAGCAATTCAAATACAACAACAAAAACTGAATACCTGTACAGCGACACACCCAAAAGGGTGCAGTGAATGGACAGTTAAATATTTGCGTGTTCAAAACAAAAAAACTCAAATGAAAGAATGTAAACAAATTGCAACAACGGTGCGAGCAAAATGGCGCTAAACTGCGGCTGCACAGCGAAGCGAATAGTGGAAAATAGGAAAGAAAATAATAATAATGATTAAAACAGACACCACACTTCCCACGAAGCATTCGTAGCAACCGCATTCGTTGGCGTGCCAAAGTGCCAAACGTAAACAAGTTCAGTGCGCAGGCGTAACACCTACTGTCGCGCCAGTGAGTGAGCCCACCGCAACACTGTGCGCCACATGCATCAGACAACAACAACAACAAAACGCACCAATGCACTTTTACTGCCAACGTTTAGCGAAAATCGCAAAACGCTGAACGGCAAAAGGCGCGAAAAGCAGCGAGTTGTGGAGCGAGAAACAAAAGCATAATCGAAGTTAGTTGTTGAACGAGTGCGCAACGGCACAACATTAAACAGCAAAGAGCGTGCGAGATTATAGGAGAGCAGGTGAGCGCGTTGATAGTGCAGCAATTGGATATCTGCGTGGCCGGCCGTTTTGCTCCCCGCACTAAACGACTAAACTTACGCTCGGTTGGTAACAGCTGACGTTGGGAAAGCGCTGCTGTGGTTGTAGTTGTTGTTGTTGCTGAAGAAACAAGTTTCAAACTTTGCACATGATTAGGCTTAATTCAATTATCAGCTAGTCAGCTTTTTAGTGGCTGGAGCGCCGCTTTGAACGCTTCGAACGCGAGCGCAAATTGTAAGCGAACGCGAAAAGTTTGTGCGTTCGACTCGTACGAGCGTGATTGCCGTTAGCGAAAAAATGTGTGTGCATTGCTGGGACAGCTGTTGTGCTTCTTAGTGTTGTTGTTGTTGTTGGCTTAGTTATTGCAATAGTTCAATGCTTTTCGCAATTGCCGCGAGCACACAATTTGCACTAAAAGCGCGACAGTTGCTTTCGAAATTGTTTTTCGCACTCGTGCGCAGTCGGCGTCAAGAATGCAGCTCGTGCATTTCCTTAAAAGCGCCGAACCATAACCTCGACGCGTGCAGCAGCTGACTGTGGGGCCAAAGTGGAAGAAGCGGTGCAGGTGGCTGCTTTGGTTTATTGCAAATATCCAAAACATCTGTGCGCATATTCATTTACTGCCTGTCCTCACTTATCAACAGTCAATGTTCCACTTTTGCATACATAAACAAAAACTAAAACCAAAACAAAAATTCGGCACTGCAACCAAAAGTTGAACATACACCGACCGTCAGCGAATCGGCCCCTACTACTCAGCACCGTTTGAGCGAACGCAACTGCGTCGACGTACGTTTTTGCCGAACGTGCAACGCTGACGTACGCAGCGCAGCGCTGCCAACGTTCTCGGCGTTGTCTTGGCCAACACTCTGCACATTGTTGTTGCTTGGATTTCTGCTACTGCTGCTGCAGCTCTCCAAATCGAGCAACGTTCAGCGCTCGGCATTCTTTGCCTTTCTGGTTTTACCTTAAGCGAGTGCGCCGCTCACAGTGGCTATCCACCCGCCCCCCTCTCCCTCCCTCATTCCATCCATAGCGCCGCTCACGTTAGGCCGCACCGCAAACATTCGTTTTCTGCGCTGCGATCGCTTCAGTTTCGCCGCTGCGATGCTTCGTGTTGCGCTGCAGCCGTTGCTACCACTTGGAGCGTTCGTTTTGCGCTCGGCATTCGGCTGGCGACTGGCCGTTGCTGTTGCTTTTGCCTCTTGACTTGAATTTCTGTCTTTCTGAACGTTAATGGAGAAATTTTCGATCAGTTTCAATTTTTCATTTGCGCCGATCGCAAGCAAAGAAAAATTTATTCCCCCTCAAAAATCACCCAAAAACGCAGTCAACGAGTACGCAAGTTTTTCTTCTTCTTCACTGGGCAATTGTCTTCGTCGCCGTCGTCGTGTTCGTGGTCGCAATTGCTCAACAAAAAATTTACCGTTACAAAGATGAAAATTTAAAAACAAAAAAGTCGAACCTCTCCAAATCGTAGCATAAAAAAATCATTAAAATTTTTTTCATTCGACGCTTTCAACATTTTGCAATTTTTCGCTGTCATTTTTTGTTAGTGTTTTGTGATTATTGTGTTTGGTTTCGTAAATGTACAACAATAAATGAGCACAAAAATAAGCGTTTCAAAAATCGTGTGCGAAACGTTCGAAGCTGTGCGGCCACTTTTCGAAAATCCGTCATGCGATAAGCCACGAAACCAAAACAAAGAAAACCAATGAAAGCGCTTCAAAAATATAAATAAAATCGTCTTTGAAGATGTTTTCGTAAATGAATTTTGACATGTCCGCGAACTTTATAGGGTACTGGCGACAAATGTGGAAGTGGTGTGCGCTTAAATTTTGTTTGCCGTACGAATGAATCGAAATTATACAAAAAGTCTAACAATGTCCATGTTTTGCAGTGTGGTGGCAAAAAATGTTGATGTTGAACTTATAAGTTTTAGTCTCCAATGAAATATAACTTTTGAAACTTACACTAAAATGTGAACATTTTTATTTGAGCCTTCAAGGAACAATTTTTTAATTAATATTGAAGGTTTATTGATAACTCCAAAAACAAAAAAATGCGTCTGATGTCAATATTTTGCTTGCAAAAAACAAAAAAAAATTGTTTAAAAACATTCGTCAAGAATTGTTTAACGGTGGTGTGTTGCGGGTTAATATTGTTGCAGTTTCTCATGTTACAGTGGAGTAAAACGAAAACTTTTAAACTAAAATATAATCAACTAATCACTATTGCAACTAACTAAAAGTAGTTTAGGATTAAAAATTTAAAATTAACCAGATTTTAACGAACGATTAATAAAAAATTTTATAAATAATCAAAAATTGAAAAAATAAACAAACAAACAATAAATAAATAATGTGAAAATAAAAATAGTAAACTAATTTTTATGTTCTTTTAAGTTTAGTTAATTAGAAATTTTCCACTTGCAAACAAAATTTAAACTAAATAAAAACACAAAATTTAAAATAAACCGCTAATTTTTGTATGGTTAATTTTTGCATTATTTCCATAAATATAAATAAATATTTTAATAAACAGTTCAAAATATAATTTTTGTAAAAATCCGAAAAGCAATCTTTAAACCAATCAAAACATAATTTTTTATTTTTAGTTAAAATTCTTTTACTGACTTTTCTTCTTTTACTGGTAATTTTACTGACTAAAATTCTTTTTACTGATTCTTGCATTATTTGTATTTTTTGTTTTTCGCATTGAAATTCCATTATTTGCATAAATTGAAAAAATGTTGAAGCAAAAAGTCTTCAAAAATGTTATAAAAATAAAAACATTATCATTCAGTTATTAAAAGCTAAACTTTAAACAAAAGTTTTATATTCACGAAATTCTGCATAATTTGTATTTATTATTATTTGCATTAAATCTGTATTATTTACATAAACATAAATAAAGTAGTAAATTCTATAAAATCCAAAATTATTTAATTAAATTCCATAAAACCAAATTCTTTTAATCTAAACTACTTAAAAACTACTACTAAACTTTTAAAAACTAAAATTCAAAGAAAAATTTTAATTTAATTAATTTGTGCATAATTTTAATTTTTAATTATTTGTTTTTAAATTCCACTGTTTGCATAAATAGTAATAAATGTATGAACAGGTTACAAATAACTTTATAAAAATCACAGAATTAGCAAAAGAATAAAAAAATTATAAGTAAATAAAATAATTTTAAAAAATTATTTCATTATAATTTTTTTTAATAAATAAAAGAAAATCGTTTAACAAACACACATGTTTATAAGAAATACAAAAGTTACAGAAAGTTAATTTAATATATAAAATGTTATACCTAATACAAAACTTTGAAAAAATTGAACTCAAAATATAAAATGTTAAAAAAAATAATTTCTAAAAAGGTAAAATTAAAACTTGTTATTAAATTCAAAAACTTTGTGTACAATAGACTTTGTATACTCTGTATAATTTTTTCAAATAAAAAATAATTAACAAATGTTTTAATAAAAAGATTATGAAATATTTAATGAAATATAAAGTTAAAAAACAAAAAATAATAATATAGTGCAAATGAAAATCAAATCAATTTTTTCAAATAAGTTTAAACAAATATTTTATAGTAAAAAGATTACAAAATAATTAATGAAATAAAAAATTAAAAAACCAAATTATAAAAAAAATATAGTGCAAATCAAAATCTAAATCAATAACTCATAACAAAGAAATAAATTAATAATAATAATAATAAAAATACTAAAACCAAAAAAATCAAATTAATATTGAATATCAATTAAAATAAAAACAAAAAATAATACAATTTTTGGCTTAAGATCAAATATAAACAAATAAAACAAAATATGATATAATAAAAGAAACAAATATAATCACTTGGCAATATAATTATGTATTGAATATTTTGAGAAAAAAACATTTCAACAAACGCCTCACAAGAGTTGTAATGAAAAACCCAAACTGTCTCCGAACTGTCTCTAAGGTCAAAAAGTGCTTGAAAGAAAGTTGATTGTTAGATATTTGAGGTTAGATAAGGGAGGGTTGTGTCTAGAGATAGCTATCGCTTCCACTTGAAGGGCAATTGTAAACCTTCTTCTTCTTCTTCTTCTTGTTAAGAACTAGAGCTAGCCTTTAGTTTCTTTCGAAGATATAGTGACTGCAGATTACGGAGTCAGCACTCCTGTAGAGTTGAGCAGTGGCAATAAAGCTTTACATCGATTGTATCTCTTCCTTATTTGCACCGATCAGATAATGGATATAGTTCAGAGTCATTCGCTTCAGTGTCAGGCAATGCAAGGACTTTGCTTGTACTCTCATTTGCTGCAGTTTCGTTTCAAGGCACTTCAGAGTGGCCTGAAATTTATCAAAGACTGAGTCCTATGCTCTGAAGGGAGACACGACACAACATTTTTATGCTACCATCCAAATCACTACAGCTGAATCCAATGTTTCAAGAGCCTTGGCTATCCACGAAGTATGTAACATCTGTGCGCGACAATCCACTGTCACGGATTAGTTGAATACAGTGGTGCAATGGGTTCAAACCCGTTCAACTATCTGTTTGTTGCAAACATTTTGGGTGGTAAATTTTGTGGGCTCCAAAACCTGTGCACACCACTGTTTCTTAAATAATATCATTTTTATATGTTACAAGCTTTTACATTTAATTATCCTTAAAGTTGCCACATTATGCGCCTTTACCCTATGTTTGTATGCTGTCAAAAACTTTGTTCTAAAATCTATAAATAACAACAACAAAAACATGTTAAACGCAATTATATGTGTCCGGCTGTTTCGCAACAAAATTTGCGCAGCCAATGTAAAGTTGATAAATGTTTCTTATCTTGCAGTGTCTAAAAAGTGAACGAAATCTTAACACCGAAAAAAAAACTAATACTCGACGTGCCATACAAAAACGCGGATTTAATCAAATAAAAAAAATACTAACAACAATAAAGTTTCAAGAAAAACCATTTGTTGCTTTTTGAAAGTGTTTTTTGTTTGTGTGTATGTGTTTTTATGTCTTCAATACCACAAAAAGCAATGCAAATGTTGTCAAGTGTTGCTGAAATGTGACTACAAAAAATTTACAACAACAACAACAAAAACTCCGCAAACATTACAGCAATAGAAATTTCCTGTAAATTGCAGTCAAATTGCTAAATTTAAACACAACAAAAAGGTTCGTTTAGTTTAATTCATATTTAATTTAACTATTTTTGAAGAATTTTTTAATTTTACTGCGCTGCCTCCAAAGAGATACGATAATCGAAATTAAAAAGGAATTTTTGCATAAATTATAATATTTATTTTTTTTTTGTTGAATGTGTGATCTGGTAAAATTCCAAACTGTGGTTTTTACTGTCATATTTTTTAATAGATTAGGTTACACCCGATGGAGGCTTTCAAGTAGGTTTTGAATTAAATTTTGCCAATTTTAGTTGATTCAAGTTTCGCACAACTTTTTCGAGCACATCTGGCTGCAGAACTGTACGAAAGAGGTGTTTTTGGGGGTTTAAACCCCCTCACATATGAATATATTACACAAAGTTTAAGTGGCAAATATGATTTCAAATTGTACTGAGACCAAAAATTGCATACAGAACTTCTCGAAAAAAAATCCTGTGTGTGCCGCTATCTGGTCGTATTTCTGATTAAGTAGGTTTCCTAATGCGGTTTTAAGTGTGTTAATTGTTTGTAGTTTGCCACTTTAAATCTAAATCTAAACAAGCGATCTTAGATCACAGCATTTGGCGACCCATTTACCGGTCCAAATGAAGAAAAAACTGATTCATTGAATTTGTTTTTAAAAATCAATGAATTGACAGAATATAGGGAAAGTAGTGCCTTCTTGTTGAAACAACATATTCTCTGAAATGCTGTTTTCCATGATCTAAAACGAAAACTCGTTGATTCATTAACTAAATCGTTAGTTCCAGATACCAAAGATAACTTTTAAATTTAACCAAACGGTATTTTTGTTGGATGCAAAGATCTTTCGAGTACCTGTTGCGAAGTTGTCTAACAACAAAGCCTACATTTTAAGGTACTTCTTGATGAATCCATTAACCCTTTCGCTATTTTGTTGCCATATGACAATATGCTACTTTGTGGGCGTCTGAACTCTCTATTGTTTCAAGACAAAATGCTTTTATTGGTCCTTGGAATAGTTAAAGGTTTAACGAATAATGTAAAATTAATAAACTGAATATTTAAATTTAAAAACGAAAAGTATACATGTTTTCTCAATGTCATATCTTTACATAGCAAAGACCGAAGAAGCAGAAAGAAATTATAAACATTTCTAATTCAGATAAATTTTTTAAGTAATTTTTAGTGTAGTAAATGGAGAAATATTCGATTTTTAATGGTGTGTAAAAAATTTTGTGTTTAAGTAATTATTACAGCCAGAACGATGTGGTTGCTGTTATATGACATTATTCTAAAAAACAGGGTTCGATTTCAAAAATTAAAAAAAAATTAGTATGAAATGTTGTTGAAATAAGCACACGAAAGACTGATTCGATTAATGTAATGTTTTGACTTTCTCCAGTAAAAACATGTAGCAAAAGGGTTAAATAAAAAATTAATGAAGCCTCTTTATTGAATATATTTTTTTCATGAATTGTCGATCACTGTTCTAATGAACAGTTTGTAAACGTTATTAAGGCATTCATCTTCTCACGATGAAACTATGAATAGAATGGCTACCAAAAAGTGTCATAATAATGTTTTATTATTTTGTTTTTATTGTCATTTTATTTTTACTCTGTATCTTGTTGTTGTTTTTGCTTTATCAAAGACTTCTATTCTCATTCAGTTCATTAATTGATATTGAAAAATGTTTCCGTTTATTACAATTTCATTGTCATACTCAGCCGATTCTCCCACACCATGCACCACTTTATGAATTTTGCAATTTTTCAAGTCAAAAGCTCAAAGAAGCCGCCACAACAACTTATGAGGTGTTAATTTTTGCAAATTGAATTCGGCCTTCTGTAGCGTCAAAAACAATTCAAACATTTATACATATGGACATCATTATTGTATTTTTAAACATTTTTGACACATTTTTAACCTTCTTTGTCATATCGGCCACATCTCTCGCCTCTGTCATATCTCTCTCTCTCTCTCTCAGCAACTTTGTTGCAGCTGCTCGATCGCCATAAAACTTTCGGTTTCCGTTGAATGTTTGCCACCCACATTGGCGTTTTGCAGTGACGCTATGCTAGTGACCCATAAAATGTGTTTATATGCTTGTATGACAGCAACAATGACAACACTAACAACATCGAAGAGTCGCAATTGCGTGTTCATGTCGCGAGGCAATGAACGTTGAGTATGCGCGCTGCTCGAACGGTTCCATTCCATTACATTTTTAAACCAAATTGCAATAACAATAATAATAACAACAACAACAAGTAAACGATTCCAACCTTACCTCATCCATCCAGCCAGTCTGTCCGTTTATTCGTCCGTCAGTCAGTCAGTTAGTTAGTCAGCAGTGAACAAAACATTTGGTCTACATTCCTACTTCTGTTCGGTTGCGTTCGCCTTTCTTGTTGTTGTGTTGATTATTTGTTTCATTGTTGCTGTTGTTGTTTTTGTTAGTAAATTGTTGACATTTTATTGCGTCTGCGCGCTCCACACTATGCATTTTGTCTCCCCATGCACGTTTACTTTCCCTTTTTCGGTGTCTCGGGTGCTTCGTTGCGGCTTCCATTGCTTCGGCAACGTATGTATGTATGTTTGTATGTATGTATGGGATTTCGAATTTGGTTGCTTTTGACTTTTCGCCTGTGTCTTTTGCAATTTATGCATTAAGTTTGTTTTTGTTGTTTTATGTCTACACATTCGATTTTGTGTGGTTTTTGATGTTTTGGCACCTCGGTGCGACGAAATGAAAACCGCAAATTTGTTGTAGCAGCGCTTTTCTTAGCATTTGGCCGTCTTTGCATCGTTCCCCCCTCTGTCCCCTGCACAATGCTCGCATAAACCGCACATCGTAGTTGGTGTGGCCAGAGGCTTTGCTATACATTTTTTTCGCTTGCTGAAAATTTCGTGTTGATTGTGAGTAATTTTGCTGTAGTTTATTACAGCCCGCAAATGCTACAACATTAACAACAACAACAATGTAAACAAAGTTGTTATTGGCAACAGTAAACCGAACGCGGTAAAAATGTGAAAACAGACAAAGTAATATGAAAATAATTTTCGGCTTTAGGTTTTTGTTTTCTCATTTTCTTAAGGTCATCGACTTAATAAAGGGTTTACTCGAAGTAATGATTTTATTATTACTATTATTTCTTCGTTTTCGTTATACGATTTTTAATTCAATGTTTTGCATTTTTTTTCCCATACGTAATTCAGCCTATTGGCCCATTGTTATTATTTGAAACTGGTTCGAGCATATTTCATAACTCATCAAATACGTAATCATTGCTTATTAAAAAGCCCACAATGGGCCTAATTGCAGAAAAACACGTCTACGATGTTTTGTTGTTGCTGCTTTAAAGCGATTAATCTGCGTTAAACTGCCACTTGTCGCCAACGGCAGTGTTCTTCAAATCGATTGATTAATCAAAGCGCTGACTGCTGCAAGGGCAAGAATTTCACGCACAGTTCTCAAATTAGCGCAACAATTTTTGTCATAAGTTGTTAATTACCGTTTGGAGCAAAGTCAAAATCGAAGCACAATGTCAAGTTGGAGTCTAAGCAATTTGCCGCTGGTCAAAAGTGCCGGGGAAACGTGTTTCTAATTAATGAAGTAACCAATTGTCTGAGTCCTTGGGATCTCACAAATGTGGCGACGGTCGTTGTTGTGACCATTAGATTATGTAATGGCCAAAATGTATGTAGTGGAGAAGAAACCAAATTGCATGTATTTTGCCGTTTTGAACGCTCACGTCTGAAAATCTTCTTATAGTGTTTGACAATGTTCATATTTTCAATATTTTCATCAAACAAATATTCCAAAAGTGAGAAGTTAAGATAAAGGTAGAAGTTTTTCTAGGCTGGGAAATAAGTTTTGGCAATCAGGAAGTTAACCGAATTTTTAAATGGAAGTATTTTTAATAAACCCATGTCAAGTTTAATTTCAATCTGTTAATTCGTTCCTAGTAAACAACATTTCAAAATATCTAAATGTTTCACCGAATTGTTTTTGGTTCTATAGATAAAACTGTCCTCGTCTTATGGGCCCTTAGATGATCACAACAGATCAAACACATCGTTTTGTATAACAACCATTTATAAAACTAATCTAATCTATTGCACAGTGATTAAATATTTATTTTGGAAGCTTTAGAATTGAAAAAAGAAGTTCTTCACTTCGTACTGTTTCTTACTGGATTTCAAGCATATGACATGGTCGTAGAAACTTTGAAAACCTACCAAGTGGGAAATGTACATAGAATGGTTTGGACTTAGTGATGGGACGATTAATCATTTGATACACAATAATCGATTTTTTTCTTTCAATTCACGATTTAATTGTATCGAAAAATAGGTTTTTATTAATCGAAACGTTAATCGATTAGATGCTAAAATAATCGAAAGAAAACGTATCAGTACATTTTTTTCGCTCAAAATAAAAGCTTAAGATGGACACTTTGATGCGATGTTGAATTTGATTTATGGGCCCACTACAAGTCGCTGGCTCACAAATGTCGCAAAAAAGACAACGACCTAACCCAAGTTCAGGACGAGCTTAGCTTTTTCTTGAATGCTCTCGTTTTTAGACATGCGAACGGTGTACCCTAAGCTTTATATAATAACTCGTCGGTACGGTTATCTTATAGGAACTTTGGTACCAGCAGATCGCCTCTTTTGAACGGCAGGTGTAACTGCCACTGAAAAGAGGAACAGGTTCACGATCTCGCGCCTGTCAAAACTATTATTTCTAAACTCTGCAATGAACTAATAAAATACAAATATATATTTTTTCCTTTGATATGTAGTTACTTTCATTTATTAATTCATTGTTATTGTTTTTATAAGGCAATTGGTAAAAATTTACATACTAACATACTTTAAAATTACACGGTTAAGTTAAAATATTAAAAAAATCAATAGATTATTCGATTATTTTCCATTTCTTTCCATTAATTGCAATTAATAATCGCTCTGTTTCAATTAATCATATGATTCATTAATCGATTAATGCATTTTTTTCCCATCACTATTTGGACTCCAAAGCAAAGTTTAGCTGAAGCCTAGGCATCTCAGATTTTTTTGTAAACCACATTTTAACTTACGTCTTGTAATTAAAAAGGTTTTGTAAAAAATTAGTGGCCTAATCGATAAGAATCGAACAAAAACAAAGGATGGTGCTAAACATTTGAAAGTGGAACCACATGCGATGATAATCCGGTTTATTCAGAGATTTGCATTTGCAAAAGACATATCCCCCATTCCTAAGGAAAATCGATGAATTCATGTTTTTGATTAATTAATTAATGATCAGATTACTGATAGATCCACTGTATTCCATAGACTTGACTTAATATTCTTATACCTCAAGAAATGTCTTTGCGTCCTCATCAAACGAGGAGATAGAACGGTCGAGGACATAGAAGGCTTTCCCCTAATCAAATCAATTCCCCAATGTTCATTGTGTTATTTACTCAGTGAACTAATGTTCGAAGTGCTAATCCACTCTACAACAGACTCAGCTCTCTCAAATTTAACTGAATGTTCAAGAAATTCCTTTATGGGAAACCGTGTTTATCAAACGAGAAGATAAACGTGCAAAATAATCTAAACTAACACCAAACTCGCAACTAATCCCAACTTTAATGTAGAAACCTGCGAAACATTTGACATCATCGCAAGTTGTCTTCTTCTTTTAAATAGCACTTAAAACTCAACCATTTTTATCTCTTATAAAATATTCAAAAATCATTATCCACCCAGCATTACAGTGGCGGGGGGGCGGTTTTGGGGGTTGAAACCCCCCGAAATATGTGGATCGACTATAAAACTACGTACAAATTAAAATACATTTTATAAATATTAAAGAATTACTTTTTAAAACCCCCCCCCCGAAATATTTTTCTGGATCGGCGCCTGCAGCATTAAAATCATATAAAATGCAGCCATTATAAAGTTCCAGACACTCCCTCTCTCTCTGTCTTCCTGCATTTTCTTCTATGTGCATCAAATTATAACTGCTGACAAATAAATATTCAATACGTTAGCGCCATTAAATTTGCATTTTAATTTATGTCGTAAAGACTGTTAAAGTATTTGAATGTCCACTCCGCACCGAATAATGCAACATTTTTTGCCATTCAAAAACTAAATAAACCAATAAAACTATAAGTTTAAGCTTTGGAAGTGTTAAATTTGATCTTGGAATGGATTGAAATTTAAACTGTCGCTGTTGCCGAGTATCTGAGCATTTCTAATGACTGATATAAAGTTTCACAATAAAGATGACTTCTTTTTCATGCTAAAGTTTCCAATATTTCGAGATAATCAAAATACTGTACCTATCATTTGGATCAATGCCGATATTTACTGCTTGTACTGTTTTACAGCTAATTTTATCTAATAAACTACAATCCAAACTTAGTTTTAAACTCACCGCATTAAATTGTTCCGGTATCAAACCACTCCTTCAGATCAATTTAGGAATCAATTAATTAACTTTCCAGCTCCATTCAACTTTGCATATGAAAATCATTCCAGACACTATTAGTCTATGTATGTCATAAAGTGTGTGTATTTTTAGAAATGTTATTTTTAAAAAATTTACATAAGCAGCATTTTTTATTGAAACAAAATTGGCATCAAATATTAGAAAAGAAACAAAGCAAAAGAACAAACGTTAACGGAAGAAGCGACAGACAAGAGCGCCAGCAAATGTTGAATGTTCTAGCGCCAGACAGTCTCAAATTCTTTACTCGATTCGACTTGTATGGTTACAACTTGTACAGATGTACATATATAGAATAAATAGATATGTACTATTGTGTCAATAATGCTAAAAGTAGCTACACAAAATTTGAATTTTGCAGCTTTTTGACGCTTAAATTTTATGTCCATGTATGTAGATTTGTATATTCGTAGAGTAAAATGTTTCTTGCGAAAGAAGCCATCACTAAGTTAATTTATAAAATTTGGTTTTGTGCGCTTTAGTGCTTTTCGTTATTGTTTTGGGCAATAAAAGTTGGCAAAAAATCGGCTTTCTTACAGTGCTGAAAGCAGAAAACGAATGAAAAAGGAAACATTTACATTTTACTGCTGTTGCTGTCAAAGAAAGTGAAGCATATAAATAAATGTGATTGCGAGGTCATGAAATATTAATAAACAAAAGAGATAAACTTAAAAATTCAGCCCTTGAAGAAAACAAAATTGACCAACGCTCAACTGGCAAATTACTTTATAGTCAAAATAGTCTTCGAAGCAGTTAATCAAACAATAATATAGATACAGGAATAAAAACTGTCATATCTTAAATTATTTATGTCTCTTTAATGAAACTGAAAGTATATTTGAAAGCATTAAATATTTCTTTTTTAAAAGAAAAAAATAAAGTTTTAGTAGTTATTGCACAATTTACATATTTTAAAAAATCTTTCCCTCCATTCAGTGACTTAATGACTATTAAATAATAAATTTTAAACACCAAAAAAAACTTGTTTCATTTGCTTCATTTTTTATTCGAAAATACTTCACACTGTGGTTAATGGTGTTTACTGAAATTGCAAAAGTGAAAAAGTTCTTAAAAAAAAATATATATTTTTAGATAACAAATTGTATAAGGAATATAAAAAATACCATTAACATCTAATGAGAAATTCCTCCGAAGAAACTAGTTTTTAATTGAAAGCATAAAATGGAATAGACTTTTTACCATATAAATACGTGTATTTAGTGACTTTAATACTTTATGTCATAACTATTAGATGCATTTAGTGACTTTTGAACTCTTTAGTTTTAAATTATTCTTCTGAAACACGTTATGTTTGAATTTTTGTATTGATTTACAATGAGTTTGATAGAAAGTTTTGGCAGCCGCCGTGGCTCAGTTGGTTAGTGCGTTGGACCGCGAGTCGCAGGCAGCAACCTCAGGTTCAAATACTGCCTGTAATAACACCTAAAAAAATAACGGGAAAACTCTTTCTCTTTCGGTGGCTGTCCTCTCAGTTGGAAATGGCTGAGAGTAAAAATTGCTTATGAAAAAGCTCCCAACCTGCCGTTCGGAACCGGCATAAAACTGTAGGTCCCTCCAACCCGTGTACAAATTCACACGCACAACACGGGTGGTTGCGAGAAGCTAGGCCTTAGTCTCGCGTAAGCGGGCTGTCGTGCCAGTCAATTATTGATAGAAATATATTCATTATTTTCTCATAAATACAATATAACAACAATTAACGGTGGGATAGTCACTTACTCTGAGAGAACATCAACCGATGTATGTAGCCAACATTCGAAAATAATTTACAAACAAAAGTGCCTTGATAAGAAAACCAAACTTGTTCGTCAAATTTTATTTTATTTTCCAGCCTAATCTTTTCTAGCCGTTCCATAGAATTAGTTCAGTTATGTTTAAATTTTTTTATAGTCTTCTAAAAAATACGATTTGTCCAGGTCTCCCAAATGTGCATCACTATTCATTCCAAATTTCTCATTCGATTAAATTCTTTTACCATTAAGGCCTTTCTTTATGTTTGGGAACAACTTTCGTTATGTTAGGACACAGATTTTTCATGTTTGGGAACCGATTCTTCTTGTTTCGGAACGGATTCTTTTTGTTTGGGAACAGATTCTTCATGTTTGAGAATAGATTCTTCCTGATAGAGAACGGATTCTTCATGTTTGGGGACAAATAATAGTTGCAACAAGTAAAATCTGAAGAATACTCTGGAAAAGGTAGCAATTCGTAGAACCGAACTTATTCAATTTTAGCACTTTCTTTCTTTCATTAACTTTCCATGCATCGTCAAGATGGAATATATCTTCTTTCTTTAAATGATTCCAGTTTCTCCATTCCAGTTTCGCCATTTTGGTATTACGAAAACTTGGTTAACCCTAGAAAAGGGTAGAATATTGGATTAGTTGTATAGAGTTTTATTTGTTTAATTTTCTTCAGACATGAGTCTATTTTGTGTATCTGAATGCTTAAAAGTTCACTTACTTATTGCGAAAAGGGGATTTCCTAGCGCCAGTCATTGTTGCCAGATCAGTAGATTCCTAATAGATTTGGAAAATTCTTGGCCCTTTAGGAGAATTTTTAAGGGGAAGAATTATTTAGAAGAACGTTTTTGATGGTGTTCCATTTTAAATCATTAGTGGCACTGAATGCTTGAATATTAAAAGCTAAATTGTCTAGTTTGATTTTACTAAATTTTACTCTTCAAAGTGTATAATTTATGCAATGACAAAAGGAAGTTTTCAAAAGCGAATTTAATACCGATCTATATTTTATGTTTTGTTTGTGTTAAGTTGTTGTTAAGCTGAAGCTGAATGAATAAAAAGGCTGCAATAAAAAACCAATTAATTTTTATTTTTTTTATGAGAAGTTTAATTCCTTTGTTTATGCTGACGAAATTAAAAAAAAATTTGTAGGAGATTTTTTAAATTTGTTTTAAGATTCTTTTTAAGATTTAGAAGAAAGTAATTTCAGTTATCTGGCCACACTGAGGCCAGTAGTCTTGTACGCACGAGGATTGTACAAGTATAGAGATAGTGAACTATTGTTTCGTTTTCATTCTCCGCCTTGTACATTTTTGGTACATTTTTTTCAATTTGGTACATTGGTACATAACTTTCAGATTTGGTACTATCTTACGTAAAGTAAAATTGTGACTTAAGTCCTACAATTATTTTTTTTTAATTTATTATGTGTAATTATATGTAAGTATATTTTAATAAAAGACAAAAATGATCTAATTTTCTCATTGGGTTTTGCATTCTAAAGAAAATTTGTTGGTAGATAGTTTTGGATGTAGGTCCAAGTTTTGGTCCACAAAAAAAAGGGGAAGTGGCAACCGTAGTTTTAGCTGCGACAGTAAGCATTGCTGGGTAAACCTAACTTCTCGGCGGGTACACCCACTGCCCATTAGTTAATCTGACTATGTTTGTCTAAATACTGCTGATCAGGTATTTGGTCCTGAATTCTAGCTACACTTGTGTCTTATTATTTTGTACATATCAACATTTGCTCAATAATTTTGAAAATATTTTTGATTCAAAGTGTAAACCAATATGTACTGGAATTTAATACAATTTTCTTATAACTTTTTCTGCACTATCAGTCGAAATGGAATTCTCACAACTATTTACGTTCTCAGTGCATTATTTTGTTCAAAACCAACTACATTGTAGATTAGAACGCAAAAGCGCCCAGTTGCAATTTTGTTTCTATTCTAATCGATTTTCAATGCAAATTTCATATGGGCACTGCCTACAACTTGGCCAACACTGTTTGTAAGTTTGCATTTTTCTACTAAGATAAAAACGCATTTGTACAATTTTACAACAACAAATCAGCGCACCGAGTGCATTGTACTCGTTAACGCTGCGTCCCACTCAGAGGTCTTTAACCACTTTATCCACGGCTTATGCGGCCATTCCACTGACTCACTGCATTGCTGCCACTGCATTTTAGCCACTTTACCTCACTTCATTCGCTTTACTATTTATTTGCATGCGTACTTTTCCGCTGTAGATTTATGAATTTAATTAAAATAATAATTAAGGAAGTATATCACGTATTTTTATTGTCCCATTACTGGCAGACTTTGCACGCTTACGTTGGACTGTCGGCATTCCGCACCAGCCGATCAGTCGTTTGGCGATTTTCGTCCGACTGTTACAACACACTTGGCGATGTAAACAAACGCTGCCGTGTGGCTTTGGTGCTTTTCTTAATGCAAATTTACATGCTTTCAATTGGTGATTTTATAAAAAGTGGCCCATCATAAAATCCGGTACTTAATTGCTCATGCATAGAGGCACCGAGGCGCCGAGGCCTTTCAAATCGCAACAGCCAAAGCGCCCAGCGCGCATTTTAATTATTCCTTACGGTTATAATTGATTATAATTGATTAGAAAAATGTTTTCTTTTTCGCTGAAACATTTTCCAGTGAAAGATCATAATTAAGGTTTTTGTTGTTTCGGTTGAGCAAAATCAAAACCGGTAAAACACTAAGCAATAATTTGAAAACATTTTTATAAATTAACTATAATACATGGTTGTAATTTTTCTAGGCCAACCTACTTTCTAATCAAAAATATTTGCATATTAATATTTTTGTTTTGGTTTTCTCACCACGAAATCAAAAATTTTTTTCTCTCATTTAGAACGAAAATATTGCCGACATATACTCGAATATTCCTATGTAACTATATTTGTTTTTGTCAAATAACTGATTTGACAGTGCGTGCACACCCTTTTGGAGGCCATCGCCGATTTCGTTTTTTCTCCGTTAATTTTCTTCTCAAACACAACTGTTGTTGCCAAACCCACTAATATTATTTGGCAACATTTTCCCTGTCACTCGCTGACGACAGCCGGTGTCAGTGTTGACAAGGCGATTCTTATTTTGCATGTGTGATATTTACATGCATACTTACAATAAATTTCTTCCATAAATATGCCAGCAAGATATCATATTTCTGTCGTATTTATTGTAGTGAAAAATGCATTTATTATAACTTGTTTTGTTGTTTGATATAAGTTAGAATTGCCAATAAATATACACTATATAATATATATAGTGCATGACACATATAAGTAAATTGAAAATAGTATTTTTAATAAATAAATTAGAAGCAGTAACAAGTCAACACAACTGATCACAATATTAAGTTTTCAATATTGAATATGTAATCTTAAAATTCATTGTTTTCAGAGCGAGATTCTTATAGATTTACGGGCAGTTTTTTGCTTATTGAGCCATTACAATGACCTCCAGATAATATCAGAAAGAATTTAGATAGATAAGTTGGTAGTAGTGAGTGCCCCAAGGCGGAGCCCATTGAGGCCATGAAGGCCCATTGCAATACCACAAACAGTCGAGCATCAGACCACCTACTCATTGAACCAGTTTGAGCGACTCACGAAACCTAATAAACTGTCAGTAGTCATATCGACTACATCCCCTAACGAGACTGTCGAAGAAGAATTTTTCCAGGTGATTGAAAAAACTTGAATTTTAATTAATTGAAAAGAAAGAAGGTAATTACCTACCTTGTTTTAATTCAATGTAACATACATCCGTTTTAGCTCAAATGTTCTCTCTCTTATATGATTTATTTTTCCAATTCCCTTTTCTCTCATCTTTTCTAATCCGCTTCTCCCTTTTTCTATAATTATTCGCTCAAGCCAACATTTCATATGATAACTGAATCCGGTTTGGGATTTCGAAATACTTCAGCACTTCACCAAGCAAAAGAATGGTAATGGGTTTTTTCTTTGTTCCTCCAGGCCTTTTTTAGTTCTGTTCAACGTAACAGTGTATTTTGTACTTGATTTCTCTAGTCTCTACTTGGCTACGAGTAATCTTCTTTGACGGCGTTTAGGTTTACATTTGTTGGTGTTTACAGACTTCCGCATCGAATACTCTTTTCATTGAAGCTTCGTGTTAAACCCCAATACAAAAATGAAAAAAACAAAACAACAATCAAATCTATCAATTTAGTAGGGATACATTTTTCTCAGAAAATTTTTTGCAGCATCTTTGTTTTCTTCATAGCCAAATGCAGATATTTTTACGCAATTCACTGAGCCAAATATTTCCGCGTTAGATTTCTGATGTTTCTTCAGGATATGTTCATGTTTTCATATCTTTCAAAAGATGTTTCTGCTCATTTTTTTTTTACGCAATTCACTGAGCCAAATATTTCCGCGTTAGATTTCTGATGTTTCTTCAGGATATGTTCATGTTTTCATATCTTTCAATAGATGTTTCTGCTCTTTTTTTTTTCGTTCTGAAGACTTTGTCTAATCCTCTGCAGTTCTTCTAGTCGATGTTCCTGCTCATTTTTCATGTCACTAAGATGATCCTTGTCTACCTCTGAAATTCTTCCAGTCGAAGTCCATGCTCATCTTTTCATTTCTTCCAGAAGGTATTTTTTCTTCTGTTGTTCCATTCTATGTTCCTGTTCGTCCTTTCATGTCGCTCAGATGATCTTTGTTTACCTTAGAACTCTGACATTCTTCTAATCGATGTTCCTGCTCGTCTTTTCATGTCTTCTAGAAGATTTTTTTCTACGTTAGACCTGGGATGTTCTTTTTGTATAAGTTCCTGCGCGTCTTTTCATGTCGCTCAGAAAATCTCTGTCCACGTTAGACCTCCAATATTTTTGCAGTAGAAGTTCCTGCCTATATTTTCATGTCTCTAAAAACCCGTTTGCCTTCCTTAGACTTCTGGTATTCTTCCTGTCGATGTTCCTGCTCGTCTTTTCATGTCGCTCAGAACATCTTTATTTACTTTAAACCTGGGATATTCTTCCTGTCGATGTTCCTGCTCGTCTTTTCTTGTCTCTCAGAAGATCTTTGTTTAACTTAAACCTGGGTTTTTCTCTCTGTAGATGTTCCTGCTCGCCTTTTCATGTCGTTCAGAAGATTTTTGTCTATTCTAATCTTCTACGATTCTTCCAGTCAATGTTCCTAGTCGTATTTTCCTGTCTCTCAGAAGATCTTTGTTTAACTTAGACCTTCTGGTCGTCTTTTCATGTCGCTCAGAAGATCTTTGTCTACCTCTACCTCTGCGGTTCTTCCATTCGATGTTCCTGCTCGTCTTTTTCTAACTCTCAGGAGACCTCTGTTTAACTTAGACCTTTGAAGTTCGTCCAGTCGATGTTCCTGCTTGTCTTTTCATGGCTTCCAGAACAATTTTGTTTAGCTTAGCTGTCTTCCTCAGACCTAGAATATCTTCTCAGTAGATGATTTTGCTTTTTTTATGTCTTTTAAAAGATCTTTGTTCCCTTTTGAACTTTGGAGACGATCTTGCTCGTCTATCATGTCTTTTAGAAGTTCCTACTCAATTTTATATGCCTTTCAGACAATATCTGCCCACCTTAGTCCTACGACATTCTCGCTCTAGGTGTTCTCACTCGCATTTTTATTTCGGAATCAGAAAATTTCATGCATTATTCTACCATAAAAAGTTTCACGCGCCCATCCTGAATGTTTTTCATAGTCTAAGCGCAACTCTTAAAAATTTGAATGACTTAACGAACATACTATCGGTTGTTGCGTTGTTGTTTCTATGAACTTGTTGGCGTTTTGCGCAATGCAAATAAAGCATTTATTAGAATTAAAATAGCAAGAAGAAAAACAAATACCAAATTCCTGATATTTTATATGCGCCACACATTGTCGTTGTGACAAAAATAAAAAATGCAATGAGAACGCGTTTCACATACAAATCTGTCAATAGAAATATAGCCCAAAACCGCATAACACAACAACACAAAACGAAATATTAAACGTGCGGCCAGAGTTCGACGTCGCGCTTAACATTTGGAATCATAAAGATTGCTGCGTGTGCGCGTGCGCGTCGAAATGCGGCTCAGTAAATTTCAATACAATAATTTGCGCGCGACTGGCGACTTGAGAGCGCCGGCCTGCAGTTGGGCATGAAAAGTCAATTTTAATTTTAGATTTATGAATGGTCGAGCACATGGACGGCGTGCGCAAGCGAGTTGTCGAAATTTCGATCAAGTTGCGCTGATTATTTAGTTTTATTTGTAAGCTGCAACAAAATGTGGCCGAATGCTTTTCAAGTTGAAACGCTTTATCGTGTTGATTGAAATTCTTTTCACAGCACGGCAGTACTTGGTGCAAAATACAAAAATAAATTAAAAAGTTTTTATACTTTGATAAACGTTGAGAATTTTAAGTTTGCATGTGAGACGAAATGCTAAAGTCTTAAAAATACCAAATACTACGACACTGGTGAACAAAACCAAATGTGGTGCGAGTCTTGGGTTAGCAGACATCGATCTGAAGGTTCTATAGACGAAATAATCCTAATAGATTTAATAGGTCGTAGTGTATAACACCTCCAGTCCAGTGATTCTGCTACTCGCGAGTACCAAAATGGTCTTCACTGATCTAGTCTAATCTAAGGTTAGGTAGATACATAGAGTATTGGTTGGGTAGAGTCTGTGCAGGGGTTCGAAAAAGGCCCATTGTAATTTCCTTTAAATTCATTGTTAACATTGTCCTTTTAGTTGCTTTTTAAAACTAACAAGTTCAAGCTCTTTATGAAGTTCATAATATGAACTCAATTCGAAAGTTTAACTTTTGCTGAGATCGTGAGTGATTTTGACATCAAGGTGCAAAATCTCAATTTCGTCTCTGTGTATCGTTTTGTTTATCAGACGATGTTGTATCACCTTAATCCTTTCTAATCTTCACAGCTTCTCCATACATTACTGGACGAGAGTTGCTATTTCATGAGAATGAACTCAATCGCCAGTGTCCGCTGTTGACCCTATTGATCCTTCGAGCAGAGGTTCGAATCAGAAACAAGAAGTATCGGGTTATCTTTAAAGACAAAAAACGACCATAAGAGGTGCCACAGGGCTTCCTAATCCGCCATGGGGATTGAATTTCCATTCGAATTTCGCTTTCAATTCCTTTCGCCTCATTTCGTTTATTGATTCGTTCCCTGCCTCTTAAGAATGACTTTTGTGGGTATTTTTTTGAATGATTTAAATGTAAAATCTTTTTTATCCATAGACTTTTGCTCCTTTCTCGCCATTTTGTCCATTGATTCGTTCTCTGCATCTTTGCAAGGACCTTTTTGAGTACTTATTTTAATGACTGAAATTTAAACATTTTTATATCAATAAAAATAGAGGGGCATGGCTGCTCGAAAGGAACATCACGTAGGTTAAAGAGGCCCATTGTAATATCAAAAATTAGCCCCTGCTATCAGAACTAGTCTGAGCTTCTAACGATGCTAAGCAGACTGTGGATAGTCTTATCGACTAGAACTACCAGAGAGATATAACTAAAACTATGAAATATTTTATGATCTTTGCTTTTGTACCTTTTACGAAACCCAATCAATACGATTGGCTTTATGAACCCAACCATGTTTTTTTAATGGGAATGCCAATTGTGGAGCCTAAGCACTTTTTGGCACTTCATTTACTGAAAAAAATTGGGTCTTCCTAAGCATTTTGTTAAAACTTTTTGTTACAAAATGAAAAATCTTAAAACCAAAAATAGCTGTCACACAACCATAAAACAATTTTTTTTAAAAAACTAAAGCTATTTCCGCCACAATGAGATTTGTAGGAAAAATTAAAACCGAAAACTTACATTTACCTACAAAAATTGGGTCTCAAGCATTTTATTAAAACTTTTCGTACCAAAAGGAAAATTTTAAAATCTAAAATTTCATTCATACAACCATAAAAACGCTTTTTCAAAACTTAAATTATTTCTGGCACAATGAGAGTTGTTGAAAAAAAGTTAATCAAAAGCTTACATTTACCTCATTTACCTACAAAAATTGGATCTTACTAAGCAGTTTTCAACAAACTTTTTGTACCAAAAGGAAAATCTTAAAATCAATAACTTCATTCTTACACCATTTAACCAGATTTTTTTCAAAACCTTAACCTATTTCTGCTACAATGAGAGTTGCGGAGAAAAGTAATTTAAAAGCTTACATTTACCTCATTTACCTACAAAAATTGGATCTTACTAAGCAGTTTTTAACAAACTTTTTGTACCAAAAGGAAAATCTTAAAATCAATAACTTCATTCTTACACCATTTAACCAGATTTTTTTCAAAACCTCAACCTATTTCTGCTACAATGAGAGTTGTGGAAAAAGTAATTCAAAAGCTTACATTTACCTCATTTACCTAAAGAAAATTGGGTCTCAAGCATTTTATTAACACTTTTCGTACAAAAAGGAAAATCTTAAAATCTAAAATTTCATTCATACAACCATAAAAATGCTTTTTTCAAAACTTAAATTATTTCTGCCACAATGAGAGATGCTTAGCTTACAGAGAGAGCTTACATTTACCTCATTTACCTACAAATTGTGGAAAAAATGAAAATCAAAAGCTTTAAATCTGTGTTGACCTGTGTAAATACATGCCTGTGGGTTTTTCGACATGTGACGCATCAAGCAAGCCAAAGCACGAGTGTAAATTTAAAGCGCAGAATCGGTGGACTGGTCGAACGGTTGGCGGTGTCTTTAAGCGACGCTACAGTCCAACCAGCCGGTGGCCGAGTGACATAATCTACGAAAATGTGGAGAATGTTTAATATTGTTGGCTGGCTGGAGGCGACTTTAATCATTCTGGACGTTGTAAAGTGTGCAGGAAGTATTTTTTGCTTAATGTTTTTGTTTTTATTATTGTAGGGTGGCAGCACGTTCATAGTTAATGGGCCACAGTGGGCACAGCTGATCGTTTGGTTGGAATTTGAATTTTTCAATTACAGCTGCAGCTATGGGACGGAAGTAATTGAAAATGCGCGCTTAGCTATTAACTACAACAAAAACCACAAGGGCAGCAACAATAAGAACAACAACAATAATAACAACAACGAGCGCAAGCAGGGCAAATGTTATTTCGCATTGAATTAAGTGCGCACTGCGGTCAGAATTGCAGTCGCCGTCACCTGCGATTGCTGGCCCCTTGTCCGCCTCAACACAGCTTCAATTCAAACCAACCAGGCCCCGCCAGTTCACATACGTTCGGTGTAACGTTCAATGCGCATAATTTTGCTATTGGCAAATCACTAACTACTAACTCGCCATCTATCTATCTACCTATCTATCTATCTACCTATCTATTTGTCTGTCTGTCTGTGTGTCTATCCATAGCAATGTGACTTGGGAATCGATACAAATTTATTGGGATTGTCACCTCGAATTGGGCGCAGCGCGCGCCAGATATGTGTTGAACAATTAATCGCTGCACTTACCTTTGCCTGTCATTTATATTCCCATTTTGCTGTTTTTATAGTTCTAGTTCTAGTTGTTGTTTTTGTTTTTGTTCGTATTATAGCAGTAATAAAAATCAACATTCTCTTTTTATATGCAATTTGCCTAATGCAAAAATTATGTGGCACGTTTGCCGTTCTGCGACTGCAATTAGGCTAAATCTCTCGCCGCGCTAATTGCGCGCCTCGACGTGTCGCATTGCAATCAGTTCCATCGCCATTTGCAGCCCCCAACACCCACACAGCGGGCGTCGTTTTACGAGCTTTGCGTGCAGTCTCGCAAATTGCTTTGATTATGGCCACACCACCACTGGCCGCCAGTCCGCTGAATTGGGCCGCTTTTCAATTCGGCTGCACTGCTGCAGTGTTGTTGTTATTGCTCAACCAAAGCCCGATTGTATGCCGACTGCAAGTTGGCTTTGGCTCAGCGAATTTGATTGACTCAAACGGATTTACTCAAAGGGACTTTTTCTAGTTTCGATTTACAAACGCCAATCTGTTTTCAATCTTATAAATATTTATAAAAATCTCAACTCATTTGTTGTTTTAACTGATGCAATCAACAACTGCCCGAAGGAAATACCAGTGCAACTGTGAATGAATGTGTGAAGTGATTGCGCTTTTCTCAGGCGGCTTGTAAATGCCGTGCTTCAAGATTGACATTGTTGCTGTTCGAGCATTGTTGTAGTTATCTCCGTTTAGTGTCAGTTTAAAAAACCGTCATTTCTACAATATTAACTAAGTAAATCAAGATTGGCTCGCTGCTTTAAGGCGCTCAAGAAATTAATGAAGCAATTAAAGATCGACTTGAAGCGGTCTTAGTTGAGAGAATGCCCAGGGGAATTAATTTCTGAGGAGTAAGCAGATTTTTCCCAGCACAGATTTTACGTTAATTAAAGATTACGCATAGAAAAAGTATTTCCCGTTTTTTGTATTAAGTGAACGTTTAGATCTAAATAATAATTAACATTTTAACGGTTTTAGAAGCCAGTTCCGAAGCCTCGATAGTACAGCGAATAGCTTCTCATACCGAGGCTCTAGGTTCGAATCCCAGCTCGGGCTGATGTAACGCTCATCTACTTCTATCGTCGTTCGAATTCGGCGTTGAGCTGTAGGTTCCATCCCTCCCTTCACCCATTCGTTTGAAATGTGTGTTGTAACACATGTTGAAAAAACCGTGTGGCATACGCATTTCAAACGGGTGGAATTTGTGGTATCACAACGGACCCATATAGAGTCCTCATGTGTCTCATACAGAGGCAGCCACTACAACCAACCAACCAACCAATTGTTTTAGAACTTCGCCGATGACTTTGGGATATGTAGAGTAACCCAATGCACGATCTAATTAAAAAAAATCATATTTCTTGAGCAAATTGCGATATTTGCATTGGATTGTAAAGTACTATAGACATGTTCCGATTAAGTATGAAAACGACGAATTCGAATTTTCATGAAATTTTCAATGCAATTTTAACAAAGATTTGGCTCCATCTCACCAATGACGCGTTGAATCTTGGGCTCGAGCTCAGAAATTGTTTGTGGTTTATTCGCATGGACCAGAGATTTCACAGAACCTCAGAGAATGAAATGCCAAGGCGTTAAGTCGCTCAATCTTAGCATTGGAATTGAAATCATCGGAGAGATAATTCAATCGAAATCCAATGAGTCAATTATTTTCACAATGATAGAGCGTACTTCCTTTGGTTAGCTCTATATTTTTCCATATAGGTAATGGCGACTTTTCGTTTGGCGAAATTGTGTTTTCAGGGACCGTAAAGTACTTACATATTTTTCAAGAAACTCTTCAAAATATTGATACGTTTACTGATAACTCCTTCAATTAGATCACTTATTGTGACAGACATCGATCTAACAGAGATTCTATAGATGAGTTCAATGGACTTGCGGAAATAGCTAATAAACAGATTGCTGATCTACACAATTTCCTCGTCAAGACCAAATGGTTCTCAAAATATTCTGTCTGGATCAACAGGACACCCAACAGATATGAATCGGCACTGTATCCAAAATTAAGGCAATCGCAATGGCCCCAACCGTGTCTCTGAGTGGTAGTGCATATCGCATACTTCCTTCCTTCCTTCGCCTACAGCCCTTCTATAAATGAAACTAACCTAAGAGATCGAAGTGTGTTACATCCTTTCACACATCTAAATGTAAATCTACATGTAACTAAACTGAGTTTTTCAAAAGCGTAATGAAGTTTTCAGCTCAAAAAGTTTCACAATTCCTGTTCAATAGCTCCAAAATCAAAGTTTCCAATCACTAAAATAAAATTTGCAGCTTTGCTCTTTGCAGCGAAATTTTCCGCAAACTGTGAACACCCCTTTCCAGTTAAACAATCGCTTGTATACAAATTTCATAAATTTCAGAATTTAATCCAAATGACTTAAATCATTAAAATTCATTAATTCGACTAACTATTCGCCACTACATCTGAAAAGTTGTATGAAAAAGTCGAGTCTACAAATCACAACAGACACAATTACATTCGTTCGTCTCGGCCAGCTGCGTACATTCGATACATTCGATATTGAATTGCATTTCGATTGGATATGGAATTAGCGAGAGATACGGCAACTTGAGGCCAACTCTGACTTAAATGACCCGCTGCCGCCTAATCGACCATTAATTGCGTCGAATGCACCAAAGCCGGCCACTCGATTTAAATGACAAAAGCGGCACAATTAACATGTCACTCGAGTAGTGCAAAATACAATCGGAGATTGGTTTCTTCAATAATTCGCCACACCATGCAAATTCCTCTACAGTTGATATTCAACCAGCAGCAACAACAACAAAAGCAGTTGCAACAATAAAATTTGTACAAAAATTCGAGCTCGCATGTGCGGTGCCGTATTGATTTACTTTGTTCAAATTGTTGACACGTGATACAGTGACATGCGGTATGACACAGCCAACAACAATAATAACAACAACAACAATGCATATTATCGAATAAAATAAACACAAAGGTGTGTTTTCTGTGTGCAAAGCACAAAAATGTGTGGCCACAGCGCGCAACGAGCAGACTCGCTGTACTTATCAAAACAAACACATAAATTGACAGTTCAACGGCACACACATACACACACACAAACACAAACACACGCATACGGACAATCGACGACATGCCAGTTTCAATTACATAAGATTTGCGTGAATTACTCGCACTTGACGCCGCACCAAAGCCATAAATTAACGCCAAATACCACAAAAGTGGCTAATAAGCCGCCAGAACCGCAGAGTAGGCAAACACATTTTGAGAACAATTGATTTTGTTTTTCCATTTTTTTTTTATTTTATATGAAATGCGGAACAGTTGCGAATTATGAATATGTGATTGGCGATTTTGATTAATTGGCGTTGGCCGGTAATGTGACCGCAACAAGCAACCAGATGCCACGAGCAATCGTTTTGTTGGCGCTTGACCGGCGCGGGGTTAAGACCGACCGACAAAAATGAACCACTTCTACAAGATCAATTTTTGTTTGTAGTTGTTGTCAATGGAATTAAATATGTCGATCAGTGAGCGGCAACCTTTTGAGCTGCTTTCAAAAATAAAAATTTAAATAGAGAGGAGTGAGGAGAAGAGAAAGTTTGTGGTCTGAAGCGGAAATTATTTAAATTTTGATTTATATTTTATATACTAATCCTGACTCTGACATAGGCCTGACTACAGTGTTTGTCTGTCAAGGATTCAATGATGAGATCGCTCTAGTCCTACGAATCATTAGAACCTCACAATAGATCCAACTGATCACAGTGTTTAGCAGCCTTTTATGAAGCTAATCTAGTCTAATTCTAACTAACCCTAATACACAGTAGCGCACACATTGGGGACAATTTTGGGGGTTCGAGCCCTCCCCCAAATACAAAAAATGCTGGTACAATATATGGTTTCAAATAGTATTGGACTTAAAAGTTTTACGAAAACCCCGCCCCCCTCCCCCAAATTAAACCCTGTGTACGTCACTGCTAGCATTGCCGTGGTCAATGGAAATTGTGATAATTGTTGCTGTACAAAGAAACTCGAAAATCCATTGTCGATAGCCACTTGCACCCTAAATTTTCTTCAGAGGGGAACTAAAAGAAGTCGACTGAGCTGAATGCAAATATGCACACATACTGTTTACATCCATACAATTGCATGTAGTATTCACATTGCTTCGAATCGAAGCATAAAAACTGCGCCATTGTAATTGTGAGTCAACTTGACAATTTAATTGTCATAATTTGACAATTACCGCGAAATTAATTAATTGAATTATTAAATGATTTTATTGGCATTCAAAAGACTCAACTGAATCCAGTGAATGTGCTTGCAATGTTTTTGAATACTTTGAGCATTATTTAAGGTCGCCAAGTATAAAGCTTTGACTTTTGAGACGTTATACTACAAATGACAATTAATGATGAACGTCGATATTAAACAATTATACAAAATTATTGTTTCAAGATTTAAAACTGATAAGCTTAAAACAAATCTTAAAAACGGCTACATTTAAAAGGGGTTTTGCTTCATTTCATGTTTCAACTTAACGTCATGTTTTAGTTAGCATTAACACAAAATTACAATCCAAAATGTCAACCCAACAATGTGCCAGAACACAACAATGTACTTTTTTTTTTAAATAGAAAATTTCGAAAATGAAATCCAAAGATTTGTTTTATTTTATTTTATTTTATTTTTTATTTCATTTAATTTTTTTAATTTGATTTGATGTGATTTTTATTGTATTTTATTTTATTTTATTTTATATTATATTATTTTATTTTATTTTATTTCATTTTATTTTATTTTATTTTATTTTATTTTATTTTATTTTATTTTATTTTATTTTATTTTATTTGTTTATTTTATTTTATTTTGTTTTATTTTATTTAATTTAATTTTATTTTATTTTATTTTATTTTATTTTATTTTATTTTATTTTATTTTATTTTATTTTATTTTATTTTATTTTATTTTATTTTTATTTCAATTGTGTGAATTCTTGCTGCCTAATTTTCACTCTCTAGTTGCGTTCAAGAATTTTAAGAATTTTCTCAATTATATTTTATACCATTTGTTGTTGTCTCTATTTGTTGCCTATTTCATTTTGTATGTGCAATTTTCTGCTTGCACTTTTTTGTCTGTCTGGCGTTTGTCTGATTTGCAGTTGGATCGGTGCCCAGCTGGTTGTAGTTTGCACAATGCCACTGTGATTGTTTTTGTTGTTGTTATTTGTATTGTTGTTAGTCGCGCTGCAGTCATCAGAAAATGCTTGCAATTTATGTCTGTTTGTATGTACATATTTTGGCTTTCAATTGTGCGGCGTTCATGTGTAGGTCGGCAAAACTCGGGTCAGCCGCCTCATTTCACACTTTTCGCAATGCCTCAAAAAGCGAAAGTGCGCCAACAACAACAACGACAACTTCGACGACGGCGTCTATTTACAACCATCTAACTGCTGCACCTGTTGGCCAGCTTGGTTGTTTTTGTATTTATTTTTTGCATACATTTTTGTTAGATTTTTGTTGTGCGAAAATTGAAAGAGAAATAAACAAAATCGATTATTATAGAAAGTGGTCACTTAAAGGTGAACTAAACAATTAGTTACCTATTGTGTATTGTAGAGAAATTTGAGAAAAACTATTTGTGATTGCAATGATCAGTCGTGTCCTTTCGCTGATACTTAGGCAAAGAAAAAAATAATCGCTGTATAACAAATGGGAGTTTTTTCATGTTTGAGTACAAAATAACGAACTTAAAGGAGACTTCCAATGACAACAGATATTGAAGATAATCCTCAAAGATTTAAGAATTCTTTCCAATCAAGATCTTTAACCTTGGTGAAAATACTCCAAATCAAAAATAATTCAACACATATATTTTCGAAAATGAAAATTTAACGGGGTCCATAATGACTTAACGTTCATATACGGGAAGACTACGAAAGAAAACATGAACTGGTCCTATAATGAATGGTCCTATTAACTTCAAAATTCGTGGAAACACTTGAAATAAGAAATAATTAAACACTTGTTTTTATTTTTCTAATAATTAAAACTTAAAGGTGGAAACAAAGTGTTAAGTGTTTATATGGAGAAACACGATTTTTTTGGCCTTTTGACTTTAAACTTGCTAAAATAACTTCTAATGTGAAGTTTTGCATTTTTTTCGAAAATCTAAATCTGACGGGGTCATCGATGGGTTAAGAGTTTCTTTAGAGTAACTGTGAAAACATATGATTCAATGGGCCTTTGATTTGAGAATTAGTAAAAACACCTGAAATCAAAAGTAATTGGACACTTGTTTTTAACTTTTTTTGTTTTTTGGAAAATCAAAATCTGACGGATCGACGATGGGTTAAAAGTTAGTATGGGGAAACATGATTTAATACTTAGGTCAATTGACTTAAAATATGTTAAAAGCAGTTAAACTAAAAGAATTAGACAAGTATTTTTTCATAAATATCTAACACTCTCAAGTCACGGTTAAGATAAATTTCATTTATTGGGCCCATTGACTTCAAACTTGCATGCATAGCCGCAGGACCCTGCTAGTCCTCTTATAAATCTAATCGGTTCTCATATGACTGCATCTCATATCTGGCTATATGATCCAATAACTCAACAGAATTCGATACTTAAATTTTTCATTCATTTGAAAGTTTGGCTTCTGTGTAGATAAATTTTCAGTGGCGCTTTGGTTTTGGGGTCTTAAATGGCCCAAGTATCTGTTTCTTACAAAAATTTTGAATGGCAAATATAAGTTTTAATGATATTGGGTCTAAAAATTGTGTACAAAACATCTCCCAAAATTAAATCGGTTGTACGCTACTGTCAACTTCAATCTTTCTGATTTTCATCTACTGAAATTTCTGACTTTTTGATTGAATAAAATAATTTGTTACTTTTATTTGTATCCAACTATTGGAATTTCTAACTATGTATTTGTCATTCTTGACCCATTTCGAGGTCATCACTCACGCACATACACAAACAGACCGCTCAGTCGCTCCGCTGGCCGTCAGAGGGAGTAAAGCAAACCGATAAGCATAATCCCAGCGACCTCCGGCTCCAGTGGAAAATTACACAGCGGCCTCAGAGCTGCATTGGGCTGTGGGCTGTGCTGGTGTTGTGCGTAAAACGCTTTGACAAGGCAACTGCGGCCGGCTCGAGTGGTGCACGTGATAAGGACCTGAGAACAAATGATAAGACGGCGCGCGTCGCTTGCCCTCGACTGCCTCAATGCGAAGCCGGTTGAGTGCACGTACGCGTACTTCACGCATTATGACAACAACAATAACAGGAACAGTAACAAGAATAGCAATGACTCGCTGGCAGTGTGTGGTGCGGTGCATTGCACTATTTGGACTGGACGAATTAATGATGTGTGGCAGCTAAAAATAGTAAGAACAACCACAACAATTGCAGTCATAAATACGCAATTCAATTTAATGAAGTCGAATGCAACTATTAAAATGCCAGCCAGTCACGGAGCCAAGACGCAGTTTCCGTTTGCGCCCGCAACGGGTTGGTGGCGCCAACTTCGATGCCATGGAATTTTGTATTATTGAGAAAAATTGATAAACTTTGACTTGACTTAAAAACATACAAGAACAACAAATGCGAAAAAGAGTAAATTTTCCATAATTCATTTGGTCGGCGTGGCTGGTCGCATGTGTGCGCTTCAGCTGCAAATGAAATCGTTGTTTGCAATAACTGTGGCAACAACAATAAAAACAACAACAATTAAATATTAATTACCTCGACAATTGAGAAATGTTGGTAATCGTAGCCGACACCGAGCCGGCATTTTGCTGCCGCCGTACACTTGAACTCGCTGCCCGGCCACGTTTTGCGCATTAAAATGTACGCAACGTTGAGCTCATCGTCGCGTCGACTCGAAATGGCGTTTGAAAGTGTAAATGAAATTGTTTTGAAGAATGTGCACAAATATTGTTGACAATTGTTGCAAGTGCCAGATGGTAAGGCAACCAAAACAGAGAACTGTGGAACTGAGAACTTGGCGGCACTCAAATTTGAATTAATTGAACATTGTGATTCTCACTCGATTTCGATATGTGTTGAGTGAATATTCTCAGCTCAGCACAAAATATCTCAAATGGTCTTTGAAGTCTGGTTGATCAGTAATTGAAAGCCCCACATTAAAGGCGTTTCGGTCTGTCCAGTGTTAATACGAAACCTTCAATGTTTGCACATATTTTGCGCAAAATCAAAGAAGCGTTCGATTTTGTTTCGACCTATGTAGCATACATACAATGCATGTATGTACACATATTGCACATACATATGTACATACACATGATTTTTTCATGTGCAAATTGTACGTTTGTCGCTCGCCGTGACATTGACATAGAAATGACTGCAATCACACAATGCGCATTTCCATTACACCATAAATTATTTGTTGCTTCGATTATTTTTGTTGTTGCCGTTGTGTACAGTAGAAGCAAAACTGTAAAGCAGCCGACGAAAAACACAACAAAACGTTAAAGCCAAAACATGGAAGCCGCACACAGGCAGACATGTTGACGGATGGGTCAGTGTTGGCGCTGAAAAGGCGCTACAACTGACGTCAACACACAAATGAATTAAAGATTGACAGTCAACGAAAATATCATAAAACGATTTCAGTGCCAAAAATAGAATTTAGAAAAACAAAGAAGAAAAAGAAGAAGAGCTCTTAGAGAGTTAAAATCTATGACAGAGCCCCACTAGTTTTCCCTGCTGAACATTTCTTTCAAACATATTTGTACCATATCTCCAACCCTTAATCGGCCTCCCATACAAAATGACCGGTTTTTATAAAATAGGCTCCAACTGGTCCCAGGTTGACCCCAGATGTGTCAAATGTAAGACCGACACTTATTTATTTTCTCTAACGGATGTTTCTTCCAAACAGACTTACCCACTATCTTTAAGTCTTAATAGGGCTGCCGTACAAAATTGGCCATTTTCTATGGAATTGGCTCCCCACTTGTAAATGTAGCAGTTAACCCTTTCGCTATTTTGTTGCCATATGGCAACATGCTACTTTGTGGACGTCTGCATCCTCTATGGTTGCAAGAATACATTTGTTTGTTGGTCTTTAGAATAGTTTGAAGTTTTAGGAAAAATACGAAATTAATAAACTGAATACTTAAGTTTAAAGAAGAGAAGTAGACACGTTTTTGTAATGGTATATCTTGACATAGTAAAGGAAGAAGAAGCAGACAAAATTATAGAACTTATTTATTTGACATTTCCTTTCAATTTAGATACCTTTTTGTGTTTAAATTTTGGCTGAAGTAAATGAAGAAATATTCAAATTTTCGTTATGCGTAAAAATTTTTATGTTTAAGTTATTATTACAGCCACAACGATGTGGTTAATTTAATTAATTTAATTGACTAGCACGACAGCCCGCTTACGCGAGACTAAGGCCTAGCTTCCCGCAACCACCCGTGTTGTGCGTGTGAATTTGCACGCGGGTGGAAGGGACCTACAGTTTTATGCCGGTTCCGAACGGCAGGTTGGGAGCTTTTTCATAAGCAATTTTTACTCTCAGAGGTTTGCCATTTCCAGCTGAGAGGACAGCCACCGAAAGAGAAAACGAGTTTTCCCGTTATTTTTTTTGGTGTTATTACAGGCAGTATTTGAACCTGAGGTTGCTGCCTGCGACTCGCGGTCCAACGCACTAACCAACTGAGCCACGGCGGCTGCAACGATGTGGTTGCTCTCATAGGAAAACACTCTAAAATACAGGGTTCGAGTATAAAAATTAAAAAATTTCTTATGGAATGTTGCTAAAACAACCATATAGTAAACGTAAAATTTAAAATCTTAACTTTCCCCAGTAAAAACCCGTAGCGAAAGGGTTAAGTAAGCGAGGAAACATAGTATCTCGATTACTACTAAACCGATTTTAATGATTTATTCAGCGATCGGCAACATTTTTGAGTAAAAAAAATACAAAATTAGTTAAGGTTCAGAAACTCACCACCAGAGGGCGTCTCCCATGCAATCGGAGTTGTGATGTTGTCAACTTTTGGGTTTCTACGAAGCAATAATCAAAATGTATTGTCGAAACCCCATTAACCTCTCCATTTCGAATATAATTGTAATTTTAGATGAGTGTTAGGTTAGATTAGGTTCAGAGGGCGTGTACGGAAAACCCGTAATACCTATAAGTTTATGTGTGCTAACCCCGTAAAAAGTTTCCTCGCATCCTCGCATAAGTTTCAATAATTAAAACAATTTTATTTACACAAAACATATCGAACACAGTTGTTTTGTAGTTAGTAGTGTTCAACTGAAGGTGGATTTTTAACCGAAGCCGAAGCAGAATATTCGGCATAACTGAAATACTCTGCCGAACCCGAAGCCGAATACTTATAACAATTCTTTTAAGGAAAACAAAATATCAAATGTAACTTTCTTTGTTTATTCTATTCTTTGTTCTGCTTAAGAAATAATAAAAAATAAATATTTTAGTAAAAAAAAAAACAGTCTGAGAGTTCAGTTTCTAACGAAAACAAAAACCTTAACAATTTAATTGACATAAATAACTGATTAGTGCTAACTTTTTATAATCGCAATCTTAATGTCCGAAATATCGATAAAACCCGATATTTGATAAAATACTTCGAAACAGAGAAAATTGGCAATTGGTTAGGTAGAGAAGGGTGTGTGGCACTTCCACTCGAAAGCCAAAATGGCCAAATGTGAATGCCTTCGTTTATCTCTCTGGATCTGATCAACAATCTCAATCCGAGGCTAACTAGTTTTAAACAGTTCGATCTCTTAATGAAGCAGAGAAGATCAGAAAGTTCCACTTCGTCACGCTAGTCAGATTCGTAAGGAATCTTGTTCCTAAGATACGGATTCTACGTGTCCTGCAGAGCCGGACAGCGATACGGAAAGTGTTGTATAATTTCTAACTCTTCTTCACCGGCCCAGCCTTTACAGACATCACTAGTCGAGGAGCGCCATTTGGTGGGTCTAGACCACTGGTCGGCAAAGCTTACTCATATGAGCAGTACGTTACTCATATGAGCAGCCGTTGTTCAGGTATAATTTACACAGTGGAGAGAAATTTCACTGCTCTCACTAACACCATCTCATTGTCAATTTTGCCGACCCCTGGTCTAGACCGCTAGACAATGAACTCCCGTATGAACTCCCAATAAAAATTTAAATTTTATCAATTTTGTTATATTTTGTTTAAAACCCAAGTTTTTCTGAAATCCTGAACTACTTAGGATTTAACTCATTAAATAATAAACAAAGTTTTGTTAGATTGGCCCAACATTTTCTTTTATATTTCACTTATCTCCTACTGTAGTTCAGTTGGTTTACTCCTAATAAGATTTCCAAATCGCAACTTTTTGCCCCTCGCATCGTTGGGTCAACAGCAAAGCAAATTCAGCGAGACACGCGCCTGCGCAATCACAATTTGAATCGAATCGGTTGAATTGCAACGGAATTTGCTGACGTTCGTTGATGGGGCATTAGTCATGCAGAAATCATTATAATTAATTTTAAGCATTTTTTCGCGCTTCTGTTTTGCTTATTAATTTTTGCTTCTGTCCTCTACACGTTTGCCACTTGAAATTGAAAACGGCCAGCAATAAATTCAGACAATAATTAATGTTGAATGAATTTATGTTTCTTTGTTTTCAATTTTTTTCTACAAACAATAACATCTCGTTGTTGCCAATTGCTCGAAACTGTTTGGTTGTATGTCTCGTACTTCAAGCCACTGGTAGAGGGTGTTAAATTTGTTGTTTTTCGTTGTAATAATTCATATTGCCTGAAATTGTTTTATTGCCATTTGTAACTGCAGCGTGATTTCATGCTTCTGTGGGCCGCACGCGTACACGTGCAGCTTGCGCCGCTTGGCCCCAGCGCGACGCTCCACAAAGTGTGCACAAGCGCGTAGTGTCAAAGTTGAATAAATTAAGTGCCAATTAATTATGAAGTCCAACCACTGGACCCACTGTTCACAGCTCACTGTCGGGGAGTTCACTACGGGACGCTGCGAGCTTTTGACGCGAGAATCTGCGGTGAGTTTGAAAAAGCAACAAAATTCAGCCGAGTGTTGATATTTGGAGAGTTTATGCAAATTTCGCTTTGACAAATATTCGACAAACATCACGTCAGATTGGCATCTTTGATCTCAACATTTGTGCATTACGTTGTGATATAATTTTTTGGATAGGTTTTGGCTAATTTTTTTGTTAAATTTTTTATTTGATTTTATTTTACTTTTATTTTATTTTTTATTTTATTTTATTTCATTTCATTTTATTTTATTTTATTTTATTTTATTTTATTTTATTTTATTTTATTTTATTTTATTTTATTTTATTTTACTTTATTTCATTTTATTTTATTTTATTTTAATTTAATTTAATTTAATTTACTTTTACTGTTACTGTTACTTTTACTTTATTTTATTTTATTTTATTTTATTTTATTTTATTTTATTTTATTTTATTTTATTTTAGTTTATTTTATTTTATGTTATGTTATGTTATTTTATTTTATTTTATTTTATTTTTATTTTATTTTATTTTATTTTATTTTATTTTATTTTATTTTATTTTATTTTATTTCATTTTATTATATGTTAATTTTATAATTTTATTTTATGCTTTTTATTTTATTTCATTTGAGTTGATTTGTTTTGATTTGATTTGATTTGATTTGATTTGATTTGATTTGATTTGATTTGATTTGATTTGATTTGATTTGATTTGATTTGATTTGATTTGATTTGATTTGATTTGATTTGATTTGATTTGATTTGATTTGATTTGATTTGATTTGATTTGATTTGATTTGATTTGATTTGATTTGACTTTATTTTATTTTATTTTATTTTATTTTATTTTATTTTATTTTATTTTATTTTATTTTATTTTATTTTATTTTATTTTATTTTATTTTATTTTATTTTATTTTATTTTATTTTATTTTACTTTATTTTATTTCATTTTATTTTATTTTATTTTATTTTATGTTATTTTATTTTATTTTATTTAATTTTATTTTATTTTATTTTATTTTATTTTATTTTATTTTATTTTATTTTATTTTATTTTATTTTATTTCATTTTATTATATGTTAATTTTTTAATTTTAATTTATGCTTTTTATTTTATTTCATTTGAGTTGATTTGTTTTGATTTGAATTGATTTGATTTGATTTGATTTGATTTGATTTGATTTGATTTGATTTGATTTGATTTTATTTTATTTTATTTTATTTTATTTTATTTTATTTTATTTTATTTTATTTTATTTCAAATAAATAAATAAATTGACATGTTTTGAATTTTCCGTTCTAAACAATTCCACATAAAAATTTTAACAAATGGTAAATCAATCCAGTGAGCAAGGTTAATTTTATTCATTAAATGTTACTGCTCAGTTAATTTTTTTGGCTTCGAAAATTTGTAAACATTTCCAATGCATTGTTTTTTATATTAATTTAAAATTGCTTATTCGTTAAATGAAGGCGCTTGAGAAAGCTAACGTTGAGTGCTGAATCTATGAAGACATTTTGGCATGAAATATTTTCTTATTTTGACTGTAGATCCATTGTTGATGTTTTTGTTGTAGAAAGGAAATATAAAACTGCTAATATTTTGCATATTTTCAAAATGTTGAAACTTGAACTTGAATTGTTGGATCAGAACTCAAAGCAAATGTTCACGTGTCTGTCTTCTCTTTATGAGTCAATTCCATCTAACCCAAAATTTATGACGTGTTATTCATTCAAGGCAACATCCGTAGCACTAATTTACAACCCTGATTCAGTGGTCGCGTAGTAAATCGCTACTCATTTCAGCCAAACATCAAACAAAATCAAGTTGTAAACCCCCCTCCCCATTCAAAGTTCATCAGCCTCGTAAAAGCTGCTAATTTCGCCTAAACGCACTCGCTGCGCACACCTCGAATTCGCAGCGCCCATCGAGCAATTATCACGACACTAAAAAGTACTAATTACCGACTCGAACGAAATTGCCGTCGGTGCCAACTATTACAACTCCATCAAACGGGCTGACGTTGTGCTCATCGCCCATAAAAAGCAAACAGCTTCCAGTGTGGATATTACATGTAATTGTCGACCGCAATGATTGCATTGCATAATCATGGGAGCGCTCGCTTAGGTGAGGCGGCGTGGGAAATCGGGCGAAAGATCAACGGCACCGGAACCAGTCACTTTCGCTTTTAGTAGAACCAACGCCTGATCGATGCGATCGACGCGCCGAGCTGGCTTGGTTGCCGGTCAACCTATGATCGACACTGATTTCACGTTTTAGCGTCCGTTGAGAGTTTGCTGTCATTTGCGTTGTTTGACATGAGTTGAAGATTTCAGCGACGCGATAAATATGAATGAGCGTTCAATGATCGCGCTGTGTGTTGGTGTGGGGCGCGGTTGCGGTTGAAAAGGGCGCACGACAGCAGCCAGTAACGCCGGCAATTTGCAAGCGTTTAGCGTAATTATTGCACGAGTCTGTGCAATTCCCACTCGAAGTAACTGTAATTAGGCACTATTTGGACATTACATGAATTGCCACCGGTCAGTGCCGGCCACATTTAGCAAATTCGAAAATCGTTACTCTTTGGAGCGGCCACTAATTATTAATTTAGAAACGATTTTAACAATTATACATTTTAACCATTCAACAGCGATCGACTGCAGCGTTTTGTCGGCAAACGCGTCTGACGTTATTTGCAATCAAGTTTGTGCACGTGGCCGTGAATCGCCAACAAACATTCTGCTTGAGTATTGTGCGGTTTGAAGTTGTTGTGACGTCGTTGAGACAGTCGTTGAAAATTCAACTACGCCCACAACTGACACATTCACTATGAGCATAATCGACAGCGGCAGATATCGGCTGCGCAAGGATTGGGCCAGCGCCTCCATACCGTCATTGGTCGACATCGACGAGCATGTGGACGACGAGTTCGAGAATCCGCTCAACATAACGACACCGTTGCCGCCGCAAAAGCCGCCGCGTCGCAGCTCGCTGGCGCTCAGTTCGTTGTTCTCCAGCAAGAGCGACAAAGGCGAGAAGCGACGCAAATCCATTGCCGTGTCGTTCTTGAGGCGCGACAGCAACAAGGTGAGTCGCATTGTTACATTTGACTATATTTTAGTGTCCGATCGAAGGTGGATTTCTGGCCGAATCCGAATATTCGGCTTAACAAAATATTCGGCCAAAGGCAAAAGCCGAATACTAATAAAAATTAGTTTACCGAAAAAACTGATCAAATTAGGCCGTTTTTTCTTTAGTCATTTCTTTATTCCACTTAAGAATTAATAAAAGAATATATATATATTTTAATAAAAACTAGTGTCCGACCGATTATTCGGTTTCCGTTTCGGCCAAAAAATGGCCGAACGGCCAAAACCGAAACTTTCTGGAATATTTTTCTACATTTTATTGTGTAGCAGATATATAGTGAAAGGAGGAGTAATTTAGATGACACCAATGTAAATAAACTTCTTTTTTTAGCATAAGTATAATATTGAATTATTTAATTTTGAATATATACATTCATTTGAATATTTCATGTTTATGTTTTTAAAAAAAGAATAAATTGTTTTTATTAATAGGTATTTATTTATTTATGTTATGTTTTTTGTTTATTCTTTATTTACTTAATGTAAAATTCGTTTGTTGAAAAAAAGCTTGATATGGTGATTTGTTTCGGTTTCGGCCGAATATTAAAAAAAAAATCGAAATTCGGTTTCGGCCCAAAAAGATGTTTCGGTCGGACACTAGTAAAAACCAAAAACAAAAACCAACAACAGTCTGAAAGTTCAGTTTGTAAAAAATGTCACAATTTAATTTACATAAATAGCTGATTAGAGATAATTTTTTTAACGCAATTTTGATATCCAAAATATTGATGAAACCTGATATTTGATAAAATACTTTGGAACAGAGCAAATTGACTTGCATTACAGAGCGAAAACCTTCGGCTAAAGTATTCGGCTATTTTGGCCGAAGCCGAAGCTGAAGATTTAAAATTGGCCGAATAAGCCGAACGCCGAAAACGATTATTTGGTCGGAGACTACTATATTCAATGTGCTGGTTTGCACTGACGTTTTCCTTAGAAACCATACAATCGGTCATCAAATTCTATAGATGACAGTTCTGAAAGTTCAAGCTACTTTTTCTTATTCAATTTTTTTCCAATATTTAAGTACAGTTAGATAAGTTATAGATAATCTGCCAAGATCCGTTTAGCGCGCTAAAGTTAATGTTTCTTCAAGAACTTTTCCTTTATAAGGTCATTCAACCGATTAAATATGAAGTAATTCCACTTTCAACTTCCGGGTTTAAGGAATGTAAAACCTTCCTAGTATTTATATTTGTTCTGCTTTGCACATAATTTAAGTTTTGTAATTCAGTCTAATAGAGTTTTCCGATAGACGTTGTAAGTAAATAAAAGGAATTAATAAATATATTTTAGTCCTAAAAAGTCCAAGAACTAACCGACATATCCAGGACTAAAGCAATCTGAAATTTTAAGTGCTTACTGTAGACTTAAGTATCACATCTTGAACATGGATCAAGTTTTAGCTGAGAACTGTGGATTCTTTTAAGAAAATGATGAAATCTCACTTCAGTTGATCACAGATTGTGACTCTTTGATGCACAAAAAAAACAAATACCTCGAAAAGCAAATTTTTGAAAAGGACCAATTCTTAAGTTGATGTCTTTAATTTTCATAAATTAATAGAGGATAACAACAGATCTAACCGTTTGCTGTGTATAACACTGCTTTTAAAAATCTAATCCTCTATGGATCTGTGAATAAGTAAAGCAATCTTTGTTCTCTAATAAAATCTTCCCTAATAGTGTAGGAATTTTTAGAATTTTTATGGAAAATATCCTTTAGACATGAAAGTAAACCAGTTCCAAAACTTGTCATGCACCTAACAAGATAGCAGTCATGTCATAAGAAGTTTCTTTATAGATTCTTGTAGTTCCTATAAAATGCAGTAGACCCCATTTAGATATATTTAGCACTCGTATAACAAACCCTTACTTCAAGAACTTCGAAAGGCTTCTTTGTTTAGAGCTTACAGTACCAACTTGCTATGAGTTTCAATAAAAATTCTCTTTTTGGAACAACCCCACCACTGACAGGTCCATTGACAAGCGGTTTAAGAGCTTCTAAGTCATTAAATTGTTGATCATGTAGCCATACGTTGAAGTATCTAAACTATCAACTAGCTCACAGGTTTAAGAAATACGATTTGCCCCACCAATGCCTCAGAAAATAGTAAAATCGAAAATATAAAATAGAAAAATAACATAGATAGGCACATTAAAGTTCCATTTAGCTCGTCTCAGGCAAATTTAGTGCAACAAATCATTCCTTAAATAGGTTTGAAGTCATTCATGTGGCCATGTGTTCAAGTATCTAAATTCATATTGTTCGAAACAGGTTCGAAAGTAGCACTCAGATCATAAACAGGTCCACTAAAGGTTCATTTAGTTCTTGTTAGGTAAATTTAGTGCGGCAAAACCAACCTTGAAGAGCTTCTAAGTCATTAAATTGTTGATTACACTACTCGACAAAAAATGGGTTCATCGCGTGCTCCTAGAAACAAAAGTATTTTTAAGACTAATCTTCGGCTGCTGAACACGAAACTGAAAATCAAAAAATTTTCTTAAGAAGCGTTTTCGAAAAATCTTCGAAAAACACGTTTTCCCCCTCTTATTTCAGTTATGAGCACATATCTCGTAAACCAACCATCCGACTAACACAAGTGGGCCGTCGTTCAGAAGGCAATTAACTAACCTTTCCAACAATATATCTATTGGCCAAATCAGATGAGATTTGGGGAAGGTACTGACGATGAAAGTTGTAAAAATTTTCAGAACTTTGAAATAGAAAAAAATTTATATGTATGAATCTACAGACTGAGATCCAAAACATTTATGTTTTGCATAGCTGACATATTTTGGTCCTGAAAGTTCAAAATAGAAAATTTAGTTAAAAGGAGACAATTTTCCTCTTTCATCCGATACCCATATCTTAATTATTGCACCTCCGCAAATATTAAAAAAAAATATTTCAAATGTGTATGTCCTTAAAATTTTAAAGTACTTTAAAAAGGTTTTTGGGTCAGAAAAAGAAAAACTTACTATGCTTGGATATTATAAATGACCTCTAGTTTCACGTCTATATCAACATTTGGATGGGTCTCGGAAAAATTTAAAACTTTTTTCGCACGGTGTATTAAATGAAAAGTTGGTGTATTCACTCCGTGCACCATAACTTTGTAATTTTTCTTTCAATTCTATTGATGTTAGGCTTAATATTTGCCCAAATAATATATCTTTCATCTTAGATTTTAAAACCAGAGGAGATCATTTATTTTATCTATAAAAAAACGATTCGAAAATGTATAATTTTTGAAAATGGTCAACAAATTCAATTTTTTTCAAGTTTCATCGTCAATAACTTCCCCAAATCTCATCTGATTTGGACAATAGATATATCGTTGGAAAGGTTAGTTAATTGCCTTCTGAACGACGGCCCACTTGTGTTAGTCGGATGGTTGGTTTACGAGATATGTGCTCATAACTGAAATAAGAGGGAAAAAACGAGTTTTTCGAAGATTTTTCGAAAACGCTTCTTAAGAAAATTTTTTGATTTTCAGTTTCGTGTTCAGCAGCCGAAGATTAGTCTGAAAAATACTTTTATTTTTAGGAGCATTTTTCGTGTCGAGTAGTGTTATATGCCCACACATTCAGGAATCTATGTAAATTACCAACTAGCTCAAAGTTTCAATAAATTCGTTTTGTTCGGAACAGGCCCACCACTGCGTTAGAGGACAGTACCCCAGTCACATAGGAGTCGATTTAAGTCATTTAAGTACTTCTTGTCAGATACAGTAAGCCCACTTACATAGGTTTAGTGCTACATATCATTCTAAACATACCCACCACTGCGTTTGAAGGCAAGGCTGAGATCATAGACAGACCCATTACAGGTTCGTTTAGTTTTTGTGAAGTACAGTAAACTAAATTTTTAAGTCATTCAATCGGTAAATATTTAGCCGCAAGTTTAAGTTGCTTAACTACCAACTTACTTCCAGTTTTGATATACTCATTTTTTCGGAACTGGCCCCCTACTGCGGTAGATGTTAGCACTCTGACTAGCCGACTTGATATTCAATTAGTTCTTGTCAGATACAGTAAGTCCCACTTACATAGACTTTGTGCAACATTGCTTTCTAAACCGACCCATCACTGCTTTTGATGGTAACACTGAGATCAGATTCATTTAGTTCTTGTCAGGTACAGAAGTTAGCACTTCGACTTAGACTAATCGATTTGAGACTAATTTAGTTTTTGCCAAAACCAGTTATTAGTTATTCCCACTTTGAACCTTAAACCTTGATGCATTTAACATTAACTTCCCGAGCTTCTACAACATTTCTTCTTCAAGTAATTCAATCTTTTAAAAAGTTGAAATCAAATCTCCTCTGTTTAATAACACTGTGCAAGTCCAAAATTTAGACAGTGTTTAGAGTGTTTAATTATATTTAATTATTTAGAGTGTTTAATTATAACACTCAACGTGGCGTATGACACTCATACGCCATGTAGCGCTGCGCAAAAAAATGCTCATATCGCAATTACACAGTTTGAATGTATTTTTTTTTGGATTGGTTTCTTAAGCAAATGTGTTGGTCGTTAAAATATCTACAAACTTGCCGAAGACAGTAAAGCGATATTCGAAACGATTTAGGACCTACTTAAGCGACAAACTTGACGAAAATTACCAAACTTCAAAGTCAGATTTCTCATAAACTAGAGCCAATCTTACCAAACGGCTGGTGGATCTCAACTCAGTATACCTATAGAAAACTCACCCAGTAGGTCCCCCCCATGTCTTAATTTTTGAGGGCAAATTTCACGCACAGTGTAATCAACTAAGCGCAGCACTTATGCAGTTTCAATCCCTTACTTAACTTCCACTCAATCTTTATTCTCAAAGCCATAATTAGCCAACAAAGCCAACAAAAAATTATTCATTCCACTAATGTTTTATTGCATTTTCTTCTCAATTTCAGAACTCATCGAAAGACTCCTACGAATCGGCTGTGAAGCACGAGAAGAGCGACGGCTCCAATACACCCGGCAGTCCCGAGAGTGTGTACAGCTCCGAGGAGAATGTGCGCGCCTCGTCGCCGAACGAGCCGGGCAAGGTCACCTATTTCGACGACGGCTCGAGCATTCGGCCGATTGTCAAAGGCATGAACAACGGCAGCGACACACCCATCGACAAAGAGCGCAATCGACGCCGCCGCAGCTCGCTGCAAACCAAGCTCGATCGTCATCGGCGCAAGAACTACGAAGTCAGCCAGCTGAGCGTGGACAACAACAGTCAGACCGGCTCGCAGAGCGACTTGACCAATGGCAGTATGGGCGCCGGCTCACCGAGCCCCGATATCTCGTACGGCGACATCGAACCCAATCACGAGGCGTACTTTCCGCGCCAGAAGCGCCACTCGTGGTGGAACATTTTCGTGCCCGACAATTTGAAGAGCAGGTGAATATGTTACCGACATCTCGTGGCTGCAGTGTCGCCACTCATAAATAGTGCGCTAACCGAACTTAACCTCAAAATGTGAATGACTACTTGGGCGTTGCAAGTGATGAACGCCATAACCGAGAACGTCTTGTTGCTATGCTAAATGCGGAATGTTGCTGACACGTCTAACTACTCTTTGTTGCATTGTCCAATAACCCCACCGTTGCAGTTGATTAATTCTGTGTGCGTTTTGTGCTGTGCGCGCGTCGATCGCATCGGCCGCGCCCTGACTAACATCAATTAACCTGAGATCTTATAAACGAATTCCAGCACCTGGCGGCTGTCTTCTTAATTTGTTTTCAATCGTTTCAGAATGAAATTTTTTGGGGGTTTCCATTCAAGTGCTGCAAGAAATAAGCTGTGAGAGAATTTATGCGTATGCGCGTGTGTGTGTGTGTGTGTGTGTTTGCGTGTGAATGCATTGTGTCCGTGTGCCGCTACGCAGAATTGCTTTAAGAATTTTTAAAAATTCGCCATTATCACCTCGGTGCCATCTCTTTCCCACTCGCATGGGCGCCAATTTCGCTTCCGTTCTAAAGCAAAATTAATTATTTGTCTTTTGACTGCAGCCGCAACTTTTGGGCTCAACTCATTTGTAGACGTCTTGGGCTTTTAATTTTTTTTTTGATTTTGTTGTTCTTTAAATAGAATACAAAATAATGAAATTCTTAATGTGGCTCACTTCCTGCTGCCAAATGTTGGCCTTTGCACGAATGCGCGTTTGATGTTTCGCACTACATTCCTTCACTTTGTTGTTGCGGTTTGTTTAGCATTGTTCAAGTGTTGATTCTTTGTTGTGCTTTATGTTTTTTCCGTCTTCTGAGCGGCTCATTGCGTGCTTCTTGGGCAATGATTAATTTCTGTTTGCAATTTTTCACTTGTTTCTTTAGCGTTTTTCTTCTTTTTGCCTTTTGTCATACTGAATAATTCGTTCACAGTGTGTTTTTGACTAAAGAATTTTCAACAAAGCAACAAAGTGGTTGATGAACTTTAACGCTCAGTTACACTGCATATTTTTTCACTAAGTCTGAAGTCGCCGTGAATTCTGTTAATTCTTTCAGAACAAGTGATGCTCACTAATGTTTTAGAACATTTTCGAAACTCTCCAAATTCGCTTTTTATAACAGCCACAGATTTATTCAGACATATTTGAGCGATTCTTTTTTTAAGTTCTACAACTCCTAACCTGCGGCTTTAACTGAACAACCACTCCTTCTACGTTTAAAAACTATTTGTTTTCAATATCTTGTTTAGCCAAAACAAATATTTGGGACTTTATTTATAAAACAACCAGTGCTTCTACATCACAAAACTTTTTTTTTATTATTATTATTTGGATATTTTGAATCACTGGAAGCTGGGCATCAATAAACGTTTTAACTTATAAAACAACTATCAAGTTTTATTTAGATTTTATAAGATCAAAAGACTACAATAGAATTTCCATAGAGTGACCCTAGTCGATTGTAGGTGTGAAGCCTCGTTGCCAGGTACTCACCAGTGACAGTGTTGCCAGATACCTGGCATGACTTTTTCCTAAATCTAAAAAAAAAAAGTTCCTCCAAAAAATTTAAAAAATCTCAAAAATTTTTTAATAATTTTTGTCAGTATAAACTAAGAAATGAAATTTCTCATAAAAAATAAAAATATATTTAGTTTTTATTGCAGCCTTTTTATACATTCAGCTTCAGCTAAACAAGAACTTAACACAAACAAAACATTAGAAAATTAGATCGATTGAAATTCGCTTTTGTAAACTTCCTTTATTCATTGCATAAATTATACACTTTGAAGCATAAAATTTAATTAAATTACATTATACACTTTAGGTTTCATTATTCAAGTCTTCAGTGCCACTAATGATGTCAAATGTATCACCATCAAAATCTTCCAAACAATTCTTCCTTCTAAAAATTCTCCTAAAAAGCAAAAAATCTCCTAAATCTAGGAGGAAATCTCCTGATCCGGCAGCATTGCCTACTGAACTGAAACAAAGAGAGAGAAAGTCTTTTGTATTTTTTTTTGCATTTTGTGCTGAAGGAAGACATGGAAAAAGACAATCAACTCCCTTAATAAAACTGATCAGTTTCAATATATCAAAGACTTTAGTCTAAAAACCAATTAATATTTCTTTAAAGGCTTTAAAAAATCTATTAGCCGGCACAGACTACTTCAAACATTTCGGAATCTAAGTTTATTTCGGTATCAGTTCTGTGAAAATTTTGAGATAATTGAGAAATACTGAGATTTTCTCTCATGGGGGGAAAAAATAAAAACATTAAATAGTAAAAGTAGATTTTTGGTCTGCACAGTCTTAGAATACAATGTAAGACATGCACTATGAGAACATCTTTTCCATTGTATTTTTGAAAGTCTAAAAAAATTCAACAAAAACTCAACCCAAATATGCTCACCGTCGCGACCAAAAAAAACAAAAAAAACCAATTCAAATTTCAATGTACTACACGTGTACGGTAGGCACAAGTGGGTTAAATACGAAATATTTTACATATTTTCAATATTTTATATTTTTCATATTTTCATATTTCAATTCTTTTTGCAAAAGAAGCTAAATTTTCAAGTCTTAGCGAATGAATTTGACCCAACACCACTTTCATTCAATCAAATATTTACAACATTTCAAATTAATTTCTCTCCAAACACTAACTCAATCTTTCTCACATTAACCTCTAACTTCTTAGATACTGAGTCAATATCCCATAAACATATCCATCTGTCTATTTGGAATGTCTGGAACGTGCTAATAAAGTCTAAGTCTATAAGTAAATGTTAAAACTCACTAAACATTTCATAACATTCACACGTCTTAACAACGAAAAACTCGTCGCTTTTCACATCGGTTTCATTACATTTTCAATCATTTTAATGCCAAATCAGGTAAATGACATAATTTTCAGCACTCTCGCCGTTACGTCGTTCCAATCCTAGTTTCATAAAACTTGCCAATATTTTTCTCAGCCAACTCAATTGAAGCTCCTACGATTTCATATACTTAGTTGCCAATAATTGTTGCTCATTGAAGCATAACTTTGCAGTGCGCTGAGAAATAAGTAAGCAATGTTCCATAGTTTTTGCTATTAAGTAGTAATAAACGAATCGGTACATACGTATGTACATATTTACTATATGTATGTGCGTAGGTAAATGATATTCCTGTAGCATTGTGGCCGAAGCGTGACGGTGCGTCGACTTTGTGTCTATGAGAACCGCACGAAAAGCCACACATGATTGACGCTTGGTGATTTTTTTTGTTATGAATTGAACAATTTTATGTCAGACATGAGACCTAAAATTGATTTGGATTTCATTGCAATATAAAATTAAAGAGGAAATTATGTGTAGGTTAGAAATTGTATGTAAATATTTATGTAAAGACTGTGTATTAAAAAACTGATTTGATTAATGATGAAATATGAAATACTTAAAGGCTAAAATTATCTTATTTCCGAACTTACTTCACTGGCAAAAGAAACCCAATACCAGGTTATGGCCGCAAAAGCCCTCTCCAGGCGTCTCTGCTTTGCGCGCGCTTTCTTCAGTTGGCACACCAAGAGATGATACGGCTTCCTTAACGTGTTCCTTCCACCGGAGACACGGTCTCCCTTTTCGCCGTTGACCTCCAACTAACGCATCGAACAGCTTCTTCGTCGAAGCTTCATTGTTCATACGGGAGACATGTGTTATCTGTGACATGGCCAAGCCAGCATAGCCGTGCTTCATTTAATTTTTCAAACTTTGCTATCGAAATGAAGGCAATAAGAAAGAGGATGCTCCACATCTTCAAAGGAATTCGAAGGAATTTGAAAAATTCTTAACTATTTCCACTTTGTAGGAAAGTTTAATACTTTTAATTTTTAAAACCGAAATGTTTCGAAGACATGTCACAAAACTGTCTCGAAACTTTCTCAAATACAAATTTGTTCTCAACTTTCATTCCAGCCTATTTGCTGTGTTTTATGAGTGAAAATTGTTGTCGGCCGGTGTGTTATTTTATTTTTTTTTATGTTTGAATGATTGTGGCCCATGCAATCTTTATATATATCTTAAATCAAGCATAACTAAGAAATTACAAAAATAACAACAAATACCAATTTTTTCCGCGAATATCGATTGAAGCGAAGCGTTGTGTAATTAATTCTCATTTGGAGGCATTTTTACAATCGTAATTGATGAAATTCTTCTCTCTGCCAACGAACATACAAACACACACACAAACACAAAAGAAAACACAGCAAGGCAATTTTAATTAAGATAACAACAAAAACAACACCGACAATTCGAAACAGTGGGAGACGGTGGCATCTTATGACTTAATTAATAAACGTGCAGCCATGGGTACAAATATTTGCATTTCGTATCTGAGTTGGTACCAATAATAACAACAACAATAACAACAATAACATATTCCAGTAGCAGCAACAAGACACGCTTACATAACCGCAACGGCGACAACAACGACGACACTGAAAAAACGTGCATATTAACAGTCAACACGCCAATAGGCCAGAAAGTCAATTGAACCAGCATTAAGCGTTGCAAAATCAATTGAAATTCTGAAATTGAAAAACAGAAAACAAGCAGCAGCACTGTAGGGCTGACCGTGGGCGACTCTGACGTTTCGGCGCAACGGTGGCTAACAGCCATCGAACGCACGTTTTCAGGGCACGCGACATTCGTGTCGGCGCACACTTGTTTAGATCTTTTCGCGCCGATACGCGGCGCACTTGTGGGCGTTTTGCTGCTTCTAGACAGCAAGCGGCGATACATTAGAAGCTACAACAATAAAAAATTAAAAAACATAATTTGGAGGCAATAAATTGCGGTATTCACAATGTATACGAATAGAACATTCGATTTGAGAAGTTCAGTCAGCTGAAGAATACTTTTGTTTGCCAAAGCAAAGAATTATATTTTGTTGTTGTTGAGTTAATAATAAATTTTGCTCGTTTCGCACAGATGGTGAATGCCGCTAGTGAAGTAAATAAACGCTGAATTAGACAATTTTATTGCTTGGCGAGTGTTCAAGTTTTAGATTGGCTGAAAAATTGCATTAGTAGTAGAATACATATTTTGTTATCGTTGTTGGTGTTTTATAATGCCACATTAATTTTTTTGATTAACCATAGCGCACACAATGCACAATGAAGCTTTAAATGAATTTTTGGAAACAAATTTTCTAAGACAAACCCAAGACAAATAAAACAAAAGGCAAAACAAGTAAAAGACAAACCCAACGAAGAACATTGCCACTGTTGCAAGCCACTTCGTTCGAGCAGCAACAATTGCTGTCACAGTGCCTTGGAAACAATTTTCTCTCCTAAATGCTTTTCCTCTTTTTTAAACGTTTTTAAATTGAATAATTTTAAGCTGTCTGGCGACAGTAGCGACAACGAAAAGTGTGCCATGTCGTTTGCCTTGTAGAGGAAAATAAATAACAAACAAAAAACCAACAACAAAACGGTGATAGCAGCTACTGATAAGCAACATTCGCTGCTGGCAAACACAAACTGAATATAGCAATAACAACAACAAAAAGAACAGCAAAAAAAATAAAACAGTCACCAGAAAAATAGTGAAATTGCTTGACGGCGCTGATTGCTGCCGCGTGCTGTTGTTGAGTCACCTGATCGTTTGCGCGACTGTTGGCCGCAAACCAGGCAGCCGTCATCAGGCAATGCGGTGGCAAATTGAAATAAATCAAATGTGGAAATGTCTGTGTGAATTTTTGTATGAATTTCTGAGAAATTCTGATGGATATGAAAAGGTCAACAAAGCTACACTTTGAATGCATATATGAAGATAAGTGATATAAAATCTTGAAAAGGGTAGTTTTCTTCATACTAAAATCTTCTCTCTCTTTTATTTGAAGTGCTAAGTACTTTCCAACCAAAGTAATTTAAACTCATAAAGGCATTGAATGTATTAAATAGGAATGCATGATAAGGATTGTAATGTTTCAATCCCATTTAGAACCGAATGGGGATTGGGTGCTTACCCCTCAAACAGTGATGTCCATATCTATATATGCGGACCGATCCAAGTTGCTCTGTTCCAAAGTATTAAATCTGAATTTGTAGCTTCGGTCTCGGCCTCGATTATCGATTATCCAGCGGGTAGCGCGCTGGCTGCTGCATTGGAATGTCTCGAGCATTACATCTGCCACTGTCCAGCGTTCTCAAGCATAGTGAGCGCCCTCCTCGAGTTCCTAAAAGAAACCAGGAAATTCAGTTCGGGGGAAACCAGGAAATTCAGTTCCCTTCCACAACTCTTCTCCCCTATCCTATCTTTTCCCTTCACCTACGCTCCCCCATGGGTATAGTTAAATGGTCCGAATGGACTGAGTGCTATGGACAGCTTGTAGTCGTCCTGCCCACCTTCACATCATCATCACTATCATCACAAATTAGTTCGATTAATTTTTGGCCTAAAATGCATTTATTTCAAAACAAAATAAATGAACAAAATAATCAAAATATTATCCATGGCTGGTTACTACTTTTTTCCGCATCTCTCAAGCAATTTTCAAATTCCATCTCGAAAAATTGTCTCGTCTTTTGAGATAATCCCAGTTCTGGGCCAATTTTCGGGTTCTGCGAAAGAAGTAAAACTATGATCTGCCAAATCGTGGTGCATCCGCCGGAACAAGCAGTAATCAGAAGGAGCAATGTCCGGAGAATACGGCAGGTGCGGTAAAATGTCCCAATTTAGCGTTTTCAAATATTTGTTTACGACTTTTGCAACATAAAGCCAAAGACTAATTTTGTTATGTCTCTGTGCGTTTTCCCACAGTAGCCTATATCGAACGCTAGGTTGAATTAGCTAATAGTATACGACTTCCTCATAGTATACGACTGACGTCCCACCAGATACACAGCCTGACCTTAGAACCATGAATATTCAGTTTGGCGTTAATGTTGAGGTCTATGACAACGTTTGACCGGGCATGGCGTAGTATTTTTTCTTCATGGGCTTGTCGTAGAATATTCATTTGTCTTCCTCAGTCACAATGCTATGTAAAAATCCCTTTCTTTTTTGACTTTGAATCAGCTACTCGCAATTAAATTAAAAAAATCGTCTTAGTTAACACAAAGTGAAACATATTCAACACAGTAAAAAATAAGAATTTTTTAATAAATTTGAAGCGATATTCTGACAAATGTCTAACCTCTCTGGAACCACCGCAATAAGCATGTTACTGTGCACCATTCACAATAGTCAGAGCCATATTTTGAAAACGGACCAAAATAATCTCTACTCCTAATAGAACACTGTTACATTATCTTTGATTAAAGTATCTCTTCCCGAATTTCTGCCAATAAACCAATTTGAATTCCAGATGAAATTTCATAAATCCTGCTAACCACCGTTGTTAGGTTTTTCGGTCTGCGAAAACTGTACAGTTGGAAATTGTCTTTCATCTATAAATAACGAAAAAACAAACACATAAATATTTGTGTATTGGAATAAAAAGATTTCGTACTTCAACAGATTAAACTAGATTCAATTCATAAAAAAGTTACCAGTTAGAACTGTAAGATCTATGTGAGCCTTTAATGATTTGTGGACTAAAACGATCTCATCTATGGAACCTTTGTCAGGCCCATGTCTAATATTGGATGTCTCGGGTTAAGAGAGTCGACGAAGTGATATTCAACAGATCATTCAAGACTTTCGTAAGATCTTTCTACTTCGTAAGATCTTTCTACCTTCCGTCCACTTAAGCTTTCCAAACACCGGCCTGTCCTGCGAAAACAGCTGGTAACCCTGTTTTCAGACAATATCGCAAAACCGCCTGTCGAAGCGCCGGTGAACACAATACTCCATCGGCACAATTTAAATTTGAATAAATATTTCATTTACGACACACATTTGCAGGCGCCAGCTCAGCTGCTCTGCTTCTCTGTCTAGCAGGTCAAACTTCCATAACAAAGCTTCCAGCTACTCGTACTCGATTTTTATTTGAAATGGCTTTTGTTGATATTTGCCGCATGCAAATATGCTGGAAATGTGTAGCAATTGTCGGCATGTCCAGCAAATATTGAACAATAGTAACCAAAAATAAAAATACAAATAGTTATTTACATGTAACTGCAACAACAACTGCACTCATTTTAGTTGCTGTCAAAGTACATGAAAGTTGGCGGTATTTCGAATTTGACTTCAGTTTATATGCACCCAGATAATTTGTGATCGAATGTTAAAAATGACGCGCCCACTTGAGAATTAAGCTGCTCCGCAATAAACCCTAATTTAGTGGCCAAACGCGCCAATTAGCCAATATCGATGCCATGTCTATGGCCACTAAAGTTTATAACCGCACAGTTTATGATGGCAAAATTATGGCGCTGATTACAAGCGAGCGGATGAGGGTTGACTTTGGGCATAAAGTTTGACACATACAACACACAACAAACACTTTTCGCTAACAACAACAGTGTACACAATTCCCCTGTTGCGGTTTTGTTTGGGTTTTTTGCTCTCGCACCGCGTTCACAGTGTCCAATGCGAACATTTTGCTATCAGCACTGCGGTCCAACAATCTATGCGGCGAGCATTTATTGCCCTCGCAATACAAACAACAATTGATCCATAACTCATTGCCACCAATTCACAGCGACATTTTGAATTTATGTCGGCAGCGTTTTGGGCCGAGTGTTCATAATTTGATGGAATACGATTTATGGCGGCACTTGAATACAATTTTGCAACACGCTGCTTTCTGCCAAATGCAACAATGTCAACTCAACGCATTGCTGCTGCGGGCACGTACGCGTGCATCTGTTTGCCATGTGGTCGCTGTGCTCTGGCGGCGGCAAATTGCAAACGAGCAAAGCTCTGTGAATTATGGCGTTGCCACACTAAAAGCATTTTCAACGCATTTCGAACGTAAATCACGCGGACGCGCATTTTGACTTTGCCGTGGCCGCGTGTATGAGTGCTTATGTGTGTGTGTGTGTGTGTGTGTGTGTGTGTGTGGTAATTAACCTAGAAAACTATTTTTAGCACTTTTGACCATTGTTTTGTGCGCTTTGTTTGCTACGCCGCCGGTTCTTACGTGCATATCTCGCTTTATGCATCTCGCTGGTTGACGTTGTTGTGGCTGCTTTTAAGTTAACAGTTAATTAGTCAATTTGCCGGGCCATTAAGGTACTTTTAACGAGAAAAAAGTGACATTTAATTTATAGTTGATGGATCTGCTAAGCATACAACCAATAATTGTCGGATTGCTCATCATTGTGTCACCGGGCATTGACAACTTTCGTCTGGAAAGCTTGTTTTAACTGTTCATTATGCTAATGATCGATCATAATTTCGCATAGCTCAAACAGTTTAGATTTTAAAAGGCGTTGCATGAGTTCGCATAAATAGTAATCAATCTTTATATCAAACTAAACAATAAACATAGTTTTTGTTGTTTACTTGCTCTTGTGAAATTTATAAGTTTTTTTCAATTATTACAATTATGGATTTTTTTTAATCTTCGGATTTACAAAATATTTTCATTTTTAATTTTTGAATTCGAAGATTTTTTCGCAATTTTGTTTTATTTTAAAATTTTTAGAATTTAAATAAATCAATCCCTAATTAACTAATTAAATAATTTAATTTCTTAATTTTTATTTTGTACTTATACAAATTTTTTGAATATTTATAGTTTTTAATTTATAGCTTAACAAACTGTTCTTTGTATAGTTTTTACTCTTTTTAATTTTAAGTTGATACCATTTTTTCTTTTATTTTATTTTATTTTATTTTATTTTATTTTATTTTATTTTATTTTATTTTATTTTATTTTATTTTAACAAATTAACAAAATATTTTCATTTTTGATTTTTCAATTCGAAGATTTTTCCGCAATTTTTTATATTTAAAATTGTTTGAATTAAAAATAAATCAATCCCTAATCCACTTATTAATTTTTAATTTCTTAATTTTTGTTTTTACTTATAGACTTTTTTGAATATTTATAGTTTTTAATTTATACCTTAATAATAGACTGTTTTTTTGTTAGTTTTCACTATTTTTAATTTTAAGGTTGCTACCAAATTTTACATATATTTTATTTTTTCTGAATTTATTTTATTTTCTTTTATTTATTTTTAGTTTTCGGTCTTACTATTTTTATTATTTTTTTATACATATGAAAATTATAATTTTTAATTTTTAGATTTGTAGACAATTTTTTTTTAAATTAATAATTTTTTTAAATAATATTTTACTTTTTTCAATTATATATCGTTTTTATTTATATGTTTGATTTATATATTTATAAAATATTTAAGTTTAATTAAATTTAATTTTAAAATGTATTTACTTTTTCATTTTAGAGTTTTTAGATATTTAGAATTTTTTTTAATTTTTTAAGCTTAGCATTTAGAGAAATCTACTTTTTCTGTTTTTAATTTTTGGATTAATAGGACTTTTCATAATTATTTTAAATTTTTAGATTTATAAAATTTTGTCAATCTTCTTTTTTATTTCAAGATTTTAAAAATGTTTAGTTTATAGTGATTTTCATTTCTGTATTAACTTTTCTTTCGTTCTTTTTACTACTAGATTAAAAAAAATTTTATTTTTGGTAATTTCAATTTTAAGTTTTGGATGAAAAGAAACAAATTTATTAATACTAGTGAATCTCTATTACTAAATTCATAAAAAATTTGTTTTTGTTAGTTTTAATTTTAAGTTTTGGATTAGAAGAAAACATCTCCTATCTCTAATTCATTGTTTTACATTTTTAGATTACCTAGAATTTTTATATTTATTCTTTAGTTTAAGTTTTAAAAAATGCTTTCATTTTTAGAATTTTAAGTTTTTAGGTTTTAAAATTTTTCGTTTCTTTTATTCTTAATTTTTAATATTATAAAATTTTTTCAGAACTTAACGTTATTATTTTTAAATTTACATATATTTTTTTATTTATTATATTTGATTTCCAGATTAATGTAAGTTTTTGTTTTCATTATATTTAATTTTAAAATGTATTTAATTTTTCATTTTATAATTTTTAGATATATCGTTATTTAGATATATCGGATTTAAAGAAATACTCCTTACATACATACATTTTTTGTTTAATTTTGTTTAATACATTTTTTGTTTAATTAGAAATAAAAAATTCAGAAGTCTAAATGTTTTTAATTTTTTAATTTGTACATTGGCACATCTTTTTATATTTATTATTTATTATTATTATCGTTAATTTTTAAATGTAATTGAATATATTAAATTTTTAGTTTTAAGATTTTTATAATCTTTTTTATTTATTTTCGTAATTTGAATTTATAGAATTTTTAATTTCTTTATTTTACATTTTAAGAAGAATTTCATAATAATGAAAAAATTCTACAAATCTAAAAATTAGGTTGGAGTTTTTTAGAGTTTATTGATTTTATTTATAGATTTTATTTTGATTTTTTTCTGATTTGTATAATTTACATATATAAATATAGTTTTTGGACTAAATACTTTTCATAGTTATTTTTTTTATTTTTAGTAGGTATTATAGCATTTTCTTTAGTTTTAAATTTTATATTTATGGATTTGTTTCAATTTTTAAAATTTTTCAGAATTATAGATTAAAAAAAAAATTTCCGTAATGTATTTTCCTTTATTATTTTAATTTTTGTTTGAATTAAAATTGATTTGATTTGATTTCTAATTTTTTAATTTAGGCCGCTTTGTCTCTTCAGCTTGTTACAGTTCTGCATTTATCACCTTTCGAACTTAGGAAAACAATATTTATAAACAAACAATAAATTATAAATTTACACTCAAAATCGTGCAGCCAATTGACCCCTTGAAGTTATACATATATTTAATTGTGCTGATAACATTGAGTGACTGCAATTTTCACACACTGCATGAAGGCCATGAAATCAATTATTGTGGAATACATATTTCATTCAATGATTACTTCAGTTGCTGTAGAATTGTGTCATAATAAAAAATCCATAAATGTGATTTTGAAAAATGTTGCCCATTACGTTGTCTGCCCATCTTTAATAGACTCTTTCGCGTTTTGTAATGCCAATTGAAGATATTTCCTAGAGGGATTGCAGTTTTTTTTAGTAAATCTACTCTCGCCCAGAGGGTCCTGTGAGGGTTTGTAGATTTGCAGTAGCCAGTTTTTAAATAAATTAATAAATTTAAAAAATTTAATGAACTAATGAATGTTAGTCACTTGGAGCCCGTCGTTCATGCAGATAAGTGGTTCTGGTGCAGAGATATTTGATTGCCGATCTTCCCTTGAATCTTGGAATTTGCCTCTACACCCTATAACAACCTATATAAATCGTCGCCTTTCACTCTGTAATCCGTATCGCCTCATGCAGTGCAAATATTTCTAAAAATAAACTGCGATTTATATAAATTAGCTTAAAAAGAAAATAATTTATGATAATTTGCGTTGTTTTTTTACAAAGATAACAGCACACGCCCGCCAGCCAGCCAGCAAAAAACATCGACGACTGCGTCTAAGTGAAGTGAGCAAATAATTTATTGAGCTTTAAAAGCGTTTATAAAACAATTTGTAAAAATTATGCATACAACAATTAAATGGCAACGAAACGCAGCTTAAATTAGCTGTGAAGAAAATTTACTGGACAATTTAATTAAAAGCAAACCACCAACAAATCTCATTGTAACCAAATTCAAACACTCAAATTTCATTAAAATTCAAATTAGTTGTTTATTTTTTATACAGACGCTGTGCTTGTTCTTCTTTGTGCTGATTCTCTGTTTTGAAATAAATTTACACTATTTTTGTTTTTGGTTTTAGTTAAAAAATTGTTTTTTATCAGCACATGCGTTGCTATTTTAATTTTAAGCATTTTGATAAATCATGCCAGATTTGTGCAAAAATAAAAAAAGATTTAACATATTTGTTAGGTTCATTGCGTTGACTTTGTTGCCGGTTTGGTGCGCATTTTTGTTGTTTGTTTTGGTATTATTGCAGCGCTGATAGCTTTATTTGCATTGGTATTAATTAATCTGCGTGCAAAATTTCAACCAAACACACACACAACAATTTTTATTATTTTCATTTTAACTCGAAATGTTGTTGTTTCTGCTGTTTTATGCATTTTATTTGCATTTGCATTTATTTGCTATTTATTTGCATTTCTTTATGCAAACATCTGCAACATTTCAACATTTCGAATACGTATTTGCGCCGATTGCCGGCAAACCGACCGGCCACATGCGAACAAAAGCGATTCAGTCGACTCTGGCCGACTTCATTCATATCCTAAAACACCTACATAGAACTATCAAATGTCGCTCATTTCTATATATAAGTATATTGTGTGGTTTTGTTGCAACCAAGAAGGCGAATTTGAGCATTCAGATCATAGGAGATTCATTATACCACTTGGCTGTTTTTTGAATTTTAACGATCTCCGCACAAATCTAAGCAGATCCTGGATTTCTAAAAAGGCAAATGTGTCATTGTCCAGCTTTGGCGCGGGGAAGACTTCATCACCTTGGGGTCCCTTCTCTGGCGAAGATGGACAGTTTGTCAACCACCGACAATAATGGCATCGCTCGCTTCATAAGGGACTATTCCCCCCCGAAAGAAGTTGACGCCTCCTTCTCATTTTTTGTGGTAATACAATCGGTCAAGTCTTGCCCTAACCTAATCTATCCTATCCTAAGGATTCTCAAAGAAAGAAAAAAATCTGAGGAACCAAACTTCATGTTACTTAAATTATTAGCGCCGAAACCTGATTCTACAAAAGTTAAGACACAGGCATAGAAAATCCCTAACGTTCTCATCGTTCTCCTCACAGAACTGTCAGAGAACACTTTTTTATATACCTTTCATTAATACTGTCATTAATCCCATCTTAATTCTACTGTTACTTCTATCTAGTGCCATAAGAAATTCAAACGTTCTGTAGTCTATCACAGGTACGATAACTTTTATTGAATTTATGCCTCGAATGTGTTTTTGAAGGCAGCAAGCAGTGGGAAGAAAACAGTTTCCAATCCAGTAAAATCAGTCTTGGATCTCTTGTGTCCAGGGACCAATAAGATTAGTAATGAATGTGTGTTGGACAATGCGAGCTATTAGATCTACTGTGATCCTCTTTTGGCTCTTAGGACAAAAACTATCTTATCCATAGAACCTTTGTTAGACCGATGTCTTCTCAAAACTTATGAATTTCAAAAGGATTTAGTTGAGGGAGTCTTCTCCTTTTCAAAATATGTTCCAAGCAATGCTCTCCCAAGCATTTGTTTATGCTTTAAAGCTTCGCAGTCTGTGATCTGGTGAAGTAAGACGCATAACACTTGGCAGGACATTGCTGGATTATTTCTCCCAGTGAGCCTGATCATATAAAGAAGTGATGGTACGTGGATATTGCGGTAGGCCCAAAGGGAAAGATAGGAGAGAGGAATGGGGTAAGAGATGAAAATTATAGGAAGTTCGAGGTTCACACTCACCCCGAACTTGTGAGTTTCTTTGAGGAACCTTAGGTAGACGGGGAGTATGAGCTTCGATCATCGATGATTCGCATGTTTGCCATATGTGTCCTGTGATTGCCCCAAAGGAGAGACTCAGTTCTTTCCATTCTATACGAAAAAGAATCGCTTTCTGTTTACTCGGTGTTCTCACAAAACACTGTGGTGGAACAATACCAGAGTGTCCCATATAATCCATATAAAGGTTATCTGAGTGGGTTTGGGTTTTTGTTTCAAAGAGTATCTACCCAGCAACTTTGTGCAGCGCATAAGGTACACAAAGGCATACAAAAATGAAATAATAAAATATTACATTCTACAATGGAGATAAATCTTTGCTTGTCCGCTTTAACCGAACGTTGTCCTGCATCATTTCATTGTTGGTCTTTATTTTAATTAAATACAAATAATTTTATTTCGCTTCGTTGCACTTCGGACTGCTCGCCCATTTGTCACTTTAATTGAATCTGTGCTGCATGCGACTTTCCACTTTTCACTTGTTCTTGTGTCGCTCTTAGCGATTATTTATCACCAACGAAAGGGGAAAATAAACAGTGAAGTGCGAGTTTATCGCAACGAGCGACACATTCGATAACCGAGGCTGTTATTTATACTCGTTGGTACGCTTCAAGTTCTTTCTAGTGCTCGAGCAGAGTTTTTATTCAGAGGAACTCAAGAGTTAAAGTAGTCTTATGAGCCATTAGGGGACCGTAATATGTACTTAGATATAAAAGATAGCTTTGTATAAGACGCCATCTTGTCTTATCATATGAAAGTATGAAAGCCTAACATAGACTCAATGACCTTATTTTATGAACCTAAAGCTTGAAAAGGAGAAACAATTATTTTGAAGTATCGAAATCGGTTTTCGAATTTGATTTTCTAACTTTAGGCTCAAACTAGTTAAGGTTCTATAAAGGATTTTGTGCTGAAAATTGAGCCTTAAAGCCTTGAAACAATGGTGAAGTCTTTGCGGTTCGTTCTCTAGCAAAAATTAAATTTATTACAAGGGGACCAAACACTGCGACCTGTTAGATCGTTTTTGATCGTCTAAAGCCTTGTAAGACAAGCATGATCTCATCTATCGAATCTCTGTTAGACCAATGTCTGATTTAAATGTAGGTATAAGTTAAGTTAAGATAAGTTAGGTTAAGCTCAACACAGTGAGTTGTGTACGGTCTCAGTTGGTACATTGCTATACTACAAAGAGGATTGATCCCTAAATTATAGATCTCTATAGTCATTCAAGAGAAAACAGAGTTTTGAATCCTCAGTGTGTTGATCGGAATCACTAATTTCTGATCTTTGATAGGTCAGTGAGGTTGAGAAGAAATTAAATGTTTACCAAACCTTAGATTTAGATTTTTTAGTTAGATTTCTTAGTAGAACAGACAAAGATGTCAGTCAGTATGAACTAATTTCCAAAAATATAAATAATTTTGTATTAGATATTTTAGGTTAGGTTAGACAGGCAGCTAACCGAACGCTCGACTAGTTTAGTCAAAGACCTCTAAGACCCATTTTGATGCCCGAAGAGTTTGTTGCAAGCTTCTATTTATTAACCGTTCTTCAGTGTTGGTTGCAACCAGCCTGAGCTACGGATGAACCTGGCAATATCCTTCAATGATGCTGATCCTGTCACCGTTGTTCAGTGATTGTGGAAGCCGTCCCGAGCTACGGATGAACCTGGCAGTATCCTTCGATGATACAGAACCTGTTTTGCCCAGATCAGAACATCATAATTTGAAATCTTTAGTGAGATTGTGAGGCTCACTTCTGGGAATTAGGGTTAAAGCGATTCAAGAATTGACCTTAATTTTGGATCTTCGTAAGATGTGAGTCACCGACCAGATCAAATGGTAATAGGAAGAAGCAATGTCTGATGAAAAAGGCGGGTAGGGTAAGACATCCCATTGAAGCGCCTCCAAAGATTCCTTGACGTCTTTTGCAACATGTGCAACACCACAAATTTTGGTTTGTTGCCGCAAAGGTTAACATGGTTAGAGCACAAAGAAAGTACAGTATAATCTCGATAATCCGGACAATTAAAAACAAAGCACTGTCAGGAATATCCGGATTACCAAGATTACAAAAAAATCGATAAAAACGACTGAACACAAATGAAACTTATTTTTTATTGAATTATAATAATTTTTTCTTAAAAAATTTATTTTTAATATTTTATAAACATTTTTAACGGTTTTGAAAGGACTTACTTTGGACACATACTGATTTTTAAAGATAAATTGTGTTATACATGAATAGAGTTGCCAGATGGTTCGATGCGATTTAATGCTAGTTACGCCATCTTTTCTCAAATTTCATTTGTATCCCCAAAACATGCTTCTACCAAAGAAATTTAAACGTTTAACGTTTGCTTCTCATATTTCTCTCAAATTTCAACAATTTTCTTGCATTCACAACTGTAGTGAATACCCACAGCAATGTACCTGTGAGTGTTTCTTTACATCCGAAACGATGTTCCAAGGTCTCTCATCCATAACAAACGATTTAGATGGCACTTTGCTTCTGAACTTCCAACAGTATAATGCATTCTCATACACAAAATCCACATCCACACTCTATACTCGTTGTCGTAAATTTACCCATTAAACCTGCACACACATGACTTGCGGGCCAGCAACAAACAAAGTCTTATGTTCTATTTAGCATTTTAAAGTTATCACAACACAGTGCAGAAAATACGATATGAAGCGGCAATGGGAAAAATCTCGGCAGGGAATTGCGCCGACACTTCATTCCACTCAGAATCAGTACCAGTCAGTTAGTCGGCCGACCAAAGTGATAACGCAGTACGGACGGCCAGCACGACAGCGAAGAGACGGCAATATTCCAAGTGGAACAGAGAAGAACAGAAACCCAGCTGACAGCGGCGCGGCACATTAATTCAAAAGCCATTTAATTCAGTTTGTCGCAAGCAACGCTAAGCGGCGTGTCGAATGTGCAGACAAAAGTTGAAAAAAAACCACAGTCAGTCGCTGTCGTGTCTCCAGAACGAACGAGAACCGGCCAGTGAAATATTTGGAGGAATTGAAAAATTTGTCAAAAACATTGAAAAGTGCAAAAGTGCAGTGTTTGAGTGGCAACAAGTGAAAACTGCGCGAAATCCCACTCGTTGCCGTCGTGTCAAGTGGCAACGCCGCGCAGTGCAGGAGCTGCAAACAGCTCACTGAAAGTGCCTCTAGCGTCCAAGTTTTCAATGTAAACAATCAAGTCGCGCATGGATGCAATAAAAACTGCGTTTTGGTGCAATTTTCTTGCGGAAAATACAGAAGCAGATTCAACTGCCAGCTGGAACAAGAACAAGCAGCCAGAAGGCAGCTGCGTAGCGCCTTTGGCTCGGTGTCGCTCCGTCAGTTTCGGGGCTGCGCATTTTGATAAGCGAATCTTATCGGCGCTCTAAGCTCAAACAAGCTGCAAAATCCATCAAGATAGCGTCTCGGCAGCTTGTGTCAATGTTTTGATAATTTTTGCTGGCTTACCTGCCTGCCGGCGGTCTACCTGTCTCTGACAGCCTGACAGCGCTACTCGTGTTGCCTATCTCGCTTTGTGATCGTGGACAAAGATTCCTCCCTCCTGTAGGTGCCAATGCAGTCGTGCGAAAAGTCATCAAAATTTCACCACCTAATTTTGTCATATTATGTTTTTGTGGTGCCATTTTATTTGTTGTTGTTTTTGCCTTTCAGTAGCTATGGTCGACTATTTGCCAATGTTTAGTCATTGGCTTTTTCCTAGTTTATGTTGCTTATTTGTCCTGATTTGTATTTGTTTTGATGTTTGTTGTTGGCGCTGTCAATATTTGTTTCTGTTTATTACAGCCACGTTTACAGCAGCTGTTGTCAGCTGCTTCTACTCGGGTCGCGCATTCCACATGGGCGACTTTGTTCATTTCTGTTCTTCGTACGAACTCTGCAACATTGACTTCATTCTGGTCCAACGCTAATCCCGCTGACGTTTTGTAATTGCTACGCTTCCGATGTGCCAATATTTTATTATATTTTTTAGTCTCTTGTTTGCGGTTTATGGCTACGCACTAAGCCCCGAAGAAATGCCTTGGTCAATAGAAAATAATGTAATCTCACCTTGGCACACATCGCTCCGACGTACCATTTTTGTATGTACATGTCGTTTTGTTATTGTTATTGTTTTGTTTTATGCGCAAAGTGCCGCTTTATCTAAATTTGGCAGTTAATTAAGTTAGTGTAATCGACGCGTCACCTGAATTATACACACACACACACACACAAACATGGTAACTTTAGGCAAATCGCTCGGGCCGTTCATTTCGGCTCGGCGGTTTTGTTGGTGGCGGCGACTGATTGCCAAATTTAAACTTTGTTTTATCGCACTTTAGTCTTTGACTATATAAATAGTGTTACACACTATTCCATATAAAAATTATGGTTGTCAACAATTCGCCGTTGCGTAAAAGTCTAGTACCAGCCGAATACAGTTTGCCGGCACTGTAAGCGGCTTTTTCAAGGTCTTGTAGAACAGCTGCGCCGTTTAGGCTCGACTTTAGAGCCACAAGCGCAGACACGACCTATGATCCCTTACTCTGGAACACTAATGCCAGTCGAATCGATTGATGAGATTAAATTTTTAAAATAAACTACTAAAAGGATCTATTACCATCTCCTTATGTCACCTAGCCCAAGGACGATTTTATCTCTAAAACTTCTGTCAGATGTCAATTCAGCTAAATAGGTTGGATTAAACTGGCAGGCCCTAAGGCCCCTCGTCTACACCACGTTCGATTCCTGAGCGTTAATAGATGGACGTTCTTAGCGTTCAGACTAATCGTACAGATCCCTAAATATACGAGCCCTTGTAGAGAATCTTAGTAGGGCGCTGACTTTTATTTTAAAGTCCCCTTCAGTCCCTCAACAGAATATCCAAGTAAGCCAAGCGTAAGTGAGTAAGTAAGTGATCGCGGGCAGAGGCAAAAATGAAGTTCCAAAGTTCGTTTCACACCTTCTTCGCACTTGGTGCACATGTGATCGAGGACTTCCATCAGGCAGTGACCCGTTAATAATCTCAGAACGAGTCTGCAATCCCTTCGTGAGAGCAACAAAACCTTTAAACTTCTCGTCATACGTTTGAAACATAATTTTTGCGCTTTTACAGGCACTTAGATCGAATAAAATAACCGAAGTAACAGTAATCGTTGTACCTTAGCTATTGCCTGCCTTTGTTACTAGAAAGTGATCAGGATTGTGACTACCTGAAATAGATCTGCGAAATGCCACCATTAGGTGATCTTGTCGCCTTCAATCAGGCGGCCCTTGTCATCAATTTTTCCAAAGGCTCTGAATCTTTTTTAGCCGATCTCGCTCTATGAATAATATTCGATATTATTACTGGGCATAGTGCACTGCGATCTGATATCCGGTAGCTCGAGTTCCAATAGCTCATCCTCCGTGAGAGTTATTTTGCCAAGGCTTTTCTGTCTGATCCGTTCAAAAGCTGGGAACTCACTAATACAGTTTGAAGTTAGTAATGGCACATGGCTTGAACAAAAGCCGACTTCCTTAAGTATATCCCTGCAGTATTCATATATACATTCTCATTCATATATTTTTAACAGACATCGGTCTGACAGATGTTCTATAGATAAGTTCATTCTTGTCTTAAGGACCATTTCCATACTTTTTCATAAATCTTATCTAATCTGGCAATGAAACAAAATGTCTGCCTAATGTTCCCTTCATTCGATGAAATGATTTTTCAGCATGGATTGCACTGGTTGTGTTTCGAATGCATATTTCACTAATTCTCTGTTTTTTCTAGGCCCCCAAATGCGATAGTTTGGCTTGTTTACATACCCAGACAAAGAAAATGTCACCTACAAGTTATCGTCTTTGCTTTGAGTTTTTAACTACTCTTATTACTCTCTCAATGCTTTATGATGTGCAAGTCTATAGCTGAGAATCTTTTAGTTTTTACTTGTCAAACAGTACAATAACAATAACAGTTGTTTAGCATGTTGAGACTTCAAAAGATGCGCCTCAAAAATTACGCTTTTTGTTGAAAGACCCTGTATTTGTGTTTTAGAAATTAATGAAAGTATTGACTGATATTAATGAAAATATCATGTTGAGGGTTCAAAAGGGGACGAAAATTTTTAAATTACGCATCTTGTTTAAATACTCTTTATTTCCTTTTTAGAAATTAATAAAACTATTGACGGATATTAATGAAAATATCGTGTGGAGAGTTCAACAGATGCGCACAATTTTTAACTACGTGTTTTGTTAAAAGACCCTGTATTGTTGTTTCTCAAATTAATGAATATATTGACTGATATTAATGAAAATATTGTTTTGAGAGTTTAAGAGATGCGCACAATTTTTAACTACGCCTTTTGTTAAAAGACCCTGTATTGTTGTTTCACAAATTAATGAAAATATTGACTGATATTAATGCAAATATCGTGTTGAGGTTTAAAAAGATGCGCAGAATTTTTAACTACGCCTTTTGTTAAAAGACCCTGTATTGTTGTTTCAGAAATTAATGAAAATATTGACTGATATTAATAAAAAATCGTGTTGAGGTTTAAAAAGATGAGAACAATTTTAAATTACGCATCTTGTTAAAAGACCCTGCACAATTTTTAACTACGTCTTTTGTTAAAAGACCCTGTATTTTTGTTTCAGAAATTAATAAAAATATTGACTGATATCAATGAAAATATCCTGCTGAGGGTTCAAAAGATGGGCAAAACCTAAAAGACGCCTCTTGTCGAAAGACCCTGTATTTTCTTTTCAGAAATTAAGAAAAATATTTACTATTTTTTGGTGTTTGTTAAGTCGGAGTTCGAACTTTGTTAACCTTTTCGCTTTGGTCTTAAGAATCAATTTGTTTTGTCTAGTTTGAAGAGTATTTTCAAATTTCAAAATGATTATTTTTTTAACTGTTTCCTAAAAAAATTTTTCTCAAAAGTTGTGTTAAAATGTTTTCCTAAATGTTTTTGTCCTGTTTTGTTTCCCAAATAATTCACTTTGCATATCCAATACAAATATTGTATTAAAATACTCTTTATTCCTCCAATTCCAATTTTTTTCAATTCCACTTTACTTCGCTTTCGTCCTTCATCACCAACTCAAATCATTGCCAATTAAAATTCATTAAAACTGTTCCCGCTGTCGATGCTCAACTCAAGCTGAATTTCCACTATAAATTCGATTCGCTGTCGCTTCTCCAAGTCAACAACAGCCTCCGCTCGCAACACGCCCCAAAGTGAGCGGCGCACAGAAATCATTTACTCGCGAGTTGCTTGAACAAATAAAACGCATTGACAATTTAAATCAGCAACAGCGAAAGCCGAGCAACAACTCAGCATAACGAAAACATGGAAAAAGCAACAAAAAAGCATTGCAATTTGATAAAAATAAAATTGTTAACCACTCGAGCGACAAAGCGGCACTCGATGGTCGACACTCGAAATTGAGTTGTTGCCAGTTGATTGGCGGAATTAGCGGCAATAATGCTGCCAACGCCTCTTGCTACCTCAACGCAATTGGAATTGGACACAACTTGCGCAAACAACACGACCGCAACTTGTATGGGACACGTTTTGCGCAGACTTTTGGCGCAAGCGGCACTACGACAACAGTCGCAAAGGCGACTAAAAGTGACGTGTATGACGGACGCTGTTGCCGAATAAAAACGCCTCCAATCGTAAAGTGGCCGCGGACAGCAAAAACCTTGCGAGCTTTGCTGCCAAAATGGACGTCACGCAGCCATTCAACTATTGTGCCATAAAGTTTTTCATAAATCGTAGTAAATTTACGACGCGCAGGATGCTGTGCCTGCCGCAAAAAACGCACTTAAACAAAAAACAAGCATTGATTACACGCGCTCATGATACACAATCGTAAAAAAAGTTTTGCGTGGCTGTCGTTCTTATTATCTATACAGTCCAAAAGAATTACAAGCAGCTATTCGATGCACAAACTTTTGCCAATTTTGTAATTGACAAATTCTCTGTTGTTCCATAATCTAATCGAAATCAAATGAGTTATTTTTGGCAAGATTGTAAAACAGAGACTAAGAATAGCATTAATTTGCATGGTCAATGAGCGCGTGAAACGGTTTAAGCATTTAGGCTCAGTTCACAGCTCACAGTTCACAGCTCAGTTCACAGCTCACACACGCACACACTCACAAATTAATCGATTCGCAAATTGAAAAACAAAATTGTTTACAACTTTAAGTTTTGCCATTGCCCGGCAATTGGAATGATTTTTTAATTAGTTGCACAAGCCTCTGAAATTGGAAATGAAAAGCAGATGTTGATACGCTGTAATGACTCTGGCATCAAACATCGGACGATAGTACTTTTGACCCATACAAATGTTGGTATAGGCTTACATCTATAGTTCATAAAGTCAACTGTTCATAGAGTTCATAAAGTGATTTAAAAAAAACAATATATATATTTGCCTTCCTTTAGATGATCGTTTTTGCCTGCAGTGAAAAGCGAAGACTTCATTCAGTATTTCCATGACTTCTTAGGGAATTGACAGAAAACTTAGGTTAGGTTGAGTGGCTGCACTCGAAGAGTGGTCACGTAGGCCTGTAAAGCCCATTGTGATGTCTGTTGGAGGTGTTTGGACTATGTCTCCCTCTCTACGCAACCAAATGGAGCCACTTGATGAAACTTGGCTGTAGACTGTAGATCGCTGTCAGCAGGGGACTGCTTTCTGGATTCCACCTCATCCTTTTGTGGAGTTTACTGGCGAGGCAAGGACCGCAGAGAAGTAGTTTTCCAGGTGACGTTGAACATCACGTTTCAACAGCAAACGCTGGACAATTGCACAGAAGGTGCTTGACACTTTCAATTTCCTATTTTTGTTAGAAATTTCCTCTCAAACATGCGATGAGTATTTCTCAAGGCCCAAGTAAGAGCTGTGACTAGCCGGCCTCGATAGTCCATCGTGTAGCGCGCTGGCTTCTCATACCGAGCCCCTGGTTCGGGTGAAATATGTGGTATCACAATGGGCCTCACAATGGGCCTCCGAGTGTGTCTCTTACAGAATCAGCTACCATAACCTAGCCCAACCTACTTATAAGACCCTTGGCATATCTGGGTTAAGTACGAATTAAGTCCGTCTTAAAGTATGCGATTATATGCGACTTTACAATAATGAAAAGGTGTATAGTTTTATGCCGATTCGAAAAGTTGGTTTGAGAGGACTTCTTTTTCTTAAATAAGATTAGATAATAAAAGGGATATAAAAGGGTGGTGTACACTGTGACCTGTTGGATCTATTGTAATATGTCGTTAAGGTTCATAAAACAAGGAATCTATAGAATATAGAATCTTTGTGAGATAGGTCTCTACTATGAATTTCTGAATATCGCAGGCATCAAGTTGAGAAAGTAGGATCTTGTCCAAAATATGCTCTCCGAGGTAGTTGTATCTTTTGAGCTCTTCGATTGACAATAAAGGTTCCTTAGAGTAATTCTCTGGTTACCCAACTCCTGCTTTGAAGAGAGGCAAAGATGAGTTGGTACTTACGACATTTCTCTCGGCTCATGCGCAAATAATAGGCATCACCGAGTTAAATGAAGGCAGGAAATGCAATGAAAATGGTGTACGGAAAATCTTGGAGCACATTCTTTGCTTCTAGGCGGCTATCTCAAGATTAGGGCCCCGTCTTCTCTGCGTTAGATGACATAAAGTCGCTGCTGAACTTCAATAGAAACAACTACATTCTCAGTAATGACTTTTGCGTAGATCCGCAACACTAGAAGCTCTAACTGGCACCGTTAGAAACCCAACAGGGTCTATGTGTGGTCGACCTGGTCTACCAGTTTACATAACCTCACTTGTGTTTACAAAGATCTGTATGTCGATTTAAAATCTAAATGATTTCAAAATGCTTTATTTTCCTGCCGTCAAATCTGTTTTGATTTGTTTGACCTAAAATTTCATAATGACTGTTTATTTGAAAATGTTGTGCCAATTTGTATTTTTAGCAAAACGCACTGACAAATGTCTCTGGTCAAAAGGCTACAACAGATTAAAATTTGAATACATTAAGAACAAAAAAAATACAATTCTTCTTGTTTGTGATTCTTGGTATTTGTGAAAATTTTTTAAATTGTTGACGGCTGACAAAACTTTTGACAGCTGCCTACCTGACAGCGAACAAGATCGCTCAATTTAGTGCGATAGACGATGATGTACGGAATACAGACAAATAATGCCACATTTTTTCCGACACGTAGAGACGTGCATCAGTGTCTACTTAAGAATTCGATTGTGTACCAAATTAAGAAGACGTTTCTAAATTTTCGTGCAAATAAGTACAGTGTGTTTGATGAATAGTGTAAATAGTATCCATAGCGCGTGGATGTTCGACTGTTGCTAAACAACTAAATGCGAGTGTTGCGATTTTCGAACAAAGTGTCAATATTTTTATTTTTGGGATTATTTAAGATGTGGTCACACCTAGTTTTTGGCAGTTTTTTGCACTAAATTTCATGCACACAGTGTTGAAATAACAGAAAATAAACAAGGCTCTAAGGAGGCGTGTGAATTGTAGGAATGAAGATGTCGAATATTAATGAATGTCAACGCACTCAAGTGGCGTATTGAAGGTGTGAACCATTACTAATCTCAATAAGAATGGAAAGGAGTGAACTTAAATTCAAGAAGAGGGGTACAATTTTTAGGAATGTAATATTTAGAAAAAAAGTGGGGTTAAGTGTAGGCGAGGGAATATTGTTTTAGTGCATAATGTTACAGATTTGAAGTCTTATAAATTCCAATCAATATCAGAAATGACAAACTACTGAAACTCTGCCAGCATGGTCTATTGGTCTAATTTATGAAGTAACTAATGTAAGCGACAAGTTTTGATTGAGTTTCAGTAATTTATGACTGAAATTCGATTCCTTCAATGACACCTAAAGTAAAAAAAAGACTGCAATTGTTTTTACACGAAATACCGCTCGCAAAGTAAACAGCATATTTGCATAAACGAGGTTTTATTATTAGTAACATTGAGGCTTTGAAGTCGCCGCTTTCATATAGAAGGCCGTGACTCAGTAGTTAGAGCCATGGATCATAAGTTAGAGGGGTGTGAGTTGGAATCACAATCCAAACAATAACAAATAGGCACACATTTTCTTGTGTTATATGTTGTGTGCTATAATTTTAAAAGTAAATGTAATTGACTTCAACAAGCTCCGAATCCGTCAATCAGAAACGGTATATAAAAGCAGATCCCTTAGATTCATGCTTTAAGTCGTACACATAGCTTGAAGTGCCCAGTGATTAGTTGCCTGATTTCCCATTTGCACTACGTGGCAAAAGACCTATTGAAGACCTCTAGTTGAGGCAGTGAGTGCACCAGCCTGCACCAACTCACAGATCGAAAGCGTTTGTAGATGCACCAACCTCCACTATGTAAGTAAGACATCGAAAGCGCTCGAGGTGGTGTTGGCATACGTCAAGGACAAACTCCTAGCTTCAAACTCTAAGACAAAACATGGGCCATGAAAGACCTTCGACATCGTCGTGCAAGAACCAAGCGGTTCCATCCATCCATCCAGTGGGTGGGTAATCGTCCAAGAAAACATTCCTTGGTTGGGCTTTACAAAGCCTGGGACAGAAGTCCCACTGAAGACTCATTGACAAACAAGTTGCAGCTCTTAGGTCAGGTTTGGTTATGGTGGTTGCCTCTGTAAGCGACACATTCGGGCACCTAAGAGGCTCATTGTGATATCACATATTTCACATTCAACATTCCAACAACACACATTTAAAGCGGTTGACGGAAGGGGAGAAGGGTTGACAGTTTTTCTTTCACACTTGTAGGCTTTGCCATTGCCTGCCAAGGGCGCACTTGTGCGATTCTTGTAATTCTCATCTGCTTCATGTAGATAGCGATAGAAGTAGACGAGCGTTTCACCAGCTCGAGCTAGGATTCGAACCTAGGGCCCTGGTATAAAAAACTATACTTATATTTCTGCGCATCGGTTAGCAAATTTAAAGTAAACGCAGCACCTTCAAACAGTTGTACGGTCGGCTTATCTGGGTTAACTAACCATAACAATCAGATATCAGACGCTCTTCACTGCTCCTTCACTTCTTCACTTCTCTAGTTGTACTTCTCTTTTGGATAAGTAGTCGAAACAATGACAGAGATTCTTTCTCTTGGTTCTTTAATTGGAGACACACACATCCAGTTCTCCATCGTCCAACATTTTTCTCACCAAATATTTGATTTCTATGGCCCCTACATCCATCAATGGAAAATTTATTCACCTAACGTTGTGTCCAATATTGTATCCTCTATTTGTGTTCTGAAGACGTTCACACAACTCACCGCTCATTCTTAACGCTCGTCCTCATGTTGCTTATGTCAAAAGATGGATTCCAAAGATGGATAGCATAGTTGTTCTCGAACATTTCTTTACATACGCCAACACATTTGCAACATTTTTGCCTTAAAATTTTTTGCCTTCAGTTGTATGACATGTTTGCATTGATTTCGTTAATTTTCAATCGGTCTATAAGTATAAGTTATGTATATACAAAACATTGCCTCACTCAAACTTTGCTCAGAGTTTACTTTACTGCAAAATTATGCCTTGCAAATTTATTTATGGAATTGAAATCAATTTATGTTTTGAGCTTTCATTACCAGCCTCCGCCTCAGTTTCATTCATCTACACAGCACAGACATTGCACGTCTCGGTGCTCTCACATGACTGCGTCGTTATCTCTCCACTCTCACCGCACTGTGTCACGTCAAACAGCGTCCCACCTCTGGGCCTGTCGCTTCACTCCCCCTCGAACCGAACCGAAATGATTGATGCAAAATGCGCACATGGAAATTAATCTGCAAACGTAAACCTGCCCACCGCACACTTGATTACTCTCGTCCATATCTCTCGGTAGTATCTCTCTGCCTCGGCGGCTGTCTGTCGTTCGTTGTCAGCGTTGTTGGTATGCACGTGATGCCGCTGATAACGTCAAACGTTGTGCATTTGTGCGCTGTGGACTTTTGATAGAACAGTCAGACATGTAGTTGCACATATATACAGATGTATATACATATATATATTTTTTAATTATTATAATGAAAAATTAATTGATACAAACTTTTGTCACCGCTACATTGATGTAGTAATGCATCGAGCCAGTGCTGTGTCCATACAACAATGACAACGCCTGGCAAATGTGTTGTCCTGTGAATCCACTCGAAATTTCCGTCACAAACTTTAATCAACACTGTTGACTTTAGCGCGTTTGCTTCGCATAATTGAATCAACAAATTGTGTGTCAATATTGCGGCCAAAATGCGCTGTCAGGCCGAAGATTGATCGCGCCCCAACTGAACTAAGTGCGCGGCCGAGAAAAATCAGCAAAACGCAATTTTACGGCACATGAAATCGCAATAAATGCGAATAACGATGCATCATTTTTAATCGATTAATCAGTTGTATAGCTTATACGGTGATTTAAGTTAATCATGCCCGATGTGGTCATAGTTTAGGCTTTAATCGGCGCACTATGGCCAATTAAAAGGCAACATTGTATCCATAAATTGACTGGGCGAATGAGTGGAAAAAAGAAAGAGCTGTAATTTGAAATAATTTTCCAAAAAAAGCTTAAATAGTTATTGAACCATCCAACGTCAATGATACAACAGCAAACGATGCAACATTATCTGGCAGCAACACAATCGTACTGGTAAGAAGAGCATGTAATTAGGTAATGGCTTAAGTAACTCACCTATAAATGCAAGTTTGTTTTAGGGATTTAACCCTTTCGCTGTTTTGTGGCCATATGGCAACATGCTACATTGTGAATGTCTGAACCCTTTTGGTCCATAGAATAATTTGAAATCTTAATTGAACTGACTTAACTGAATGTTTTAGTTTATAGAAGATAAATATATATATATTTTTTAATATTATTTTTTCATAGTAAAGAAAAAAGATACGGAAAAATTAGTGAAATTTTTATTTTGAATTTGTAACTTCAACTGAGACAGATTTTTTAATTAATTTTAATTAACTTAATTGAAATAAATGCAGAAATGATTGATATTTAGTTAGGCTTAACCCTTTCGACCCCAAAGTTGCCTGACAGCAACTTCGCCTATTTGTCATCTTATAACAACAGCTACAATTGATTTATGGGTTTAATTTAACTAGGCACCAACAAATTAATATTTTTAGAAGTGAATTCAAAGCAAATTAAAAAAATGTTACTGTTATCCCTAAAATAATTTCCAATAATTTGCAGCGATATCAGGGAAAGTTTGTGTTCTAATTGAAGTCTACGAATTGGGCGCGATTGATCAAAACCCTGTTTCTTTAATAATGGTTAAATAAAATCAAAAAATGATAATTTTGTATTTTTCCATAAATATTAAATAATTTTTCTGTAATTAAAAAATATTGATACAAAATTTATATAACCCGTTTTAAGCTAAAATTGTTCAAAAGCAAACTAGCTCTAGCAAAGAGGCGTGGCGACTTCAAATGTCGTGTGCACACTTCTAAGGCAAATGTTTCATGATTTAAATGTCAAAAAGTAAAGACACCGGTTAAAATTCAGGGTCGAAAGGGTTAAGTAATTTAATATTAATTTTTTTTTAAAGTAATTTATGCTTCAGTAATTATTACAACTACAACGTTATGGTTATTGTCACTCTTAAAAACAGGGTCTGATAATAGAAGTTAAAATTGTTTTATTCATTTGACATTTGACATTTTAACTTTTCCCACTAAAAGCCTGCAGCGAAAGGGTTAAGCTGGTAGAGTACTAGATAGTTGAGTTACTTAAGCGGGTTTTACAGTATATTATATATTCTTAGGAGATCTGCTTTCTCATTAGTCAAAGAGAAATATCAATTCGTTTGTACCTACCTTTCAACCTAACCTAATATTTTTCGCCTTTTTTGTTATCAATTCCTCATACTATTCGAACAGACTTTACTTGGAGTCAAGTGTGATGACATTTCCTATTGGGCTTCCATGCGTTGGCCTTTTGTGCCGCCTTCCTGGAACGTCAATCATTTCATTAATATGCAGACAGAGAATTCCCACGTTAAGGTCACTTCCATTTACAGGGCGACCCACACACACACACACACACACGCACACAATTACAAATTGTTGTTTATCTGTACTTTGTATTTGTTTTCGAAAGCAAACCCCCAAATACGTAACTTTGAATTCAAACAAGTCGCGAAACAACAACAACAACTAACGACAATTCTTTTATCAGCAAACGCGTCCGAGCCTCTCCATTTATGTTTCACAAAATTAGGGTCAATTTGGACGATACGTTGCGTATAGCAACAACAACGACAACTGCACATGCGCTACGTCACGTATGCCCATTGTAATTCCGTCGGATGAGCGACAAAAACAGCAAAACAAAAAAACAACCAACAATTGTGTGTTGAGCGAGAGAAAACCATTTCACTCGTTTGAGATTGAAATTTCTGCCTTTTAAATGCACAACAATAAATGTTTTTTTATTTAACTTTGTCTGTGTGTCTGCTTACATTGTTGAAAATTATGATTAATAAAAGTATGTACAAATATTTATTGACAAAAAAAATGTAAACATTCAACTGCCGCCGCGTACACACGCAACGCTGCTACAAATTATTTGTTGTTGTTTTTGTTGTTAAAAAAAATGAGTTCCGCCTTGATTGAAACATTTCGCTGCTAATTTGCACATTATATTTAAACGAAACCAAATACAAATTGACGCCAATCGAAAAAAGACACCGGACCAGCCACCCACCCGCACACACACTCACACAAACAAACAAACTTATACCGGTTGCACTGGTCATTGCCGCCGGTCATGTTTTCGCCAACTGCCGCCACTTTTGATTTCCCGTCATGTTAATTGGCCACAAAAGTGTGTTAATTAAACGAGAGCACACGCTTTTTACAATATCAATAAAGCCGAGTTTTATCGTCATATATATATGTACATATATATATATTTAAGCGCGCATTAGCGGAACAAGTCCAGTTCCACAGAAGGCCGCACAAAAAGCCTCGCCGCATTGTCTGCCGGAGTTGGGAACGCAGACATAACAATTAGTGGCTGCAATGAAATAAAACGCCCACACACTGCACGTAATTATATGCATAAAAAAGTTGACACGTTAGTAAAAAAAACTTGTGACATAGTGTCTCAAACATGGCGCATGAAGCCAGTTTAGTTGGCACTTTGAACTGCAGTCATGAGCGAAGCTAAAGTTGAATTTATTTTAAATTCCATCGATAGTCCTTAACCCTCGAATGCATAGGTCCGCGAAGGTCCAAGGAGAGGTCAACGCGGAGTAAGATATATAAACATATCTTAAGTCCAACATAATTTTTTGAAACGATTCATTGACATTGTTTTTGGGGATGTTTCAACATGACATCAGATCATTGAAAGAAAAACATGTCTTGTATCACAAGTCTCTATCCAGTCGGATTTTGGTTTCGATTTAGGTGAAAATCTTCATAGATACCAATGAACCCATAACTAACGGATTGACGGATTCTTACTGACCAAAACTAACTCCTCTGGTCCTTCCGGGTACCCAATCATCCTCTCCTTACCGTCAAATGTTCCTATCTTTTCTATGGGCGCAGTACAATGGTCGCAATGGCTGAATGTTTTTCTGCTAATCCTCAAATCACATCGCATCACATGACATTACATCACATCGCAACACATAACGTCACATCTGATCATTTCACCATTTCACGTTGCATCACATCGCATCACATCATATCACTTCACATCACATCATTTTACAACACATCACATCACCTCTCATGACATCAGATCACATTGCATCACAATACATTGCATCACTTTACAGCACATCATCACATCTAATCACATCACAACACCTTACATCACAACACTTCTCATCACAACACATCACATCCCATTCTCATCACATCGCATCACATGACATCTCATTACGTCACTTTACAATGCATCTAAAACATCTCATGACAAAAGATCATACCGCATCATATCACATGCCATCACATCACATTATATCAAATTACAGCACACCACTTTAAATCACATCACATCGTCACATCTAATTACATCGCTGAAAATCACATTACAACACCTTATATCACATCATATCGCATCGTATCACCTTACATTCCATCTCATCACATCGCATCACATGACATCTCGTCACGTCACTTAACAATGCACCACAAAACTTTTCATGATAAAAGATTACATCGCATCACATCACATCAGATCACTTTATAACACATCACATCTCATCGGATCACACCAAACCCTACATCCCATCACATTACATCACATCACATCCCATCCCATCACATAACATCATCATGTCACTTTACAATGCATCACACAACATCTCATGACAAAAGATAACATCGCATCACATCACATCACATTACATCAGATCACTTTACAACACATCACATCTCATCGGATCACAACACCTTACATCACATCACATCGTATCACCTTACATCCCATCCCATCACATTGCATCACATGACGTCTCATCACGTCAGTTTACAATGCATCACACAACATCTCATGACAAAAGATAACATCACATCATCTTAAATCACATCACATCCTGCCAGAGAATTGGCAAAAGCATTCCACTCTATTCGTGTTGAACTATCCAAATCGACCATAATTATCGACCTATTTCCTATTAGCTATGTCACGCGTTATTTCGACTAAATTCTTGCGACAAAAGGTTCATGGAATGATGAACAGATGGGGGGAAGTAAGCGGAAGGCACTTACAGTTCAACGCCGAACTCGAACGGCGGTTGGTGTTTACCAGTGTTTGAACACTTGAAAGTTTTGTCTTTGTGATTACCCGCACTTGTGCGTTTCTTATAATTCTTGGTCTTGGTCTAAGAACCTTTTTACTTCATGTCACTACCTCGAGTTTTTCAATTATCAACCATTACTTCGACCTTCGAAGTACTTAATCCAATCTTAATAGGTATACAAGTAGTCGACAATTTTTTTTATCACGAGGACACGTTGTACGCCAATTTTTCAAATTCATCAGTAGTCGACATTGGTTACACATTCATCGATTTGTTAAATTATTTCTCTCTGACTTTCGAGTGCGGCAGATTTAAAGCAATGTGACTTCTTGAGTTGTAGCCCTAATCTAAAATTTATTTAATCTTGCACCAATTTCTCATCTCATATATCTACGATACATTACCTTAAATACGCAATGAATCTGTCTAAATCTATTTTTATATCTATAAATCTATTAAGGAATTTCGTTTTTATAAAACTTCCTAAAGAATCTGCCTAAATCTGAAAAATTCTGTACATCTATAAATTTATTATTAAATTTCGGTTCTATGAAAATTTCCAATTTATGAATCTGTCTCGATCCGAACACATTTATGCATCTTCAAATCCATCATTGAATTCCAATTTGATTTATGTTTCAACTGAATCTGTCTCGATCCGAAAACATTTTCACATCTTTAAATTAACCATTGAATTCCAATTTTATAAAAATTTCTTATAAATCTATCTGGATCCAAAAAACTCTTTTATCATTTTATGGCCAACAATAGATCGAAAAATAAATAATAAAAACGCATTTCTCTCTCATTCGCTTTTCACTCAAATTGCAACGCATTCAAATCAGCATTTCGCCGGAAATTCAATGCACACTTACGCGCTGCAGCACTCGGCGGTTGTAATAAATATTTTAAGTGCCATTAAAATGCATTGCGCGCACCCACAACAAACACTTTTCCAGCGCCATAAACGCTTCGTTGCTGCCCATAAAAATGCAACTCTTCGTGTGCAACGAGAGAAATGTCAGAAGCGCAACGACGCAGAAGCAGAAATTTACATCTGCAAAATCCGATAGTTGCGCACACAATTGTCGCTCGACTTTATGTGCATTCCAGATGCGGTTTTTGAACATTTAGCATACGTTCTCTCTGTCGTGTGGCAACACCGGCCGCCTTCGAACACATTTGCGGTTAAGTTTGCCGTTTACATTTCACACTCGACCTGTTTTTTGTCTTTCGTTTCATTTTTATTTTATAAGCCTTTAACTTTTTTTCAATTTACTTGACTTTGTTTTGTTTTTCGTTTTGGTTTTTTTCTTTCGTTTGCTGCGTTTGGTTTTTGCTTTTGGATTTTCTGGATACTGAAAATCGCTTAGGTCACGTAGGGCTAGTCAGGATGTTTCGCTCATGTCACGCAGCGTTGACAATCTAGCCGTGCCGGTGCGTCGGTAAGTACAACAACAAACACTATTTACACCTCACTATTACTTTGAATCATTCAATTGTAGTATTAAGTAGAATAATTATGCCAATTTCTGGCAAACAAGTTGCATGTTCGAATCCTTGTTGCATGCATAAATATTTTGGCTGTATTGCAAACTTTGTGTGTAGCTGTAATAAAGTTTTATGTTAGCTGTAGAACTGCAACAGAAATTACTTACTTACAAAAAACTAATGAATTAACATTACACTAAATATATGTTTTTTTTATTCTTTTATTGAAAATTTTTAAACACATATTTATATATAATCAAAAATTAAATATTTTTTATATACATTTGCTTTTAAATAAAAATTCAATATTTCAGCTGCTGTGGATATTTTAGCGCAACAAGTGGAAATAACCAACAAGTGAAAAAATATTAAAAAAAATTCGTTTTGTTTTATTAAAATGGTACATATAAAAATATAAAAAAATATATATTTAAAAAAATATTGGAAAATATTAAAAATATCAAATAAGAAAATATTGCATACAAAAACTAAAGTGAATTCAATGGAAAAACTCGACCAATGTTCTTACCACTGAAATTATTTGTACGGTAAAGACGCAAATAGATGTTCACACAATAGACATAACTGACACATAAACTTCGAAATGTTCAGTAAACATTTCGAAACCATTTTTTTTTTAGAAAATCAGAGATACGAAAACTCGATACATTTTCATACTAGGCGTGTTGTATGTGTTGTATACTTGGGTTCCGGTTTAGTAATACTCGAGAAGGTAGTGTCGTCAATACATTGAAGCAATACCGCCACACGACCACAAAGTGAAGTCGGCTTCAACCGTCGCCGTGTATTCAACTACTTGATTACAATGAAGAACACATTGAAGACGACATTAAAAGGTGTCGTGGACTTCAACCGTCGCTGTGTAGTCATCTCTTTGATTACAATGAAGAACTTAGTGGCCCCAACACATTGAAGGCCACAGCAAAAGGGCCACACGACTGCAAGGTGTCGTCGACTGCACCGTCGCCGTGTAGTCATCTACTTGATTACAATTAAACGCCAAGAAAAGCAACTGTTTTGAAAAAGTGTTGCCAATTGATTTGGTTTTTTTGCCTGCGAAGTAGAAATACTTAGTTCTAAGACACAACTGTGGTCATGTAGACGTGTAGTTGACAAAATAGTCGCCTCCGTAAGAACGCAGGCAGTTGCAGTCGTGTCGCTGCTGTTGTAAATGTGTTCGAGCCATTAACCCACTTAAACCTCACTCGCTCTTCGATTTATTAAAAAAAAAATCAATCTTTAATCCCCACCAAAAATATCGCTCATCCAAAAATCGTTCATGAAAATAATGAAAATCATTTCAGTAGTCAGATAGGAGACTCAAACCTCATTTTAGCATTGAAAATTCAATTGGATTCCAAGCACCTAAGAACGCCAACTGCCAATGTCACATAACCTCAATCGATCCAAATGACCCTATGACCCAAATACGCTGCAATTGTGTGTGTTCCTTACAGGTCCAATTCTATTTTATTTTTTTGTTACATTTTCTTGCACTGGGCCAACACAATCGTTCTGTTATCTTTAACAAAACAACAGTTAATTGTTTTATAAATTAATTACTTATTATCGCGATACCGAATGCCACTTGGCCGTTATTACTACTTCGTTTATTGTAATCGTTGAAAATAAAAGAAAATTGCTAAGAACTGAAAACCGCAACAACTCGGACAGCAAGGCATTCATATCTCGACAGCATCAACATTGAATTTGTCGCAATCTGAAGTGCGTGTTCCACTTTCGAGTGCTGGCCACACTGGCACAGTGTCCGACTCGATAACGACGACCACTGCCAGCGATTCTCAAGTCTAATCGCGCCCATGAGTCACCTGCACGCAAGTTTGCACTGGCGAATACACATAAAACAACAACAATAACGGTGGCACTTGCACTGAAGTGTGCAACATGCCTGTCAAGTGCGTCTTCGGCCGCAAAGTGCGGGTCGCACTGCACCGGGTCGTCTACATTCATGCGCGCCGCCATTCGTCGCCAATGACAGTGAGCTTTTATCTGCAGAGCGGTGGTGCAACGCAGGAGGCCAATTGGGCCGCATGCTGCCATAAAAATTTTCATTGCATTTCGGGCCGCCTGTACCGGCTCGCTGCCGATAAGATACAACGCCGCCGCCGCTCAGTAGTCGCACTTGGGAATTTTGTGGTAAACACAATTAAGCAATTGGACTTTTGCAATAACAACAACAACAGTACTGACTTGACTTGCCACTACCAGCACAGCAATATTTTTTATACATTTCAATTTTATGACTTCGATTGTTTGTTTACAGCGCAGAATTCGCTGTGTTATACAAACAAAACTTAACGACACACTGCAGTCTGCGGAGCGCTTCAAGATTTTGGGAAACTTTTTTCCACAAAAATTTGTTCTTTGATTTGGTGAAATTTTGCATATCACCCAAGCGCGATTATTATTTCGATTAATTTATTATTTGCAATGATCGCACAGCAGTGTTGATCATAAATCACCAAACTACAGATAGATCATCTCTGGTCTCAGTGCAAACACCCCTTTCAAAATTTAATCTAATCTGAATACTACTGTTTTCTGCATTTCTTGAAGCGTAGAAAGTAGACTGAAAAGTTTATAATTTGTGCGTAAATTTGTTATCTGAGATAAGAAAGTTTAATAATAACTGTTTGCATTACTTGCTAAAAGTTCTTCAGTTGAAACTATCAGAAATAACAATAACAACAACAACTTTAGTTTGTTCGCAAAGTCCTCAAAAGATCTTGAGAAATGTTTAAAAACATAAGTAAACAGGTTCACAACAACAACAAAATGTTTTTCTATCTCACATATGTATTTAGAGGCCAACTTTTCAACAACCTGTAACTTCCACGTTGTAACTCAAGAACAAGTGTTCAGAAGTGTTGAGATTACAATGTTTAATGATTTCTTTCTATGGCTTAAAATTATTTTATTATAAGTTGTACTTAAAATCATCGAAATATAACGGACAAATAAAACAAAAAGTTGAAAAACATCAAAACAAATATTTTTTCAAACCTTCTTAAGACCCATTTTCCAATTTTCTATAGTTTCTATAATAATTTCAAAAAGCTTTAGAAGACTTCTAATTAAATTCTTTTTAGGTCAAACATCTATAGTTTATAATTTCAAAAAGCATTTCAATAATTTTAATTCAACAGTTTTTATATCCAATTAGTTCTCAAAATCAGTTCAGTTAAAATTAGTTCCTAAATTCAAGTGTTTAAAAGACTTGATGCAACATTCTTTTGGTTCAGCTTTTCAACAAAGCTGCTTCAAAAGACTTTTCATCCAACATTCTTTAGGTCAAAATTTGCAACCACTTGTGGCATTTGATTTCAAGTGCTTCAATTCTTCAGATCAAACTCTTCAATTACCTTTAGCTTCTAATTTCAAGTGTTTTGAAAGACTCCCAAATTCTTGAGGTTCAACAGTTCGGCCTGCAGCTCCTACTTCAAAGTGCTTCAAAAGACTTTTCATACAACATTCTTTTAGTACAACTTTTCAACCACTTCTCCTAATTCCAAGTGCTTTAAACGGCTTTTCATCCAACATTCTTTCAGTACAACTTTTAGAAATGTAGTTCAAAAGACTTTTCATTCAACATTCTTCAAATCCAACTCTTCAACTACCTTTAGCTCCTAACTTCAAATGCTTCAAAAGACTTTCATACCACTTTCTTCAGATCCAACTCTTCAACAACTTTTAGCTTCTAAGTTCAAGTGCTTTAAAAAACTAATATATCATCCACAATTTTTTAGATTAAGCTTTTCAAGCTGTGGCGTCTTATTCCAAGAGCTTCTCTGAAGGTTCAATTTTTCAATCACCTGTAGTTTTAAATCCAAATACTTCAAAAACTTCTTGTCCAACTTTCTTAAGGGGGGTTTCTACCTTGTGCGGTGAAAAAAATCGATTTTTTTTTTCATGCATTTTTGGATTAATACATGATTGTAGAATGCGCTCCCAAAATTTGAAGTTGAAATCTTTCGAATTACGGAAGCAATTTATCGAAACAGGTAGCGGTGTCGAGCGCGCCGAGCCGCTGAAGCAAAACTTTGAACGCGTTTTTCTCAAAACTACATTTTTTGACCTTGCGGAAGTGATTTAGGCCACACGAGTTAAGCAATAGCTACGAAATTTTAAACAGTCATTTATCAAGGTCTTAGCTATGGCACGAACTAGGATCTTCAAGAAATAATAATTTTTTCTCATTAAAAATAGAAATTTGTATTGAAAAAAGTAGGTAAAAATTGAGTTTTTTAGTCAAAATCGCATATTTCCTTCATTTTTCATTTTTTTTTAAAAATCCTAGTTCCAGCCATAGACAAAAGGATACAGAACAAGAAAAAATTTCATTTTTGTGTTTCAAGTCATCTCAAACAGCGGCAGGACTTCCGCGAGTAAGGAAGTCCTGCCGCCATTGCTCGATGGCCCCCTCCCCCCCTTTGCATATTTTATCTTGAAACTTTTTTTACTTGTACAATAAACATATACCTACATCTGAAAATTTTTTCCAGTGTTTATCTTAAAAACCTTCCCATCAACAATTTTTAAAAAAAAACATGTTTTCTCGGCCGCACAAGGTAGAAACCTGCCTTAAGGTCCCACCATTCAAACACCTGTAGCTCTTAAATCAAACTTCTTCAAAAGCTTGTTTATTCAACACTACTGAGGTCCAACAACGAAAAGTGTTGATTAGTGTTTGTTGTTATCTGTTCACATTCGCTCAATTCCCATTTGATTATGAACAATGTGGAAATTATATCAAATCAAAACAACTCAAAGGCCTGTCGTGTGATTGACATTGAGTATGATTACATTTTGAGTGTGTCAAAAGTAGTAGCTTTCGAATGCTTTTGCGTCATCTTTACTACTTTATTTCAAGTACCAAATGTTGTATCACAAAATGGGTAAATTTTGATAGTAGCTTTGTTTGTTATCTGCTTACACCCCTTCAATGCCCCTTTACCTATGAATGGTGTGGAAATCGAATTGGGTCGACAGCTTTCGAAAGTCTGTGAGATTCTTTAAAAAGATAAAAAGTCAAGTGTTACAACACTCCAACCGATTTACGTTTGATCTGAGTTATTTGTTTCATCCAAAAACGTTGTTCAATTTGTGCTTGTAAACAAGAACTTGTGGGTAGAATTGTAGATTATTCAACGTTATTGACTTTTGTTATGTATGAGCCAATTTTATTGCCACTAACAATGGTAAATGTTCATGGAAATGAGCGATTTCATGCCTTGTGTCCTGAACACATTAACGACAGCTGCGACACGACCGCATCTTGTACTCGGTCTTGTGGTCATGTGGCTGCCGTCTTCAATGTGTTTGCGCCATAATTGTTGACAAAATATTTCATCACTCTAGACAAAAGTTATGTTATTTATCTCTTCCCCATAAGAATTGGTGACCTTGAGCACCTACAGGTTTTCGGGTCCTTGGTCTGATTCGCCAACAACATCAAGAAATATTCATTGCCATTGCAACCGCTTTCGCCTCTTTCACTTCGATTTTCCAGACAAGTGTCCGTGTCGGTGCTTTCAACCCATAGACGAGCCGTTTTGCCGTTGGCGCATTTCGAAGCAGCAAAAACTTGAACTTTGCACAGCTGCACAAGTTTTGCCTTTTTTCATTAGCCGGCAAAACAAACACAACGAAATATCTTTTCGCACCGAATGCCTCAAGCAAAAGCACACAATTTGCACGATTTCTTGGGCAATTCGTAGGCGTATGAAACTTTTGTAAATTGCGCAGCTGCGTAATTTGCATGTTGCATAAATTTTGCACCACGCCGAGCCGAACACAACAACAACGCCAGCAGATACATTATTTATCCATAAATAATTTGTTTATTGTGCCAAGCACTTCCGTGCAATTTTAATTAATGCAACCCAAAGGCACAATTAGGCTGCCCGAAATTGTGGCATTCACATTGATTGATCAAGTGAAAGAAAAAATATTGCCAATGCGTTTGCTTTCTCGCTCTCTTCGTTTATTTCTTTTTAAATTTCCATTTGGTATTTATATATTTTTTCACATTTCATCTTTCAATTTTCGTCATTTGCTACAGTCGTGAACGCAGTTGTCAGCGTCGTACGCCATTCACATCCGTTCGAGTGCGGTGCGTTCTATTTCGCATACAAGTGCCGAGTAGATGCGGAAATTAATTTTGTCAATCAGCTGAAAACGCTGTCGAAACATCAGAACGCTCTCTTTCACACACACACACAAACACAGTAAATATTTGCCAGCGTGCATTTTGCGCCGCAGAAAACGAATATTGTATGTTCCATGGAATTTAGTGAGACATACAACATTGCTTTTCTCACTCGACTACATGCAGAACAGATCAAACAGACAGGCCGGACGGACTGTCTACTTGTCGTACGGACTTATTAACAGTCAGCCAGTGTGTTCAAAGTGTTCTGACACTTTGACGTTGAACGCCTTTCAAGTGGACCTCACAATAGTCAGAGTGCCCAAGCAGCTTTCCTAGTTGGCACATTCGAGTGACGGCGCAAAAAACACGCATACGCCATGGTGTGCGGCAAGCGAATGACCACAAATCACTGCAAGTGTATCTGTGTATAAAAATCTGTGTGTAAAATTTAAATTTGTAAAACGTTTCAATTAAATGCTGAGTGCGTATAATTGGCACGTTGAGTGCATAAATCAATTAAAATGCCTTAGGCGCAGAATAACAATAACAACATCGACAGCAACGTTGAGCGCGAGTTGATGTGATTATTTTATTTCGAACGCAATCAGGATTTGAACGTTTATGCCAGCAAATTTAGTAGCAAATTTCTAACATTGCGTAGCTAGATTCAGTATTTCCTCATACTTTACTGATTCTTGTTTCTGTTAAGCAAATTTTTTAGTTAGATATTTTTAAAAGACTTAATAAAAAGCATTTCAAATATATAGGAAACACATTAAAGAAATTAGCCAACAAAAAATTGTCTGTTTACAAAGTTCCATCTTTTTTGCCATTTGCTGAAATGCTCCAAAAAAACACTTCTTGCATGGCTAACCACCAAACTTTATAGATTTTCTACATAATATTTTAAAGAAAAGTTGTGGTCCGAATTAGCTAAATTATGCCAAAAACTAACATTTTGGTGCCACAAAAATTATTAACAACAAAACAATGCAACCAAATACATTGCAAAATTACGCCCACAAGCAATGTGTGCTTAGACATGCAACTTGTATCGTATATATGTATGTGCGATTGTACATCCTCAACGCGCCAACACGTCAACGCACGCGCCAATTACCGGCCACCAGGTCAGGCCACCAAAGTTGCCCCGCCTACAGCCTCGTTTGCGCCATAGCCGACACCATCGACCAGTGCGCAATCTTTGTACTCAACGAGCGCTGCACAAAATCGCCAATATTGACCAATGATTTTGTCGAAAAGAAATGAAAATCAAAATACTAATTTTCTGTGTTTGTCTAAGCAAAACGCACACACACACACACAAGACATTTGCATTTATTAACATTAACTCTGAGTTTTTTTCTTGCTGTTCTGACGCTAAATATAATTGCATGTTTAATATATGCTAAAGCAAATACAGCAACAACAACAATTCGGCGAAAAAAGATGGTGTAATTACAGAACTGACTACCGAAGCAGTGACAGAAGTCAATGTGTTGCGCAAAAATTTATGCGTGCAATATGAAATGACAGTTTAGTTGAAAAACTCACTCAAACATCAAAATTTTTGACAGTTCTGTGTTTAGTATTCACATAAAAAGGTTTTAATTAAAAGGATACATCACTTTCAGATATTTGTTCATGTCTTCCCTGTCGACGGGATCTTTGCATCTGCTCGCCTCGAATCTTCGGTAAGCATTCGCAAAATGTCACCAGCTCAATACGGACCAATACAGTGCCAATCTTGATCTAGACTAGACTAGACTAGACTAGACTAGACTAGACTAGACTAGACTAGACTAGACTAGACTAGACTAGACTAGACTAGACTAGACTAGACTAGACTAGACTAGACTAGACTAGACTAGACTAGACCAGACTAGACTTGACTAGACTTGACTAGACTAGACTAGACTAGACTAGACTAGACTAGACTAGACTAGACTAGACTAGACTAGACTAGACTAGACTAGACTAGACTAGACTAGACTAGACTAGACTAGACTAGACTAGACTAGACTAGACTAGACTAGACTAGACTAGACTAGACTAGACTAGACTAGACTAGACTAGACTAGACCAGACTATAGACTAGTCTAGTCTTAATCTAGTCTTCTGTTTAAAGAATATAAATCTCAGTGCAAACTATAACAAATCCTAAAACCCATATAAAACATACGTTTATATTTTTTTCGTACCACTTAACAATTTTTCATGCACTCAAAAAGTTGAATGAATGGAAAAAAAACGATTTGCCACTTGTACGGGCAACAGTTGAGTGAAGTAATAGCGCGCAATTTACTAACTCAAGGAAAATATTTTGAGGACGGGGCCAAATAGACAAAAACAACAACAAACAAATTCAACGTCTACAACAACAACAACAAGAGCAACACATACAGAACTGAAACAATTCGGAGCTGAAACAATTCTGCGGCCGCAGTGAAATGCGTAACGCGCATAAATGTCTACGAATGCATACAATAACAACAACAAAAACAACCACAGCAGCAGCAGCAAACGTATTGCAACCAATATTTGCCGTTTTAGACAGATATAAACAATTTAGTGCCGTGGCCAGCGTACAACTATGTAGACAGACAGACAGACAGGTAGCTGGACCGACAGACAGATGCTTTGATTAAAATTTAAGGTTACAGAGATTACGTGCGCATATCTGCCGCATAGTGCTAAATATAAAGCAACAACAACAACAAAAAACAAATACAACCAAACTTGTCGTCACAACAAAGCAATAAATTCAAAACCCATAAAAACCACCAAATAAATAATACAACACAAAATTAAAGCTTTAGAAAAAAAATCAACAGCTACCGCTTCGAGCAACTCACAACAAATCAATTAAAAAGCGATTAAAATTGCGCATCTTTAATGCGATTTTATTTTTATTTTAGGACAGCGCAAGCAACGACTTAATTGGTCAGCAACAGCAACAGCGACAGCAAAACACCAGCAACACGCCAATAAATCGATCAAGCGCGGCTTTCCGTAGATCGCCGCGTCACGATAACGCAACACTTTTGGTTATTTCCACTCGAGCGCCTAATAAATCTCAGCGAATATCCACAAAAGTGCGTGCGAATTAAAATTTAAATAAAATTTTAATGCCACTGTTTGAAAACAAAGCAGTGAAAAATTACACACACTGTGTGTGTGTGTGTGTAATTTTTCACTGCTGACACATAAAAAACTAAATAAATATTTATATAAATAGCGGCACATGACTGGCGACTGTGTAGCTCGTCGGGTGTCGCACATCTTGCACATCTGCCGCACACCACTCACCCCGCGTCGTTGTGTTCTTTTCCGTTTTACAGGAGCAAATCACGCAGCGTTGATCATGGCCTTGCGGCGCCTTTCGATTTGGACTCGCTGCGCTCGAAGGTGGAAGGACGCTTCGAGAGCGTCGACAGATTGTCAAGTAAGTAACGGCATTCTCGGCATATTTCCAACATTTTTTTAGTATTACGTGAGAACGTGCACACGGCCACTATTGCAACTCCAACAAATGCTCAAGTCGGGAGCATTGTATTTCTGTTGAATTTGTTTGCCATACTGAAGCTTTATCGTTTAAATATCGAGTGAGTAGTGAGTAACTCGTTGTGGGAAACATTTTTTTGAACGACATACATAAGTAAAAGCAGCAAAGATCGTAGAAGAATCATTACAGATAAGGTATATGCGATCTGTTAGATTTGTTATGATCTCCTAATGATTGATAAGACAAGGACACTCTCATCTTTAGAAACTTGGTCAGTCCGATATCTGCTAAAAGTTTATAAAAATCTCTTTAACGCATTTGCATTTTTTCGTGCATTAAAACCTTGGATTCTGTTGAGATTTTTTCAGTTCCATCTGCTAAATTTCATTTTGGGTTTTGTAGCCAACATAAATCCAACTACCTACTCAATGAATCGCTTAAAAACCTAGCAAGATTGCCAACTGAGTACTTACATATTTTTGTTAATAGTGAATGACTTTACAGTAACTCCAAATTTGGTGAGGTTTGACGAACAAATACATCTTCTTCTTTCTTAGCATGACAGTCCTCGGTGGACCAATACTCTCCTACAGATTCCTCTCTCTTTGGCAGACTTCAACAGTTTTTGGTCTTTGATAACTGGATTTAACAATCTACTTTTTTGTCGTCCGTTTGTTCTTTTGGCTTCTGGGTTTCCTTTCAAATACTCAGGCATCCTTTCTCCGTGTCCAAGCCATCTTATCCTCTGCCCTTTTACAAGTCTTATCACTTGTTCGTTGTTGCTTGATTCTTAAAGTTTGTCATTGTATCTAACACGATAAGTATCAACTTCTAGCCTCAGAACATAGTTTTAAAAATACATAGTTTTAAAAATGTTGAAAGAATCGCTTCACGAAAATTTCTTTCATATATCTTCACTCGTCGTGACATGGGGGCACATTGAACTTAGAGAAATCCTCATAAGAAAATTCTTCATTAAATAATATCAATTATAGACGGAAACAAGTTATAGACGGTCTAAAGACAAAACCTTATACGAAATTCGCTTGAAATATTAATTGAATTGTGGAAAAAATCGTGTCTAAAAAAATTTTGTCATATACCTTAAATATTATTTAAAACAATGTTCAAACAGCCGATTCTAGTTTTTCAGTCATTTTATCATCCATAAGGATACGTCGATCAATCGAAACAGTTTATAGGAAATGCACTCAAAGTATTATTTAAAAGATGTTGGAAGAGTCGCATCTACATTTGTCATCATAGTCATAGTCAGTCCTATCGTCAGTCATCGACAGAGACTTCTTTGAACAATGTTGTAAAAATCTTAAAAGAGAAAAAAGGAGGACTGTCCCCGACTTCAATCATTAACGAGGATTTCAAAACTTTAATAGCATCACTTCTAGAGAACTCATCGTAGTCATAATCGGTCATATTGTCAGTCATCGACGGGGACAAAGTTATTAAAAACGTTATAAGAATTCTTTAAACAATTTTTTCAAATTGTCACTGTCGCTGACTTCATCAACAAGAATACATTTGCCTCATAGAAAAAACCTCATAAAATTCCTTTTGAAATATGACTTTGAAAATGTAAAAAAAGTTCGATTCCATAGCAAAACTTAATAAATTTTCACTCAACGAGACATCAGAATGCATTGGAAAAGAAAGAAAAGGGAAGTTAAGGAAAGGAAAGAAAAGGAAAGGAAAGAAAAGGAAAGAAAACAGGAAAGGAAAGGAAAATAAAGGAAAGGAAAGCAAAGCAAAGGAAAGGAAAGGAAAGGAAAGGAAAGGAAAGGAAAGGAAAGGAAAGGAAAGGAAAGGAAAGGAAAGGAAAGGAAAGGAAAGGAAAGGAAAGGAAAGGAAAGGAAAGGAAAGGAAAGGAAAGGAAAGGAAAGGAAAGGAAAGGAAAGGAAAGGAAAGGAAAGGAAAGGAAAGGAAAGGAAAGAAAGGAAGGAAGGGAAAGGTGAGGTAAGGAAAGAAAAAACGGATAGGAAAATAAAGGAAAACAAGGAAAGGAAAATGGGGACAAAGTTACATTTCCAGCGCACTATAAAAATTCCCTTTTTTAAAAGTCATATTTACTTTAGAACGCACTTTATACTGAATTTGCGTAAACAAAATTTGCTTACCTAGTGTGTCAAACCTTTTTAAGTAAACTAAATACAAAAACGAAACCACATTAATTACAATTTATCAGTTAAATGTTCCAAACTTTGTCGAAATCGAAATAAAGTTGATGAGAAATGTGTCGCCAGAGCTCGTTGTTAGTGTCGATCTACTCATTAATTTACTTCCAAGCAGCTCTATAAGTCGCTTTAGTATACAAACTCTATGTACCTGCCTTGGGTTTCCAGCTCTAAATAGTTTCACTTAAAAGTATAGCAACAACAAAGCAAACCAATTTCAATTGCATCAAAAGTCGGTTTTTCGTTCCAGCTCTGAAAAAATCATTCACAATGGGGAACATCAGCAATGCACTCACCGTAGCTGATTTTCGTCTATATTTATTGCATACTTTTGGGCAGTGCTTTAAATTGTTTCTAGTCGTACGTGTCACATTGCTTTGTAATCGATTCGATATTATTGCTAGAAGCAAATTTCTGCACTCAGTTTTATTAGTTTTGTTGATTGCTTTTTTTTTGTTAGTTAATTAACTTTGACTAAAAAGCTGAGCCCAGATTTTCTCACACATATGGTGTGAAATAATTGGTTTTTTAAATGAAGTGCAGAAAATATTGAAAAAAATATTTCAATACAGAAATTTAGTGAGTGAATAGTGAGAAAGAAAATATAATACAGAATTTTACGTTTTATTTAAATATAATTAGACAAAAAATTAAAATTTTCTATATAAATAGAAATGTTTGTTCTAACTGACCGACTCATTCATAATAGTTGAAAGTGCAAACATCAAATTTGAACTCTAGATGAGAATTTTACGTTTTAATTAAATATAATTAGATAAAAAATTGAAAATTTTCTTTATAATTAGAAATGTTTGTTCTAACTGACCGACTCATTCATAATGGCTGAAATTGCAAATTTGAACTCTAGATGAGTTTCAGAAATCGAAGACCTAGAACACATTTTGACTGTCAAAATTCAGGTCCTACGGGGGGTTAAGGGTTACAGGGAGAACCATTATTTAATGTTGACTATTCGTTTTTGACTTCAAACTTGGTAAAAGAAATTTAAATTATAAATAATTCAACGAATGCTTTTTTAATTTCAAAAATTAACATTAGGCGATGTAAACAATTTGTTTAAATGAAGAAACAAAATTTAATGAGTAAAGAATATTTTCAAAGAAGTTGAGATTATTTCAATGAAATTATGAAATTAAAAGCCGCAGTGACCTGTTAATCTTTAAAGTAAAAATATTTTATAAATATGGATTATGTGTCAGAGATGATTTGCGAAATTACTGGATAAATGGTTGTGGGTAGTGAATGCTTATCAATTGACGGAAATTGCATACAAATTGCGTGTAATACAGTGTACATTGTATTATATATCAAAGAAAAGACTCAACGGTTGAATCACTAGTGGATTGTGACTTTGAATTTCGACTCTGTTACCGCGTCAAACATTTTTCTCATTGTCCATACGGGAGACATGGCCAACCCAGTGTAGCTGCTGGTGTTAAAACAGCTCATACAGCTCGTTGCTCGTTCATATTTGAGCACCATACGTCCATCTTTCAATCAGCTGTTAGATTATATGCACAGTCCTTAAAAAACTTAGGAGATCTCTACTACTAAGAGATACAGCATCCCAGTTGAGTATGAGATGCTCCTTTGTGTTCTTCGCTCCACCACAAAATCCACAAGTGATGCTTTCTTTTTGAATCCAAGACAGGACATATGTTTCCTGAGTCTGTAATGCTTTGCTATGAAGTCAATGACCTGACGCAGCTAGTTTTTTTCAACATTTTCGCCCTTTTTCGAAACGGCCTAGCAAGCGCCGCACTGACACATAGTAGACGTCCATTGTATTGCGACCTGAGTACTCTAAGTCTGGTCCCTGTCATATGGTCACCTTGAACTTTAACAAAAATCCAACATGGATCTTCCTCCTATCTTGAGAAGAAGTTAAAGAGCATTGTGGATTTTCTTTCAGTGTTCAGTCTTTTCAAATCTTAGTATGCGTATACACTTGTATTGCTTTGGAAATGGATACGTTTCACAAATCTTTTATAGCACTTTTTATTAACAAAAGGTTTCCCTGACAAGAGAACAGATTTTTCTCTTCCCTCCACCCCTTTACAACTTAAAATTCCCGCCCAAGTTGGTGAATTCCCCACAAGTTCCAAGTTCACTGGTTCAAGTTACAGTACAGTTTTTTAATGAATTTTTGAAATTATTTTTGGCATATAAATAAAATGTTTGTTCAATAAATTTAAAAGTCTGTAATTAACCAATTACTGAACCTAACCTAAATTGTCATCTAAAGTGAGAATTTTTCTTCAATCTAGCTGTACAGCATACAAAATTCTATCACAACGCACCATAACACACTTTGCCAAGTATATTTAAATCGCTCAGTCAATTCTTCAGACGTGTCTAATTACTTTGAAATAAATACGTGCCTTGTATAGTAAGAGCTGGATTTATTTTCGACATTAGTCACCGATCCACATCACAGATCGCTGCAAAATATTTGCGATTTGCATATTCAGATGAAATTCAGACAGTTGTCTGTCGTCGAGCGAGCGGCTGCTGTGTCATAATTGATTTCAATGGGTTTTTTGTGTCAGAAATTTTAATCACTGTTTCAAGTTTGTGGTTTCGGCTTAAGACTGAGTTTAATTTCAAAAACGTTTGCATAGTAAATCGGCAGCGCTGATTTTCAAATAATTTTTTGCAAATTCTTATTGGAGTTGGCGCTTGTATGATAAATGGACCAAATTAGTAGTTGTCAAATATGAGTTTTATTTCAGTTCTTTTACTATGTCGAGTACTTGAAAACAAAAATGTTCACAAAAAATATCAGCTGATTAATTATACTGGGAAATAGGGAATCTGAGAGTCGTTTTGCATCTGTCGGGAAAAACGTTTTGAAATTTTTTCCAAGAATTAATTTCCAACTGGCAGCAACAGCATTTTTATGACATCATTGTGTTTATACTTGGCGGTGTGGAAAAGTTCAAAGTGGTATGATTTTTATAGAATTCAACTTACCATAATTAAAGATGAATAAAACCATAAATTGCTACACTGTAAAAATGTTTTGATTGAAATAGTAAAACATTGAGCAAAATGTTAATTGAAAATGAACAACCTGTAGTTGGTTGTAAGGAAATTTGAAGCATTCCCAAAGTGATACCAAAGAGTAGCAAATAAGTTAAAGGGTTCGTGGTTAGGTTATAGATGTGGTGTCCGCGACTTGCAGTTCCATTTGGAGACCAAGTTGTGTCCATTGTGATTCGCTTCATCTTAGAAATCAAGCTCCCTTCTCTCTCTCTCTGTTGGTTACTAGTAGATTCAGGCGGGATTGTTTGGAAACCATTTGGTCTTGGCGAGGAAATTATGTAAATTCGTAATCTGCGCATCAAATTTTAATTTTAATTTGAGCAAACACGCGGAATTACCTCTATTAATGCCAGCCATTACGTTGGTTCAGAAAGGATATATAGGTTAGGAGGCAGGATTTAGAGTAAAGTGGTTATGGGCTCTAATCTTAAACATATCAAGATCATAGGTGCTCTCTCTGATCTCTGAGGTGATCCCTCTGTAATGCGTAGTGCGCTGGAACATCGTGGAATACATGAACGGCAGTGTTCGAACGAATTGCCCGGAGGAAATACTCGAAGTGATGGGTATTCTATGGAATACCGAAAAGTATCGGTAGAATAAGGCCACACGGTCCAGGAGCTCCAAATTGCTTTGATTGGCTCGATTAATTTCACTGCATCCTCATCTCCGCAACTTCTGTATAAATAGTCAAAGGGGTATCGAAAGTTAATCAAGAGAAAGTAAGAAGATTCTATTTGAATTTATAGAGACTTGGATAGTTGGCCAACTTATTACAGGAAACAATTTATGGATCTGGCCACATTTAACGTCAACAAGAATCCAACACGGACCTTCCTCTTATCTTGAAAAAAAGTTAGAGTACACATTGCATTTTCTCTCAGTGTTCAGCCTTTCCAAAAACACTTTTTGCTTATACACTTTTATTGCTTTGGATATGGATTCGTTCCACAAATATTTCATAGAACTTTTTATTAACAAAGTATTTCTCTGAAAAGAGAACAGATTTTACAAATACTTTCCACCCCTCTAGAAGTTGAAATTCCCAACCAATGGGGAATTCTCCACAAATTCCATGTTCACTGGTTCAAGTTACAGTCGCAATGAATCAGACGCTGCAAAGCTTCCATGTTGCATCCACTACACATGGAACACTTGACTACGGCCAAGTGAGAACACATTGTTGCGCCATCGATCTTGTTCGCGTATCAGGGCGACTACAAATGAAACGAGAATAAGGAAAACCAAACAAAGCGTCGATAAAATGTTGATGGTTTTCTAAGCAATTTTACACGCCTTTGGAAACCACACAGAAACCCATAGACTCACCGAGCCGGCCCTAATGAGTAACTGGTTTGCGTGCTTATCAGTTCAATAGTGATTTATAATTAGATTACAAATTGGCCATAAGAACAAGCAACGATGTTGTGGTTGTTGTTTACGGCTCAGTTGCTCGCTCAAACAGTCTTTCACTCACTCGTACATTGTGTCGATTGTTCATTGGCGCGTTTGTTTGGTTTGTTACTTGGTCATTGTTTGTTTTATAATTTCTACATATGTACTTGCATATCTATTTGTATACAAGTAGTAAAGGTTTTTCTAGATATTTGCTCGAGTGCACACATTTCATAAACTCGACTGTGCTGCCTGCACTCGAGAATATGAGAAATGCTGCTTTCGAACAAAATTGACTGTTTGCCAGGGGGCCCGTTTGCACCAAAAAAAGTTGCCATTACTTCAAGGCGTGTCAGTAGGCAAGAGCAAATTCTTTCTTAAATGTAAAAAAAAACATTGACTTTTAACATAAAATGTATTTGTGACACATTTGTTGACATTTCCTTTTAACTTTTTGCTTTATTTCTATTTATGACACATTTCCTCACATTTCAAAATATCACAAATAAAATAAAAACTTTATGACACAAAGTCCTAATACAATAACACAAAGTTGCATTCATGCTCACAAATTGTTTGCAATTTATTATTTATTTAGGCATATTTTGACATTTGTCTTTATTTTCTTTTGTAACCAGTTGAAATAAATAGAAAAAATAAATAAATAAATATAAAAAACATAAAAGTTGTCTAACACAAAGCAAGCAGGAAAAGTATTTGTCATACAAAACTCAAATTTTGGAATGAAAATTTCCGTCGGGAAATGCGCTCAAAAGGAGCAAAAATAAATTATGAATACAGTTTGTTTTTTAAGGCACTCTTTCCATCTCAAAATCTGTTCTCGATTACAACGAAAATGGACCCACTATATGGTCCAAAAATGTCCGAACATGATGTGGTTTTTAGTAATTTGAATTTGAAGTTTAGCCAAGTGTTCTCATGTTCTTCATTCAACTTTTCAATTTCTAATCTCACTTTTCTGCTCAGACCATTTGCTTCATTTGCCTTCGGAAACCATTTAGACCCACACTTTCTAATTTCACTTTCGTTCCAAAGCTGTTCTTTTCAATTTCTAACCTAACTTTCTTTCCGAAGCGTTTCCTTGGTATTCCTAACCTCGAATTTCTTCCAAAGCTGTTTGAGAGTTTGAGCAAATTTTCTTATAGTTTTCAATCAACTTTCCTATTTCTAACCTCACATTCCTTGTCAGACTATTTAAGGGTTCAGGCAAACGTTTATATATTCTTTATTCAACTTTCTTAATCCAAACTTCATTTTGCTTCTCAAGCTTTTCTTCACAATTCCTAACCTCACTTCTGAAGACATTTGAGGGTTAAATCAAGCAATATTCTTCAATTCAACCTTTCAATTCTTAACATCATTTTTCTTCTAAAGTTAGTTGAGACTTCAGGCAAGTGTTCACATATTCTTTGTTCATCTCGCTGAAGTCATTCAAAGAACCATGTTTCATTTTCTAACCTCACTTTGGATCAATTCAACTCTCCAATTCCTAACCTCACTTTTCTTCTAAATCTATTTATGTGTTCAGTCAGACGTACAAATATTGTTTGTTCATCCTTCTTCTTCATTCTTAAACTGCCTCACTTTACTTCTAAAGAAAATATTTAAGAGTTAGTTAAGTTCCATTTTTTAACCTTGCTTTCCTTTGGAAGCCAAGTAAAAATATACTAACCTAACCTCACTTTTAAGCACAATGAGTTATCTAGCCTGAGTGCTTGAGAAATTGGACCTTCTAGGGTTCACTTTCTCGACTCCACTCATTTACATTCCAGCCAACCTCACTTTCCATCCTAAGCCTTTCTTTCCAATTCTCAACAACACTTTCGTTCTGAAGCCAACTAAGGATTAAGGCCAACACTCACATATTCTTCATTCAACTTTTCAATTTCTAACATCACAATTTTTTCTCAGATCATTAAAGGGTTAAGCAAAGCATTAACAAATTTTTCGTTCAACTTTTTTATATCTTACTGCTTTGTCCTTCTTCAATAAGAACTAAGAAAAAAATCTTGTAAAAATATTGAAAATTGTAATACATTTTTTTCTTCGCTTTTTTTTTTAATATTCTTAATATTTTTTTAATAATATTTTTTTTTAATACTCCTCAAACTTACACCAAATCATTAGAACTCACTAACCCACTCCACCTCTCTCCAACCGCAAATCGTTTATAAGTCATTAAAAATTATGCAGCCGCTTCTCGCCAGCAATGCTGACTGTAGCTGCAATGTTCTAACGATTTTGAGTGAGATTGCGAAATCGCCTGGTTGCCGTTGTCACTGAACGCTTATTGAAGTTTCTGCTCCGAGAACAACTCAAAGCGCTCCACAGCAACAACAACAACAACATCAGCCCGCACAGCGTCGACTCGAGCTACACAAACAAACAAAGCAATTAAACGTTAAGGAACTTATCACAGCACCGTAGTGCAAAACGAATAAATAGCAACAAAAACAATGGGGCACTGGAGCGCCGACAGCGAAGCGTTCCGTCAAGCGTTGAGAGACGCTCGGCGGTGCTGCCGCGTTCAGTTGCATTTGCGCGTTCGAATTCTAAGCGGCGGAGCGTTTGAGCCAAAGCGCGCGTACGGCAGCCGGCCGGTCCGTTGACAGCATAACCGGGTCGCGCAGGCGGGGCAACGTGGACGCGGCTGTGTGTGTGTGTGTGTGTAATTTGAGTTTTTGCTTTTTTGTTTACGAATTTGACGTTGTCAACGAAGGCGAAAAAGCGCACAATATTCGAATTGAAAATCGACCGAAAGTGCAACGCTGCAAATTTTTCCGAACAACATTTTGTGCACATTTTGACGCCAGCAACTGGAATAAACGTATCGTGCCTTGTTGTGTTGTGCGTGCTACTAAAATAATAACAACAACAATAATAAGAAGAACTATTGTAACGGCCGGTCGCACAACCATGGAAAGTGTGGAAATCTTTCGTCGCAATTGTGAAGAAAACTTGCGAGACTTTGTTGTTGTTTACTTGCGGCGAGCAACACGGCCGACGGACGACGGCGACATAGGCGATAAGCACCGCCGATCGTTGCAACTGCTAATACCAACGCCCGGCGATGAGTTTGTAATCTTCACGCAAACGCCAACCAAAGCCACACTGACCACAGTCACCTGCGTTGCGGCAGCGACAGCAACAGCGGCAACGGAAGCGGAAACGGCACATAAAAGTGTGTGTTAGCGGCGTTGGTTTCGTTCTTCCGACTCGTTCACCATTCTTTCTTCAACTTTGGTTTCGATTTAATTTTGCACTATATTTTGACTGTTTATATTTTTTGGTTTGATTTTGACCGGCGCTCCACCGCTTCCCAATTCTTGTTTATTTTAGATGAGCGCAAAAAGTCCTCGCTGCCCACCATACCAACAGTTTCCTATACGGTTGGCAATCGCGACACGCTCACCTCGGTGGCGGCACGCTTCGACACCACACCCTCGGAGCTGACACATCTGAATCGCCTGAACAGCTCGTTCGTCTATCCGGGTCAACAGCTGCTGGTGCCGGACAAGAGCGGTGGCGCCCAGAGCGCGGATGCATCCGGCGGCAGTGCGGCGGCCGGCGACGAGAGGGGCTCCACGGCGAGCATTTCGGGCAAGTCCAGTCCCGTCGAACGCAAACTGTCCACCGACGAGCAAGACGATGAGAAGGGTGAGTTCTACATAGACCGGAAAACAAATTGCACATAGAAATCACTTTTAGGCGCCAACCAGATAGAGCTAATGCACAGAATGTTGTAGAAAGACCCACTGCAAGTGGGACTGTTGTAATACCAAAAAGAAGGAGGGGGCGATGTGTAATGTAAATGATTATGGGTTGAGGCAATGGGGGAGAAGTATGGCCAATGCAAGATTTGTGGCGGTATTTCCACATCTTTCCAAAAGGAAATTTTAGTTTCGTTTGAAGCCTAGATTAAAGAAGAGCTTTTACAGTTGTTTTCCAACTGCATACAGAATCGATGCGCAATGTCAGAGTAGGTGGCTTATATTTTCGTTGATTTAAGATCATCCAGACCACCAAAGAAGATATTTTCAATTGATTTCCAACTGCATACAGAACCGACCGGGCAATGTCATAGTCGATTTCTTACACTCTCGTATTTTTCTTTAACCCTTTCAATACGACTTTTGGCCAGTGAAGATATTTCTGTATAATTGAACTAAATGTGCTGTAAATAAGTAAAAGAACATGTTTACATAATTTCAGATTTTTTTTTTTATGTACAAAGAGCACGCTTACACTTCTGAACGTATACCAAGTATGAATTAGTTAGGTTATGCTAACCAAAACACGTGTTGTGAAGTACTGACTACAGACTACTGTTTAGTCCCATCCCAGCACTTTAAAAGCGAATACTTTTCGCACCAGTAATTTTTGAACACTATCTGGGACTTATATATCCCCGCAGTATTGAAAGGGTTAATGAAGAAACTGCGGTAAAACGCGGCTAACTGCGAAGACCAAATGTTATGACGCCCAAGGAGTCACAGCCTCTTCAGTTATTTTCCAACTAGTAGATGGCTTGCAGTCTCGCCTTTTTGTTTACTGAAGAAACTGCGGCAAAGTCCCAACTTCGAAGACCAGACGTTATAACGCCCATGGTATAAAGCTAATGTGCTTAGAATAGATTTATCAAAGGTTTTTCTACACTGCGACCTGGTAGATTGTGATCCATTGATCTATTGTAATCTCCTCTTTTCTCTCTTAAGACAAAGACAGTCTCATCTATAGAACCCCTATCAGAGCCATGCTTACTAAAAATTTCAGAATATCGAAGAGATCATGTTGATCGTGTTTTCTCTTATCCAAGACAAACTCTTCAAGGCTTTGTAACATAACCTACAGGTGCTACATACAACTAGATTCATGTTGAACATGTAGCAATTAAGATTGCAGTGACCACCTAAAGTTCTTGTTCAGTGGAGCAAATTCCAAAGAGTTCTTTGGCATTTTTAGAATTAAAATCTCCTAGAATGTGTCTTTAGTTGTCTAGTTTTTGCTAAGATTATTTTCTTTTCTTGTTTGTATAATCCTTGAGATTGCTACAAAAACTGCACCAACAACTGCGATAAAAGTCCCAACTACAGACCTACAGTTATGACACCCAAAAAAAGACAGAAGCCTCTTCAGTTCGATACGACGCACACTGGGCTAATTCACGGCGATTTTGGCGATTAATTCACCCGGAATAGTCAGTTTATTATACATAAAGAAGTAAAAAATAAATGCATTTGAATATACTTTAGTGGATTTTTTTTTTATTTATGACCAAAAATGCAAAATTCTCACAAAAGTGTCTTATACAGAATTCCTCGCTTATTTATTAATTACCATCCAATTATTTATTATTATTTACCAATCATAATCGTATTCACCCACGCTTTCACCTTTGCATCCATCATTATCATCATCATCATCATTGTTTATATCATCGCGTTCTTCTTCCGCAATTATTAACAAATCCAATGCTTCCCTTTGCATGCGCGTAACTTCATTATGTGGAAATTTCGTTTCAGTCGATATAATAGGATCAGAACTTAAGTATTAGCAGCCTATTCAGAACGTCTTCGTTGGTTTTTTATCTGCTACTTTTTGGGGGAAAATATTCCCTGAAAGCCTTAAAATCTTTATTTCTCGCTTCCTGCGCTTCTTCAGATAACTGACCGATTGGCAACAAGGCGTGATGACCTCTGGTCCATGAATTAAATATTTTTGAACAGTCGTAGGCATGTTATACCAGGGATTGTACTTAACGAAAAATTTGGCACAATTTAATTGTATTTCATAAATATCTTAAAAACCAAAAATACTTATTTAGCTTACGTGCCGCGATATCCCGCCCAATATGCTGGCTAATATAAATCTAATATGCCGGCCCCCCGTAATGTAGGGTAAAAAGCATAAAGCAATACTAAAAACCATACAACATAACATAACAAACACAAAACTAACATAAAATATTTAATTTGTTACTTATCTCATATTTTTTGCATTTACATTTGTTTCTTGTATTTCCCTTCACGGACCGCATGCATATTTTGCCATGAGTTCACTTACAAAAATCGAAATGCTGCAAAAGTGCGCAACAATAGTGCAACTTTTTTTCATAGAAAGTTGCTAGAATATCCGCAGATTACGATTATGAAAACAGTTTAGGTGAACATCACTGAACAAACAACTATATGTCTATGAATAGTGTAAAAATAAGGCAATTTTTAAGCTTTTTTTTAAAAAAAAATAACAAAAATATTTACAAATACTTAAAAAGAAAACAAAATAAACATTTTATACTTAAATACCTAAACAAAAAGTCTCCATTATCACCTTTAAAGTTTGTAAAAAAAATTGATTCAAATAATTGAAAAATTCAAGTTTACCGCTGTGCGCACGCCAAATGAAAATAACTGTAAAATTTCAGAGTGGATTGCAGGAATACGGTAAATTAGTTTACAACAATTCTTTCACTCACTGATGCGGAATTTTATCTACTTTAACCCGGTACCAAAAAATTTGTATCTTTAATTTTCATTTTTGAATTAATCGCCAAAATCGCCATGAATTACCCCAGTGTGCGACCAATGCCAATGTGCTTTCTACTTAGATTAGATTAGATTTGTAAAAGTGTCTTCTTTTGTGATCCCGTCATAAAACAAAGTCTATTTCACCTACATAGCCAGATAAATAAAAACATTTTAAAACTGGCATTTGCAATTTTAAACTGTTAGATAGAACTTTTAAAGCAACACATTTGCTGATATGAATTTATTACGAAAGTTTGTATTGCTACCTAAAGCAGGCGTAATTCGTTTCACTGGATTGTGCTAAAGAAAAAACACTAAAATTCTTAAAATTCTTCGCCGCTCACCGCTAGTAGCCGCTTTATTTACAATTTTACATCATACTATTTCGACACTTGTTACTCAATGCACTATTCGTGGTATTCCCTGTTGCACCGCTGTTGCACCAAAATCTCTCTGCGCTGTACCCGGCTGACTTTTATGCTTGTTTGCTGGTACCGCAGTTCTTTCTCGAAAATCACAATATCGCCTCTAGTTGTTCTCATTGGGACGACGAGCATTATCGTCACAATATCATCTAGTTCCTTCGCAATTTTCTCCCAACGCATTAGGGCTGTGACTTTGAAGCTTTGAAATCTCCCAGTTTCTAGCACCTGAGATTCTGCGTGTCGGCCACCATCTGTTCTTTAAGCCCCAAGCACTCAAGGCAGATTGACATACATATACCTTCCTTAAGATTTTTGTTTTACCGAGAATGAAGTCTCCTCATGTCGTTTCCGTAAAAATAAAAGAACAATAAGCAATAGGACCTTAAATTTATTTCACGCTTTGACTGTATGAGATTTTGAGGAAAAGTCAGACAAATGTGTAAATTCAACTGCAACAGCAACTTCAAATCAAAGAAGAGAATTAAAAAAAAGAAATCTTACTTTTGTGGGTCAAAGAACGGACATTTTGGAGTAAAAAAGAAAACTTCATCCTTTTGAGGGTCAAAGAAAATGATTTGTTGACTTAAAAAAGCGAAAAATTCATTCACTTTTTAGCAGGGACCGGAAATAACAGTTATTTATGAAAACTATATTTGAAAAGTTTACTATGAAGGAAAAGTCACACAAATAAATTAAATATACCAACCGATTTCTTTTCGTGTCAAGAATCATATTTGGCAATAAACTTTTATTATGCAATTTTTACGGAAATATAAAAAAATAAGAATTATTTTTTTTTTATATTTTAAAAATCCTTGAATAACAATTATTTTTGATTTTTTTCTTATTAGTCCATAAGTAACAGTTTTCTTTCGATTTTTATTTTAGTTGACCTATGATAACAGTTATTGGTGACTTTTATTTAAAAAAGTCATAATAAAAATTATTCAGTGACTTTTATTCATAAAAGTCATCAATAAAAATCATTCGGTGACTTTTATTTTTTAAGTCATCATTAAAAATCATTCAATGACTTTTATTTATAAAAGTCATCAATAAAAGTCATTAGATGACTTTTATTTTTTAGGTCATCAATAAAAATCATTCAATGACTTTTATTTATAAAAGTCATCAATAAAAGTCATTAGATGACTTTTATTTATAAAAGTCATCAATAAAAATCATTCAATGACTTTTATTTTATAAGTCATCAATAAAAGTCATTAAATGACTTTTATTTATAAAAGTCATCAATAAAAATCATTCAATGACTTTTATTATAAAAGTCATCAATAAAAATCACTCAATGACTTTTATTTATAAAAGTCATCAATAAAAATCACTCAATGACTTTTATTTATAAAAGTCATCAATAAAAATCATTCAATGACTTTTATTTATAAAAGTCATCAATAAAAATCATTCAATGACTTTTATTTTTTAAGTCGCAACATAAAAGTCATTAATTGCACTACTGGAATATCTAAATTTGTCGGGTATTGAATTTGAACTTCCTGAAAATATTCTAGATCAAAACTTATTCGACACGTATTTTATAATTATTCGAAAATCAAAATTTAACTGGCCCAACGATGGGTTAAGATTTCGTATGTGGAAACATGATTTAAAAGATGGCTTGACATCAAAATTGGTGAAAGCACTTCAAATGAGATACAAATGATGTTTTTTTTAAGCCCTTCTCGTGGGCCCTTCTCGTAATATATATGTGGTTTGTTCTATTGTTTTTGTTCAGCCGATCAAGAATATATATACATTTTGATATTTAATGAATCCAGTACTGCGATTAATGAAAATGACTTTTATGTTGCGACTTAAAAAATAAAAGTCATTGAATGATTTTTATTAATGACTTTTATAAATAAAAGTCATTGAATGATTTATATTGATGACTTTTATAAATAAAAGTCATTGAGTGATTTTTATTGATGACTTTTATAAATAAAAGTCATTGAGTGATTTTTATTGATGACTTTTATAATAAAAGTCATTGAATGATTTTTATTGATGACTTTTATAAATAAAAGTCATTTAATGACTTTTATTGATGACTTATAAAATAAAAGTCATTGAATGATTTTGATTGATGACTTTTATAAATAAAAGTCATCTAATGACTTTTATTGATGACTTTTATAAATAAAAGTCATTGAATGATTTTTAATGATGACTTAAAAAATAAAAGTCACCGAATGATTTTTATTGATGACTTTTATGAATAAAAGTCACTGAATAATTTTTATTATGACTTTTTTAAATAAAAGTCACCAATAACTGTTATCATAGGTCAACTAAAATAAAAATCGAAAGAAAACTGTTACTTATGGACTAATAAGAAAAAAATCAAAAATAATTGTTATTCAAGGATTTTTAAAATATAAATACTAAATAACTGTTATTTGTTGAGTCATAAAATAAAAATCAAAAAATAACTGTTAAACATTGATTTTTATAATAAAACTTATAACTGTTACGGTCCCTGCTTTTTAGAGTCAAAGAAGGTGACCTGGGCTCACTTGTTTTTACATTTCTGAAGGCTGTGAGTCAAAGATCAGCTTAGCTGAAGCTAAAGTTTGCCACAACGCTTAGCCGACAATCATTAACTCTTTGAACTTTGCCCTATGTTCATATAAAGCTTTTCTTATTTGCAGTTTTCTTCATTCGCATAGAAAGTCGAAAATTAATATTCAGTGATTAAATAAAATCACGAAGCGAAAGCTATTATAAAAAATTACTAGCCAATTGTCATTGTATTATGAATCTATTAGTTCTGAAATTCCAATTAAAGGACAACTTTTCAGTTGTGAGTTCTGTTTTCACAAAAACTCAAGTATTTTTTTTTCACAAATCTGTTCAAAACATTTTTGTTTTTAATTCAATTTCTTTAATTGCATGAATTTAATAATCTTTCGTTTTTTTATTTAATTTTTCCTCAACAAATTCCGCACTGCCAACACTTGTAGCCGCAAAAATACAACCATGCAAGTCTAATCCAAAACATCTGCTCATACGTTTATCTCTTCCGCACCTTTGAACAACTAAGCGCCGTCAAAGCGAGAAGCAACAATAACAAACCCACTGTGTTGCTTATTCTTGCTGCCCATTCGAATGTCATTCAGCACTTTGCTTTATTCACTCATTCGTTCGCTTTATTCAATCGCATTTCGTGGTAGCCGTTGTATTTGACGTACGTTGTACGCCTGTCATTGATTCATTGCGCACAAAAACAACAACACACCAAAAGTTCTTTCCTATGCCAAGCTAATAAAAGTTTAACGAGTCGTACGTGTGGTAAAAGTGTTTAGAAATTGCAATAAGACTTTGCTAACAAATGTTCTTGGGTGCTGCACTTGAACGCGTTCAGTGAGTGAGTGAGGATAACGGTTGTTTGAGTCGAAGCGGCCAATAGACGGCGATAACAGTGACCATGCATACGGCGGTCTTCTGGCGCAATGGAGGTGATTTCCGCTGCTAAATCTTTATTAACACTCTTTACATACTACACAGACCAACAACAGCAATAACACAAAAGATGCTTGTGCTAATGGCCATAAAACATGATTGTTGCTGCGACTGATGAACTAATTAACTGTCACTGCTAAGTATTACAACTGGTTAGACTTAAACTTGTCGAGCGATTCGAAATTCAGGGTCATATGCTTTGGAATTGTCAAAAAAAACGTTTCGAGAATTTACCACAGATTGACGAGGGAATGCAGCTAAAAAATATAAACATAGTGTGTAGCAAAATAGTTTCCCATACCGGGAATCGAACCCGGGCCTTCTGGGTGAAAGCCAGATATCCTAGCCACTAGACCATATGGGATTTGCTTTGGCCAATGGCAACGTTGCGCCTTGAACTTGTGACCAAGTAGGGTGGAATTACGTAAAATAACTTCCAGCTAAAAAACAATGATTTGTTGTATACTATATAGACATATTTATTGTTATTGTTCAGGTAGCTTCATGGAAATTATCGCAGCAGATAGTGGGAACAGGCAGCGCACACGAATTGATAATTTGCTCGCTTAATAGATATCGAAACCTTACACTTGCTACTTATAGGCTTGTGTTGTGTTCTAATAGGAATAAAACTCAACTATGATTTTAAAAGCAGTCGATTTGCCAACATCTTAAATCATGATTGAACTCCACTGGGTGTACTTAAGCAGCAGCTTACTCGGACTTTTCACAAACTTGTTGGGTCATATTTTTCAAGTGCCACTTATCGCTGCGCACTCTTCAAATGCCGATTATGAAGTTCACAATGTCAACAACCTACATATGTAGGTTTGGTTCTCCAGCGACTAACACTTCATTTTGCAATCATTATCACGTTCTCTTCTGTCTGCTTTACCATTGGTTTTGTTGTACGTGTGGGCCAATAATATTAAATTCAAATAACTTTATACAATTTTGAGGTTAGTTGAGGTACTAATTTAACTTCGACTTGCGTATAAATAAACGATGCTAACAGCTACGACATTTGTGTGCACAAGTGGAGCGAGTAAACAAGTGAAATTTGAAATTCGTGTTCGGCATCTTACTGCTTGTTGTCATTGAAACCGGCTGACATTTCTAAACAAACGTACTGTTCGTAAATTAGAACTGTATAATTCAAACTTAAAAACATTAAGCACCAAGGCACTTGAACTGCGTGGCTGTTGACGTCTTTTTTACGAAATATATGCCAACGTACACAGTTGCAATGCACTTACGAACTGACGCCAACAACGCTTTGACCAAAAATAATACAAGAACATTTATAATAATAGAATTCCATTATACATTGTATAGTATTATCTTTGATTTGACACTTTAAAGGCTTCAGCAAGATAGCTGCCTTTACTTTCGCTTCTTATCGCCTTAACACGGCTACTGTTTTATTTGCCACTGTCGATCTCTGTCAGTTAATTGAGTAGGCCGTAAAATTTAACGCTCCATGGCAGCCATAAGTTATTATTTGTGTAACTTCTCTAAATTTCGTTTATAGTCGCACTTCATTTGTGCACAAATCCCACATCGAGCTCACAATTGCAGTAAATCAATTAGAAAGCTTCAACATGGATTCTTTTCACCAAAATTGCCTAATAAATTTCCCTATTTCACACACAAACTTTGCGAACAGTGCGCCAAGTGTTGCCTTGAGAAATTGTATGCCTTTTAGTTGTGTTGATGCGAAATGCCAACGCCAGCGTGCGACCATAAATTGCAAATTATCTTATCGCTGGAACCAAGTCTTTGCGGGTGCCACTCTCTGCGCCCTTGTCATGTGTCCATGTCAACTTTTTATAACAACCACAAATATTAAACAAACAAGCCTGCAAGGCGAGGCGCTTTAACTTGAATTTTTGCGCGCAATAAAAGCTACCGTAAACACTGGCAAATATATTATTTAACAAAATGTTTGTGCCGCACAATGTGTAACCTGAACATTTGCACTCTACTTGCAGACTTACTGGAGGGTCTACGCCCCGGCTCGCCCAAGCCGGGCCACATTGAGCGCGTCGATGCCTCGAAGAGCGGCACCGATGGCAATCGCACTGATGATCCTGTCATTACGCAGCGTTTCCTCAAGATCAACGTGCGCCACATCACCGACGGACAGGGCGTGGTGGGCGGCGTGCTGCTGGTCACACCGAACGCGGTCATGTTCGATCCGAATGTCTCCGATCCGCTGGTGATTGAGCACGGCCCGGAGAGCTACGGCGTCATAGCGCCCATGGATCTGGTCGTCAATGCGGCCATCTTTCACGATATTGCGCACATGCGTGTGTCGGGCGGCGTGAACACCAATCAGAACGAGAAGGCCGAGATATATTATCCGAAAGCAGTATTAGAAGCACAGCAGACCAAGGAGGCGGATACCGTCGACGAGGTGGACGGCAGCGCTGCCAAACAGCGACTGGACGGTATGGGCAGGTGCTTGTTGAATGTTTACATTGATAACTTTGTCTGTTTGTTATCAGGTGGCTCAGTGGAAACGTGCGACGATCAGGAATCGCTCGGCTCGGGCTCGGGCGAGCGTGAGGTAATTAAAATGTACAATTTATGTTTGATGAATTGCGCTGAATGTCTCATTTCTAATTCGCAGCAAAAGCCTGAAAATGGAGCTCTAGAAGCCAAAGAAAGCGCTAAGACTGAAGGCGTTGCAACGACTACAATAACTGCAACTGACGCTGCTGATGCTGCCGCCGCTATTGACTCTGCAGCAAACCTTGACGATGCCGACACCAACGAGGCAAAGAAGAAACTCTCCATCACCGACACACGCACCACACTCGAAGAGCGACGCAAGAGTCTGTTGGACCATCATTGGGCCATTCCAAGCAAAGATCGGTAAGCGTTTCAGTGTTCGATCGACGAGCGCTACCGCCGTGTCTGCATGCATCAATGATCTATTTGTTTTGTTGGTGATTTCTGTTTCTGTTGACGCATTTGTTGTTTTCTAAGCTTTCTATTTAAGACTCTGTCTTTGTCTAACCAGTGTTCTTGGCAATTTTATGTTCTTTAAGGCTTCTTTAAAACATTTGGGACAGTTAAAATTTGAACAAATTTTTGTTTTTAATATGGACAAAGTTGCATGGTCCTGCAATTTTACAATCTATGTAAACGTATTGTTTGTTAATTCCATTCATTTTTCATTATTTATTGAGACATCTTCAATTACTCATTTCAGTAACAGTTTCCCATTGATTATTAAGTAATTATTACTAATTCAAATTTATGCACTTTGCTATGCACTTTGTAAAGCCTCAAAGTAAAGGTTTCTGTTATTAAAAATGTATATGGAAATATTAGCATAGTTAGGAAAATCGACTTGATGGCATGTCAGTTCGCTTGTCGCTGATTAATTGTTTACTATCAAAAGTCATCATTGAGATGTAATATACAGTGTGCTGTAGTTGCGTCCATCTGCTTTTGTATTTGTATATGCAAACCACCAGGCGGGTTTCCACTAAAAATCATCATCTTTATCTTTCTATACCAAGTTACGTTTTTATTGCTCAATACACTGAAAGATGGTGAAGCCCACGTGCCAGTGCAATACTTTAACTAATTTTAGTTGCTTGAATTGCTAAACTAAACTTAAGCTTCTCAGCTTATGTGTCTTACTTTCTATGTTCTGTTTTTCCTTTACATTCATTCTGAATTTACTATTCATAGAAATTACTACTTTAAGTTAAAGAAAAGAAAACTATAAAAATCTTCTAAACAACGATTTGTATTATGTGACTATTCTCCTATTTATATTCCATTGCACTTTTCCTGACTTAAGATTAGTCAAGAAATTGAGCTCATGAAACACCAACTGTTTGAGTATTTCTTGCCTCATTGACATCACATTGCTTTCTGATAACGCAAAGCTGCTCTTACTATATGCCAACTTCAACATACTCCTCGTGCCACTATGAATCTGCGGGCTGTATGCCTTTAATAAATTAGCATTCTGTCATTAACACTCGATAATTAATGACTAACCCCGTTGGCTACTCGCTACTGGAAAAACTCTGCTAAAAGAGTGCATACTATCTGCACGCATTGACGTCGGGCAGCCAGCAAACCACTGACTAATCACGCCTGCATGCATTAACCACTCTGTATAACGTGTTTGCGTCTGTTAACTGGAATAAGTTCTGCTAACTTCCACTTGAATGTTTCCCAAACTGATTGTTAATTTACTTTACTTTTTATCTCTTTATTTTCATATGTGAAACGAAATTTTTCTAATAATTGCGTACGCAACGACATAACCTGCAAATTGCATTAATCAAAAAAAAATTGTTTTTAAAAAAAATCATAATGTCAACACCATATTTGCGTTGCACCTCAATGCAATATGTCACGAAAAATCAACACCAATTGGCGAAACACTTGTGTCTTCTCTCCAACCACCACCACCAACACACCAACACAACGCACCATCTACTTCCATTCAACTAAAAATGAAAACCACCAACAAAATCTCATTTCCATTGAAAAAACAATCGCCAATACAAACAATCAAATTACCAAAAAAAACCCCAAACTTTTGCCAAAAATATCAAACGTACAAAATTCAGCATTTATTTCCTTAACTCCCAAAGATCATCGGAAGACGAGGGCGACAACGAATCGCAGACCACCATTGATAGTGGCGCCCGTGGACAGGATCCACACTCAGCCACCTCATCGATTAGCGGCACTGTGGGCAACGTGGCCGGCGGCCTGGCCGCCATCGATCTGGAGCGCCTGGAGGAGCTGTCGAAGCAGTCGTGCTACGACTCGGGCATCGACATACGCGATCCCATACCCAACTTGCAACCGATACCAAAGAAAGCTGTCTACAGCGATGCGGACATTGTGCTCAGCTCCGATTGGGTGCCACCGAAGACCATTTCACCCACACTGGTGAGCGAATCGCCGCCACGCAGCTCGGTGCTGGGCGCTCAAAGTCTGGACGCCGGCACCGGTGGCGTTGGCACGCGCAAGAAGACCTCCAGCGTCAGCTTCAGTGTCGACGACAACAACGGCGAACAGGCGGCGCCGACAGCAACGGCACCAAACACCACCGCACCGGCGACGGCGGCGTCCGCTCAGGGTGAAAAGAATGCTGACAAGAAAAACAAAGTATGCCAATTGGCATTGCACACCGTTGAGGGTGAACTCGATAAATGGTTTGTTGTGTTTTGCAGATGTTGAAACGCTTATCGTATCCATTGACATGGGTGGAAGGCCTGACTGGGGAAGCAGGTGGCCCTCCCGGCACTGGTGGCAGCTTCGGCAAGTCGGCGGACTCTGAATCGGCTCCCAATACGGGAGACTCGAATCAGAGCGTTTTTTCGAAAGTATTTTCCAGGTGAGTGCAGGTTGACTTTGCTTTGTGTTGTATGCGCAATCAGTTTTTGTTGTTTTTTCATTATTTTGTGTTGTATTTGAGTTCCTAACTTTACTCAACAAGATGGCCAAACATTAATTGGTATTTATAAATTTTCCTTTTATTTTCTTCTTTTCTAAAAAAAACAAAAAAAAAATTGCAAACATCGTTTAATGCTCACTTCGTTGTGCTGGAATTGGACTAAAAACACCTTAAATTCTCAAAACTCTTTCTCACCACTACCAAACAAATATTTTCACTTTTGTTTACTACACAACACGCCTCACCTCGATCACTTACACATGCGACACGCTTATTTTGCAACAATACGCTTGCCAATTTTTTGTTTGTTTTCAAAACTGCAAAACAAAAAACCCAATAAAACAACATTTACTCGCTCACCGTGTACACATTTTTGGTAAAATACTCACAGTTCACCCATCACTTTGGTCTCAGAGTTGGGTGGCAATTTATTTTCAAAAACACCGTCCGAAGACTCTGGTGGCTCACCAGTGCCGCCATTGACTCCGCATTCAACTCATTCCGAGGGTCACATTTCTGCTGGGTAAGCAACAAACCATAAACGAAAACGAAAACTCAAGAAAGGAAAAGGCTATGCCGGGCTGTTGATTAGTGTTGTATGCGTGTCCTTTCTTTTCGCATTCGATTTGATATTCGATTTCAATTGCATTGAGCTATACGTAAAGATTCTTGTGTTTCCCTGATCTCTTCAGTTTTTCTTGTATCAGCCCATTTTTCAGTTGCAAGTAACAGTCATGATTTATGATTTATTGTAATCAAAGTTAATATGATGACGTGCCCACATTTACTGTAAATATTTCAGATGTTTTTGTATTTGTCTAACCATAGTTTAAACCTCTACACCAGTATTTACAATGTACTCTTGAGTTCGGATGAATATTTATGGTTTCTTCTGTCGATTTGCGAATTAATGTATTGCTCGTTTCATTATCTTGAGGACCACAGTAACTTTCCGAGTTATCACTTGACAATTTTTCGTATTGTACTTTGATTTAGAGATTTCGTTTGTGCAAGTGTTGGACGATGTGTGTGTGTTTAGTGAATTCTTCTTTAGCATTTGTTGGTATCGTTGCGAGTTTTCGCCTTGTGCAATCTTTACTCTTCCAAAGTGACTTGACTATCACTATTTACTTGGCTATAATGTATCGCCTGAAAATGAAACTTATATAATAAGTATTAATCACGCTGGCTGTTGTTGTTCATAGACTTTTACACTGTGTTCTTTTGATTGTTGACAATACTCGACGGCACAGCTGTCATCTTTTACTGGGCAGCAATCAATTCCATTTTTGATCACTTTCCCATAACCGTAACTGTGCACTCGATGGAGGATGGCAGCTGTGACTGTTCTCTGGTATCATCAAATCTTAGTTGGCATTCTCAAGCAACCGGAAATTCTTTGCTTAAACATTTTATTAATCTATGCTTTATTTGTTTAGACGCTCCTCGATTGGTACATTTATGCGTCCGCAGTCATCGGAGGGCACTGCTTCCACGACGAAATTGAAGGATGTGAAACAGCAGCCGAAACTGGACTATCGCTCAATGGTGTCGGTGGACGACAAGCCGGAACTGTTCATCAGCGTTGATAGTAAGTATGAGAAGCGCAGCAATTGAAAAGCTGTTACAAATAATTAAGTCACGATGTTCACTAGAATTTGGTTTTAATAACAGCAAAGCGCAATAGAGATACTTAGTGCATTCTATGTAGAATTATTGTTCCAATAGGAATGCTTTGAGTTGTTCACATAATAGCTATTAGTATTGATTAATATTTAAATTGGCATTTGGTGTTTGTGTCAATTAAAAACTATGAATTTCTGTTGAAATTTTGTCAAACAATTTCAAGTGAAAGGAAAGACCAACTAATTGGAAATATTCAAGTATCAAATTTCACGCGTAGCAACTTCAAATAATTTTCTTAATTGCAATTTTAATTGCGCTCAAGTAGGAAGTAGCAGAAGTAAAAAAATGTTCACTAAATGTTGAATTGTAAATTTGCTTTTCGACCTTCACGTCGAATTGAAAGCATATTAATTAAATTTAAATATTGTTTTAAATGCCATAACTGATGTCAAATTCGTTAATGATATGCAATTTCGCACTTCTTTCTCCACACTTGTTAGAATTATATACCTATAGAATTATATGTAGAAAAGTTGTATTACTTATGAAAAATGTTCATCTGTTGCTATTGTATTGTCACTGCTGCACACTCACAACAATGTCACACTGCATTTTCTTAGTACGGGCACCATTTTTTCCGCATTTTAACATTCTCGGTACGTTACTCACTACTTGCAACAATGAAATGTCTATACGTATATCAGTGGCTATACTACAGTGTATATACATAGTTGTGCTCCATGTACGTCAGATAAGATTTCCCTGTATATATAAAAGCATCAATTGAAATCAATAATGGACCCTTGTAAATCTTGATCAGTAATTCCAAAGCTTGTGTACGTAAAAATTTCAAAAAACCAAAACCTGAACTTGAACCTTGATGTGTTTCCTTAATATTTCTCGTTTGCAAACCACAATTTGTCAGTTTCTTCTTTTTGTCTCTCTTCTTATTCGTCAGTTTTGTCTGATAATCAATTTTTCGTATCCTTTATTGAATTTACAATAGTTTCTGACTTATCGTACTTAATTCTAAACAGTTTCGTGTTTTTACTTTGGTTTGGTTCATTGAAGATTTAATTAATCAAAAACTTGAAGCAATTAATGTTAATTTATCTTATAAAAACAAAAAATTTTATGTATTTGTATATGTATTTTAATTTTATGTTTATGCAATTTTTTTAATAGTTCAACTATTAACAAAATTGCAATGCTACTTAGTAGTCAACGGTTTTCGTATTTTAAATGTTCTTTACTTACATTTTAACATTTTTATTTTATGTTTTTATATTATTTTATGCTGTTATTTTATTTTGTTTTATTTTATGTTATGTATTTTATTTTATATTATGTATTTTATTTTTTTGTTATTTTATTTTACTCGATTTTATTTCATTTAATTTTTTATTTTATTTAATTTTATTTTGCTCGATTTTATTTTATTTTTTATTTAATTTTATAAATTTTTTTAAATCTCATTTTTAATTTGAACTTATGACTATGAAAAAAGTTGTTGACCATTATTGACTTTTCAATTCGAGCAAATGATGTATAAATTGATTAAGTAAAGTGGTTTTTATTAGTCGATTTGTTATTGTTATTAACTGATTGATGTCAAAATAACTAATTCATTGTTGTTTCGTAATGGTTAAACGACGAATTTAAACTTTTATTTATTTTAAGATTTATTAATACAACTGGCGCTTGTACACAATTTATCAATGCTATCAACTATTAGTTCTATCTAACATTATTTACATTTTATAGTCAAACAATAACATAAGCATAATTAATTTGTTGTTTTAATATTAATTTATTTTATTTATTATTAATTTTGTTCTCATATTTTGTTATCATGATATAAATTTCATTATATAAATTTCCATACATTTCTATACATATGCACATAAATTTCATTTATTGTAAATTATTTACCATTCTTGTTCACATTTAAAACCGTTTGTACATAATGTCCGTTGTTTCATATGCAAACAAAAACATGAATCAACATTATTCATATTCAAATTTAATTTGTTCGCTTTGCTAATTGCTCTTCTCTCGCCCGTCTAGAATTGATACCACGACCAGCACGCGCCTGTCCCGATCCGCCGCTGTACTTACGTCTGCGCATGGGCAAACCCATCGGCAAAGCTATACCGCTACCGACCTCTGTTATGTCGTATGGCAAAAACAAATTGCGACCTGAATACTGGTTTAGTGTACCTAAAAATCGGCAAGTACTAATAAGCCAATCAAAGCGAACTTGTAATGACATTTGCTACTTCTGCCAACAGCGTGGACGAGCTGTACCGCTTCATCAACACCTGGGTGCAGCATTTGTACGGCGAGCTGAACGAGGAGCAGATAAAGACGCGCGGCTACGAGCTCATTCAGGATGATACCGAGTGGACAAAGAGCGGCACCACTAAGAGCGGCCAGCGCAGCGGCAGCCAGGACAACGAGGAGATCGGTGATCTGACGCGCGAATCATGGGAGGTGAGTACGCCTGTTCGGCATTTGTCACTTGGCGTTCTAACTTAATTCTTGCATTGATTGCTACGATATTGCCACATGGTTGTATCGTATTTGTCTGCTCTTACTGCTACTAGTATTACTAATTATTACTACTATTACTACTACTACAACTACTACTGTTACTGCTACTATTACTACTACTACTGTTATTTCTTCTACTACTATTACTATTACTACTTATTACTACAATTGCAGTTATGATAAGTTTACTCTATCGATTATATCGAATATAAGCCTCTAGTTTTCTCAATTACGAATCTCTTCAGCTCTTTAGGTTAACTAATATCATTACTAATATGCATATACTATATACTTTTAGCAGTTTAGTCGTAAAATATCGCTGAAAAAATTTAACTTGAATCTTTTACCGTATATGTATAATTTAAACGAAATTCTTTTCATTTCAAATTTCTTTTTTCCGTTTTTTATTCCGCAAACAAAATTGTTTAATGCTCCATTACCACCAAACCAAAAATAATCGATTATTTGTGAAAAACAAATTAAACGAACGAATTTGCTAACAAACAATCAGCTAATAAAGGCACCCTTCGCCAAGACCTACAACATTATAAAAACGGCATCGCATGCCGCATCGCATGAGATGGATTTGTTGGGCGGCGAGGTTAGGAAACAAATCGTTTTTCTTTCTCTAAAAAGAAAACCAAAACAAAATACAAAAAATCACATTTCAAATTACACCAAAAGAAAGCAACGAAAGTGTTCAACTTTGTATTAGCTCGCAAATGAATATAATTATCTGTATCTTTATATGAATAGAACTTTTCTTTTGAGTTGTAGTTGTTAATTTGCACCTTTACGGCAGCGCCAACGATCTGTTGTGGCTGTGAAACACAACTTTGACATTTTGTATAAAGAAAAAAACCCACTGCCCACTGCCACACACACACAGACTGATGACGTCTGCCATAAAGCGTTTCCTGAGTTCATCATTTCGTTTCCGTTTCGACACGTTTCAGTTGGTTAACGAAATTCACCCTGTAAATTTATTGAATGTTAGTGCAGCACCTTTTGCCTCTACCACACAGCAGCAATATTTAAGTTACCTATTTATATATTTGTCCAAAGTGAAAAATTGCACTTTTCGAGCAGTTACAAGTGCCACCATTTTCATTTACCTACCATCGATCTTATTTAATATGTACAACTTTTCATTACGTTTGTTGTTGAGTTCCGAAAAGAACTAATCGAAATAAGCACAAATCGTTTGCACAAAACACATTTGTTAAGTAGCACCTTTCATTTCGGTGGTTCAAAGCACAAACGATTGCAGGCAAAATTATTTCATCAGTGTCACATTTACCCCATATTTATTTGTTGTTATTGTTGAGTTATTGTCAACTTTTGGCTGTAAATCATTGCTATTGTTTTTTGCATTGTCATTGCGTGTCAGATCATAAATGAACACTTTAGTGATTGCGCCATACTGAAATCATGAATTTGACAAATACTGAAATCATTAACACGTTTTGGTCAGCACATCGAGAAGATGTAGTGTTGGAATTGAATATATCAGTTATGGATGGGGTTCATTGGCAAAAGTTAGGTTAGACTCAACTGCATACTGGAGGTTAATGTTGTAATTAGAGGTGTGTCATGCTAAAAGTAATAGTTTACTTTTAAAAGTATGCCAGGTATAATAAAGTCTATTATTAATAATTGCATTGTGTTCAACGTTTAAAAGGCATACAAAATTTTACTTAAATATATAAATTTTTGGCTATCGCACTCCATAAGATTATCCATAATAACCAGGAAATAAACCAAGTTATCCAAGTAGTGACAGTTGTCAAAATTGGCACTCTTATCTTGGCGTATCAATAAAGAAACAGTAAACAAATAGATGCCAAAAGTAAACCGTCAAATAATCAAAAATTTAAGTGAATTCAAAATTCAATTCAATTCAATATGAATTCAATAAGTGAATTCAATGAGTGAATTGAATGAATTCAAATAAGTGAAGTGAATAAATGAATGCAAAACCATAGTGAGAAAAAAAATATAACCAAAATACAAGATGGCTGTTTTTTGTTATTGTGTTCTGTTTTTGTATTTACTTGAGTAAAAATAATATATTCATGTATTCATAGCATTCATTTTTCTTAGGCCCTTTTCAGGTTCACTTATTTCAAGTAGTTTAACGATAGAAAAGACATCTGAAAAAACAATTTGACTAAAAAGATTGTCAAAATAAGAGTGCTGTCCCTACTTGGATCACTTGGTTTATTTCAGTATGAAATTATCCATAGTAGCTGCTTTCAAACAGTGAAAAGAATATCTCAGTGCTATGTGAGTTCTTCAAATGTAGTTGAACCACATTGTAAACAATTGGTACGCGAAAGAAAGTGTGAGAACGGACCACGTTTAGCATAGACTTAAGATTTAAATGTTTAGCCCTCCCACCCGACGAGAATTGTCTATAGTAGCGATTCTCAAATTGTGAAATGAAAGTGGTACGCGTTTGCTCCGCTGATCTATAGCACTGTGAAGTGAAAAATGTCCACAGCAATTTTATTTTTGCGATCAACTGATCTATATACCTGGTTTTATTTACTTCACTATGATCTAAAGTTAAAATCACCGTCAGTTATAGATGCAACAATCAAAAACAACGCAAGACTCAAGATTCACAAATCATACAAGTTTATATTTAAAATATTATAATGGGTCTCAAAACCTTTGCTTCATACTAGAAGCAGTGTTGTTAATATTTATATACATTTTTTATAAAGAAATTCTGATTATTTCGAAGGTTTCCGAAGCTGATGAAATTTTACTTAAACATTGAAGCTTGTGTCTTCTATGTGATGTGATCTGGGAATATGAAGATTTAAATCCATAAATGTAGTCAAAATTTCTTCATATTTCCTACTCACCCTGAATGAAATTATACAAATGAATGAATTCTTCATATTTCCTACTCTTGTAGAATGAAATTATACAAGTCATCCAAACAGTTTCAAGTTTCATGTTAGTTCTACCAAGATATCATTTCAAGGTCTAAAGTGTACGTTTTACACGTCTTGAGCTACTTTACTGTACAAATGTGCTGGAAACACCTGCTTCGTCTTTTGATTTCATTTTCATTGAGCCTGTGTGGAGCAATTTAGACGAAAAATCTAAAACCCTCACAATTTCTTTTGAAAAGTGTTCACAAATCGAGTCATCTAACTGTCCCAAATTAGTCGCATCAATGTCCAAGTGTATGAAAGCGGTCAATGAACAAAAGATTCTTTCAATTAGTACTCAATTAACCTTTCAACAATTCAAAATTGTTCTTTTTTTCTCTTCATTTTAATTTAAGATTCAGTGTCCACTTGTAACTATGTTTTGATATTTTTATGAATGAAGAAGGAAAATATATTCGGCTTTATTAATAATTTTACTCTTTTTGTCAATATTGAGCCGCTTGTTCCATTTAAATAATTTTGAACCACTTTATTTAACATTTATTATTTAACATTCCATTATCAACTTCTTCATTTTTAAATAACAAATTCATTGAACATTTAACTATGCAAATTTTGTATGGTTTTCTTGAATCACAAATCGAAATAAATTATCCACAAATCACTATTTAATTAAGACTAAACCCAATATTTATCAATTCCTTACATTACAAATGCAAAGAGTGTCACGACCTCAACGCTTTTAACTAACGTCATTTGCTTTTTGACTAACTGACCGTTGCGCAAAAATACCAACGGCATAAAATTGTTTACTGACTTGAATAAACTGGCTTTAATTAGCAAAAACGGAAAAATAATTTAATAAATGTGTACAGTGGCCATGCATCAATTATAATACGGCGCCTGCGCACCGCAAACTAATTTGCATTCGATTAGAGCTGTGAATGGGGCATTTTAATTGCAACTCGGTTGCAGCTTTGGAGCGAATACTTAGCCATTCAAACCATGCACATGTCAACAAGCGAATAGCAACACGTCTTGTTTTCTGATAAAGATTGTTGTATGAGAATGTAATGAGAGATTTACAGAAATCTTTGCACAATGCTACAGTGTTTGATTTGTTTAAAACATATTTTTTATTTGATTTATTTTATTTCGTTTTATTTTATTCCCTTTTATTTTATTTTATTTCATTTAATTTAATTATATATTTGATTTTAAAATATTTTATTTATTTTTAATTTAAATGTATTTTTTCCCTATTTATATTTTTTCTCTAAACTTTTATTTTATTTTATTTTGTTTTATTTTAATTTAATTTATTTTATGTTATTTTATTTTATTTTATTTTATTTTATTTTATTTTATTTTATTTTATTTCATTTTATTTTATTTCATTTTATTTGATATTATTTTATTTTTGTTGCGTTTTATTTACTTTGTTTTATTTCGTCTTATTTTATTTACAATAATTTCAGTTAATTTTAGTTTGATTTTAAATTTTTATTATTTATTTTTAGTTTAAAAGTAATTAATTTTTTATTTTATTTTGTTTTATTTTATATTATTTTGTATTATAAATTTACGATACTTAAAGCAGCATTGATTTTAGTTACACATCAAAAATTTTCTATTGAGTTATCAATTAATTAAAAAATCAATTATATAAAAAAAATATTCATTATTTTATGTACTGAACTAATATCTAGAATACTGAATTTTTAAATCAGCCTAGACGTATGCAACAACGTTCACTGCTTTCAAAACAATCTTCTCACTGTCAATGGACAACAATTAAAAACTGTGGCATAATTTTAGGCTACATTTATTTTCAATTCATACTCAAGCTCGCATTTTTCGTTGGCAGCAGTTGCCATCACAACGCAAAATTTTTAAAATACATGGTTACCAAGAAGTTGCTTAAACTCCCAATATAGAATAAGAAATGATGTGAACATTTTCGCTTTTAATGTTTTCCCAAAATTTGCAAAGCGTAGGATTTTACTTCACGTTTAATTCAAAATATTTGTCTAAGTTAAAAATCTGAAAATTGGCAAAACTTAGACGAAAATATCTAAAAAGTATGTGAAAGTATGTTCCTGGATTTTTTTATATTTTAAGAAGCATTCTTTCTTTGTCGGATACGGTAATTATATCCTCCGATATCTTCCGATCTCAGAAAATAATTCAATTTGAAAAGTGGTCTAAACACGTATTTTTCGACAAAATTTATTTTATTTATGCCTAAAAGTATGCAACTAGCACGAAAAATGATAAAATCTGCAAAAATGCAAAACATACATCTATTATTATCGTCTTTATTGCAAAACCAGAGGGTCCGAAGACATTTTCTGTTACTCTTTGGAATAATCAATGTTGACGTTACCGATTAGATGTAAAATCTGAAAGATCTAGCCAACACATTTGGTGCTATAGCTTTCTAAAAATGACGAAATTTGCAAAATTAAGCCTCAGGCATTGCCAAACTACAACAGTTTAAGAAAAACCAAATGGAAATTTCAATTCAGCAGACCATTATTAACTAGAATACCAAATTTTATGAAAAACGGACCACTCCTTCTAATTTTGTCCCGCGGTTGTATGGAGTCGAATCACTGTGCAACGCCACTAAAATTAATTTATCTAGTGCAGACCTCACATTTGTTTTCGCTACTCTTAAAGTCGTCTCACCTGCTTTTGGTGTCCTTGCCCATTGTGCTGAATTCATTGAAATTTGCAACAAATTTGTAAACACCAAAAATTGTTGTGTATCTACTTTATTATGTTGCAACGATTTTCTATAAATATTGAAATCCGCTTTTATTTGCGTTTCGCAACAACAGTTTTACATTAATTAGCGTACAAGTGTCATAATTTTTTAAATGCACAAGTTGCGTTACCGTCTGGCTGTGCGGTTAGCTGGTGATATGCTATCCAGCCTCTTCAGTCGTATTGCTTCACACTTTGTGTGCGTCATGCTTTTCACATTGAGTTCGATATCGTATTCGAGATATGAGGCACGTTCAAGCTACCATAGCACGTGTGGCTCGTGAAGTTATTGTGCAGTTAAATTGACTGGAGTGTGAACATTGTTGTTACTGTTACGGTCATCTTAGATGCACAGTGTGACTGTGTTTTTGTACGTCTTAACTATTTAACAATTATACAATTTATTATTCAATTCCTCACAATAGTAAATTGTAAGATAGCAAAGCACTTTTGTGCTTTAATTTTAAAATTTATTTTGTCATTAACCCCAAACTTTAGCAATTTTCGCTTTTTTGATTTTGTGTGACAGCTTTTTGGCTTTCACAAACAGTTTTTAAACCAACAAACTGGTATACAATTATTCAAAAATTGGCTTGGCAAGGTTTTTCTTAATATTTTAATAAAAGTGTTTGCTAATGAAGCACAAAATTAAGCAATTTTCGAGTTTTCGATTTTTTGTGACAGCTTTTTGTTGTCACAAACAGTTTAAAAATCAGTAAAATTCTTTTCAAGTCTTTGTATAAAATTATTTATCAATTATATTGATGCAATTTTTAATATTGTTTATTGAAATCGTCATAAAACTGTCACAGGTTGTAATTTTACACGACCCGTGTGACAGAAATTCAAATGAGCACAATAAATTGTGACATTGTACTAAATTCAACTAAATCCAACTGAAATTCAAATTCAAATGAATTACATTTATTGCATGTTTTTCCAAAATTTCGTCTGAACCGTTTCCACGTGCCCATAACTACGTTCGACCCGAATGACAGTCACAGAGCTGAAGTTCAAAAATGACTGTCCATTATGAGCGCAAGCCGTCATGCATGGTTCCTCGTCCGTACAATGCGAACTTATTGTGGCCGAACAACAATTAACTTCCAGCCGGAGAACACAAAAGAAGGCCTGCTACAAAAGACACGCCCCGTACCATTTAAATAATTTCAATTTAATTTAACAGATTTTGTCCACAGTTCATTTGTGCTTCGAAATCAAATCAACTCAATTCAACGAAATAACCAGTGCAATTTTTCAAAAGACTTGCAAAAACCAACCGTTCGCTATGAGATCAGAAAATCACTCAATCAGTGTTCTATGTAAATCCGGCTTGTTGTTTACTTTAATTTTTTTGTAATTTAAATTTACTGATTTTTTTCTGCCGGTTATCGCCCAATCACTCGGAACAGTAACGCCAAAGCATCAAAAATAGTCGCTTAGGTCAACACTTATTACAAACGTGATTGTGGTCGTTTTCGTTTGGAAACAACAAGCAATAACAATAACAAAAACAACAACAAATCGGTTTTAATCGCATTCCAAGTTCACAGCCCGTTTGCATTTAATTATCAGCTTGGAAAAAATCTCATTTCATGCCGCTTGTTGTTGTTGTTGTTGTTGTACTTATGAAATGAAAACAGCGATAAGCAACATTAATTTTCTGTTTAGTTCAAACAAATTTCAATATAACAATTTACCAATCAAATCAAATCTAAACGAAATGTGGTCAACGTGCGACTCAGCATGTCTCACTGTTTTCTGCAACAAAAAATGTTTTACCTTCTGTTATGATTCCTCATGACTGCCAAGTTGTTGTTGTTGGTACATAAACAATCTGCATAACTAACAATGACCAACAAAATTCTTGTAAACTGGTTTTTCAATTGTTTGGCTGAGGCTATTTTTGCCATCTCGACTAATTCGCTCGCTGGCTCGTTTGTATAATCCAAATTATTTTGCACATTTGCAAAAATTTCATTCAAATTGTTCTTATTTTTTTTTGTTTTCTAGTTTTGAAATATTTCTTTGATGAAATTTGCCACTTTTAATTTGCCATCTTTACTACATTCTCCGTTTGTTTTTACTTCTATTTCTGGCATCTTGACGCTGTTGTTGTTTATCTTAAAGTACGAAGTTATGCGATTTTTTTTTTAATTTATTTAAAAACTGATAATGCTAATGACACCACGTGCTTTGTTGGCTATTCTTCAAATTATTTTATTTAAATTATTCAAACTTTAAGTGCTTATCTGTGAAATGATAAACCAATAATACAATCTGCCTGGAAATATTCCATTTATTGTTCATTGCAAATGCACTATAAAATTTATTACACAATTAAGTTTGTTTGTAAAAGTTATTAATTTCCTCATTAAATTTTAAGTGGTGCAGATCACTGATCGATGATAAGACCAAATAACGCTAGTCATTCGTATCGTTTAGAGCGAATTCAAGAGTGAATTCAGCATTTCACTTTCTTGTCTCCATAGAATTTCTGTGCTTGCTGAATTCAAAGAGCGAATTCTGCGTCTTATGTTTGCTTTATTAAACTGATTTATTGTCTTCAAAGAGCTCCCTTTAAATTTAAAATCAATATAGAGTCCATACCTGCATTGTCCTTTGTAAATCGCGTTGGCAGTTCTATGCTCCGTTATAGCAGACACTTAAAAACAAAAATTTCAACACAATAGAAATGGAATGGAAAGTTTATATCTGTTTATAGCATTGGCAGTAAAAAAAATGCTCTACCATATTCTGTTATAGCAAACATGAGCCCCACAGGGGATCTACAGAAGTATTAAATTTCTTATATCCTAAATTAATAAAGAGAGAAGGACGAATTTCGAGGATGTAGTAGTGTACATATAAGTCCTTAAGATATATTTTTTTCAAAAAAAAATATTGGAAATTTGCAAGGATATTCAAGGATAAAGTTTTAAAAGGACATTTTCAATATCTCTTCGTCCTTTTGCACCAACACATTAAATTTTCTAAGATTCTACGGATTTTTCCCTTTCATTTGATACCCATAATTTTATTCTACAATGCGCTCAATTTTTAAAATGAAATAGAAAATGAAATTTGAAATAAACATGTCCTTGAAATTTCAAAGTTCTTTAAAAAAAAATCCTGACGTCAGAGAGAAAAACTAAAAACGCAGTTTTACTACATTTGGCCTCTAGTTTTGCGAGATTTTTTCGTGAGTAAAATTTGTTGTCGCACGGTGTTATACTTACCATCCCTTAGGTGGATTTTTGCATTGAATTTTGTATTCAGGAAAGCTTTTTCAATCTACGAAAGCAATTGAATCAGTACTGGTTACTATAGCATCGCTTGGGTTTAGAGTCGTAGAACGCACGAACCCCTTTATCCGAATCTTGGAAAAAACCCGGGCCAGTTAAAACTTCTGCGACCTTCTCCTAGCCTCTGATTCTGGTACTTTATATAACAAGTCTCTTCTTCTTCTAATATTGCTTTACTATGGTCTCAGAGACAGTCTTAACACAGCAACAGATCTGAACGAAAGCTAAACTAGAAGCAAAATGAAACATTTGCTATGCTGAACACTGTGACTTGCTTCATAACTGGATGCCGTCAGCCCTGTTCCCGAACGCGAATCTGATCGAAAATAGATTTCATTCCTATTTACAATTAGTGCTCTGCATTGCGTTGATGAGACATTTTTCCCAACGCCACATTTGAATCACCTAACCTAACCTAACCAAAGACCGCTGAACATGCAACAATTCTGTATTCTCATGTTGACGCAATTCTTGTACAGTGGACAGCTGTCAACTGTAAACACAACAAACATACAATCACACATATTTATGTGATGAATACCAAATATCGGCAGTTGCCCGAAATTCTTTTGTCTTTGCCAAATCCTACCAAATCGGCAACAACTTAATGCCGTACCCTAACCGATTTTCATTAGTCGTTTAAACTGTATTTCGATGGCCGATCTGTTTGTGATTCAGTGCACTTGGGAGCCGCACACCCAGTTCACTTTATTTTCGGCCCAATAAACAATCGCCGCATGCAACCTGCACTCGACAGTTGCCATACTTAAGGATATGCAAAGTGGGTGATGCAATCACAAGGCGAAACAACGAAGCCCACTTATGGCACAACTAAAATGGCCGTCTAACCATTGCCAACAACAGCGCATCCTTTATGGCCAATCAGACGTACTGCCACAGTGGCGGTGCAGCATGAGTCGCCGGCCGTGCGTGCATTGGCGATGGGCAATTAAAACAGCTTTAACATTGATTGCATTTGAATATTCCTAACACAGATAAACGCAGCCGCGGCCAATACAGCTGACCGGCTCGAGACGCGCGTACAGTAAACCTGCTGTTTGCATTGTTGCTGCAGCGGCGTTTGCGGCGCTTATCGCTGAGGTGAATACGAGCGTCTTTATTTATTGGCTTTTAGTAAATGTTCATGTTCTCATTCTTGTTGCTATTCGCTTTTTATTGACTCGTCTAAAAATGTCAGCAATTATTTTTGCTTAATTAACTGTCACGCCATTGCAGGTCCACAAATATTTGGTCCGAGTAGCATTGGGTGCGAACCGGTTTAAGACGGGCAGAGTATCAACAAATTTTTTTCAAACCATTTTCGGCACTTGTTTGCATATACTTTTACATATATTTATATATATTAAATATATATAATATAATATATAATACATTTACATATATATAGTATGTACGTATATGAAATGGTGGCAGTGCAAATTTCCATTTAATTGAATGTAAATTGAATATGCCACAACGCCTCTACACGCAAACGATATGTCAGCGCGCCTCCTGATCGGACGCGCCAACTGACCGGCCAGTTGCTCGCTTATGGCAGTCATTCTTTAGAGAAACGCGTGCAAGTGGCCGAGTGACGTTGGGTCGCTACGTGACGAACGTGCACATTCTTATTCATGCTGACTCGTATTTACATCTATCGAGTGTATTGTCCAGCGAGCTAATCGATTGTCAAGTTGATGCTTTAATTGAGACGAATTTCGTGTTGATTTCAAAGTTTGAATTTGAATTCTTCATTCAAGTCGCAGACGCTCTCAAGTGGGTGTTTCGTAAGGTAAAACGAAGCTTCTGCTTCTTATAGAAATTCAAAAAGGGGTAGAGATCGAGCCGGAGTTAACAAGTTTAGCTACTAAACACTCGCTTAGAGGCATTCACAATGCACGTGCAAATGAATGCTGTGTTTACTCAAAAACTGTTGTAAAAACTTCAATGTTGTTGGCTGCCGTGTTGCCAGATACCTGAAATGACTTTCTCCTAAATCTTAAAAAAAAGGTGAACTTTCCTCCCAAAAATTTAAAAAATCTAAAATGTTTTCAAATAATGCTTTTGTCATTATAAACTAGGGAATTAAACGTCTCATATAAAATAAAAATATATTTAGTTTTTCTTATTGCAGCCTTTTTATTCATTTAGCTTCGGCTTAACAATTTAGCACAAAGAAAACATATAAAAGAAAAGATTGGTATGAAATTTGCTTTTGTAAACTTTCTTCATTCATTGCATAAATTATACACTTTGAAGCATAAAATTAAATAAAATTAAATTCAATATTCAAGGCTTCAGTGCCACTAACGATGTCAAATGTATCACCATGAAAAACTCCTAAACAATTCTTCCTCTTAAAAATTCTCCTATAAGTCCAAGAATCTCCTAAATCTAGGAGGAAGTCTCCTTATCTGACAATACTGGTTAGCTGTGTAAAAGATTATTTTAAATTTTGGACTGAACGCACCATGACCAGTGGAAGCGGCAAAAAGAGAACCCTTCCTCGGCTCGCCGCTGACAGGTTGCCAGCTCCATCGGGTTCTGCCGGTCATGTCAAAAGCTGCCACCTCGTGAGGCCTCTGACAAGACATCATTTATGGTTGATCTAAGAGAATGGTTAATCAATGTATTTGACTCATTTGTGAAATTAAATTTTAAAAAACATTTTTAATTGATCTGTTATTGAAATTATTGTACTTTTATTTAACTTTATTTGAATTAAATAATCTCAATGAAATTAATGACAGCTAATTTATAGTTAAGTAATAACTATATCAAGTATTTACTTTAATGCAAATTTATTTAGTTTTAATGTAAAGTCATACTCAACTTTGGGTTCAGTTGCAATTATTTGAAAGAAATTCAACTCAACCCAATTAAATTAAATTGAAAACAAATAACATTTTTTGAATTATCTGTTATTGTACTATTATATTATTATTGTATTAATGTGTTATTGTATTATTCTACTTTTAATTTACTTCACGTGAATGCAATAATCGCAACCAACTAAATTAATGACAATTTATAATTAAGTAATTACTTCAAGTATTTACTTTAATGCTACTAACTACAAAACAATTCAGTTTGAGTCTAAAGTTCAATTCAATATAAGATTCAATGAGATTATTGGAATGGAATTCAACTCAACGCACTTTACTCTTTCGCTCGCGAACATTTTCCAATGTGTTTGTCTAACCAAAGTAGGAATTGAAATACTGTAAACAGGTTTCTAACAGATTCAAATCAGTTAACTTCAATTCATTCTATTTTAAGCCATTCAATTCTAGGTTCCCCACGTCTACTAACTTTGCCAAGCTTTCTACGCAAATCGCATTTTCTGCGCTCTAAATGAAGGAGTCACCGTCACAATATTTGAAATCACAATGAAATGAAACCAACTCATTGTGCTTTTTTGAGCTTTCCTAAAACCGCTGCCAGTCCAAACTAAAACCGACAAAATTCTAGCGGCTTTGTGTCATTAGCCAAGAATCTCTTACTGGTTAAGCCATAACAATTAAAACAATCGCGCTTCGAATTCTATACACCGCGGCCCAACGCATGTCGCCCATTTGAGTACATATATATTATAATTAATTATATATTCCTAGAAAAAAAACTAGTCTAAACTAACATGTTAAATAATGGCAACCCTACATTTAGTGCGGTGCTTTAAGTGCCGCAGAACCTGTTTCTGCATCCGCCACACATAACACTAATGCAATTTAATTACAACTACCCGCACTATAATTACACTTTCTCATTTGGTCGCATGGCTGCGCAGACGCACAAGAATGCAGAAAGCCACACCCATCGTGGGCCCGTAATTCATAACTCATACCGTAATTAAGTCCTTCCTACATACATATAATTACTTATTTAATCAACTGGTCTCTTACAAAACTGTTTCTCTATCCAGTTTAAACAAAACCGTTTAAAGTCTTTGCATTTTTTTTAGCTTCTACAAACTTGTAGAATTCTCACTGAGAACCTGACTTTGGCTATTCAGTATTATTGTCGCATTACTCAAATATTTACATAAATATTATATAATTCAATTAAATAATAAAATATATTTATTTGAAATTTGGGTTTTCCTGTTGACCTTTAACGATTTTCGGCAGTGACGTAAACATTATTGAAAACAAATTCCAAATGCCATTCGGTATGGGAACAAACATTCCTGTCTCTGTCGCTTTCCAGTTTCTGTTCGATTCTAGTTAAACAACAATTTGTCCAAAAATTCATTGTTTGATTAAAATGAATTGATTTGGGGTTAACCTAACTGAATCTGTTAGAAACCAGTTTACATTACTTTAATTCCTACTTTGGTAAGAGAAATACATTGGAAAATGTTCTTGGACAAAACATCGAATTGGGTTGAGTTGAATTAATTCATTCAAATAATCGCAACTGAACCCAATATTAAGTTGAACTTTATATTCAAACTAAATTCATTTACAATAATGTAAATACTTGAAGTAATTTCTTAATTAGTATATACATTGATTGTAGTTAATTTGATTGTGATTATTGCATTCAAATGACGTTAATTAAACGTACAATAATTTTAATAACTGATCATTTAGAAAATTTGAATTGTTTTCAATTTAATTTAATTGGGTTGAGTTGTATTCCATTCAAATAATCCCAACTGAACCCAATGTTAATTTGAACTTTACATTCAAAATAAATTAGTTTGCATTAAAGTTAATGCTTGAAATAATTACTTAATTATAAATTAATTATCATAAAGTTTATTGTGATTTATTGCATTTAATTTAAGTTTATTAGAAGTACCATAATTTTAATAACTCACTATTTAAAAAACTAATTAGTTTACATTCGAATTGGGTTGAATTAGTTTACATTGAAAAACTAAATTAGTTTACATTGAAGTTAATATTTAAAGCCATTTGATTGTGATTATTGCATTCAAATGGAGGGAGTAAAAAATTTGATTTGTATTCAATTAAATTAAATTGGATTGAGTTGAATTTCATTCAAATACTCGCAACTGAACCCAATATTGAATTGTCCTTTACATTCAAACTGAATTTGTTCACATTGAAGTAATTATTTAATTATAAATTAGTTTGCATAAATTTTATAATAATGATTAAAATGAAATTAATTAATGAGTTCAACAATTTAAATAACCGACTATTTAATAAAATTATAAATTTATTTAAATGAATCAATTAACTGATAGTCTTTGAACTGAATTTAATTAATTCGTACTTGTTTGAATTCAATTATTTGATGAAAAATTAAAGGCATTAATTCAAGATAATTCAATTAAGACCAGCTTTGATTGGCTGATTAACTATTTTTAAATAACTAATTTTATCCAATATAATTATAATTATCACTATTATTAGCAATTATTACAAATTCTTGATTAATTGTTATAGCATTGAAAGTAAATATATCAAATTGTAAGAATTTTGACTAACGGCATTTTTTATAGTTATATGTTCTATTTTTAATAAATAGGAGATGATTAATATTGTTATGATTTATTTACTTACGATAAAAGTTTAATTTGCAAATTCAGTAGTTTAATTAATCAAATTTGCTATTTTAAACGCAAGCGACTCAAAAGTTTTTAAAAAATTCAAAATTCAAAATTTTCAAAATTTAGCTATTGAATTTGATAATTCAATTAATTGAATTAATTATTTTAAATACAATCAATATCAATAGTGCATTTATTTCAATAATTCACTTTTTTAAAATTAATTTATATTTTGAAATAATATGAATTTAAGATATTTGAATTAAATTAGTTATTCTATAATTAGTTATTCTATTAGTTATTCTATATATAATTATATTAACTAATAGTTACTATTTCTATACTAATAGTTACTATAATTCTCAAAAATTTCAGTTAAAATGTCAATTAATTATTTGGCAATCCAAATAGTTCTCATTGATTTATTTAATTTAATTGATTAATTGATTCATTTAACTAATAATGATCAACTAATTTGGTTAACCGAACTTTACTTTAAATACAATCGATTAATTAAATATTATATTTTTAAATCAAACCTTTGGATCAAATTAACATGATTAACCGAATTGGTTATATCAGGTATATAAGTATAATCAGTTATTTAGATTAATTAACTTTTCAAAGACTCACATATTCAATTCGAATGTAGTTATTAGTTTTTTTTATCAAATCCGTTATTCTCATTGACTTAATCGTTGAGCTCACTAATTTGATTAGCCGAAGAGTTTATTATAAATGCAGTCGATTAATTAATGTTTCAAATTTTCAATTGAAATGATTAATGATTTTTATTCAAATCAATGAATTAATTATTTTAAATATAATCGATGAATTGATTATGTATTATAAAACTCTCAAATATGTAATTCAAATGTTAATTTATTTTTTCAAAAATTCAAATATCTAAATCTTATTCATTTAATTGTTGAACTGACTAGTTTGACAAACCAAATTTATTTTTTTTAACAATCAATAAATTTTTCAAAATATAATTATTCATATTAATTATTCTCTTTGATTTAATTGTTGAACTGACTAGTTTTATAAACTGCATTTCTTTTTTAACAATCAATTAATTTCAAAATTTATTTTTCAAAATTTATTAATTTATTTAAGAATTTTATTAATTAATTAATAAGTTCTTTGATCAAATTAGTTTTTATCCACGATTCAAAAACTTTATTAATGAATAAATTTTGAAAATAAATACATAAATTTTTAAAAATAAATGTTGATTTAAAAAAATTAATTAATTAAAAATTAAAATTAAAATTAAATTAAATGAATTTTAAAAAGATTAAGTTATCAAAGAATTTTTTTTATTAACCGCATTACTTACTTTAAATACATTCAAGTACAATGGTTAATTTTTTATTTAATTATAAATATAACAAAAATTAATGAAGTATTATAATAAAAATTTGATTCAATTAAATTAAAAAAGATTAATTTTATTAATGAATTATTTATTTTGATTAACCGCATTACTTACTTCAAATACATTCAAATACAATAGTTAATTTTTTATTAAATTATATAACAAAAAATCTTACGCCTTGTGTGTTGTAAACCGCCTCCAGTTAATCAGTTGATCAGATTGATTGAACGAATTGGTCACACCACAGATTACGTAGGCTCATGAGGTGCGCTGAACAGGCTGGCAAAAACTTTCCACACTTGTATCTGTTCCAAAACAAACTTCTGCGACATAACATGGAACGCGTAGAACAGTTCGCTGTAAAAGTTTGTTTTCGTTTCGGCTGCTGTTTGTCTTGCGCGCGGTGTCCAATCGATCCGTATCCAATAGCCGTGCAATTCAACGTATCGAAGCGGATCGCCAAGACGACGCTAAGTCGCCCAACTCGATTCGAAGCGCTCCATTAGAAGTGGCATAGCATTTTCTGTTCTATTTGTTGTTTGACATTTTCTTCAGCCACATCGATTTGTAATAAGCACATCGAATGGGCGAAAGGAAAGGCGCGTACTGGGCTGGGGGAGTAGGGATGGGCGTGTGCGTACTGTGGTTGCTATCTGGCAGGCTCGTTCGTTGGCATTGCATGATTTGTATTTGTTTGAAAACAATTTATTTTATCATCGACACCATCAGCGAACGCAACAGCGTCACACCGACGCCAAATAAATACTTCAGGCTCGTATATTTTAATTGAAATTCCTTGAAAGAGCATACAAATATTACAACAAAAAGTACAAAAACATAAATTAGTTTAAATCGAAATTGCGGCAAATTGCAAATTGAAATGCTTTTGCGTTGGAACAATGGGCGCCTTTCAGCATCTAAACGCGAATGGGACATGCCCCCTACACACACATATACAAACACACTCTCACCGACACGTGGACTCAGATGAAAATGCTGAATTCAGTTCAAACAAAAGACAACAACAAAACAAAGTCAAACAAAATTTCACACAACACAGAACAGCCGCACAACAATGAACCGACAAATAGCTGAAATAACAACCAAAAACCAATGTGCGTACAGCTGCACGCGCGGACAGACAAACGGATGGACAGATGAACAAACGAATTGTGCGATCGACACGATCGCACCAGCCCCCACAACCGATTGGTGGTTTTTATATTTCGCCAAAGAACTGAAACATGACAGCAACGTCGGCGTTGGCGCCGCCGCAGCCAAACCAGCAACCAGCAACATCACCAACGCTCGCGCCGACAATCGGTCGCCGGTTGACGTTGAAATTGTTTTGCGTTAAATCGACACGAATTGAAGCGAAGTGTAGTTGATGTTCGAAAAACGTTCATTCAGTCACAACTTGCGCCTCTTACACAAACGATCGATATCAGCGATCAAACGCGTCGACCAATCAAACTCGCGTACCAGTGTTCAAACGCGATTGACGGCCTTTTGTTTCGGTTTTTGGAACCAAACATTTTTGGTGAAACGAAAATTTAAAGCATAATTTGTATGCCCGAAAGACAGTTTGGATTGCATTGTAATTAGAAATTTGAAAAAATAGCAAATCGACGAAAATGTGACTTTTTAATGCAAAATTGAGCTCAATGCTAATTTAATTTTCTTTATATGTGAATAAACTAAAGCGATTTGAAACGAATATTAATTGCCAGCAATTTTATTTTTTGCAAATTTGAATCATTTGGCAAATCTTAAACCTTCCGCAACTTATTTGCTGTGTTCTGTAATATTTTACAAAAAGTGCCAAACAAAACAATCGCAACAAAACAACACTTTTTTTTTGACAATTTCTGTCTAAATATTAAAACAAAATCAGCACAAAACAGACATACAAAAACAATTTCTTGTACAGAAAATATAGAACCAAAGAAACAAAACATTCTAGAAGACAAACTGCGATTGCAAAAGTGAACCGAAAATCTCGCCGCAAAGCCAACAAAAACAGCTACAAAACCAAACAAGATGAGCGCCAAAACAATGAAACTGTCAAAAATTGCCAAATACATTAAAAAGAAGGTAATTTCGAGATTCATACACTCGGTGCACATATTTAGTTCACTGTTACATATATAACACGCTCATACTACTTAACGAGCGGCAGCTGCATTTCTGGCCGTTCTGTTGTCTTGTTTGGGCCATTCGAAAACGCTGGCCGCAAATATTTCAACACAAAATTTCGAGACCAAGTTTCTGAATCAACAACGCAGATATATGTAGACAGTATTTTGCGTCGGCTGCTTGCACTCGTACACGGTGAAAGTTGTCGCGTTTTATTGCTGTCGTAACAATGGTTTTCGCTGCATTTCATTTGACTACATAAACGTTTATTCATTTTTTTTTATTTTTTGAATATTTTAAGTGATCAGCGCGTAGCGTAAATGAAGCAGCAAAACTTAAATTTTGTAAAGAAATAAATTGCAAAAAATCTGAAGAAAATAAATTGTCTTCCAACATGGCACACAACGAGAATGTAATTATTGAATGTAACTATTTGACGAATTTTCTAATTAAAAACAATTCTTTCTTGGGCACCGAATACTGGCGCAAAAGTTTTGAGCAGCTCAGTAGCTATTTTGATATTTTATGTAAGCACAATTTGGGGAAATTTTCTAAATGAAAACAAATATTTTCTAGACACTAAACAGCCCCAAAATAAAGCTGAGTATAGCTACGAGGGCAGTTTGATAAGTCAGTGACTTTTTGAATGAAAGATATTTTATTCGGTTAAAGGGCCTTCTATATCTCAACACAGTCTTTTTAAATTCATTGTAATTTCAAAATTAATTAACTTATTCGACTCTCCCTCGTATTTTGATATTTTATATTTTTATTATCATCTTAATTATTTTGTTTTGTTTTGATCTTTGACAGGTTTAAGCAGCTTAAATGTTCCTTTTTTTCTGCTTTATATTTTATTTACATTTTTTTCTTACTTGTTTTGTTTTGTTCTGGGTCAGATTTTAGTAGCTGAAGCAGTTTTTTTAATAGTTGATTTTTTTAATGAATTTTTTTTTCTTTTTTTTAATCTCTGTCAGATTTTAGTAGCTGAAATAGTTTTTTTTTAATAGTTTGTTTCTCTTCTGGTTTCTTTTGTTCTTTGTTCTCTTTAATAGTTTTGTTTTAAAATGTTTCTTTTTATTCTCTCTGTTCTTCTTATTTTCTTCTTCTTATTTGTCAGATTTTAATAGCTAAAATAGTATTTTTTTAATAGTCTTTTTAAAATTTTTTTCATAATTGGTTTTGTTTTACTCTTTGTCAGAATTTAGAATATAGATTTTGTTTAAAGTTTTTTTTTATTTTTTCTTCTTCTCTTTGTTCTCTGACAAATTTTATTAGCTGAAATAGTTTTTTTAACAGTTTTTCTTCTTGTTTGTTTTGTTCTTTGACAGATTTTAGAATCTAAACTAGTTTTTGTAGTAATTTGTTTTTTTTATTGGTTTTGTTTTGCCCTTTGACCTACCTAAAATAGTTTTTTCTTAATATTTAACAAAAAAATGTTTTCTTACTTGTTAAGTTTATCTGTTTTAGTTGATTGTTTTTTAGTTTTATATTTTTTATTTTAGTTTTTCTTCTTATTTGCATTATACTTCAGAATATTATTTTTAATTAATCTTTATTTTTACTTTTATTTAATTTTTATTGAATTTGAATTTAACCTAATTATTCAGCATATACATACATATGTATGTATATGGGAAATTTTCGAATATAAAATGATTCATTCTTTGGTGCGATACAAATCAATATTACAATTTTTTTATTTATATATTTTTTGTTTACTTTTGTCAATTTTTGTATTCCGCAAGAATGTATATTTTTTGTTTTCATTTGTTATTTGCAAATTAAATGTAACAAAAATCACAAAGATTTTTTTAATATTATTTGCTTCAGCCCTCATTTTGTTGTTCTTATTTTAATTTTTTTCTTCTTATTTGTTGTGTTTTATTTTTGGTTTTGTATTTTTACGTTTGATTCCTTATTTTTAAACTTAATAGTCTCAACATCTTTGCGTGTTTGCCTACTTCCCGAAACAATTTCAAGTAGCGCCGCCAACGTTGAGCCCTTCACCACTTTGGCCGTTTAGCTGCACATGCAAAACTACTTAAAGAAATTACGTTATTAAAAAATTATTTTTCGGTAATAACAAAATATATATTTATATATACATACATGTATATATATTTTTATTCACATGCAAACACTTATAGCACATTAAATATATATATATATATATATATATTTCCATGGCTGCCCATTTAGGAAAAACAATAAATGAAACAACAAAAGCCACAACAATGAACTGATCATCATTTGTTGTTGAATCACAAATTACGCTTCGGCCAGTCAGTCAGAATACAACGCATGCGCCCTGACATGCAAACCAAAACCGCAGTCACAGCTCGAGCCGTTTTCTAGAAACATCGCCAAAATGGACGCCAGTCGTTTATTTCAACTCTGCTCTACTAATATCCATTTCTATGCTAATGTCCGCCCAGTTATGCTAAAATCTGACGAATGTTGAGTGCCCCAAAAACTCGTCCAATTGCCAAGTGTCAGCGCGCGTTCGTCTATGCCGCAGCAGCGCTTCTCTTTGTTGGCGCAAAACTCGCCAAAGACAATGCAAACTGTCTGTGGCTGCTAAAAATATCTCAACCAGTTTTTTGTGCCCACATTTTTAGTACATTTTTCAACAACTATTTGTTTGTTTGTTTTTTGTAATTTTAAAATTGTTTTCAACTTTGGCTTTGGCTTTCCTTTTGACTTGGTTTAGTGTCTGTCGGCACATCAAGTCAGCGCTGTTACCTTGTCATCGTTGAATTTTATAGCGTCGTTACGACGTTTTGACCTCATTTAGCTTAAACTTTGAGCTTTGCCGGATGTGCTGTTCAAATAAAACAACAAAATTAAAGTTAAAACAATTTTAATTTTGTTTAAATCCCCTTTGGGTTTCAGTAGTCAAATTAGTAGTGAAAAGCAAAATTTCAAATTTTAAAATTGTTTCTTTATATCAACGAAAAGGAAAGACGTGTCCATTCTTTTGCTTTCAGACAAAAACGAAGTCGTTGTGCCGCTGGCCACGTTTAAACTTTGTACCAAACCTCACACAACTCGAGCAGCTTAGCTTAGCTTAGGTTAATCTCTCCTCATCTCCCCTCAGGCTTACACGGCCCAGTTATAGAAAAATTACACTGCTACTTTTTGGTCTTAAAAGGACTAAGATACCCATTCTCACAAAGAATCTCACTGAACACTGACTACCTGAAACACACGCCCCATCCGACTAAATGTTAACCCAAGAGACTAGTGCACTCTAGTAGGCCAATTGATTCCAAGCTTAGTGAAAATACACCAAATTAAAAATAATTTTACACGTATTTTTCAATTTTTCGAACGGGGTCAACAATGGCTTAAGGTTCGTAAAGGGGAAGACTATGAAAAACATACAAACCGATGGGTCTATTGACTTAAAAATTGGTGAAAACCAAATCGAAAATAATTAGACACGTGCTTTTCATTTTTTTTATCGAAATAGAGAGAGCAAATCAAGTGTTAAAAATTTGTATGGGGGAAACGAGATCCAATGGATTTTCTGACTTCAAACGAGAAATAATACGACACGTATTTCTTATTTTTTTTTATCAAAATCTAACAGGGTCAGCTAAGGGTTTAAATTTGTGTGGAGAAACATGATTCATTAAGTTTGTTGTCTTCAAACTCAGTAAAATCACTTCAAATGAGAAATATTTCGTCACGTGCTTTTTCTTTTTTTTTTTAATCGAAATCTAATAGGGTAAACCAAGGGTTAAAATTTGTATGGAGAAACATGATTCAATGAGTTTTTTTATTTCAAACTTTGTTCAAACGAGAAATAATTCGACATGTGTTTCTTATTTTTTTTAACTACATAGATCAGGGTAAACCAAGGGTTAAAATTTGTATGGAGAAATATGATTTATGAAACATGATGTTTTTTGACTTCAAAGTTAGTAAAAATAGTTCAAATGAGAAAGAATTGAACACATATTTTAAATTTTTACGAAAGTCAAAATCTGACGGAGTCAATGATGGGTTAAGAATTTGTATGGGAAAACATGATTTAATAGGTATATTAACTTCAAATATGGTGAAAGCGCTTCAAATGTGAAATAATCAAACAAGTATTATTTTTTAGCCTCTTGTCCATTTAAACCTAATCTAACCTAACCTAAAAAGATGATAAATTAAATTGTAAGAGAAATATCAAAACTTTCAAATCTAAAACTCTTGAATTCATTTAAAAATATTGTTAAAAGTTTACAAATGTTGCTCGCAGAGTTTCGAATTAAGTTGAAGTTTTCTTCTTCTTTAAAACAAAGTTTGCTTCTTCTTAACCCAAAATTGATGAATATTATCACAATTTGTTTTAAGTGTACTTTAAACACACAACTTACTCGCATATTCTGTGTGATATTGAAATGTAAACCGAATTCCACATTTAGTTCGTGCAATTATAGCCAAAGTGCTTTTTTTTATTTTTCTTCAACTCGCTGCTTTTTAGTGTTATTCATTTCCTTTTGTTGTTTATTTAGTTTATTTTAATTTTTTTGTGGTAATACAATACAACATTGTTTAAACAATACAAAATGTGAACATTGCGCAGATTGTTGATATTTTTTGTTTATTTATTGTATTTGAAATGTCATAATTTCCACTCGAAAAAGCCACAAAAACTACACAAATTCTCGTCAAGTTTAATTGCGAAATTTTGCAAAACATTCTATGCCACACAGATTGAATTTCGCCACATTAGCGAGACTTGGCGTATTGACGGTGTTTATGTGTACACATATCGGCCACACGTCAGGTGACATCGCCAGTTGGCGAAGCGACAGGTGCGGCACCGCTGGGTCGGGCGCAATCATTGTTCTGACCAGAGATTATTGTGCACAGTGCGACTTGTGCAATGCTACATATAAGTTACATATAAGTATACATAAATATGTATATAAGTATACATAAATATGTACCTATATATGTATAACAATGTGTGAATATGTCTATATGTGCCAAACGCAATGTGTTTTTATGGATACATAACTTCTGGGTTTTGGTTGGCGTTACGATTTGTGACGTTTTTCAAGTGGACTTTGTTCTTTGTATAGGACTCAAGTTTCCTAGCATTTGTTCAGAGAGTTATTAATAAAGAGCTATCTAATTTCTATATCAAACAGACTTTGTAAACCAAAACTGCACATTTTATCTAAGCATACAAATTTAATTTTTCAATAATAAATTAAAGTAATGAAATGAAAATTTGAATTCACCGACACCTTATAGGAAAACCACTATGTACTAGTCGCTAACAATTTACTTAGTGCACAAGACTTCAATTTTTTCAGACCTTTAATTGCTCACTTAAGTGGGCCTACAACCGTCTATCGGTTTTAGACAAATTAAAAAAAGCATGCCAGCCGGTTCTGTCCGGTACTTTTTGCCTCCAGTTGCTAATCTCGAATGCTGAAAGGTTCTGCAACACAACGCAGATTTGGTCGTCCTCTTCCGCGCCGTCCACATGAGGGTCTCGTAGACCCGCTTTGCTGGACATCTTCAGACACTATCTTCATTCCTATCCATTCACTATATCCGTGTTCCTGTATAGTACATTCCGCTCTCTGTATCATCGAGTACCAAAAAAGTAGGAATCGGTCGAACTCTAGTTACAACACTCATTTCAAGCGGAGAGGGGGAGGGGCCTACAGTTTAACGCTGATTCCGAACGACAGTTGGCAGTTTTTCATTTCACACTTGAAGATTTTGTCATTGCCTGCTAAGAGCGCACTTGTGCAATTCTTGTAATTCTCATCTTCTTCAAAGATAAAAGTAGACCAGTGTTTCACCAGCCCGAGGTAGGATTCGAAACTAGGGCCTCTGGTATGAGAAGCCAGCACGCTACTCGACTGAACTATCGAGGCCGGCTTTAGAATAGAGTCGCAGTACAAAAAACATTTTAAAAAAAGTCCGTTCAGGCACTAATGAGTTATTATGAAATCTGTGACTCAGAAATAATTCTTTTGTAAATGGTTAGAACTATTTGTAAGGCACAATACTATTACAACAACAACTCATATTAACAGTTAAATGTTGACTCGACTCGACTGACTGTTTTCAGTAATCAGCTCTCAAACATTTCGTGACTATTTTCATGACCAAATTTCGGAAACTTGAAATTCCATTAGCACCGCTCAAAAGGGCTCATTAGGCCGCTAACTAACGTATAACTCGAATGTTTTCCTACAAAGCTTTTCATTTTAATTGGAAATTCGTGCCATTTCGGGCCATGAAGTGTGGAATGTCAGAAATGTTTGTCAACATTTGGCACGTCATGTCGTCAAATTTCAATGTGCTAATTGCAAAATCAACGAATCGATCTGCCCTTAGTTTAGGAATTCAATTAGGCTTTTATTATCGTTCGCAATGATTTGTCTTAAACGAATTTTTGCTTATTAACACAAACGGTGAAATTCTAAAATGTGAATACTTTTCACTTAGTATTCATTTACCACTAATTTGTTATTTACAAAGTACAAATATAAAGAAAATATTTAATTATATTATACACACACACACACATTTACAATAATAATACGTGATATTTAACATTAATACGATAATTACTTTTTTCCACTCTACAATTATTACAACAGTTTAGAGTAAATTATCGCTTTTCGGTTCATCATTAACGTTTTTAATTTGACTGTAGCGTATTTGTGTTGTTTTTATGGCCAGAAAGAAGTTATAGCAACTTGAAGAATAACGGCAATGCCATTATTATTTTATTATAGCAATTTGTCAAATGTGCGCAATTTCTTAGGTCTATTATTTTATTTGTTTGTTTTTCATATTTTACACATTTATTAAAAACACATAAATATTTTGCAATTGTTGAGGTGACAAAATGCGCTGAATACATAAAATGGCCAGAATGGCAAACAGCAGCGCCAACTTAAGACTGTAGTCTAAAAGTCTAGTCGATCAATATTTGGTTCGTTCGTTTTCCAATTGAATTGAGGACACAGCCGGCCGCGCGCAGTTTCCACTCAAATAAGTACGTAAATATTTATTCGCTTTCAATTGCATATCGAAAGTGAGAGGAAGCGCGCTTTATTGGCGGCGATTCGGCGCTACGTGGTGTGGCTCGCAAATATATAGAAAGCGAAAATTTATTCGGTCTTGGCAGCCGCTGCCGTTCAACTCGACCGCATCGACTGACTTGGCTAGACCTCGGCACGCGCAGACAAAAGTCTGCACTAAACTCTTTGGCCGCCAGCTGTTGAACTGTACACACATTTCAACAATTCAAAACCTTACTGCGTTTTAGTGAATAGATCTGCCCTTACTTGAGAAATTGCGTTAAGCTTTTGTTATCGTTTGCCATTGTTTACCTTAAACTAATTTAACTTTGTTTGTTGTTGTTAACTCACCCCCGAACGGCACAAAGGCCAACAACACATTTTCCATTTTCAATAAATATTTGAGCTAATCAATATTTACTAATTGACTAATGTGTACCAATAATGCCTCAAAAAATATTTTGAATGGAGTTTATTAAAGTCTGGTTTGATCTTATTTCGTTAACAACAGAAAAGTTCACATAATTTGAAATCCTAAATTCGTGAAATAACTTGACAAATGTCTGGTATTACAAAAGACAATTGTTGTCAGTTGTGTATAAACAACTGGCCATGGCCATCAAAGTAAGTTCTAAGTAGTTGGGTTGGATGAAGGCTGAAATAAAATAATTGTACTCCCTTCATATAACTCAACAATTGGGAGGCAATTGTTGTCAGTTGTGTAATAACATCGACTTTGTCATGACGAGCAAAGTACTGTCCATAATTTTCGTTGAAATTTTTACAGTTTCACAACATATTGATTGCTACTTTTCTAATACCAAATCCAGTCTTCAAATACAAAATACAGTCTCTGACATGACATGAAAGCACACATAGGCCAATTTGCCCATTGTGATACCTCAAAACTCAGTTTTTCTTAAAACTTGAACCATACAGAACTGAAAGACGAATCATCCCATTGATGTCGAGGATGAGAGGTTTGAAAACTTGTTCAGTGAGAACTATTTTTGAAATCATAGAGGCTCCTGGCTTGTGTTGGTTACGTTAATCGATTAAATCATCAATTTGAAAAAAATCTATACCAGAATAGATGATACTGTGAGGTCTTTTTTGACAGCGATTCGATTACAAATTTAATGGCAACGCTGTCACTGCTCAATTTTGATTTAATTTGAAATACTTAATAGATTCCTTAAGCTTCACTTTGGACTTCAAATGGTCCATATACGCAATATATGACTTTGTAAAATTACTTTTCTCAGAGATTTGACCAGAAATTGAACGCTAAAGGTGGATTTGCTCACCCTTCATTTCAACTCAAATACTTAATAAACTGTACGCTTTACTTTCGGCTTTCAATTGTCAGCTGCCGTGTGAAGTGTTTTCTTTATAATTTACTGTTTTTGTTTGTACAGATTTCTTTTTCTCAGTGTTTGTGCGGCTCGAGTCTTGAATACGTCATCTAAGCTAAATAAGCATTTCTCAGAAGTTTAGACAAGAGCAACAAATATTTGTATTTAGCTTCCATGTGTTTCTGATGAAACAATTAAAATTTTAGGAAATAGTTGAACGATACAAATTTTCGCTCGGCATGCAACATCTCGGTTGGCAAATAAACAACAATTGTTGTTTGTTAAAAATTATATAAATAAATTTTAAGTTATATTATATCATTTAAATTTCTTGTTCAAGAAAGAAGAAATTCAAATTCATCTTCTTTAACTTTAAACTTCTTAACTTAACCTATACATTTTTATTATAGAAAAATTTTTGTAACTTTTACTATTCGTTCAAATTTAACTTTTACTTTGAACTTGTCTTAAATTCAAACTTTTTAAAGTTTCTAAAATTTGTTACTGTACAATAGAATAGTTTTTTTCAGTATTCGTTGAAATTGAACTTATTTTTCAAACTTAACTTAAACTTTTTAATTTATATTTATTTCTCTATAATGTTTTAAGCCTAATTTTTGTTGAAATTCACCTTTAATTTCTAATATATTTTTATATAAAATTTTTTTATATAAAATTACTTTTAAATTTTAACTTGTACTTCAACTTTTATTACTTTTGACTTCACCTTTGATTTTCAACATTCTTTAAGATTAATATTCGTTCAAATTTACCTTAAATTTCTAATAAATTTTTGTTATACATATAAAATTACTTCCAATTTTTAGTTTAACTTTTCTATAAAATTATATTTAACGTCATCTTTAATTTTATATAAATTATTTAGTTTACTATTTGGTCAAGTTTACCGTAAATTTCGAATACATTTTTTAATATAAAAATACTTTTAACTTTTTTATAAAAAAATTACTTTTAAATTCATCTTTCATATTCAAAAACTTGTTAAGTTTAATATCCGGTTGAATCTACCTCAATTTTTTAATACTATTTTTTAATATTAAATTCCTTTTAACTTACTTAAACTTGTTTATATAAAGTGACTTTTAAATTATAATACAGTCGTGTCTGAGTATAGTGAACCCCCTATATAGTGAACACCTCGATATAGTGAATACCCAAATTTTGACATCGAGCCTCTAAATATAGAAACAAATTTTCGAGCAAAAAACAAAAAGTGTATTTTGAGCAAATAAAACGAGTTTTTGAACAAAAATTTTGACCTTGATATAGTGAACAACCTCAATACAGTGAACAGGCCTTGCAATAATTAGTTCACTATATCCAGACACCACTGTATTCAAATTAAAATACTCAAATTTACCTTAAATTTAAAAAAAATAGTTTTAAAATATAATATTACCCTTGCAAGCTTCGAAAACGTTGCCTTGACCATTCATATTGAATGATAAAGCCGCAAACACAATGTGGGTGTTTGTCGAATGCTTGGCTTGAATTTCCCTGACGGCACTTATACAGTTACCTTGATTTTTCTCCTATCAGCAGTCGACTGCTCTCATTCTCTAAACAATGCTTATTTTTTAAGCAAGTAAAGCATAAATAAAAAGTTGATAACAAAATATTTCACTAAATCACTTTATGTAGCCTTCGACTTGTGGCCTAATGTGGCGCTCACTATTCGCTGCGTTTGTTTTTTTTTTTTGGTACGTTTATGAAACGCTTTAAATAAGTCCCCGCCCTCAATATTACTAACAGATAAGCTAAACAAAAACTCATCATCACCGGTTGTGCTCACCAGTGCAAACACCCCCGCAGCATTTCCACCTAAGTGATTAAACGTTAACAGACTATGACGGAAATTGTTCGTGCCATCCACCGCAAAATCAGTTAACTATGTCGTTAATTGGGAATAACGAGTGTCCAAACAATACACTGAATTGGTTTAACCCAGCTGACAACTGGTCCACTACACACTACAAAACAAACAACAACAACAAAACCAGTTACCATCGCCAAAGCGCAACTATTCGCTAGTCACATGTTAGCATTAAGGCCATCTGAAGAAAAATTATCACGTGATAATTATGCACGAATTGAGGCATTCACTGATTAAAAATTACGTATACGCAACAGTGCGTCGGTGTTGGTGGATTGTGTGATGGGCCCAGCGCCATCGTGCCGGTGCAGTGCAATGCAGTAATGCATTCTAAAAGTGTTTCGCTTAGCTGTGGCGCCGAACCGGTTCTTGCACTGAATGCCAAATGCGGCCAATTAATTGCGAAATTGCAAATTCCGGCAAACGCCATTCGCCAGTCGCCAAAAATAACACAACACCAACTCTCCAACAACGCCGACCAGACGTGCGGCATTCGTTTGGCATTTACGACCAGCCATATTTCAAAGTAACCGAATCAAAGCGCAGCGCCACTGTGTCAAATTTATTGTTCCATTAAACCGCAGAGCGAGCGTAACCGTCAGCGAGAGCGAGAGAGAGTGAGGCAAATCACTGTGCCACGCTGGCGCTCAGTGCGCTCCGCATTACAACAAACAATTCCAGTTTTCAGTGTGGGCAGTCGTGCGCCCAGTGTGCGCTCGGCCGAGTCGGTCGTGTGCCATGCAACAGTGGCCGCAGCGACTCAGTTCAGTTTGAGTCCAGTTGAGTCACAAGGCGAGAACGCCAAACAGCCGCCCCAGTCTGACAGCCGCACGGTCTGGCCGGCCCCCGCTGTCATTTTGCTGTCACCACTACAGCTGTGTGCTTTGACGTGTGCTGGCGTTCGCTCGCAATTAATCGATTAACGTTCTGGGTGCCGCAATCGACCAGCAACAGTGACAGTGCACGAAAAACACGAACCGCAATCGCTCGAACTAATTGGCAAAAAATCAACCTGCCAACACAACGAAATTTTGCCAAAATTTCAATGCAGCGTGCTGGAAGTGAGCGCCGATTGAAAATTTATTCGCTGCCGCGTGCAGCAATAGTGCGATAAATGTCATGCAAAGCAGCAAACGGCAAGTCACAAGACCGCAAATGAACGCAACGACTCGAGTGAAAGACAAAAAAGACATAGAAAGTGAATGATAAATCGAATCGAAAAAATCTGAGAGCAGCCAAGAGGCGCGAGTGCGCTAGTCACATGAGCAGGCAGACAACAAAAACCAAAAAGCTTTATAACACAGGCACACAGAGAGAGTGAATGTACGAAAGAGAGAGAGAGAAAAATAACACAAGCTCCCCCGCCCCACGAACACAATTTGGCGCTACTGCTGTTGATACAATTTTTGAGCAACACACAGGTCGTGTGTTGGCCGCCCAAAAAATAATCTCCAACCTCTGTGCACAAAAGCTTCCAACGCACGAAAAGCTCGTCCGGTAAACGAGTCAACGCTGTTTCGCGCCAATTTTCGCTTTTGTTTATAAACAAAGAACCGGCAAAGAGAACACTACGTTGTTGTTGTGGGTTTTGCTATTTAATTAATTTATAATCATTGCGCTTCGCTGCCGCAGCAAGCTAATTGCATTATCTAACAAATCATCACTAACAATAACAACAACAACAAAGCAGCAACATGTGGTTTATTGTATGTGCGATCGGCCTTATGGTCGCCATGGCCATAGCCGGCCGCAAATGGGGCCGTCTGCTCTATGCCGTCTGCTCTATCTGCGCTACGGCCGCTTCGTGCTGCCGCGCTCGATGCTAACAGCGAAAAGTCGCGCGCCCACGCCGCCACTCTCGCCCACCAAAGACGACTCCAGTCTGGAGGGATTGCTCGACGAAGGCGGCGAAATGCACGAAACGGTGAGTCGATGTGTTTCCCACTTAACGGCAAATTGCAATCTCAACAACAACAACAACATCAACATGAAGTGTGATAATGCATTCGAAATGTGACTTGCGCGTGTGATGGCTGCAATTGTGTCCATAACTATGTATGTCGATATTTACATATCGAGTCACGTCTGTCGGTTTGATCACAGTTTGAAGTTTGTGCAATCTGTTAGTGAGGTACGTAGCACTTTGGAAGGGTTCGCTGCGATTGCGAACTTTTTATGAAGTCTTCCTGTCCAGACGCTAAATGCCGTAGACTGCTGGACGATGCACGTTTCGCTATGTGGAAACGTGTGATTGACATTCTAAATACTCTTACACAGTGTTGTTGTGTTCTTTTCATATGTAACACTCGTTTCAAAGTTCAATGACAGTTTTTAATGCGTTGTTCTCATAAAATAAACTACCATTAGTCATTTTTCGCTCTAGATAAAGTTCATCAAATGTGGGGTAAGGTTAACAATTTCGCTATAAATTTTTACTGGGGAAATGTGTTGACTTTGAACGAGCGTAATTTTAGACCGAATGAAAGAATTATCTACTCTGGTCTATGGTTTACTGAAGCTTTACTTTACCCTGCTTAGGTCCAGAACTTACTTGGATTTACCTATCAAATACGCCGGAAAGAATAGCTTGAAACAGTGCTGTCCCACAGTGTTGGACCATGTTGATATATCATGGAGAACATTTGCTGTCTCCCAGACTAGTTTGGAGTCAAATTTCGTCGACCTCAGAGCCTTTATTGTAACCTGACTGTCGGACATTATGATTATCCTTTTTCTCCTTTAAAAGTCAGTAATTTTTTCATTTATGGCAAAGACCTCAACCTGGAAGACTGTTGCTTTATCTCCCAGACGGATTTCTGCAAAAGCTGCAAGAACGAGTACTGCGAGGAATCGGTTGCACATCTCCGCTGCGAATTCCCTGCGCTTGCGAGAACGCGCCTTCGATTCTTGGGACAAGTCTTCTTCAACTGCCAAGCGGATCTGTCATCCCAGTGCACCATTCAAACCCAACACAACCAACTTAATGGCAACTTCCCCTCAAGCACTTTGCTGTGCATATTAAGCACTTTGAGCCTAATATGCACAACGTTGTTGTTTGTTGTGTGTTTTTGGTGCCTCACGTGTCGCCAATGTGCAAAAAGGTACACAATCCTACTCGCCGAAAATTGCGTAGTATTTCACTATAAAACTTTTCCATAAATTTTTACATTGAAAGAAAAAACATTGAAAGAAAAACATTGGAAACCAATTAAGCGTGGAGTCTTGCGCTGTTTTCAAGTTGTTTCAGACAATTTCACAAAAATTACTAAAAATGTGCCACCAAAAAAAACAAAAAGCGACGAATTAATTGTTGTGTGCTCAATTACTTGACAACAACAATAACAACCCAAAAGAAAAAATCAATGTGCGCTGCGGAGGCGTTGTGTGTTGTTCAAGTTGTTGCTGTCTCAACAACCTTTTGATTACTTATGTATTTATTTGTACTTTTAAATGCCGCCAATTAAATTCATTAGTCAATGTAATTGACAGCTCGTTCAGTGCAATCGCACGCGTCTGTGCGTGTGTGTGTGTGTGTGTGTAAAGTGTTGATTGTCCCGCGTGGCGCCGCTGCCATGCAACATGCATGATGCCGCCAGCACTAATCAAAAAAACGTTCCTCCACTTGACTGCGATTACTTAATAAAATTGCAATAACTTAATTAAGACCGATTAAGGGCAAGTTGAATATTTTATTTTTTCGCATAAATTTATTTAACAAAAATAAATACCTAGAAATTTTAATGAATTCATGCTCGCTTGCATGTGTCGCATCTGTCACGTGGATTTGTGTCGCACTCCACGAAAAGTGGAGTGCACGTCAATTTCACATCAATTGACTGCAGTCGGCTTATTTGTTCGATCGGCGCTCACAGCCTGTACTCACGTTGTCGCCATTGTCTCGGCTGGAACAATGAGTAAATGTTTTATTTTATTTTTTGTTATTGGCTGCTTTTTTGTCAGCGTTGAGAGTGCTTAGCGGGTCCACATTGGAGCGCCGGCAGTGCCATCTACCAAGCAACAACTGCAATTTATTTCCATTCGACAAGTTAAGCCAGTCTGCGAACGGGAAAGCCCGAATTGAACTAGAATTGAAATGTGTTAATGACAGCTTAACCTGAAATTTTGGTAATAGAAATGCGGTAAATGACAGCTGGCATTTGAAAAATGCAGTTGGACAAGTTGTATTAAGAATGTTTACGATTTCTTAATTTTATGTTCCATCGGAGAAAAAAGTTGCAGTACTCGTTCACAGTTTAAACAAAATTTAGTCATTTGGCAATAATTAGTCATTAATGATACAAAATCTACCCGCTTTTTAACTACTTGTAGATTCTGTCAAAGAACGTTTCACGATCTTTGTGATTCACAATCTTTAGTTCTTCTGTTAATCTGTGTTCATGTATGCAGAGTCTGCATTGCAACCCCAAGTCCTTTTTTCAACTTTACCAAGAATCTTGAATACTCTTTTAGGGAGTTTTTGCTATTTTGGCAGTACGGAAAAGTTGTTTTTTCTCAAGGAATAAAAATCTGTTTAATCGTCGATGATAAAAAATCTACAACCTTTTTCAATTGTGAACCCAGTCGAACGTTTGACGATCCTTGTGATTCAGAATGTTTAATTCTTTTGTTAATCTGTGTCCATGTATGCAGACCCAAGTCTTGTTGTCAACTTTACCGAGTTGAAGGTTAAACCTTGAAGACCTTCTATGGATTTTTCCTACTTCGGCAGTATGGAAAAGTTTCCTCTCAAGAAAGGCTATTAATAAAAAATCTGTTTGATCGTAGATTATATCAACTTTACATTTCTTTTCAACTACTTCTGAACCCAGTCGAAGAACGTTTGACCATCTTTGTGATTTAGAATTTTTAGTTTCTCTGTTAATCTGTGTCCATGTATGCAGACCCAAGCATTTTTTGTCAACCTTGGAAGGGTTTAAGTTTAAGCTTGAACCTTGAAAAGGCTTCAATGGATTTCCCCTACTTCGGCAGTACGGAAAAGTTTCTTCTCAAAAAAGCCTTTTAGTAAAAATCTGTTTAATCGTTGATGATAGCAACTTTACATCTCTTTTTTTGAGTTCAGAAGTAGAACCCAGTCCCAAAGCTTAGGACCTCTTTCCAATTGCTTCACAACCCAGTCCAAAAATATTTGGCAGTCGTATGCTGGAGACCCAACGCTACTCGTTAATTTTGCAGTTGGTGAGAGAAAAGTTTGGTTTATTATTTTCTGGCAATTTTAAACTAAACAAATCTGTAAAAAGTTTTAGTTGTTATTTAGTTTAGTTAGTTAGTTTAGTTTTAGTTATTCGAACATTTTAATAGTCATTCACCGCATCAGTTGCGAGCAACTTGCGCATATTTTTTATGTTTATTTATGCTCGTGAGAAAGCGAGGCGGACGCGTGTAGCTGTTCGAGACGGCAACTTGTCGCAACTGAGATCAGTTACAAATTCGATGCAAAAACTAGTCGACCGGCGAACGGGCACACGAACGACAACAGCCAAACGAGTTTTGCATCTCCGCGCAACAGTTGCAACAATCGCTTGCGGACGCGTCTGTGCCGTCAGCCTTCTTCAGCCTTTCCGCAGCGTCGCGGCAGCGCGTATCGCATTTCGTTCTACTTTCCAGCGTTTGTCACTTTGTTTTTTTTTTCATTTGCATCTTTTCGGGCGCACTGAGCGCAACGGTGGCAACCACACTTGGGCACCGCTGTCGGCCACTTGGCGGCAACAGTTTGCCACAACGACTCGCTCTTGCCACAACAACGCCTTCCACGCCGAACGCAACCAACGCCAATACCGGTCCGAGCTTGTCGAACGGCTTATAGGTCATAAATAACAACAACAACTAGTAGCAGCAGCAGCAACAACAACAACAACAAACACTGTCATTGCAATGTCTGCTGCCATACAAAGTGAACGTAAGGTAACAACAACAACAACAACAAATAGAACACATAACATACTTAAAACAAAAGCAACAACAACAAATACAACAAAAAAGTTAAAAAAAAACAAACGACAGTAAACAGTGCAGTTTATGCATTCAGCGAATTTCGTGAGCGCAAAACGCGTCGCCATTGAAACTCGAATACAACTAATACACAAAATTAAAAAAACAAAAACAATCCAATACAACACTGGCTAAATCCATACCAAATTGGCGCAAATCAATGCCTAATCGTGCACTGAAATCGGTTTTCGAACATTTCGCCAACATGTGAAATGCGTTGGGGTCGTTGACGCACAGCGCGTTTTGCATGAAATACTTTGGGCCTTAATTAAAAACAAGCACCAATAGGCCGATTTTCGTTTTGAATCAAACAACAACAGTGCTCGGCTATAAATTTGCACACTTTTTAAAGTTGTCACTGAAAGCAAAACCGAGTAGAAGAATTGAAGCATTTTCATGCCGCTTATCAAACGTTGCCATACGCCACCACTATGAATACTGCGAAAATATTCCATATTGCACTATTCAGTCCCACTGGTTTACGTAATTCGTACAAGACGGATTTCATATCGCGTTTGTTGTTGTGTGCGGAATACGGAAGCTGAAGACAATTGTTGCTACGTAATGCACATTGCTTACTCATCAATGCGTAGTAGTTTGTGGCTTCAATGATGCAACAACAAAGATTAAGTGATGATAATTTGTTCCACAGTGTTTGTGTTGTTGTTTATACTATCATTTATTTAAAAAGTCGCGCAAAACACTTGTGTTGGTTTTGCTATTTCGAGAATGTTGCTTTGCGTTTGATTCTTCGATCCACTAAACCATGAAGAATCCATTAAAAACCATTACCAATGGTTTACTAATCTAATAGATTAGTATTAGAATGTGTTGTCTGTCAGTATTTACATATTGACATATGTTTTCATTGTCTCTTATGTCAATTAACCCTAATTCCCAGAATTTTAAAAGTAACGCAAACCCAGAAGTGAGACTGTCAGGCTTATATGAGCTGAATGACTGAAAACATTTGTTTAAAAAGTACAAAAACTGTCTAAAATGTTAAATTTATAAATGCAATATAATTCTAACATTCCATTAGAGGATTACATAAAATAATGGAATCGAAAATCTTTTGGATTTATCACCATTTCAAATCTTTAGTGAGACTGCTCACTTCTGGGAATTAGGGTTAAGAAACATGATTGAATTGAATTCATAGGTTCCCAAAGAAAACGTAACAATTTGATAAGAGCTGCCATCGAAAAGAAGTTGAATTATATTTTTGTTCATATCAGCTAAGAGCAGTGGCGCACTCAGGCTAATACTTTTTTAAACCATATTTGAAACGTACAATTTTTGTGTCCAACAAATATTTGAGGGAGGTTTGAAACTGAGCCAACATCAAACTCACAGCGGCTTTATTCCTGAAGACGCTTCAAACATGTTTGATTAGAAAAGCACCATGAAAAATCCAAACTCATTTGCACACATTATGATTTTTATAAATTTTTTTATTATTTAGATTTATCCACTCAGCTCTCAGCTTGGTTAACCAAACAATTTTTGTCAATTTCCATTCTATGACATGGCACGTCTTTCAATAACTATTTTTGTCCATTACATCATTACGCGTCAACTGTCACATGTATTGATACCATCATTGATATCTTTTTTGGATGTATAAATTATACTTACCAAATGACGAGGTTGCTACATGAGACAATCCATTGTTGACATTATCAGGACATACCAAATCACTTTGTCTTATCTAGTTAACTTGTTAACTAGTTCTATTTTCTGATAGCTCTGCCCGTTCTATAATAAACGAAAAAACAAATAATGTGTATGGCCGCAATTTACTCTCTAAATTAAAATGAACATTTTTGGTTAGTAATAATTTATTTCTGGCTGGACTCAATTTTAGATTACTCAGCTTCATAAATCATGAAGAGGTAAACATAAATGATATGAGCGGAAGCCATTCGATTGCCTAACTTAAATGAAAATTTCTGGTATTATGACTCAATTTCATATTTATCAATCTACTGCTTCATAAATTTTGTGAAGTTATCAAATAAATTTAAAGAAACCTTTTTAATCAACACTAACTTGGATTATTAGTCTAAATTTTTCATTTATCAATCTTCTGTTTAATAAATTCTGAAAACTTAACAAAACATGATATAAGAGGTTTTATTATTTAGATTAAAGCAAAGACAGTACAACTATCCACTCAGCTCTCAGCTTGGTTAACCAAAAAATGTTTGTCAATTTCCATACTATGACATGACACGTCTTTCAATAGCTATTTTTGTCCAATACATCCCAGGCTAGCAGATAGAAGAGGGAATATTCTTCAGATAGCAAAGGACATGTTTTTTTTAACAATAAAGAGGCCCAAAATCCCCTGTGAATCCCTACTTGTAACACTCTGAAGGTGTGTACTCAAATTACTCTTTTCAGTCACTAAATTTAAATGAACATTTCTAGTTAGCGCTAACTTATTTTTCGTTATATTCAGTTTTATATTAAAATTATATTTCACAAATTTCGAGGAGTTTAATCATGAAAGTGTGGGATTAGCGCTAACCTAGTATACTTGAATAATTTTCAAATTTGTCAATCTCTTGTTTCACAAATCCTGAGTTGCTATGAAATCATAGTAGTTAATAACACTGTGCGTGAAATTTGCCCTCAAAAATTTAGACATGGGGGGACCTACTGGGTGAGTTTCCTATAGGTGTACTGAGTTGAGATCCACCAGCCGTTTGGTAAGATTGGCTCTGGTTTATGAGAAATCTGACTTTGAAGTTTGGTAATTTTCGTCAAATTTGTCGCTTGAGTAGGTCATAAATCGTTTCGAATATCGCTTTACTGTCTTCGGCAAGTTTGTAGATATTTTAACGACCAACAAATTTGCTGAAGACACCAATCCAAAAAAAATACATTTAAACTGTGTAATTGCGATATGTGCATTTTTGAGCGCAGCGCTACGTGGCGTATGAGTGTCATTTAATTATATTTAACACTCATCATCCTGTCTGTTATTGGTGTTGACTTCCAATTTTAAACAGATTTGGTTAAAGTTTGTTTCTTTTGTGTTATTTGTATCACTTTTTGTTTAGTATTGCCCATATTGGCTTTCGAATCCATGACCCTCTGGCTAATAGTGCTATGTACTAAATTCTAAACAACTGACAGAAGGCATATTTTGGTTTTTATTTTAAGTTTTTACTACTTAAATTATTAAAAAATGTTAGTTAATTTTCTACTAAATTATTAAAAAATTTTAGTTAATGTTTTTCTTTTTTAATTATTTTTTTCTACTAAACAAACCAATTTAATGTGACATGTAATTGCAAGACGTTTACATTCGCAAAACTTGGACAAGAAGTAATTGATTCTTGACATGCAAATAACTTGAATATTTTTATGACTCCAACCATTCAGCTCACTCTTCAGGCCGGATCGTTCTTCAAATACTGCCAGTCAGTATTTTCCCCTCGTTTCGCATAAAACCATCTAATTAAATAATTAAAATAATGTGTTCCAGACGTTATTGTCGCTTTGCATAAATAACAATTAAATAATTTACTTAGTATATTCGCAATGTTATTGTGCAAAATAATGCCGACACAATACAACTGCCAAAAACAACAAATCAACAACAATAACGCAACACATTTTGTTAATTTATCATTTTTTTCTGAAATTTAAATTCAAGCCAGTGCCAGCCACTGCCACCGTCAGTGGCATTTCATTTTTAATAATGCCGACAATTTTGTTGATTTCGCATTGTGTCTCGCCGTTGGCCGCGTAAGTGCACATTACGCAAAACATTCTGCCGCATTTTGTGCGGCTTCGGCGCGCTCTCGCCACAACAATGCCCCACTAGCGCGGCTTGAGGCCCGCTGCCGTCTAGCCGACACGTCGAGCAGCGCGCACATGAGCGAGCAAGCAAGGCACCAACACCGGCGCAGTCGACGCCGCCAGCGGTCAGTTTCGGTTTAACCGCAGCACGCAGCAGACTGTCGACGTTGAGCGCCTTTTTCGATTCCGGCTTCTTACGAGTGCAACTGCGGCTTCAACAACGCCGCGTTTTCACACCTTTGCGACTGACGTGCGGCATTGGCCGTTAAGCCGCGTTCGACATTGCAATCGCACTGCGGACGCATTCTCAAATCTGCGTCGAAAGCATTTAATTTATGCACAGATAGCGGCTATCGCTGGTGTTTTGTGTGAACACTTGAGAGTTTGATTTTGAACGGATCAAAATTCCAAGGCACGAAAGCATTTGAGCGCTGCTGAGCTGCGACAAATAAACGTACTTCCAATATTTCCCGCGTTCGAGCAAAACAGATTTCACCCGACGACGCGTCGTGGCGTATGAGTAACATTAATTCGTGGTTTTTGATTTGAAGCGGCAGACAGACAAGCAGTGCCAATAAACGCAAGCCGCGTGAAACGATGTGCGAATTGATATTAAATCCTGCGCTGGAGCGCGAGGTAATTATTTACTGCGTACGATTAAAGCGAATAAGAGAGACGAAGAGAGACGCAAAAGAAACTCTTCTTCTGATTTGCTCTTCTTCTGTTCTTTCGAATGTTTGAGAGGGTAAAACTTCCGGAGGAGCGTTGATGCAAAAGTTCTGCTTTACTCCACTAGAATCACAACATTAGAGGTATTCATCATGTGCACATAATGACAGGAGAAATACATTTACGAAATACATTGAGATATTTAGTGTTACTTTTAATAGTAGGTAAACGTTATTTTTAACATTGTGGCGTCACATTAATAAAACCACTAATTGTTGGTTAATTTGTTTGTACTTTTGATATTAAAAACGGTAAACGATATTTTTAACGTTGTGACTAGTGATTTTTGGCTGATTTTTTGTACTTTTAATGGTATATTTAGATTCTTTTTATAATTATGACTACTGACTGTTGGCTGATTGTTTTATACTTTTGATTCGACGCATATAACTCTGAGTCTGAGAGAAGTACTCTAAGAACCAAAACAAGACTTTTAGACATGCGAAAACAATGTAGTTTGTGATTATTCTGAAAATTTTTTAGTTGTGCTTTAAAGAAAATCCTACCTGAGTGGTTCAGACGGACTTCAAGAATCCTACATTGAATCCATGTTCCCACACACTACGCATGACGGAATCTTTTCTGCCAAATCCAATGGGGGGTATTTTCTGATCTCTCTTATGTAAAATAATAATTTTATTTTATTTTATAAATAAATAAAGAATAACTAATTCTCCTGCAATTGAAACTCTGCCAAGGTCAAAGTTGGTTGCCAGCAGTCCCAAACGGTGGAAATGTCATCTATTGTCCGCTAGGAGGAAAAAAGTTAACCTCATTTAGGGCTGAATTACAGTAGACAGTAGAACAGATTTTGACACGGCTTGATATTTCTTAATAAATGGTAGTGGCCCACCGAGTATTTGTGTTCGGCTTCGATATTCGACTTATTCGGCCAATTTTAAATTGTCAGCTTCGGCCGAATATTTTTGCTCTGTAATACAAGTCATTTTGCTCTGTTTCGAAGTTTATTTATCGATCGGTTTTATTGATATTTCGGACATCAATATTACGATTAATAAAAATTATCTCTAATCAACTATTTATGTCAATTGAATTGTTAAGTTGTTTTTGTTTTTGTAAGAAACTGAACTCCAAGACTGTTTTTTATATAACATAAAAATGACTAAAAAAAGAACGGCTAAATTTGATCAGTGTTTTCCTTAGATATGCCGAATATTCAGGTTCGGTCAAAAATCCATCTTCGGTCGGACACTAATAAATAGAGAAAAAACATGACAAAGATTTTGCGAAATAGTTTCTTTATTACATTAACCCAACACCTCTCAAATTGCTCTCTGATTCATCTCACTCTCGATCACTTTTTTGCAATTACTTACTACGCTGAACAATACAAATTTTGTTTGAATTAAAAACTATTGTTAAATTGAATCTATTCAGGGTTAATTTTTTTGAGCATTATGACATAACTGACAAATCGTTTTTCAAATTTCCCTCCTTTTTGTCATACGAAAAAAGTATGACAAAAAAGAAGCCGTCATTCTAACTGGTTCGCTTGAAATTAGCTCAGTTAGAAATTAGCGACAAACATTTTTTGCTCTCAGTATTTTTTCTTGTCAGTATTTTTAATTAATTATTTGTAACTATACTACATATTAATTGTCGAAAAACATGGTACAGATCAATTAGAGCTGAATTAGAGATCAAAGATCATTTTTGCTTCTTCGCTTCAGTTTAGACCTACAAAACTATTACAAGCTTCTTGGGTTAAGTTAATATTTTATGTGTAGTTATTTTCTTTATTTTGAAGTCGACTGTGTTTGCTCTCATTAACTCTCAATCGAACCAACGTTAGAGCACCACATGATCGTCCCAAACGTCACTCCTATGTTTGTTGTACAGATTTTACGTATGTTTGAATATGAAATTTGCAAATTTCATCTCTTTTTTGTCAAATCGCCGTACTAATGTCTCTTGTATCTAAACTAATATATGATAATTGTTATAAAAGGTGCTAATCATTGGCACTACTCGACATATTTCATGAGTAACATGCATTTGCACATTGCTCACGGAAGCGATCCGATCAGCTCTATTCACTCTTCTGCCGCGGGCATTTCACTGTTTTATGCACAACGCTCGCACACATAGCGATTGGTTTATTAATAGATCATGATTTGCGGCCGTTTCATTGACATTTCAACCAAAATATTAAACAAACAAACATCACTATTGACAAATGCGCAGCTGTACAATTAGACAGCACAGCACAGCACTTTCTCACATGTTTTTCAGATATGTGCACAACATTTACTTTCCTAGCATTGAAATACCTAAAACAACTTTCTTCTGTTTGGCGGGGCTGTGCGTGGCACTTTAGAATAATTTTTTGGTTTATTTGTTGTTTAATAAATGAAATTGTTATTCGCTGTTTGTTGAAGTTTACGGCATGACATCTTCCAATTGCTTGCAGGGGGTTTTTGCAACCTCATCTTCTAATATCCGCTTCAGTTGGATTTAGCCTTCGGTAGTAATTTCGTTTAAAGCATTTCATTTGATTGCATTAGCCCACCAATACTGACATCTCCCAAGCATATTAAAGCCTAAAATATCCACCTTTATTTGCCAACGAACACAGTCATTGCCAGTGCATTTCCTATGGCAAGGTTACAACTATTATTAGTTGTATTTTTCCAATTATTTTTTTTTAAATAGTGGTTTATAATTTTGCATTGTACTTTTAACATTCAGCCACATTGACATCAAAGCAATGTGTGTTTGTTTTTTTTAATTAATTGCTGCCAATGTTTGCGCACCGTTTTCTGGCGCCGTTGACACACACACTCTCACACATATAGGTTTACCCACTCGGGTTTATTTGTCGTAGATTGTTGTGATTTATTTGCGCCAGCAGTGCACTATAATTTTAGAATTTAAATTGATATCGTACACTGTTGTTGTCGCGTGTTTGTTGCACTGACGTACATAGAGGCCACTCGAAGCAATATTTTTCGCAATATGAATAATTCAAAAGCGAAACAATGTCGCCGCTGCGACCAACACTCCATAATTTGGGGCGAAAATGTTCAATGGAAATGTTTGCCATGTGATTTTAAAAACAAAATCCCATTCAAAATTCCACACAAATTCATCACTTTCATGTAGTTAAGCTGACTAATATGTATGACACTTGTTTGTTTTAAATGAGACTTTTTTAGTAGCTTACGGTGTCGGCTAGTACCGGGAGAAGCTTTTCTCATTAAATAATTAACACTTTCGAAGTGACAAAAACCTGTTGCAGTGTTTAGAAAGAGTTATTGTTTTAACTAAAGATAATTCAATCGAGCAGTTGAAGCAACTCTTCGCTCATTCTGGAAATACTTGACAATCTTCTATGCAAAAATAGCCAAAACTTGTGCTAACCATATGCCAAATAATTTTCTGGTGTCAGTTGGTTCCGGGAGAAGCTTTTTTCATTAAATAATTAACATACAATCGAAAAAACTGATGCAGTATTTAGAAAAATTAATCTCTTTAACTAAACCCAAATCAGTCAAGCAGTTTAATCAATTCGTCTTTTCCTCTTGAAACATTTTATACTTTTTCTTATACAAAAAACACCAGAAATGTGAAATTATCTCAACATTTTATTTATATTTATTTTGTAAAAATTTCTTGAAAATATTTTCCTTTTCTTTTTAAATGTGCTAAATTGAGATTTGCATGTTTAACGCTCATTAAGCATCGAACCCAATGTTTTTATTTTGCCATTGACAAGCAAAATAAAAATTTGAATCTTTTCAAATTTTTAAACGCCCTGCTTGGCCTTTCTATAGAATCTTGATGACACAAATATCTGTTATTAAATAAAATGCATAAAAAAAATTTGAGAAACACTCCCTATTAGCCCCGTCACAAAAATCCAATCCAATCCAAATTGCAATCACAATTTTGCAGTCACTTTTTTGTTATTGCTTTTCAATTATTGTCACCTTACCGTGCGGCCGTTTACCGCCTCAACGCATACGTCATTGAATGCAATTTTCCCACACTCGTAAACGCTGATAATAACAACATTTTAGCAGCTTCATGATTGTCCAACGACGGCAATTACAGCAATTCGACATTTGCCACGCTGTGATTACAACCAAAGCCTATGGAATACTTGTATGTTTTTTATTATCTTTGCCACAACTGTTGAACTTAAATTTTAATTGAAACTTGAGCTGCTTGAAACTCTTCTGCGTTGAATTGGCTCTACTTGAATTGGCTACGTTGAATTGGCTCTGCTTCTGTGATTTGTCTTGGCCATTTGATGTTACAATCAATTTTATACATGACAAATGTTTTACATACCAGCCAACTGAGTTACAGCTTTAGAAGTCGATATTCAACACCAATATTCAACATAGAAAAAACGAAAACATTTTGCTTCTCCTGGCTAGCAAACCTCTGAAAAGGAAAAACCCCTGAAAATCTATGAATAGCTCTAAATTCGGCGTTTGGAATCATCATAAAAAAGTAGCGTCTTTCGCATTCGCGTACTATTCCTGAAGGAAACTAAACTTTAGTCTCATCATCGAATCATCCTGTCAGTAGTGAATGTTTAGTTTTAGTGGAGCCCACACAGGATTCCATTTTTGGAGTGGGTTTCGTACACAACTTTTGAGTCTAACATTATTTGAAATCATATTTACCACTACCTTAGCGAACATTTCTTAGCTTAAATGACGCCGACACTCGACTGACTCGCTACGGTAATGCAACGCTGCTGTCGGTGCCACTACTGCGTTTTCTGCTTTTGCTGGCAGCATTTGAGTGTAGAAAATTTTTACTGCAAAAATCAATAATGTCACTTAACACGTAACACATTTCCCATGCAGTCCAAACCATTGATTGCATAAAACATTGCACCACTTTGGGTAATGAATTCTCCCACTATTGCGTCTCTCTTTCACTTTTATTGCACAATACTTTCATATAAATTATTTCTCTACCAATTTTATATGCCAAAAATTGATGCTAAACATTTAGGCACACAACTCCAAGCCAGCCTTTCGAAATTCCAGTCGCCTGTTTATCTTTGGTCTTTTATAATTTTATTTTTTTTTATTTTTGGAATTTTATAAGTTGAGTTGAGTCCAAGCGACAAAACAAAGCGCTGCACAGTGATTCGTTCCATAGACAAAATTCAAAAAATTTATATTCTCAGAATTTAACGATTTTGATGTCATTTGAAAGGTAAAACTCCAACTAAGAAAACCCCAAACAATCTGTGCAAACAATTAATTAGTGTATGTGCAAAAGCGGCTCAAAGTTTAAACTTTTTTCAAAAAAAAATTGTAAACACATATTTTCTGTTTTTTAGTCTATTGAGTAAAAAATATTGTAAAAATACATGGTAACCAAGAAGTTGCTTTCTCAAAATTTGCAAAGCTGAGGCTTTTACTTCACTTTTAATATGTGAAACTATGTTCCTGGATTTTTTTTATTTTAAGAAACATTCTTTCTTTGTCGGATAAAGTAATTACATCCTCCGATATCTTCCGATCTCAGAAAATATTCCAATTTGAAAAGTGGTCTAAACACCTAGTTTTCGACAAAATGTATTTTATTTATCCCTAAAAGTATGCAATCAGCATAAAAAATTGAGAAAACTGCACAAATGCAGTTATTATTATCATTTTTATTGCAAAACTAAAGGGTCCTAAGACAATTTATGTTACTCTTCGCAATTATCAATGTTGACGTTACCGATTAAATGTAAAATCTGAAAAATCTAGCCAACACACTCGTTGCTGTACCTCTCCAAAAATTACGAAATTTGCAAATTTAAGTCTCAGGCATTGCCAAACTACAACAGTTTAAGAAAAACAAAATAGAGATTTCAATTCAGCAGACCATGATTAACTAGTATACCAAATTTAATGAAGAACGGACCACTCCTTCTAATTTTGTCCCGCGGTTGTATGGAGTCGAATCACTGTGCGCTGTAACAAACAACAACAACTCACACACACCTATTCACACAAACGCTTCAAACCTAAAACAAATCATCGATCAAAAAGCACAATCATTGAAAGGACATCGGCCAAGGCAATTCACCACTTCAGAATTGGGCATAATTATTTCTTATCGGTCCTGACAAAGCGAGTGCTTCGAACGATTTTGACTGACAACGCGTTCGATTTTAATTTGTATACGCAAATTCTAATAGCCATGAACAGCATATTAAAGTTCAATCGATCGATCGAAGTTCATTTTTTTTTGTTCAAATTTATGCGATTCTTTCCCCTCATTGGGCGAAGATAAAGAAGCAACATAATTGCTATGAACTATTTAATCAGCATGCTAGCACACACAAAAAAAACACATATTATGAAAAATTTTGTGTACTCTATATGAAACCGCAATGAAGACTGCAAACAGATTTTTTAGCCGCTACGAATCACTGACGCCACGTTAACTGCTACACAATGGATCGATCGAAATCGAGCAATTTTTGCCAATGATGCGAAGCTCTGCTAATTGACTGCGTTGTATGAACGCCACGAAGCGTTGTCAGTTCTGCCACAGAACTCTCACTGCCCATAAATTGCGAGCTCAAGAAATCACTGCGACACGACATAGTAAACCAATAAATTCTGCTGCTTCTGCTACTATCAGCGGCCGATAAAACGCCACCAGTCCACCACTTTGGTTTAGTTTTATTTTCAATTATTTGTTTTTGTTTTGCGATTATTGTTATTCGAACGCGACTGCTACCGATTGCGCCACGCCGCGCTATTTTTACATCGCCTATCTGGCAGATGCGCCGATAAGCCGACACTGATTCCAATAGATAGGCCGCTCAAGTGGCCAGTTTGCACGTTTGCGCTTCGCAATGCCAAGACACGAGTGACTTTGGGCAACTGCCAGTGCTGTCTACTTAAGGTCGCTGCGCCGGCAAGCGACTAGTCATTTGAAAAGTTATCAGCATGACAAAAAGTATGCTTCACGAAAGACGCCGCGAACGCTTCTGGCGCCATCTACGCGGGTCGCGAAAAACGGTGAGCCGAGCACAAACACACTCGACACGTACTGCTTGCTCGATTCGAGTGGTGTTCATTTGTCGAAACTAGTGTTAAATTACAAAGTTACATTACAAATTACAAATACTTAGTGTGAAGCAACTTAATGTTCACTCGAAATGGATAAACAAAGTTTGATGAGTGTTACAAAGTTTGATGTGATTTCAATACCCAAAAGCCAAAAGCAAAGCGACAAGTCTCAGTCTTCGCTCGCGTTTATGGATTAAGGTCTTCGCGGGCATGTGTCCTGACACACGTCCCTCATAACATTGATGAAAGTTGATGTAATTTTGATACCCTGCGCTGAGGTGTTAGGGAAAGAAGACAACAAGTTCCAAATCTTCCCAAGCATCTATGGAATATAGTATTTGCGAGAATACTATATGTTCTGGTACAAATCCTTGATAGCATTGAAGAAAGTTAAAGTAATTTTGATATCCTTCGCCGAAGTGTTAGAGTGCCGACAAAGAATAGTAAGAGTTCCCCAGTTTTCCTACGCATCTATAGAATACAGTTTTTGCAGACACATGTCGTGACTCACGTCGTTCATCGGTAGGTTGGTTGGTGTTGCTGACCCAAGTAATTCATCCTTCTTCTGGATAAAGCAGGAAAAGTGCATAGAACATAAAGTGCAAGTTTTCCTTGTCCATGCAGTTGCGACAGAAGTCGTTCGAAAACAGCCCCAACCTTCTAGCGTGGATGCCAATTCAACAATGACCTTTTAGAACACCAATCATCGATCCGATCTGGACTATGTTTAATGAGAGAACTTCTCTAGAAGGTCGAAGGTTTTAGGTTGGCCACTTACGTTGCCATTGGCCCATCTTAAACGATACCGTGATGTCATTGATGAAAGTTTACGTAATTTTGATACCCACTGCACTGAAATGTTATGGTATTTAAAAAAAAAAGAAAGAGTTCCGTAATCTTCCCACCCATATCTTTGAAAATAGTGATGAAAAATTACGCAATTTGTATATCTGCCACTGGGCTGCTGCGGTATCATAAACAATGAAAAGAAAGTTCATCAGTATTCCCAATAATCGTTGGAATAGTTGCTTCGAGGGAATAACGTAATTTTGATAGCCTGCTTTGGAATGTTAAGGTATCATAAAAGCTGAAAACAGTACACCAGTCTTCCCACGCAAATTTTTCATAATTTTAGTAACCTGCTTTGGAATATTAGGGTATCAAAGAAGATGAGAAAAAGTTCCTCAACCATGTCATGCATTCATGAAAATGGGCACTTTGACATCATTTTGATGTCCTATACTGAAGTGTTAGAAAACCAAAAAAGAAGAGAGTACCAAAGAGTTCCTCAGTCGCACCAGGTGTCTATGAAGTTAAAAGCAGCAGTGTAAAGCAGCAAAGAAGAAGTGAGAAAAGTCCTTAGTCGATGTGTAGGGTGGAGAGTCTTCGCGAAAAGTTTGGGTAGTGAATAAGTCTTTGCATAAACATATAATTTCCTATAATAAAATTTGACATAATTTTGATATCATTAGGGTATTAGAAGGCTATGGCACTTTTTATGGTTTCAGAGAAGAAGAAAGAATGAATGAATGAATTATGAAATGGTTTTCAAAAACTTATTGCGGAACTGTCTACTTCAATTTTCTATTCCTCCTCATTTCATTTGTCTACTAAAAGCCAAAACAAGCCATTCATAGTCGCATCCCATGGCAGTTCGCCAAGGTGAATCAAGTAATTCAGCATTAATAATGCTCAGCAGTAAACGTTCCCTATATAGAAAAGTTTATAATTTTTTGATTTCCTATTATTTTTGTTTTTGTGGGATGCAACCACAGTTTTGCCCATCGTATCGTCAGTCTATTCCTTTTTTTCAGCACATTGCTTTCTAATTATTATTTATCAATTACTAATGTTTAAAAATAGATACAATTTTAATTAATAAAAAATACCATAAATTTATTAACAAGTTGCCCATGACCAGCTGAAACTTGTCATTATTTGAAGGTTCAAAAATGTGGACTCCTGGTTTTTCCACAATCTAAGCCTCGCTTTAATGGCTCAGCTAATGGTTCCAAAGCCATTGTGACGGCTTCATTGTGCTTCCTAACTAGTGTCTACAATGTATTTCGAATGTCATTGTCTCACAGCCAGCGGTCAGTTGTTATTTGACGCAATTACCAAAATGATGCCGGTAAATGTTTTTATAATTGTCGCTGTCTATTGTACGAGTATATATTTCAGTAATTTTGATTTTCTGCGCATTTTAATACACGAAATAATGTGAAATATTTTCCAATTTTGACAAGCACACAAAGTGTATATTTTTTTGTCACTGTCATTGAAATGGCACGATTCAGCGATTAGTAAAAGTGCAAACTTCTACTGAAGGACCATGTATTCTAATAGTTTTGGAGCATTGTCAATCTTCATGTTTTCGAGGTTCAGAGTAATGTTTAAAATCACCTAAAATCAAAATGTCATCCTCACATTGGCTTATTACGTACTTTGTGACAGTTGTCACAATTTGTGACAGTTGTCACAAAACGTAATCGCTGAACCTGACCTCTTCCAAGTGTTAAACAGCATCATCAGTATTATCATTAACCCGTCGCGTGTTCGATCACGCCTATCGCCTGATGTCGTACATCGTTAATCACGTTTGCCATATTCAATTTTCAATTGGCCTGTGTAGCCAATAATTGCTCAACGAGCAGCTGCTTTCGAATTAAAAGTGCTGTAATGTTGATTCTCAAAAGTCTCAAGTGGCATTACCACTCGTTTCCATATAAATCTAATCACAAAATCAGCAATTGCGACGCATTGCTGCATGTACATTTATAAACACACTCAAACAACAACAAAAACAAACAATTAACTTGTTATTGCCCAACGCGATAGCGACGACATGTTTGGGTGTCACAATTCTGTGGAAACAGATTTTCGATTTCATTTAATCGTATTTTATTGACCACTTGCAACTTGTATGCAACGAGCATGGCAAATTTATTTCCAAAGCTGTTAATCTCAAGATTTAGAAAAGTTTTCAGTAATCTGCGCATTATCGCACCATGACTCACAATGCGCTACAACGTGCAGTGCGCTGGGTGTGACCAGTGTTTGCTAAAACAATTATTTGAATTGCCATATCAATAAAAGTTTTCAACACTCGACACACTTTCACATTGCACATCTCATGTTTGTCGTTTTTAAATTAACTCGTCAGCGCCTGGCGTGACCATATCGTCACACTAAACATGCACTCAAAAAGTTTTAATTTTTTCAATTTACGCTTCAATCATTCAAAAAATGTTTTCGCAAAATTCGAGGAGGGGAGGAGAACCCAAGCAACAATTTCGCAGAGGTTTTTAGATTTTAGGGATTATTTAATTTGTGAACACCATAATTCAATGCAAATTTTTTTGACAATAAAAACTACATCAAGAAATTGGTGGGGTCTAGGTGTTGAATATTTATAAAAGAAATAAACATTTAATCTAGGACTTGTCATATCTCCAAAGGTATTCCTATGGTCATGAGAAAATTATTCTAAAAACAATAAAGACTATTTGTAGCATTGATGTTATAAAAGGAAAGATATATAATAATATTTTAATAATAAATATACCTTATTATAAAAAAATAATAAAATAATAAAAAATAATAATAAAAATAATATATACAGGGTGGCGCAAAAGTTGTCACCCAGTGTTCTTTGGCTCTAATTTGTTATGAATGAATAGGAAGGATTTATTCATCGATTCATTCATAAACCAATTAGAGTCAAAGAACACTGGGTGACAAATTTTAGCTCTAATTTGTTATGACTGAATGAATGAATAGGAAGGATTTATTCATTGCTTCATTCATAAGCCAAAACACACACAACCAAATCCTCTATTCTCAAAAAATGAAATTACTTTCCAAACAACGCTACATATATAATTTTGTGTATATCTTAAAAGTCTCATATCGCAAATATTAAGTTAGCCGTTAGCCTCTCAGGGAGCCAATGTCTCTTACTGGTTACACTCTCAGACATTTTCATAACAACTCTCATTGAATCTTATCATTGCATTAGCTTACTTTATAGTCATATCAGCACTGTTGATCAGCATTATTCGTTGGTCATTCCGATCGCGTCATGTACCGACTCTACTCAATTCAAACTCGTTGTATGATTTTGGTTATGCATTTTCATTTTTCAACTTTGCTTTCTCGTGTTTTTCATGTACTCTCAGTGTACAATTGAACATTTCTCATGTTTTTTGTAAATTCGTTAAGTGTTTCACACCAAACTGAATGTAAATCATTTGCCTAATTCAAATTTATTGCAATTAATTCTACTTTTTTACGTTAATTATACAAGTATACTTATTTGTATATATATATATATATATATACAAGTATATATATATATACAAGTATATATATAATACAAGTATATATATATATACCTATTACAGCTGATATGAATTTAAATTGTATTTGACTTTGACTTTTGTTTAGTTGTAGTGTATTACAAACACACTCACAACCACCCATCGAACCACTGAAAATGATGATTGCCAGTTATGTATTTACGTATTTTAATTTCATATATCACCATTTCTGAATTATGATTGTGCTGTAATTTCGTACAACACCAACCACCTGATCACTGATTCTGTCACGTATCACATCACGTTTTTTTATATATCGAAAGTTCACTTGATTGACAATGTATTTGATTTGTGCTAGGTTATGTTCTCTTCTTTCTTCCTCCACTCACTCACCACTCGCCATCGCACGAGCATACAATTTACTAATAATGCGCTCTCTCTCCTCTCTCTGGTATTTCTCCATGTTCGGCCACACTCCAGGTGCTGTCCATGAGCACAGATGACTACCGCAAAGCGTCGCTATTCGCAACGGGCTCGTTCGACCTGGACTTCCCCATACCCGATCTAATCGGCACCACAGAGATCCTCACCGAAGAGCATCGGTAAGTAAACATCAGCACATGACTCGATGTAATGCGATTATAGAATTGCTTACCAATCAAACATAACCAAAAAATACTTCACGTTTTTTTGTATTTGTGACGATGCCAATCGGTGCACCTAAAACTTCTTCAAACATACATATTATTCGATAATCAAAATTTTTTATTCACAACTTTCAATGCTGTGGCTCACAGTTATCGTATCGCAGCGATCAATTTTTTTTCAATATTTTAATTAACTCCAATCGCAAATAACATTTTGAAGCGTTTATTGAGGTCAAACAAGCGCAACTTTTGCCTATTGTATCTTTTATTTTTAAACGATAAAGTGGTATCAATACATTTCAAATCAATACTGCTGAGACGTAGAAAATGTATTTAATATTTATTTACCATTTACTTCGATTTATTTGCATTTAATTTTATTCAACACACAACTAATGTTTCTGCTTTTATTTGATTTAGTGAAAAACTTTGTGGTCACCTGCCTGCACGTGCCGAAGGCTATTCGTGGTCACTGGTATTCAGCACATCACAGCATGGCTTCTCGCTGAATTCACTCTACAGAAAGATGCAAAAACTCGAAAGTCCCATTCTCATTGTCATCGAGGATACCGAACACAATGTAAGTGCCCACATCATCTTATTGACAAATCCATGATCGAATTAAATTTTGTATGTTTTCGATGACAGGTTTTTGGCGCTTTAACGTCCTGCTCCCTGCACGTGTCAGACCATTTCTATGGTACCGGCGAATCGTTGTTATACAAATTCAATCCCAGCTACAAAGTATTCCACTGGACTGGCGAGAATCTGTACTTTATTAAGGGCAATATGGAGAGCTTATCGATTGGCGCTGGAGAGTAAGTATTGAAAATTCGTGGTCTTTGATGCTTCATAGAAACTACTTTTCTATAAAACTGAGCTTAAACCATAGAAACCATAGGACACATTAAAAGCAAGTAGAAAGTTGATATCAAAATCGAACTCATTTAGTCTTCACTACTTCATAGAAACCAAGTTTTCTATAAAACTGAGCTTAAACCATAGAAACCATAAAATACATTAAAATCAAGTAGAATTTTTATATCAAAATCGAACAGATTTAGTTTTATAGTCTTCACTACTTGATATGAACTACGTTTGAAACTAGTTGAACTAGTTGAAACATTAAAGCACAGTAACATTAAAGCACCGCCGTGGCTCAGTTGGTTAGTGCGTTGGACCGCGAGTCGAAGGCAGCAACCTCAGGTTCAAATACTGGCTGTAATGACACCTAAAAAAATAACGGGAAAACTCGTTTTCTCTTTCGGTGGCTGTCCTCTCAGCTGGAAATGGCAAACATCTGAGAGTAAAACTTGCTTATGAAAGAGCTCCCAACCTGCCGTTCGGAACCGGCATAAAACTGTAGGTCCACACAACACACAAACGCACAACACGGGTGGTTGCGAGAAGCTAGGCCTAGGCGTAAGCGGGCTGTCGTGCCAGTCAATTATTATTATTAATTATTAATTAAAACATTAAAGCACATTTTTTAAATTGTAAAGCGTTTGAAACGTCATGTGCCAGTAAACCGTGATTCCGTTTTCTATCACACATCTAGCTAATTCGTTGGATTTCAAAATTCAATTCCAATCCAATTGAAATTGTAATATTTTCAGTACATAAATGTTTAATTAAGTTGATTCGATCTTAATGAAGATAAGATTTTAGTTGCGGCGCTGTGATTCAGTCGTTCATTCAGAAGCTCGAGATTTCGATCTCCAACTAAACACCAAATGTAGATAACGTTTCTTTTTTAGTAATTTTCCTTTCAACAGGCATGGACAAGTCTCTAAGAGTAAAAGAAAACTTGCGTGCGTAAAACGTATCTAAATTACTATGTCGAACAAGAGTTTAGAGTCATAAACAAAATTTTCAAGAGCTTTCGCACCTAAAGCATTATCTTTAATTTTAAAACAATTTTGCTAGTCTTTTAAGTATTGCGATACAAATAAGTTCTTAGACTTTTTTTCTCAACTTTGATGCTTTATTCAGGGAAATTGGTACAATGTATTTTATTCCAAGTACTGTCGATCGTAAGCAACAACTTTCCCCCTTTTTTCTGGTAGCATACGAATTCCACGTTTAAAAAATTCTCGTTTTTTGAGGCGATACAATAATCGACCCAATTTTTAGCTTCCTTGTTAAAAATAAAGTACTCACCAAGCCATGAGTCATGCACCGGAACAAGTGGTGGTCGGAAGGAACAATGTCAGGTGAAAAAGGAGGGTAGGGTAGGACATCCCATTGAAGCGCCTCCATAGTTTATTTGACAACTTTTTTATTGAAATAATTTTGCCAGACTTTTTAGAACATTGAATTGAAAATCATATTTCACGCCAATTTGAGTTCGCCAAGATGGATGTCTGATGATGAAGTTGTGTTATCTGTTTTTGTTTAAATTCAGACTAAACTTTGGTTAAAATTCTCCAAGATGGATAGATGTGTTATCTGCAAACAATTCATTGAATCCTGAATCCTTTTTACTTGACTTCACTCGACTGATTTCTTTCTAAACTCAAAATAATTTGAGTTTCCCTGATATAGATGTTTTGTCTGTAGTTAATTTATTCTAATATTTGCCTTTTCATTCTTAAAACCATTTTATTAATCACTCGATTGATTCACTCTTAATTCAACATAATCACCAATTTGAGTTCGCCAAGATTGATAAACGAATTTCCTTCCAACAATTTACTGTCACATCTGCCATTTCATCAAATACACTTTTACTAATCAATGATTTGTATCTTTGTTTATAGCGGTCGATTTGGTCTGTGGCTGGACGGTGACCTGAATCAGGGCCGATCACAATCCTGCAGCACATACGGCAATGAGCCGCTGGCACCGCAAGAAGACTTTGTTATTAAAACACTCGAATGCTGGGCATTTGTTTAAGAATTTGTACGGATACAAGCAAACATCAAAACCAACAAATAACATACATACATATAAATGAATCGTAAACTATTATTATTATCATTGATAAATCTATATATATATAGTATACCTTGAAAGGAGCAAAAAAGAGAAGATTGCAAGCAAAAATTTAGTACGCAGCAGCGACAAGCAGGAAGCAAACTTAATTGCAAGTAGTACGACGACGAAGAAGAACAAGAAGCAAACGCATATAAAGAATTGTTATTATTTTTATATATATATAAACTGTATGAATACCATGCGCGATACATTTTAATCCAACTACAATTCAACGTATGATAGCGTTAGATTCATTGCGATACACCAACACACCCACATGCCAACACCTATTTACATATATTCACACCCATACTCACAACACCAAACACATTTATCCTTATTACTCACACACACACACACACACACACACACACACACGCATAGGTTTCATTATACTTAATTTGCTTACAACTGCGTTGTCCATTTGAAGAAAATGTTAATTGGTAGAGGAGCATTTAAAAGATGAATACAAAAATACAAAATAATCAACAACAACATAAAAACAATTTAAGAATGCAGTCTTAGCAATTAATTGTAATCATTGCAATAATGATAACAAAAATGAACTGTGAAATTGCAAAATTGGTGAAATTGTAAAGTTCGGTGTAAGCAAAACACAAACACCCCTAAAAATGTAAAACAATTGTAACAACAATAACAATAATAGCGAACGAATTGACGAATCCTGTGACAAATTTTTTAAGTTGAAAGCGTAAATGTGCGAATTTTTCCATTGTTTTATTTGAATTTCGTTTTGTATAATCATTGTTCGTTGTGGCGCGAGAGCAGTTAGTTAAAATAGTCGAGCAGTGCGAAAGCCAGCGTACGATTGAAAATTATAAATAATTGAAATAAATAAGCAGCCAACAATTTGTGCAAATTAAGTTCATTTAAATTAATTAAATGTCCATATTCAATTAGCGTTTATCGATTAAGCAAACCATAAAGAGTATGTAATTAATTTATGAATGCGAGTTGTAGCCCGACGCAAAGCAATTTGGATACTAACCTCAGCCGCGAACGGCGAAGAAGCGAAGCAGCAGCAAAGCGCGCCTTGCGAGCCGCGAATAAAGCAATCGAGCTGTAATAGGCGACGTTAATAGCGAGTAAAAACTACACTTTAAGTTTTAAGCTAATGCATAATTATTACTACATATTATTTAATTGTTGTTTAACGTAAAGAGAAACACCTAAAATTGTCGTGTACTTTTTTTAATTTTAATGTTTACTTAACGTCGTTATTCGTCGTCAAAATACTAAAACCCAATGCAAATGCATAAGCAAAATAATTATACAAAGATGCGTGAAAAATATAATACCATTATTTGCAAACGAAACAATTACAAAAAACAAAAAAGTCACATTTAATTTGTTTTATTTTGCGTTGTGATTGTTTCAATTTGAATTTGAGTTGAGTTGAGTTAAGTCAGCGACACCCACCAAGTGGCCGAGGTTCACAAAAAAGTATCACCAGCTATACAAAGCAATTTTTTTGATTGATAGCAAATGTTGGCCTGAGAGCTTTTGTAAGGTAATTTATTGCAAAGCGTGGTTGAAACATGTTTTCCATAGAATGTAGACTAGGCTTGACTTTTGTGTTAAGAATGAATAATCCGCGGCGTTTTCAATGGCGTTCAGTTTTGGTTGATTTGTCAATGCAAGCCAACACCCACAACATGCAAAACGTTTCGATAGATGGGACCGAATTAAGTAAAGTCCAGTCTTTCTGCTACTTGGCAGTGTTTTTGAGGCCATCGAAGGGTCCAGTGAAGACATGGCAGCATTCGGCTCGTTGTATCCAATTTGGAAGTATCACACAACTCACGGTGGACTAAACTTGGAAAATGTAATTCTAATGATATGAAATTAGAAAACAACAATGGCCTTTGGATTCAAAGCCGCAGTGAGTTCATTACAAATTTACGGTACAACCCACTAACCAGTGGCGAATTCGTCCCCAGAAACGATCCTACGCCATACTCAACACCAAAATATAAATTATGTTTCTTTCGTCGCCTGAATTCTCAACAAGAAAACCATGAAAAAGCTTTCTACTCGTTGTTTAATGTTGCAATTTCTTAGCACTGCAGTTGGAAAATCTTCATAGGACTTGTAACCCGCAACTTTCAGGCTGCCGAATTCTTCAGGGCTTTATCGAAGCGAACCACATAGTGGGTTTCTCTTAGGCGCCATTGCTGTTGGCATAAAATTGAAGGTTCCATCGATTTCATTCCAATCACATTTGAAAATTTTTATAGACAAAATCACAAGTAAATTATAGGCAAATATCTGTGAGTATATTGATTCTCAAATGAAACCCTGAGTGCTAAATTTGAGTGGTTTTTGCGAATTCTTAGAATACTAGTTTTTTTCACTATAGAGTTTTAGTTCAAAGTTAATTACTCCTCAGACACATCATAAAAATCGTACAATGTTATATGAAATGAGGGCGAAATATGTTTTGGACACTAAATGTGAACTAGAACCATTTTATTACATGAGAAAATGCATTTGGTTTTGTTAAACCAAATTGTTGTAGATATCTAAAAATGTCTCACTCTATTAAAAAAACACCCACATTCATCTGAATGAACGTTGCACAACTGCATCTAATTGCAGATTTCATTGTTGTGTTCCTAAACAAATCAGTTATTTCGTTTCGATTTTGTTATTTCGGCACAATTCGCCTTCACATCGCGTTGTGCTGCCGTTTCTGTTCGCCTGTTCATTCTTCACTCGGTGTTTTATAATCTCAAAGCAGCGTATTCCTCATCCAAAATTATGTTGCATATTTTTAGGCAGCCGTCTCTTGAGCTGATGAACTCATACAGTCGAGGCTAAATTTATAATGCTCTCATTGATGAAACATTGTGAAATGTTCTTTTCAACAGGAGTTGAAAATATTTAGCAAGCTACTAGCGATTTTGTTAATTGTGCCAGATTCCTACTGGGCACAAACACGCACCGGTTGTGGATTCGCCACTTGATCGACGCGCTGTTCATTGGCTACACTGATGTTCTTTGTACAGAATTTGCAGAGCCTTTTTGAATGATTGAAAAGACCATTGAAAGCATTGATTGTAAATTCGAAGCGTATTGATTGCGTCTGCGCTGCCGTCTTAGGATCAGCTTCAGCTCAGTTGAGAGGTTCCAATCTCTCTGATCTCAATTAGGTCTAAGATATGTGTCGGCTGTTAGGTAGTCGGCAAATATCTTAGAGTTTCTTGTATATTCCTACTAATCGTTACGGTCGAGCAGCTGATACCAATCAGCACTCGGTTGAGTTTATTGACAGTCGAATTGCAGTTCGGAAGATAGAAACAAGTCATAGGTGGTTTGTCGTGGTTTGAAACACAACTGGTTACAAAATTTCTGGTACCTTTAAATACGAAGGATCAGTTATTAATTTTTTTCTCATACATATTTATTTTAATGTGATTTTATTCAAATAATTTTTTTATTTAATTAATTTATTTATTTCTTTATTTTATTTACTTCAGTATTTTAATGTTTAATTTTTTTATATATTTCTGTTGTTTTTTCTAGATGTGTATTATTATTATAATTTTTTTCAAAATATTTTCGCTATATTATGAACTTAACATTTGTGTGCCTGCTAAAAAACAAGTGATTTTTTTTTAATATTTTCTCACATCACACATGCTACACGATGCCGCTTAGATGACAACTCAGAAAAATTGAAACTACGAAAACGCACACATCGTCTCAAAATTAATTACAACAATAAATCGAAATCAAATTTTTTTGTGAAAAAATATATAAAGCATTTCGTAATTAAATCTGTACAAGTAAAAATTAACAGAAAATTTAAACTCAAAATCAATGTAAATTATACTCAAAAAATTCTAAATGTGCTCGTGTATTGCATTTGTGTAATCATACTTAAACTTGTCGATAATATGCTATAACCGTTATTGCTAGAGCGTTACGGTAACTGTGCTCTAAATGCAATGTAACTGTGCGGTTACTGTGGATGTTACTGTAATTGTAACTGTAACAATTTTTTTAACTGTTACTATAAACATTACTGTAAATTGTATTGGTATTGGCGCTGTAATTGTTATTGTTGTAGAAAGTGTTATTAAAATTGTACAGTGACTGTAACAGTTGTAATTCTAGCAGTTCTAACAGTATTTGTCACTGTAATTGTTACTATAACAGTTGTTTGCAGTTGAAGCAACAGTTATGTTAACAGTTACAATAACAAATACAGTGACTGTTACAGTAACTAACTATTACAGTAACTATTACAGTAACTATTACTGTAACTATTACTGTTACAGTAACTATTACTGTAACAGTAATTGTTACTTTAATTATTATTGCAACAGTAACTGTTACTGTAACAGTTACTATATTTGTTACGGTAACAATTACTATATTTGTTACTATCACTGTTGCTGTAAGTGTTGCTGTAACTGTTACTTTAACTGTTTCTGTTAATGTCACTGTTATTGTAACATTTATTGTAACTTTTACTACTGGATAAACTGTTACTGTAACTGAAACTGTTATTGTAAATGTTTACTGAAGCTGTAATTGTTACTATAACTCCACAGCAAATTGTTACTGTAATTGTTACTGTTGATTTAATTCTATAGTAAATGGTTACTATAACTGTTACTGAAGCTGCAACTGTAACTGTACAATAATTGTTACTAAAATTTTTACCGCAGCTGCTGCTGTAATTGTAACTTTTGCTATAATTGTTATTGTAATTCTACTCTACAGTACATGTTACTGTAACTATTACTGTAATCGTTGCAATAATTGTCACTGTGGTTCTTATTATAATTATAGTAACTGTTACTGTTACTACCACTGTAACTGTAACAAAATGTTGTTACTGCTACTGTAAACAAACTGTAGTGTACTGTAACAGCACTGTTACAACTTAGTTTCCACACTGTTAAAAAGCTGTTACAGTACTGTCAAAGCACAGTAACTACACTGTTACAGAACTGAAAGTGTACTGTTGTTGTGTTGCATTGTAAATTGTGTACAATCTCGATATGTACTCGTAGTTGTAGTTTTTGCACGCAAAACCTAAACGTACCAAACAATAGGAAAATAGACTCAATCGACATTCCTGTGCGCCGATGTTTGCCATTTAGGCAGTAGCGAGTTGTTTTTGTAGACCCTTTTTCGCAACAAGTTTTTGTTGTTCACACAGAAATTGAATTGAATCGCATTGAATTGAGCTGATCGATGGAATGAAGAGGCGCTGCGCAAAACTTAATTCAAATCTTTAAAGTACAATTGAGCTTTAGACACAAATCGAAAGCGAAACCTCTAGTTTGCTTGAATTGTTGTAAAATAAAGACTTAACAAACAAAATATATACATACTTATTGCATATAAAATATCAATAAATTAATAACCCTCAAAGCTTTCAGCTAAAGTGCACACACACACACACACAAACCCCACTATGAATATTGCAATTTTTAGAAAAAAGACAAACAAAAACCAACAAGTTAAAACACTGAGAACGCAAAACAATATACAATATATACATATATGTATGTACATTGTACAATTGGACAATTTGTCCTGTCGTTCATGTTGTTTGTTGAGGATAATCGCAATCGAATGCAATCTATGTTTTTAAGTGGAGCATTTTGTACACTTCCCTCCCCCGCACTGCTACTCAAAAGCAAACCAAATTAGAGACCAAACAATGTATAACCAAATACTATAAACTTTTGTAAAAACTTTACTGTCAACGAACTCGTATTCGTATGTATGATTTACAACACATTCTATGTATTTAAATATTATAGTTGAAAATTGTAAAAATCCAAAATGCTGAGAAGAACACAGACGCAGCGGCAGACGCCAAGACGCCAAGGCACCGTCATTGCATTGCTTGGCCTTACACACACATGTACTATACATACGTATACACGTTAAGCTATATACCTATATATATAATATATATATATATATTTGTATTTGTGTATGTAGTGTGCTTGTTACATTTCACTTTTCATATAGAAAATTATAAAATTACGCGAAATTTGATACCAACAATTTCTAAATGACTATTGAAAAAAACAAAATTTGAACTATTCACTTAAATTTAAAGTGAATGAATTTATTGTTATTGTGGAGAATAGAGCAACTGGTGGATGTGGGTAGTGGAGGTGTGTGTGTGAAAATTGTCGACTCGGTATGATTTATGGAGATTTTAGTGTTAGTAGAGCGTAGGGTTGAGGTTAGGTTCGGTTATGTGGCAACTATGAACTTGATTAATTGATTTAATTGTTTCTACAAAGCGTTGTCTAACCTTTGCAATCTTTCGTAATCAATGCAAATCTTTGCATTAACTCGCGCATCTGCTTTTGGACCCCTTAAGTCGCAGAGTGTTTCGGATAGCCTATTTAAATTAAAAAATTTTTAAAAATTTTAAAAATTAAAAAAAAATTAAATTTAAAAAAAACAACTTTTTTTTCCGAATTCTTTTTTCAAAAAACTTTAAACATATTTAAATACTTGTTTACTATTTTTTCGTGAGTGTTTACAATTATTCGAATTGGCTTGATTCAAATTTAACTAGGAAAGGAAATAGTGCAGGAAATTCAAGCCGTTTGATGTGTGGAACTCTCAGTGGCGCACACAGGACTTTATTTTGGAGGGGTTTTGTACAAAATTTGTTAGCCCAATACCAATGACTGTGACGTATTTGCCGCCCAAAATATTTGAAAGATATGGATATTTGGGAGGGATTTGAACCCCTCACTTGTGTGCACCACTGAGTACACCCCATTTCAGGTTAGAAAAGAGAGAAGGTATGCAGCGTAGGACGCATTTCAACTCGAAAAGCCAAATGTCTCATTGGGAATTTCAGTCTCACTTCAAGTTACATCAGTTCGTCTTCTTGATAAGGTTGAGTAGATTCAAAATTGAATCAACAGTTTTGACCCCAAGGTACGGAGTCGGCCCTTCTATGAAGCCAAGTAATGGTACAGCAGGTGTTTTCAACGTTTTCACTTCGTTTCGACAGCATTGGAAGATATCGCTTGACGAGAGGCGCTATTTAAGGGCATAGTCTCTATAACCCACTGTTAAGTGAAAACCCCCAACGAGTTGCCTTATAGAAACACAGCATAGTAAAGTTCAATTTTTTTTTACATACAGAATAGATTACAGTGGTTGGCAGTTGACCCATCTCACCATCTCGTCAGCTCCTTTGTTCCGTGTCACCCTCGAAGTGGCCAGAAACCTAGCAGAGAGTGTCCCAGAGGTGTTGTCGTATGTTTTGAAGGTATATGCGGCATTGCTGTACCACCTTTAGCAAGGCGGCACTTTGCAGGGCACTGCGCCATTGGTAGTGTCGTAGAAAGGCTTGGCTTGCCCCATCCAGACTACTGTTCTAGCTGCCTCTTCCTCGCAGAAATTTAATCAGCACCTCTTAAGCGAATGCTACGATTTATGCTACGCCAGTGAAGAACATTGCCAGGTTCAGTCAACACCGAACACAGGATGACAAGTGCTTGCCTAGACTCTCTTCGGGCATTGCAATGGACCTTTTGAGGCCTGCCAGTGTATTTGCTGAAAAATCAGCAAGCTACCTGTCTTACCCAACCTAACCTTACCTCAGCTTAAAATTCCCACAAGATAGGAAAAGCGCGAGTGCTGCGATTTTTAATTCATTTACCCACTAAAGCAGAGACCTAAAGTAATTATTATCCGTGCAGCCGATGGCCAAAGTCGCTAGTGCTGCTACTGAAATACATATTTGTATAATAATTTATTGCTGTAACATATAAATAAAATAAAAAAAACACATGAATACAAAATTACCATCCATATTTTTGGAAATAAAAAAATTGCCCTAATTTAAGAAATGTCTATAAATATTGCTTTATAAAAATTATCCCCAGTAAGACATTTTTTACGTGGCCTGTAACTATTATCATGTAATAAATATTTTTGAGTTGCATAATAACTGTTATAAAAACCAAGTAATATATATTTTTCATTGTCAATAATTATTATTTTGGGATTTTTATTTACGTTGCTTCATAACTTTTATTTATGACTATTTTTATTTACGTTAAAAAATTACGTTAAATAAAATTTCTCAAAATAATAGTTATCGGTAACGTAAATAAAAAAGTCATAAATAAAAGTTATGAAGCAACGTAAAAAGAAAACCAAAAATTGTTAAATTACTTTTGATTTGCAAAAAAATATTTGTTTTTCATAACAGTTATTATGCAACGTAAAAATTAATTGGCGCAAATAATAATTATAATCAACAAAAAAATGTGTTACATTTTAATAGTTACATTGCAATTATTTTCTTAAAAAACTTATAATAGTTAAGCCGCTGCACTAAAGAATTGCTTATTCAAGGACCCATCCGAGGCCAACCACATCCGTACGACATTTTCCCACTCACCTCCACTGCGGTTGCGCTAAAGCCGGCTGCGAACTGCGTTTCGTACCGTCACTCACAAGTCGGTGAGTCGGTAAGTTGTGAGCTGTGCAGGTGTTTTGAGTTCGATGCCGACCCATCGACGACCGCCGGGCAGCGATGTGACCTCATGCCAATGTGTGTGTCAATTATTTGGTATCAGCCTTAGCGCAGCCCCACGAACTAATCGAACATGTACTAACTGTCGTCGAGCCCGGGTCGTGTGTACCGACTAACTGTTGCGAGTAGCCAAATTGCACATTGGCCACGTACTCTAATTAGTTGTTGTTTTCGTGCGTGCATTGTTGAAGTTTTGTAGAAACGATTTGGGTCTGCGGACGAGATTGTCTTCGTTTTAATGCGTTTTGCTGTTTCGTTGTTGTGTGTAGCCTAAATTACGCGTATAACATATGGTAACTTCTGTCAATTAAATTGTAGACTGGATCATTCCAAATAAGCATTCAAGCACTTCAAAGCAAACATTTTATGCGAACCGAACTAAAACAATAAATTTGCAATTGACTAATGTTTGGTAAAAGGGACTTTTTGAAAAAACAAATTAAATTAAAACAGCTAGAAATAGCAACTAAACATAATAAATGATCGGAAAAGCATTGAATATTAAAAATAATTTAATAATAAATGAAAACGCATTGAACTGTATGGAATGCCTAAGCAAGAAAAAATTAAAATCTAAATATAGTCAAATAAAATTAAATGAAATAAGCAAAAGAAATTCTTACAAAACCTAAATGTACTTAAGTGAATTTGTTATTGAAGCAAAAGCAAAAACAAAAAAGAAAACCTTGTGAAAAATGCGCTTAAATAATGATAATTTTCGTACGGAACGTTGGTGTTGCGCCCTGCGTTCGTCTGTAGTGGTTTTGTAGTTGGTTTTTTGAATATTTACGCCAGCATAGAGGCGCCAAACTGGTGAAGCATTACTAAATTACTCAGTACGTATGTAAATTACTTGAACAGATTATGGACAAATGCAACATTTATTATACGAAACACACATATACACACAAACACATACATACACATGCATATACTTAGGATAAGAGCAGAGCAAAGGCAACACAACAGCAGCGCCGACTGTCTTTGTTTAGAGATATGCTTCCCGGCAACATTTTCGTGACAAACTGCTCGCACATATTCCGACCCATTTTCAATTTTTCTTCAATTATGTGCCCCGAATCTAACTGACCTTCTTGCACCAAACAAAAGTGATCCTAAAAGTTTAGGAACAAAATCTAAATGTGAGAGTCAAAGGAAAAAATATGCTTTGAGTATTGCTTTGTGATTGAAAATACAAAAAAACAAAATTGAACTTTGAATAGAAATAGAACTTGAAAATAGAATTTGAAAAAGCATTAACCCTTTCGACCCCAAATTTTACCCTGTCTCGATATTACTTTTTGGTATTTAAATCTGGAAACATTTGCCTAAGAAGTGTGCAAACGACATTTGAAGTCGCCAGGCCTCTTTGTTAGAGTTCTAGAGCTAGTTTTAGCTTAAAACGGGTTAAATCAATTTTGTATCAATATTTTTTAATTACAGAAAATTTATTTAATATTTATGGAAAAATACAAAATTATCACTTATTAAAGAAACAGGGTTTCGATCAAACGCGCCCAATTCGTAGACTTCAATTAGAACACAAACTTTCCCTGATATCGCTGCAAATTATTGGAAATTATTTTGGGGATAACAGTAAAATTTGTATCATTTGCTTTGAATTCACTTCTAAAAATATTAATTTGTTGGTGCCTACTTAAATTGGACACATAAATCAATTGTAGCTTTTGCTATAAGATGACAAATAGGTGAAGTTGCTCTCAGGCAACTTTGGGGTCGAAAGCGTTAAAGACTAAAAAACATAAAGCGCGTTGCTTCAATCCGTCGCGTCAAAACTTCTAAAATACAAGAAATGCTACACAATGATACCCCTTTTTATATTTTAATTTAATTTTTTCAAAAACAAAACGATGTGATGAACTTGAAATATTTTCAACTTCTTGCGTTGGTTCCATTGCTGGCTTCATTTGACGCGCCCATTGTACTCTCTTCCATATGAATACTTGTGTTTAACACTAGAAAGGCCATTGCGGTCATTTTGGCGGTTTTTCATTTTTAAATATCTATATATGAGCCGCTCAGTGCACAAATCGATTAACTCCATAAAACAAAAAGTTGAGAAATGCGATGAAATAAAAATTTGTTTTTTAAAATTCCCTTTATAATTTAAATTCAAATATATATATTTTGTCGTTTAATGGTGTTAATCTTTACTATTCAGGAAAGTTTTAATAAATATAAAAAGTTATGACTATACCAAGTGCTTTGACACTTAAATTTAAGATTTTTCAAAAAGTGGAGTTAATCACTCTGTGCACTGAACGGCTCATATATATATAGAATATATGTATATTCTTTAGTATTTCTATCAAATTTTGCTTTGATGACTTTACTTTTTTTATCGGGTTCTACAATTAGGGTTTTACAATTACAATTTTCGAGATATCAGCGGATATAGTATGTAGTCTTGTAGGTATGGATAACTTGCGCTCTTTCTCGTGTTAAGTCGAGCTGTCAAAGCGAATAAAGCAACGGAATGAAGCCACGCGCTTTATGCATTTTAGCCATAAGTTACAATAGGACTCTGCAATGTCAGATTCACCAGTACTCGTTAAGGGAGTGTTCCCGGGTAGAAGTTTGAAAAAATCGATTTTTTTTTTGGCGTTTTATTGTACCTTATACTATATACTATCACCCCCAAAGTCGTTTTTCAATCCGCAAACTCAGTACCCACTTTTTTGCATGTTAATTGAAGTAATCTCAGCTCTTTTTGCTCCGCTGATACATTGCGCATGATACTTTAAACGCGTTTTTCTCGAAACCAAATTTTTTGTACTGGCCGATAACTTTTCTCAGCAACTATGAGAGGTATCGACTTGAAATTTTGGGAAAATGTTCTAGATAGTTTTCGTTGGATGCTAAACCAAAGTTTTCATCAAAAAATTATTGTTAAATATATTTTCAAGCACTCTAAAAGTAAAAAAAGGTGGCAAAACTGGACAATTTTTTTTCATATGGCCGCCATTTTGTTTCTAATCAACATTTTGACTAAAATTGTGGTTTAGCATCCGCGGAATTTATTGCAGATTAATAATTGCATACCCATTTCAGTTTCACATTACTGGTTCCCGAAATTTCTTATCGGCCAGCAGTGAAAATCAGCGTGACAAGGTCACATTGACCACTGAAAATTTGTACTTAGAAAATAAAATTTTTTGACACAAATATGAGTTTCTGTTCTCCAAATAATAAGGAACAACAAGCAAAAAATCAGAATATTGCATGTTGCCTTGTAGCTCCAAAATAATTTTCTGAAAAACAGCCTAAAATCGGCATTCTAGACGGGAACACTCCCTTAAAGAACGGCATACTGAAGAAGTCTATTCTTATTTATGGAATTCAAAAAAACAGCTTTAAGCTTCTCAAGCTTTAGGCTTCGGCCTAAGAACTAAACACATTAAATTTGTTTGTCTCAATTGTTTTCTATAAATACTTTTCTAGTTGTCCTTGAGCGCTTTTCAAACTGTATGCCGCAAACTAAGAGCGCAAACACAACACGCAGACACAGACATATATCAATATATCGTATAAATATATATTTATTTTTGTACTAACTACAGAGCCTTTGAAGAGACACTGTCAAAACCATAGTTTGACACCTGAAATGAACACACACACACACACATAGCATCTAAATTATATAGTTTGAATGAAAGAACCACAACTGAAATAGCAACCAAGTCTTAAAAAAGATGTCAATGTATAGATTTCGATTTCGAAATTGTGTAAAAAATTGCAATAGATGGCATAGCTAACTAGAAATCGCTGCAAAGCCGTAATGAAATTATTTGTACATAAATCAATACGCCTACAAATGTTTCAATCCCTCACTTCCAAGCACTGACAGTTTGAGAGACGCCCACAAGTTCATTAGAGGCGCACCGCATTCAACACAAAACGTTGTCAAATTGTTCATGGCCTCATAGGTTCACAGTCCGCTCCTTGAGTTGCACGTGTACAGGGTGCACGCAGTCACATTGTGTGCCCTGTATTTTGTACAAATTGTTGTAAATGTTGTAGTGTTGTAGGTGAGGATGTGTCGAGTCTGTGGACAGCACATCCCCGTGGAATGGCGACACTGCATGTAAAAACCGCCGAGCATTCGACTCTTTTGCAAATGTTAAATTTATTTACATACATACATGCTTAACTATTTAGCAAAATAGAAAAAAACAAGTAACATTCAAATACACCGTCAAGTGTTGAAGAAGTTGTTGATGCGCTTGGTGATAGATTATTTAGTTACACTGGCTAACTGCATAACTAAACTAAATTTAGTTAAAAGTTGTACCAAATAAACATACTTACAAACAAAAACTGTAAGCATATAAATACATACATACGGACAGACATGCATATAGACATCCAGAAAACTGTTATACCTTATACATACATAAGTACATTGAATATACACACAAAATACAAAGCATATAAATTAAATGTAAAGTCATTTGAATTTTTTCTGAAAATAAAATGCATATTATTCAAAATAAACTGTGTATTCATTTTGTGGTCGTCGTTTTTATCGTATTTGTTATATGATGAAATTTATAAGTCGTAGGAAAAAAAAGTTTGACATGAAAGTTTAGCAGTCTTAAAATAATTATTATCCATATTTTTTGTCAATAAAAAATTGCCCTAATTTAAGAAATTTCTATAATTATTGCTTTATAATAATTCTTCCCAATAACAATTTTTTTACGTCGCCTGTAACTATATTTTGTATTGTAATAAATATTTTTGAGTTGCATAATGGCTTTTTTATTTACGTTACCGATAACTATTATTTTCATAACTTTTATTTATGATTTTTAAATTTTCGTTGCCGATGATTATTATTTTGAAAACATTTTTTTATGTTGAATTATCATATTTTGGGTATGAATTGATTTTTAATTATTTCAAATTGACGAACGCAAATTAACTGCAAAAACCCAATTTCCACCAACAACTAAACAATTAAAAATCAATTCATACTCAAAATGTGGTAAGGCAACGTAAAACAAATTTCTATAATAAAAGTTATGAAGCAACGTAATAAAATTTTCTTTGAAATAATAGTTATAGGCAACGTAAATAAAAAAATCGAAAATAAAAATTATGAATCAACGTAAAAAAAATGTTTAACAATAGTTATCGATAACGGTAAATAAAAATTATAAAGCAACGTAAACACAAAAAATCCCAAAAAAAATTATTATCGAGAACGAAAAAAATATTTATTTCTCATAACAGTTATTATGCAACGTAATAATAATTATAACCAACAAAAAAATTTATGTTACATTTTAATGGTTACATTGCAATTATTTTCTTATAAAACTTTTAATAGTTAAGTCCCTGAATTTTAGGCATCCTGGAAACATTCATTGTCCAAGGTGTTAACAGACATTAACGGTCATCACATGGATGAATAAAATATATTTTGTCGAAAAATAGTTGCTTAGACCACTTTTCAAAATTAATTCTTTTCTGAGAACGGAAGATATCAGAGGAAGTAAATACATTATTCGACAAAGAAAGAATGATTCTTAAAATACAAACAAATCCAGACACATAATTTCACATACTTTTTAGATGTTTTCCTCTAAGTTTTGGAAATTTTCAGGTTTTTAATTTTGACAAATATTTTAAAATAAAAGTAAAGTAGAAGCCTTCGTAAATTTTGAGAAAACATTGTAACCGAAAATGTCCACATCAATTCTTAATCTATATTGAAAGTTTTAGCAACTTCTTGCTAACCGTGTACTTTAACGATTTTTTTTACTTAGTAGTCTAAAAAACAGAAAACATGTGTTTAAATATTTTTGTGAAAAAAGTTCCGACTTTGAGCAGATTTCGCAGACACACTGACTAATTTTTTGCACAAATTTTTTTGGATTTTATTGGTTCGAGTTTTACCTTTCAAATGACATCAAAATCGTTAAATTGTGAGACTACAAGTTTTTTCAATTTTGTCTATGGAATGCGTCACTGTGTAACGCACCAATATCAATTAATTTCTTATATAACGAGTTGATTTGCCTCCTGTTAAGCTAGAAAAAGAGTTGCCAAATGCAGCCCGAATACTTTTCCCAACCCAATACTTGTACATACTTGTACACAATTGAGGGCATTTCAGCGCGTTAAACTACACGTTTGAAAACTATTCTAGTTAAATCGCCTTTTATAAATATTCAAATGACCTAAATTACTTTTACTGGTATCAATATTTTTTTTATTTCGATAATCATTTTACACAGGTCAGCTAACATTTTCCAGAACACTTATTCAAACAATGTTGAACAATTTTCCACTCTGACTCCGTTTGAAGAACGCTGGCAAATAGAACACTGGCAAAAATACAAATGAAACATTGGCGTTGTGGCTCTGACTTTGGTTGCGGTAAGTTAGTTGTGCTGCTCCTCCTCTTGGCGTACGTGATCGACGTACAAAATGATGTCCAAACGCAGCTGAAGTGAGCGTAAGTGTATTGGTATGTGTGTGCGTTCGTGTGAGTCAGCAGTAGAACCGGCACAACTCGCTTACATACGCGAGCCGCAATCTATTCAATCGAATAAACAAACAAATTATACTCGTCTTCCGGCAATGAAACCCAATTCAACGCCCACCCCTGAGCGCTTTGCTCGCTCTGGTATTTAAAATGTCTGCCGACCTGGCCGACCTGGCTATCGACCAACCACAAGCGTGCTTACAGCGTGAAGCGCCGGTCATGGACAAGGATATGCAACAGAGCGAGAGAGTCGACAGTCACTGCACTGTGAAGGTGCGACTATATCATTCAAACAAGTTGTTTTCCTATTCAAAATTAAGGCGCTTTTAGCGTCACGTGTAAAGCATGCAAGCTGGCAATGTTTCAAAGTTAGTGACAAATGGCTCGCGCAGTGAGTTGTTGTACGTGGTTCAAGGCCGACCAAGTTTGAGGTCGATACAAAGTTCTAGAGAAGCTTTTCAGCTGCATTGAATAAAACACCGCAACAAAGTTTCTTTCATTCAATTTATGTAATAAATTATTTTTATATGTATATTTTTTGTTTAAAATAGTTGTTTACATTGTTAGTTGCAATCTATTTTATGCCTTTGCGCTTTCAATTCTCTTTCATATCTAATACACGCTATAATACAAATCAAACTCAAACGAATATAAGCAATAAAACCGAACGAATAAATTTAAATACAGTAAATTTGTCTTGCTTCATTGGATTTATTCTCATATTCTTTGCAGTACTGAGCGACGAAAGGCTTTACGCTCCACCCACAAGTGCTCCTAAACAACGCATGCGTTTGTTAACAAAATTGTCAAATCCTACAGTTAATCATTTAAACGTAACATAAGTAAAGTATATATGTACAGATAATCGTAGTTGTATTTCTATTTAGACATATCTTAGTTTGGATGTGAGCGATATATGCAAGCGAATGGGTGTGTTTGTATGCGGGTGCGTGTGTGGGTGTGTGTATATACATTTCGCGTTGAGCTCAACACTCTACCACAGAATTTAGGGCTAGGGCTACACTAGAGAAGAATTGCTAGTTTGGCATATAAAAATAGTGTATATGGATACAATGTAGGTATAACAATTGAACTGCGTTGAGAATTTCTTGCTTTTCATACACATTTAAGCTTAAACGATGTACAAAATGTTATAATAAATTGAGATATTCGCAGTTTTCATTGTTGATGACATCGAAACAGAATTGTGGGTGTAAATAAAAATATTTAAATATTAAATTTCAATATTTAGCAATAGCATCATACATTTTTGCATATTATTGTAGTCGTACGTAGTTTAGGTTTTTAGTTTGTTTGTGTATTTCAAGCTAATTCACACTTATCAATTAATACTTCCAGCTATGGACAAACATGAATTCAGTAAAATCGAATTGTTGTAACACTTTGCCATTTTCTTAGTACCTGTTTTCTATTTTCTCAGCTCCGCTTTTCGTTTCAGAGTCTCGTTTTAAGCTTTAACGCCTGAATGACTTAGGAAACTCCTCGCACGAAAACCAAAGCTGTACAATTCATTAGAATTACATTAACGGGGTTTTCTCATCTACAAAGACTAAATAGTTTGTTTGTTGGTTGGTTGGTTTTAGCTCAAACTTAAGTTGTTGCTGTTTTACGAATAGGTACAATGACGTTGTTAAGACAACAATGATGACGACGACGATAATTGCAACGATGTTGGTAGCAACAGCTTCAGTTCTGAACGACACCAACAGCAACATTAACACCGATGTGAACGACGACTTATTGTGGTGTTACGTGCAAATTTCACTCGAATTCGAATTTGAATTCGCGATCGTCGCGCCACTCGCGCTCAGATTCGCATTGGTGGGTGAGTTGGCGTTGCTATTTGAGATTGTGTGTGTGAGCTTATTGCTCGCATTCGCAATTGAATTCGCATTTGGATTGGTATTTGCATTGGTTGTCGGCGCTGTCGCTGCCGTCGCCGTCGTTGTGCGTGTGCTGCCGCGCTCGTTTGTATTTGCAACCGCTGGCGAATGTGTTTTACTATTTGTTACTTTGGCATTGTTCTTGTTGTTTTTGCAGCGATTCAGCGCTGCTTCACGCTCATTCGCATCGAAATACCAGACCGTAATGGCGTAGCGGGTGCGATGGGCGGGTTGTACTTCGTGGGGATTGCGTTTGTCAGACCAGAAAAATATCAGCCGATCGAACTTTGGCTCTATATCGGCCACCGAATTTCCATGCTCCGGGAAAATTCTACAAGGCAAACCAATAATATAATTTTAATAAAAAAACTAAGGAGACAATTTCAAATTTCCGCAACTTACCGTAAAACGCCGCCACTACACTTCGTATCCCAATTGACATTCAAATAGTAGATGGCGGTTATGACACGCCCATCCTTGTTCGGGTTATCTACGTGCACCACGTATTGCGAGCCAGAACCAGGGTAGCAAGCCACCATAGCCTAAATGGCAGAACCAAATAAGACAACATAAGACACGTTAGCGATTTTGTGTAAATTATATGCCGACTCAACGCTCACACGAATGCACACACACTTTTATACAACAAGCGTGTGTGTGCTTTTAAATTAATTTACAAAATGTTACGCATACGCACCTTTGTTCTTTCTTTGATATTGTATTTTCCCAATTGGCCATTGTTTTTCATTGTATTTGCTCGGCAAATGACAGCGTCAACCTGTAAAACAACAATTCGTTTATATTAGTTCACTTGAACGCTAATAATCACATTTACGAGCACCTACCTGATTGATCAGATAACCAACGTTTGCACAGCCTGGCTCGACGCCCTTCACCCAAGTAATTTTATCACCGCGAATTGTATGCAATTCCTCCTCCCTTAAGTTGTTCACTAATTGACCATCCTGCAAACAAAAAAAAAGGACATTTATATTGAAAATTGTCCATGGGCAGCAAATTATGCGCAACACTTGCCTTGAACACACCGGCCGCATACATGCGATGCACTTCGTTCAGGATTTGCAGGCCTTTCTCCACGCCCAGAAAATCATCGACCACCGACAATCCGTACTGGTTCATGTCGTTGATGATATTCCGGCACAGCTCATCGTAGCGCCGCTCGCTGCAAAGAGAACACAAAACGATAAAAGAGAGCTGCAACATTTAATCAACTCTCAGACGGAGTAAGCAAATCTGCGAACGCGACTCAACTAACGTCCAACGAAAAACTCGACCATGAAGGTGATAGCAAAAATAGAGGTAAGAAACGCAAGTCAAACGAATCTCATCTAACTGCCGCTAAACAAAACTCAAATCAATAGGCAATGTATGAAAGTTGTCTCAACCAAAACGATATGGGAAAACAAAAACTGCAACATTTAAAGAAATTTCCAACCAAAGAAAACATTGACTGTTTAACTGTTTGTTTCAGTGTACTTGCCCGCACAGCTCCGAGGCATCATCCTCCATCTACTGCAAATGATTTCGATTTTTAAAGCGTGCCACTTGCGTGGAGTATACGTGAGGACTCAGGCATTTACGCATCTACGCGTAGAAGCGTCTAATTTTGTACGCAGTTGACGGGAATCAGTCTGGTCAAGGACAAGCAAATTAAGATTTTTATCTGACTGAAGTGAATGAATTACATGACGACGTTTGGCATTTACCGAGGCGAAAATTGATTAATAGAGATGCGTAGAACCACCTGATTCTGATAACGAAGAAGCGTCAGAAAGCGGAATCTACGCATTTTGAACAAGTGCCCAACTAAGTTTATTCACTAAAATACAAATTCCCACATTAGACATTTTTTTCCTTAAACCAAATTGACAATGTTTTGATGATAGTAAGAATTATTGGCATAAAATGATTCAAGCACTGATCGAAAATAGCTATTATTCTCAATTTTTAATTAACGAAAAATGTTTAATTGAGAAATCAATAACTCACAATAAAACACAGAAATGTGAAGCATACCAAAATAGTTTTTAGTTTTTGCGTATTTAAATATAATTTATAATATTTAGCCACAAATAAAAAGAATCGTTGTCTTCAGATATAAACTGAAATTGAAACATTATTGTTAAAAAAAATATTTTTTACATTAAATTCTTTCCAATACACTTTTTTAGCCAAAAGTAAGAATAGAAAAAAATTTTAATTAAAAAATTATTTCCATAAAAATTATTTCCATAAAATAATTTTTTTTTTAGTATAACATCAGTTTGTAGTTTATATTTTCCTTTAAAAATAACAATTTTTTTTATATTAATTTTTGATTTAAAAAAAATAGTCAGTCAGAATTGCAATTAATAATTAAATTCATAACAATAAAGAAATGGTTTTTACTTTTTACGGAAAAAATAAAAATCAGAAAATGAACGACGTGTTTGAGAAAAACAAATATAAATCAAAAAGTTATCGTTATTTTTAAGAAAAAACAATTATAACAACTGAACTTTGTTTTTTTTAATAAATAATTCCAGTATTTTCAAAATACAAATATGGCTATGTGTGTACAGTGAAAAAGTCTTCGATGCGCGATTGCCACTTTACCGCAAGTAAACTTTTCTGTATGGCAATTTCTCTTGATTGATTATTGAAATTTTAATTTTTTAAAAGAAAAAAGCCGACCGAAACGCTGATCCTCTGAAAATGATCAGCAATGCATACAAACAGAATTTGAAAATGTTGGTAAAATTACTTGACGTAAATTTGAAAGTTTTAACGTAACAAAAACAATTGAGGTACCGTTCACTTGACGAAACCAAACATTCATTGTTATCGTAAAGAATGTGAATGCTCAAATAAAAACAATTCGTAGGGTGAAAAACAACATAAATATTCGTTATATCGAATAGCAAATTTCACTTTTGTTCGTACTATAGAACCATCAATAGAAAAAATTTGGCCGTACGTTAAATCGAAAATTCGTTAAATGGGAAGTTCGTTATACTGGACGTCCACTGTACTTTGTAATGTGGGCTTTTCAAAAGATTCGATTTTCCGGACATTTAAGTGTTCAAATATGCGCCAATTCCTAAATTTTAATTTTCCATTAGAAATGTTTGCACATTACTCAAAATCCTTTTAGAACATTTACAAATTTAATTAAAATATTAAACTTTCTTTCGGGAACAAAATTTAAAATGTATTTTCAAAGTGTTTGACTAATTGCAACAAAGTATTGAAAGTATGTGTCAATCTCTTAATTTTGATTTAAAACGTCTTATTATTTCAAAATGTTACAAAGGACACTGTGCTTGAAAAATAGAACTCAATTTCTTTTAATAGAAGTTTTAAAAAAGCCTTAAGAAACGATTGGATACACTCAAATTTCTTTGAGTGTCATTTAAAAGTTATGAAAATGAACAGAAGATTCTTCAGAATACGGCAAAAATTGTCAAATTAGTTACCAACAAGTTTCATTATAATAAAGTACTATATTGATAACAAGAAGTCTGAATGGGTACAGATTCAGGCATGTAGTCTCACTGCAACCAAAGAGGTCCTATTGCCACGCAGTCCCCTTTTATTACAGACCCTCCCCCTTAAGCCTTAGTCTCAGAAGAAACGAAACTATGTCCTTGGAAGGATCTGTCCACTGAAGCTTAGTTAGTTTAATTGTTTTTTTTAACTCCGAATTCTGCTGGAATACAATTCCAGGATGTTTAGCTCTAATCTGAAAGCTTAAAAATTCTTTAAATAATCGTAACACTTTGTAATCAGTGTTGAAATCGGTATTAAAATTACGTTTGAAAATCGAACCGTTTATAGCTGCAAACAAGTTGAATATTTAAATTCTACTTGTTCAAGACAATTTTAGTACTGAAGTGCTTGAAAATATTTTTGACGGTTTAATAAGTTAAATCTCATTTTGAAGTAATAATAATTTTGAATCTAAAGAGAAGATACGCTTAAAATTAAACATCCTTACACACTCCTTAGACATCTGATGCAAAAATACACCCAAAAACTAGTCTTAAAAAACAGCCAACACTGCATACGAGTCACTTCTGTTATTGTTGTAATTACCAGTTGCCCAAATTGTCGCTGAAGAACTGCTCTGCATTGGTGGGCAGCGCTGGGCGCTTGAAGAACTTGTTGTAGTCCGTTGTCGTTGAAGCGATCATGTTTTTTCTTGGCACTTTCATTTGTGGAACATACGAAGCTCAATATCACAAGTATCGCGATTCTCGACTATATAATTTTTGCTTTTAGTTTTTGTTTTGATTTGTTTGCTGTTGCTGTTGCTGTAAGCAATTTGTTCGGTAGCACTTTGTTCGCGCAGCTACCGCACACTCAAACTTATTATCCCAGAACTAAACACCAGGCTCGGCATGCAATGCCACCCCCTGGCAGATGTGCTCACGATGACACACACACGCAGTGAGTTTCTAAGCGTTACACACACACATTCACAGCCACACAGACACCGCGATGGTTTTTGTTTAGGTTAGCGACGCGACTCTGATTTGCATTAGCGTTTTCTTAGGCGTTTTTTTTCAATGTTAGCGCTCGTGTATTATTTGTTATTTTTGCAGTTGTATCAATTAGTTGTGCTCTTTATGTTTGTACTGTCACTAGATTTGGGATTCACCAAAAACACGCCACGAGTATTGGCGGAAAACTGTCGGTGTTCCTTTGAACTTTACGGTTTAATTTCAAAGTAGTTGCAGCTGATGTGCGCCGCTTCGATTGGGGGTTTGTTGCTGTTAATACTGGGGAACGCACTCGTGTCGTTTAAGAACGACCGCACTCGGCGAATGTCAGAATTGAAATGAGTAAAATACGGATGCGATGGACTCCGAAATGTACGGCCGCAACGCATACGCAACGATGATGGGTCGGCGTCGCCGACGAAGACAACGATGAACAAGCAATGCGAGCACGAAGTGCGACAGCCGATAGCCAGCCAACCGCCAACCTCCCGACACCGAAATGTGTGCACAACAATCGATTCATCTAAAAACGACGGCAACGCCAGCGACGACGCTAACAACAAAAACATCAATAAGTCAGTAGCTGCGCAGCGAACCGAAGCAGCGGCAGTGTTTGTGTTTGGGCGGGTGTTGCCGTCTCCAGTCGATTTTTGGGAACGTTTATGGATTTCCGGCTTGAGCATTCGGGACATGGCTATACACATCGAGTCGAGACATAGCTAACTGATATAAGTTTCAACTAATTTATGGTTGAAATTAACCATAAAAAATTGTTAAAAATTATAATAGAGTAACCATTCCATGTGTATGAAAGACACCAACAGGCAGTGGCGCACACAAGAGGGGGTTGGGGGTTCCACGGCCCCAAACACAAAAATTGCTGGTAGAAAATATGGTTTCGAATGGTATTCGGCTTGAAAATTGTACGCAAAACCCCCCCAAATTAAACTCTATGTGCGTCACTGCCAGCAGGTTATGCCAAAGTTATGATGTTGGGATTTGATCTCAGGACTCGTTGTGTTGTGATTTACTAACCGAACTGCAGTCAAAGATTTTTAAAATTTTTTTTTTAAACCATAACCATATTTTGTAAATGCTGGTACAAAATATGGTTTCGAATGGTATTCGGCTTGAAAATTGTACGCAAAACACCCCAAAATTAAGTTCTATGTGCGTCACTGCCAGCAGGTAATTCAAATTTATGGTTTATATGGTGTTGGGATTTGATCTCAGGACTCGTTGTGTTGTGATTTACTAACCGAACTGCAGTCAAAGATTTTTCAAATTTTTTTTTTAATATTAAATAAATTTTGAGAATTATAATATTACAATATTATAAAGATACAAAGATTTTCACGCAGCAATATTTGTAGAAAAAGAAAGGCATTCAATTTTAGTATAAAATCTTAAGTTAAATCCTTAACTCAGTTGCAAATCGCTGTAAGAATACTTTTAATACTTTTTTGACACTATGGGATGAAAATCTCATGGTATCAAAAACATTTCTATAATTTTTAACTATTCGAAGTTTTGTTTATTTATTTATATTCTTCAGTCCGCAGATTAGGGCATTAATTACTAAATTCAAATAATCACAGTTCAAAAGTTCACAGTTCGGTGAGTGTTTATTTTCTACGAGATATGAAAATATTTTCTACTAACCAAAAGCTTGTTGAGGGATGCTTTCGCGAAAATGGGAAACACAAATAAGTACAAGCTTCATCCCCAGGGGATAAACGCAGTTGAGCTAAAGTGAAATACGTTCTCATATAAAAAACAATTTTGATAGATCCCTGCAGACACACTCTCCCCGCTTTGTCGCATTCGATTGGCATTTTCTCCCACTCAAGCAGCGACCTTCACGTCAATTCAGTGGATGCTTACAGCGTGCTCAGAGTGCACTAATACGTTGAAACTATATTTTGGGGATGAACAACAGCGATGTGTATGCTCACAAGCGCACGTGACCTTTTGTGCGTACGGGCAGACCAGTACGAATACGAGTATCGAGTACCACAATCGACGGCGCTTTTTCACCAGACGCATAAGCGGAGTCGAGCAAGCATTACCGATAAGAGACAAAAACAAATTATTGCATTTGAATCAATTTTAATGTTATCCGGTGCTATATAAAAATGTTGTCATAAAATTATACACAGAGGCCATAAAATGAATGCAAATCAGAAATTAATTTTGTAAAGGCCTTCTGACAAAATGTAAATAGGTACGAGTAAATCGAAGACAAGGTAGATAGATACGAAGACGCATATAGGTTGTTTTAGGCCATTGTGACATCCGAGACTAAGTGATTTATAGAAAAATACCGTTTTGTAACATCCTTTACACCAAAAAATAACATCTATTACTATTTAAATGCGTTTTAAATGCAATTAAAGTTTTCATAATTTCAAGAACATTTCCTAGGGGGCTCGACGACTACAACAAACTTTCATCGCAGCTGTTTATTTTTTACCCCAACTTTCAGTTGGGTGGCAACGACGCTCTCCATAACCCAACGTAACATCGTCTACCAACAACCAAATTTTGTTGATTTTATGGCTTTTGTTGTTGTGGTTTTTTGTTATAGGCATTGTTATTGTTGTTGTTGCTCTTCAGTGCTGCTTGTATCCACAGCGACATTACGAAGTACGAACGCTGTCGGCGTCGCTGCTATGGTTTGTGTGGTTGTTGTTGTTGCTATTGCCTTTGCCTATGCCGCTGCCTCCGCTTCTACACTCTAACCAACTCTAATGCCGAGGCCCAACAGTCATGATTTCGAGCACGTAGCGCACGGACCAACTGGATGGACGCTCAGTCTGTGTTGTGATTCGGCGCTAATTTTTTTTTTGTTTTTTGGGGGAAGGGGATGTTTTTGGTGAGGCAGAAGAAGCATACATGCCTCAAAAATGTTCACCACACGGAAATCGTAAAACACACAGTGAAGTGGGTCAATAATAGCCCCTCGACAAAAAAAATAACAACAACGAGCGTTAAATTAGTGTACGAAAAAGAATCGAAAAGTGTTTTAGGGCAAGTCAGAATGTGACAACAGCGAACCGCGCGTACACACATTAGACGGAGAGGCATTTACAGGGCGGCACGAACGTGCGAACAGACAGCAGAGGGTCTGGAAATGCCAGAGAGATTGGTGGAGTGCATTGGACTTTGTATTGTGTCAGTGTAACTTAACTTTGCCGGCATTACGCTGTCTGACGCTGCACTTGGCAGCTGCCTCCATTCGCCAAGGGTACATGCAATGACCTTGAAACCTGTGGCACAACTTCGACACCAGCAACGGCTACAGTCAAACAGCTAAGAAAAAACATAATGACCGCAAGAGAAACAATTAACGAGTACAGACGACGATGGCGGCAGTGGTACAAGGCGCATGTGCGCAAACGCAGGTAGGCGCATCATTCTTCAAATCCACGGACTGTTTGCCAGCTCAAAGATGCGCGTACCTGAAGCCACGTTCAAACTTTGTCTGCGTTGGAAAATGCACAGAAATGATTTGCGGCACGCAGTCAACGAACGCAGACAGACAAATGTTGAGGGCGGCCAGCTGTTTGACTGACAATGTGACCTGGCACGGACGAGAAAGCGGAGAAAAGTGCCGAACAACACACAGCACGCAACTGAAGCACGTAGACATTCGGGCTTTTCCCTGTTGTCTACTGGAAAAAAGCACCAAATAGCTCTACAATAAAAATAGGCAAAAAGCAGACTTAGATCCAAACTCGTTTCCCCCTGCCGCTTCGCAGCAACTGGTTCAATGTGCATGCCACACTTGGACGCACACCGTCTCCGTCGCCATCACTTTTCGCTAATTAGAGATTTCACTGTCAGCTGGGCGTTTATGCAATGTCTCACTTCAGATTTACACATTTTTGTTTTCACTTTTCACCGCGTTGAGCTGTTAACTTTTATAATTTATGTCTCGGAAAAGGTATGCAGGAAACAGCAAAAAAAGATTTTCAAGAATTTCGCAGAAATGTAATGTAAAACTTTCAAACGCATTTACTGTGTCTAACCCCCCGTGCAATTCATCATACTTAGCAGTCTGGCGATCATGATATTAATCTTGATAAAGTCCTCACTGGGCGTTTTTATCCACAACATATGTAAGAATTAAACAGTTTTCGATAACCTAAAATGTTTATTGACCCACAGTTTTTAACTTTTCGTCATTACTGATTCCCAGCGAAATTATGGATTGCAAGGAAAAGCAAGGCGCATTTCATGATAATTTCTAGAAGTTAAAACATTGACGAGTTCCATCGAAATGAATTTCGCTTTGCACACATAGATGGCGTAAGGTTTGGTTTGAAGAACTTCTGTAGAAGTTATAGTTTATCCCTTTTGACATTTGATAGCTGTCACTTTCAGCTTACCAGCTTACTTTAGAAGCAAATTGCACGCAATTTTGGTTCCAGCGGTTAATTCAGTGCAATTTTAAAAAGAAATGTAATAAAAAAACGCAAATGTTCAACAAATTGTACTGTTTTATTTTGATTTAGTAAAGTCAAGAAAGCAGCTGAGACTCACAGATAGATCTGTAAAGTTGTTGGTGTTAATTGCTTAACAGAATGCACGTATGAGATTTGGTTTACGAAATTTCGTTCTGGAGATTTGTCACTCCAAGATAATTAAGGTTTTAGTCGACCCACCGAAGTTGACCATAATTAAGTCGGAACCAGACGAGAGATTGAAGATTAAATGTAACACACTTACTTACTTAACTGGCCATAACAACCCGTTATCGGGTTACGGCCTGCCGCAAAACTTCTCTCCAGGCGCCTCTGCTTTGCGCGCGCCTTCTCCAGTTGGTCACACCAAGTGATGACAGGGCCTCTTCAACTTGGTCCTTCCACCGGAGACACGGCCTCCCTCTTCGCCGTCGACCTCCAACCATCGCATCGAACACCTTTTTCGCCGGAGCTTCGTCATCCATACGGCAGACATGACCGAGCCAGCGTAGCCGCTGGATGTTAATTCGCTGCGCTACGTCCATGTCCTTATACAGCTCATACAGCTCGTTATTGGTTCGTATACGATAGTCGTCACCAACACGTACAGGGCCGAAGATTTTGCGAAGTACCTTCCTCTCGAACACTCCAAGGGCCGCTATGTCGTTTCGTGTCATTGTCCATGCTTGTAATGTAACACACGCAACAGTAAAAAATCACTTAAAACGTCTTGGACCCATAAAGAAGTTCGATATTTGGGTTCCTCATGAATTAAACAAGGTTCACATAACACAATGAACCAATGTTTGCGATATGCATCTCAAACGCATGAAAGTCGACCTTTTTGAAAACGAATCATCAATGGTGATGACAAATGGCTTATTATTATTATGGCAAATGCAATCTTGATGAACCAGGACAACAAAGATTTGTGTATTTTGAACTGTTTTCAAGGAATGAAACGATCATTTCAGATGTTTACTGTCAACAACTAATGACAGTGGAGGAATAAATCCACGAAAAATGACCAGAATTATTGCAGTTTGGTTGGTAGGTTGGTTTGCATCAACAGGTTACCAATTATTCCGAAATTTGCACAAGTTAATGCGGATACCAATACCAATATTTTTGCACAGCATTATTTTGGTTCTGACAGGTTTTTAAGAAACTAATTGAATTCACTCGAAGATAATGCTCAATTTTTTTAATTAATCAAAATACTCATTTACACAATTTCGCAAATATGTTCACAACACTCTCAGAAAGCCAACGACAAAGCTTATCAAACATTGGAATCTAAGGAACCAACCTGGCAGTTTAACAATTAACGACGCAGAATATTTCATTTTACCGTACAAAATATACACATACAAAAATTGTGTCGCTTACTTAACCCATCGACGATCGAGCCAATTGAAAATTTTAAACAAATTCCATTTGAATTTTCAACAACCATGACATCACGTCCACCCATTTCCAGGCTGCACAAATCTGTGCGAAAAATTTTGGTTTTGTTTGTGAATGAGCGCTAAGCAAATTTAGAATAGAATAATAGAATTGCATAAGAAATCTTCAATTAGAAATTCAAAATAGCCAAAAAGATGAAAATGATACGAAAAATTTGCGTGCTGAAAAAATTAAATAGGCAGATAATGCCGACTTGAAATGCTGCTAAAATTAAGAATACATCTGCAACATTTCGTTGCTCTCAATATGACTAATTTTCGTTGTAAAAGCATTTTTCACAATGCTCCCACACACACATACACACTCTAAGGCGCATATATAGTACATAACATATATGACCTAGGCGATGATTATTGTTATGGCCATATCTCAGCGACTGGATAGGGAAAGCCCAGTGCGCGTGCGGTCTAAGCGCTGAATGAATGGAATTGTGCCTACGTGCCGCTGAAGTTTTTTTATGAATTACAACAACGCCGAAAAACAAGTGAAGTGAAGTTGAAGTGACTACTAGTGTCGATTATTTAGCGGCATTACAAGTGTATACAGCACTTGTGACCATAACTCACACAGCTGCAAGCACCTTCGCGCACGTTTTACGGCGCTTTTTTTACAATAACTTTAGTGATAGCGAAAAAAATTATGGATATTTTCAAGGGGCGAATGAGGGCGTTGATATCGAACAAGAGCGAGAGAGTGAAGGTTTGACCAATTATGGATTTATACTATATACTACACAGTGTTCTTTTAGGTTTTTCCTCGATAGTATAGTGGTTAGTATCGCCGTCTGTCGGGTTGTTTTTGTGGTATAAACTATTGCATATATTTATTGGCAATTTAAGCTGAAATGCGGGTAGTATGATTCATTGGTTTTTTTTAATATAAAATATATGTTTCTACTAAATACATAATATTGCAACAAGTTCAACAAGCTGATGAACTGCTCATCTTATTCATATGAAAATTTGCACGATTAACACATAGTTAGGCTGTGAAGCGTTAGGCCCATGGTTTAAGAGGCATTTTCAGGCTTGTTCAGGTACATTCAAAATTTTAAACTTTCAGCTCATGCTGAGTCAATGTTATTACTAGTTTTTGTTCTGGAATCCATATATAACGATTGCCAAGACTAATTTTTAGTTCAGTTTCATAACATTTTCACTTATGTATATTCTGCCTAGAAAAGCTTTTGTTTCTAATTAGTATTTTCTTTCAAACTTCTTTTAATATTGCTTAAGTAAAATTGTGTTTCATATAATAAAAAACATTTCACTCAGTGATTTTAGTATGATTTAGCAAAAGTGTTTCTAAGAAATAAAAAAAAACGAACCGCATGCTAATATTGCCAACTAATAAGGTTATCCTTATAGCGCAGGATAAGCAGAGACTGATTAAATGAAAGCAGCAGTGGACCATAACCTTCAAACTGGTTCTCGAATGTGTCCTAAAACTCAAAAGATGTGCCCTCAGTAATAGGTTAACTCTGATGTGGGTAACAGGATATGGCGATATGGAGCAAAATGAGCTGGCAGATGGTCTACCTAAGAGAGATCGGAACAAGACTTTTATGGACCCGAGACAAGAATTGGGCCATGGAATTTGAGGGTCGAGAGCTTGGTGCAGTGCATCGTGATAGGTGGAACGTCAACTGAAGGCAGCCTAGGGCAGTCTTAAAGATGCCAACGGGCAGCGAAACCGGAACTACATTCGAAAAGCTCTTAGAAGGCTGACTACATTGATAACGGGATACGGTACGGTTTAAGTTTGTTGAGTAAACTGTATATTGCGATTTCAAAAGGACGAAACAGCAGCGCACATTGTATGCGAGTTTTCGGCTCTATCTGGTAGAATGATGGGCATTCTGGGACTAATTTTCGAATTTAATTATAAAATTTAAAAAGACAAGGCAATTGCATTATAAAAAAAATAAGAGGAAAGATAGCTATATGTATTAATGAAAATAAAAGAAGGATGACAAGTTCAGACGCTAACAAAGAATTTCCAGAAATATAACTACAGATTTTCTTTAAAAAAATTACAAGTCTTGATACTATAAGCCTTGATACTATAAGTTGGGTGAAAAGACCAAAATAAATGCACGACTTTTATTTGAAAATTAATTTACTTTAGTTGCCTGCGATGCTCGCAAGATAGTTCAAATAAATATTTTAACATAATGTCAGAATTATATTTCGTTATGCATTTGTTTGCTTTCAGACTTAAAAGTAATTCTGTAACGACTCAGCAAATTTGTTGCTTTGCGTTCTAGACACTTGTTTTCGGTTTTATGAGCCTTCAAACAGACGTCATGAACCCTTTCGCTACAGATTTTTACTGGGGAAAGTTAAAATTTCAAATTTTACGTTTTATGTTTCTATGTGGTTATATTAGAAACATTCCATTAGAAAATTTTTAATTTTTATACTCGGACCCTGTATTTTAGAGTGTTTTTCTATAAGAGCAACCACATCGTTGTGGCTGTAATTATAACTTATACGAATAACGAATGCATAACGAAAATTTGAATATTTCTTCATTTACGTCAAAATTTTTTAAAACAAGGTATCTAAATTGAAAAAAAAGGCAAATTAAAACGTTATCTAATTTTGTCTGCTTCTTCTTCCTTTACTATGTCAATATATGCCATTACAAAAACTTGTATACCTTTCTTCGTTTAACTTAAATATTCAGTTTATTAATTTTGTATTTTTCCTAAAACTTCAAACTATTCTAAGGACCAACAAAAAAATGTATTCTTGCAACCATAGAGGATGCAGACGTCAACAAAGTAGCATGGTACCATATGGCAACAAAATAGCGAAAGGGTTAAACACATTTCCAACTACTGTACTTCTACGTAGTTTTCACTACCACTGCCGACGATGCTACGTTCCAGTGTGCAAATTTTCCCCCACAAAATTCGCGTGTGCCTACTCGCAGCTAATGTTATGCCAAAGCATTTCGCGCTACTGACACATTAAATGTTTGTACGTGACAGAAAAACCTGTGTCTACTTTAGTATTTCTTGAGAATAAATTTAAACGCTTTCAGTTTTCAGAAATGCAAACGCTCGTGCGGCCGTGACTAGCTCCGAGAAAATGCAACGCGTAGTTCCAACTGGAAGGCGAAAGTAAACAGAAAAAACTATCATATGCAATGCCAGTTGGCTGGCATTTACGAGGGGTTTGTGTACATTTGCTGTAATATCTTATTAATATGGTTTCAAAAGCATTTGCGTGCCATTGCCAACTGCGCAACAGTCAACGGCGGCGGCCAATAGCGAAAAGCGAACACAAACTGCGCTCACGCCGCAGAACCTCAGAGTGTTCCAGGAACTGGTGGCGACTGTGGACGGGGCGGATGGGGCGGATGGGGCGGTGCTGAAATGCATTCGTGCACATTTCTCAGGCAAATCCAATGTCGACAGTGTCGCAAATTCGAAAACCATATGTCAGTGGCAGCGGACAGCAGCGGTAGTGGGCAAGCGAGATGCCAGCGGGCAATCGAAATGGAAATAGAACTGGAAATGGATGGCAATCAGCGGCGTAATCTAATCGCAGTGCAAATATTTAATTGTCGCCATAAATTAACAGACTCGCTGTGGACTACGACGACACGACACAAACGTGTCGCCAGTCAAGCGCAGCGGGGAGCCGCGACGGCTAGAAAGTGAGCAAATCTGTCAAGAGGCGCATACGAGCGTTTCTCACGTATGCGCTTATCGCGCAAACGAACTAACAATACACAACAATAGCAATTAATAGGAAAACAAATCGCACATAAAACATATAAAACAAACCAACGAAGCAAAAACACAAGTAGCCAAAAATCGCAACCACAACAACCGCAGTAACTAAATAACCAGTTCTAATTTGAACGCTTTCTTTGGCGTTGAATGGAGCCGCGATGGGCCAACGGTGGAAAAATCAAAGTCAATTGAAAACGCTCCAAAAAACTGCCAAACAAAATTTATTGCAAACATTTAAATCAAAATAAGTAACAACAAAATAGCGTAAATGAAATTAAAAATAAATATTAATATAAATAAATAGGAAAAAGCATGAATTGTGGTCAATGTGTTCGGCACATCCGAACAGACGACACATGCGGGAGAGTTAAGACAAAAGTGCCGCGGCGGCGAGGGCGCACAGAAGCGCTCCCAGTGGCCAATAAGAGGTCTCATTGTGCGAACGTGTTGTAAATGGAGAATTTCGCAAATTGTAGAATAAATTCGGCGCAGTTTTATTTATTTGTTGACTTTTTGCACACACCACATTGGCACAGCGATACACAGACAACACACACTCACACACCCACGCAATTGCAAATGTGCAACAGTGTGTGCGATTTTTTTTAATGATGACGAGTACACTTTGGTCATTAAAAATAAATACCTAAAAAAGCGCTCGCACACAAGCAAAGAAAAACGATAATAACAATAAAAGTAGAAATAAAAAATTATTAACAAAATACTGTGCCAGCGAGTCATCAATTCTCAAGTGGCGCAGGCCTAACGGCGACGGACGAGTACTCCTACCTGTTCGCGTACATATGAATGTACATACAAACAGAAGTCTGTTTGTACTTGTCAATTCAATTGAATGAATGTGAAGCGAAGATTTGTGCACTTTATCGCGTTGCCGCCGCCTGTATTTGGCGCTCACACACATACATACAGACAGACAGACAGACAGTCGCATATTCTAGCCGTTCGCGAAATTATTTCGGTTATTTTTGGCATTTTATTGAGCTTTTAAGAATTTATTGAAATAGTGTCAGCGGCGTCTTTCCGCTGTTGCGTATTTCATTGACACACGGCACTAAATCCCTGTGTTATGATTTCGCATTTTGCTGCCGTTTACTTTGCGCCTACTTATTGTGTTTGTATTCGTTATATTGTTATTATTTTTTAGTTAGTACGCAGGTAAACAAACTGCAGCCAGCAGCGGCCAACACGCGGCCGCGTAGAAAAGCAATGAGCGGCATAGCAGTCAATGAACCTGCTGGCTGTTGGCACAGCAGCGAAAGGTTAAATACGAGCCACAAGCACGCAAGGTCGGTCAATTAACCATTCACATTATGGATCGACAGCAGCAATATGATGGTTGGCAGATGGCTGTGAACGCAAAGTACAAGTATGGAGCATTGAAGCGGCCAACTGAAGTGTTTCAGTTGGCTTTAAATGGTATTGTCATAAGTTCTTCTCATAAAGTCAAATTAGTTTCAACTTACTTTTCAATACTCATTACCCTAAAAGTATGCTGTGAAATGTACAGTGGTTTAATACAAATGCAGCAAGCTTTTAGGATGATCTTGCATAAGATTTCCATGGGCAACTTGTTTTAATTTTAGGCGCAAGACCCAAGAAACTCACTTCAGAACGATCCGAAAGTGATATAATGAATTATGCATAGACAGACCTGAATTCATAATGTTCGCAAAAATCTGAACACTATTCGTTATAAATTGATTTGAACAGATTAACAAAAGTAAACTTTCATTGATGCAGAAAAAACGTTACTCCACATACATTAATGAGTGCATTTTTAGATGAAACTTGTTGGCTGTAAAAGTAAAAGATTTTGAGATTTGATTAAAAAAAAAATTCCACGCAATTGACTTCTAATACTCCTGAAGTGTTTTAGAAACGCTCAGATACATTACTGTACTGAAAGCTGAGAATCAAAGTCTGCAATTTCTATCTATCAAATCGGCGTAGTTCTGATATCTAATGTGCAACAAGTAACACAAGTTGTCCAACGTCCACTGCGTATCGTGGAATATTGGACTAGGAATTTAGTTGACATTCACGATATGAATCATGACTCTCAAAGGACACAGTTTCTTTCATTTGCTTTATTCAACTAACAGTGAGAATATGAATAGAATTACTATTCATTCATTTTTTTATAAAATGTAATTATAAATAATTATATTTCAACTAAAAGACAACTGCGGCATATACTTAATAAAGATTTTAAAAATGAATAAACGGCAACTTAATAAATCATAGCAAATAAAATCAGGTAAAATTTATTAAGACAATTTCGCTGAAGTTCAGCGTCCTTTCCTTTTTAAAAAGTAAGATCAACCTTCAAATAGTGGTTCAATATTCATAATTTCACACTTGACAATACAACAACGAATTTAGGTCAATACGGCCGAATATACACGTTGATAAGAAAATGTGTTTTATGACAAATTGCATGGATTGTCAGATAACATTCTGCTGAATAGTGTAAACCTATCTCACAGTACTTTTCAATTGGACACCTGCTTCGCTTACGCAATGCACCAGTGACTTGAATGGAAAGAGCATAGACCACTTACTTGACGTTCCCGAAAGAGTTCTCCCAGCTGGCTGCACTGCTGCCAACCTCGCAGCTGATGCTCTTCTCGTGCTGCTGCGTGTTGTGGTTAGCAATGTGCGGCTGATACTGCGGATATGACGGCAGCTGCTGCTGGTTGAAGTGAAAATTCTGCGCAACATTTGGTGTCTGAAAGCGTTGATCCTGCTCTTGGAACTGCTGCTGCAGACCACCAACGTTGCTAGCAAAGTTACCAACGCTGTTATTGCCAGCACTGCCGCGAAACTGCATCTGCTCCATGGTGGTAGAGCTAGCCTCTATGTTGCCGGGATAGATGCCTGTGCTATGTCGCGCCACCACCTCTGCCTGACTGTTCATTATCTCGTTTTCGTTGGTGCCTAGCATCACAGCCATCGGCGGCACAGCAGTCAAAATGCTGGGTTCCACCGCAGCGTCGCCGTCACCGCCTAGCAGGCCGAAGCCCACTTCAGTGCCATCGTAGCCGCCGCCAACACCCACGTCTCCATTCAACGCTGTCCAGTGGTGGTGACCTGCATCGACACCACAAGACATCGGCACGGATCCAGCCGTAACCGCATCAGTGGGTGGTGGCCGTCCAACGGCGACACTGTTGTTCAGTGTGGTGGCCGCAACAGCCTGCTGCAATTGCTGTATGCGATGGTTGTTTTTTTGTTTGGCCAGCAGGCGGCACTCCTGCTTGTGCGCGGGCCAGTCCTTGTGCTGGTGCGCACTGGAACAGTAGTAGATCGTTTTGCATTTGGCGCAGCGCAGCAGTCGCTGCGTCGTACCGCAGATGGCACATTGGGGCTGTTGCTCCATTTTGACAACTGTATCAGAGTCTATGATGTTTTTTCTACTCTGACCACTTTCACTTTCGTTCACTCTTTTTGCGCTTCTTCTACTGCTCGCGTATTCGCGTTCGCGTATTCCGCTGCTGATTTCAGATGCGCTGCGCTGCGCTGGTTGCCCTTCAGACGAGAGTCTTTGCGCCCATGGTCGCTGGTCAGACGTCGAGTTTAACCTTGGGAAGGACCTTCGCGCTGCTTCAGGCGCCGCTTTTCCCCTTCGCAATCTTTTTCTTCGTACTTTTTCAGTTGTAGTCGGGTTGGTGATGGTTGTGGCGACTGTGGTAACTGCGCTTGTCGAATTGTTGCTATTGTTGGTGTTGTCGCGACGCAGTTGCAGCTGTTTTCAGCGCGTTTGGTTTCTTTTTTTGTTTTGCTTTTCAAAATACGTAACGAACAACGAACGGTTGGCGGGGGAGCTGCGCGTCTATCCGTACCGCACACCCCACCACTAGCACTCGGACCGGCCGTGCAGCGCTTCGTAGCTTGTTTCGCTTCCGCTGTCACCGTCACTGGCGCCGCTGGGCACGCTTTTGGTTTTTTAATCACGTAGGCACGGCGATCGAGTCGGGCGCTGGTACTTCTGCTATCGCTGCGCCTACGACTGCGGCTGGCGCAGTTATTGCCACTTTCTGCTGCTCGCTGCTGCAGTTGACGACGCCGCTCTGACGCTGCTCGTTTTCATTTCCACGAATCTATTAGCTAAGCAATTGCAATTGCAAATGTTCAATTTCTTATTTACAATTTCATTATAAGCGTAGCTAATTTTGCGTATTGCTGCTCTATAGTTGTTGTTATTGTTACGCACCTCTGGTTGCTGGTGCGTTCGTTCAGTTGGCTTCGCTGTGTTGTTGGCGTTCTATTTTTGCTGTGCTCAGTTGGGGTTTTGCACTATTCTCGTGGAGATTCCTTTGTTTTCTAATTAAATTATTTTCCCGTTTCACTTTCTGCTACATTTTAGTATCACAATTTGTTTACCGAATAAATTTAAGCTTTCTGTTGACGGAAAAAGTACAATAAACCGTTTTTCCTTATTCGCTTTTGTAAAACTTCAATTCTCAAGCACAGAAATGGCATGTCGAAGGGCGAAAAGTAGAAACCAGATACGAAACGTTAATTTGACGTTTGCATTCGCTACAGCGATACGAAACACAAACAAGAAACGCCGATTAAACGGAATGAGACCACATAATGGAAACTACCAAAAATGGCTTCGAATTCGCCGCACTGCTCAGTGTTGCATTTTTTGGACAAATATTCGATAAGCAGGTTCAAAATATTGAATCTATTGTATAACAGTTGCCTATACAAAAACGTCACTAAAAACCAAGCGATAAATACAATTCTCGGCTTTTTAGGAGCCTGTATAAACGAGACATTACACTAGTGTCAAATATAAAGTGACAGCAACGATCTTGCGATTTCCAAAATTGTTAGAAATTAAGACTTTGGAGAATCTAGAATATATGTATGTAGGTGTGAGATGAGAGAGCTACTCTCTTGAAAAATGAATCACTTCTGTTGTCACTTAATTAAATTTCGTTATTCGCGAAACAATGTTCAATTGAAAACATCTCTTTAAAATAGGTTGAGTGTTCCAGCTCATCAAATATCTTGGAGCTGAAAATATAAAACCAGTGCTTCGGAGCTGCTGTATGCTTCTGAAATCCTTTTCTTTTCAATTATAAAAAAAATACGTTAAACAATGAAATTTGGGCTTCCGAAAACCTTCCGGACTTCGATCCTTTCAAGAGAAGCTGAATTCAATTGTTTTTTGTGAAAATATTGCACTTGTACAATGGCGAAAAAAAAACATTTTTTATATCATGCCATGATGTCCAATTTCAAAAACTCGGAAATTCCCTTTAAGGGAAATTTGTATTTAGTTTTGTTTCCCTTTTATCAGTTGCAGTGTTACCAGAAGTGAACAGCTGACTAACAAATTTGTTTATATCTACATTAATCATCATCAATCATATGTTTTGCTTCTGCAGCTACTTTAAATAAGAAACCGACAAAGTTTTATGTAAAACTTGTGTCTCAACGTTCAGAGGACAAAACTCAAAGCAATAAATATGACGACACATTATTCAACTGCTGCCTGTTTTACATCTCGAAAGGATTCCTGCGTGTTTTGGCGCGCTTCACCAGCGGCGGAAATGTAATATTTACAATTTTAAATCTAAAAATAAAGCTTGTCAACAAAAACGTATTTAATTATTGGAAAAGGTTGCACAACCCAAAGTGAAATGTTCCTGATTCAGCTTGAGTGAGCTTAAGGGCTGGGCAGGAATATGTTACCAGCATTGGAGTGTTTGCTACATTACGTGAGAGAGCGTTGGAACCAAAGCCTACTTATGGCGGCTTGAAGTACTTTATTAGAATGCGCCACAGCCTCATCTGATGCAGCTGGACTTAATCAGGTCTCTTCTGGCTAAAACAATTTCTTCCGCATTCATTTACTCCCGGGCACTACGTCGTCGCCTTTGGCCGAAGTCTGGGAATGAATAGTAAGTGCATATATTTCTCACTAATCTGTAAAAGGTGCAAATGTCATTTTGTTTTTTCTAGAAATTCATCTTTACTACTTGATTCGGTGATTGTCGCTTTTCAAAGACGGAAACTGCACCCATGGGACACCACCAATAGTCATACTAAATAAACTCTGCAATGCATCGCCAACTGTTTGCTTTAAAATTGCACTTTTCCTCGTAAATGACTGACAATTCCAATGTTAATTTGAAAGAGAAGACTTAACTAATACTAATATGAATGGCTTTATTGCAGTAAGGTACTTACTACTAAAAAAATTACTACATTTACTTGTACAATTGCGTTTTCTATGGTATTTCCGGTGTACCTAGAGATACGCGCGATCCAGACTAGACAACTCATCGCCGCTGTCATTGTCAACATTCAACGTTTCTTGGGCTGCACGCTTTGTGCTGCTCTCTCGCTGATGCGTTGCCGCATTATGTTTCGTATGTGAATTTCGCGAATGCAATTGGGCGCTGCTGGCGTAGATCCTGCGTAACGAGTCCTGTCTGTGGCTGCTATGACTGCACTCACTCACGGCACAGTCCCTCGCTTCACTCTTCTTCCGCTGCTTGCGTTGATTGCCTGAGCACAGGTGTTTCGAACCCTCGCGTTGGCAGGTGTGTGTTAGCTTGCCCACATTCGGGCCCCAGTAGGTGGCGCCCTCCAACAGCAGTGGCGCTGACTTGACCCTTTGTCGCATCAACTCCATATTTCGTTCGTATTCGCGTTGCTGCAGCGCTTGTTCGGCTTTGCGTGTGGCCAAACGTAACGACAGTATATCCTTGTGCGACTCACTGCAATGAACGAATGAAAGCAATTTTTATAGATTCTTGTCCTTCATATTTGAATTGATTTCTAACTCAACCACATGGAATTAGGATTTATTTAACTTTAAGTTGCGTTTATATTTCCCCAGAAAGTTAAACATTCCGTCATTGTGCGATTGAGTCAGAGATGAGGTCAGTGCGCTCACTTCAGCGTCAGTGACTTCCATGCTGGTGTCTTGCGCACCTCCCAATCCACCTGGGGCGTACTGTCGTTGTATGTACAATTGTTTTGTAGCTCCTTGATCTTCTTCTTGCAGACCTCGACGCGCAATGTGGCAGCAAGATTGGGTCGTGACACTGGATGCACTGGTGAAGCGCTGGATTGCTGCTATTTTATGTTATGTGTAAAATTATCTTTCAAATCTTGCATTCGTTATTTGTGAATCACCTTTACGGTTTCCTTTGTAGCGTTGCTCAAATTGAATAGCGAAAACGGCACTTTAAAACTCCCATCATACTTTTTACTTTTCGCTTTCTTTTTATGCCCAACACTTAAGCGAATCGAGTTTGTAAAAGACTCATTCGTCGAGCTGGGAGATTCCACAACAATTTTCGGCAGCCCATTGTCCGGTAAATTACTAGAAAAGGTGGAATAGTTCATAGAAAATAGTGTTGATTTTTTTATAATAATTTTTCTACCTAGGGATGCTTTTAAATTTTGGCGAATTAAATGGAACTCAGCGCATATATTCATAAAAACTTCACCTTTTTCTTTACTTGATTTATATTTTTTAGTAAACGTAATGTTTAGTGAAGCCAATAGATTTTAAAATATTCAAGAAATCATGACATGAAATCATGAATGTTTTTTTTGGCTTAACGTGTAGTTTTGAGCATGAAATGATTGATGGTTGGTTGATTTCATGGATCCTACGGAACTCGCTAAATATATTAAAACATTCGTTCGTTCGTTCGTTTTTGAACTCACCTAGAAGTTTGTTCATTTTTCGTCTTTGGCATGAAATAATTACTCATTTTAGCCCGATCGCGAAACATTGTGGTTTCCGCTCGCGAAAGTTTACTTGTGTGTTTTCGCTTCATATTTTCGTCACTATCCTTTGATTCTGCGAGCGAGTTAAGATCGTTGAAAGAAAACGACTTCCTCATGTATTCACCAAAATTCTGCGGGACAGGTCTTGCGGATGATCTACAAGGGCCCAAAGTTCTATAAAGATTGGTGACACATACACCAATGTTAAGTTGTAAATAAAATGTCTAACTTTTCCATTGGCTCCTTTGTGCGATCTGAGCATTTGGTGCTTCCTTCCTTCTCATCCTTATCTAGTTTTACTCTCGTGGTAATTGTCGACGCTGGCCGCTGCTTCAGCTCATCCTCAAAATCCTTCAAGGTTTGCTTCAAAGCCTCGACTTCGTCCAAGTAATCCTCCTTGAAACTGACCAAAACAAAACGAATCAAATCTATCAACATGAAAATTATGCAAGCAGCGATCTTGATTTCGTGTAACCAAGTGTACTTCCGCATACCTTTTGAGTCTGCTCCTCTTCGTCGTATCCAATTTAAAGTCCGCACTGCTTGGCGTTTCAGTGGGAATGTGCGTTTCCAAATTCCTCTCGCACTCTCGTTCTTGTTCCCGATATTTCATCTTATGTCCAGCCTTTTTCTTACCTCCGCACTTTTTAGACGATTTTTTTCTTAGTTGTTTCGATGCTCTGCCCCCGGCTGACACTCTGACCAAGCTGCAGCGCGACGATACGGAGGAAGTGGTGCAGCTCTCCTCCGGTACGCAAGTGCTGGCAGCTTTGGTCTTCAGATGGCAGCAAGTGGTGCGTAAAGTGTCCAACGTTGAGTAGAATTCCTCCTGGGGCAGATGATTGATATCGCAATAATCTGCCAGACGTTTTTATGTTTTAATCAATTTCAAAATGCCATATGTAGAAAAATTTTCTGACCGCACCTGGTATGCTGTCGTAGAGTTTGGCCAACGAGCGAATGCCACTGCTGGCCGGCCAAATGGTGTCCACCTCCACATCGCAAGTTGTTGTCAACGTCTGCTTGGTGGTGGCGCTCATCGGCGTCGTTGTCAGACGTCCCAGGTACATTTTCGGCCTATTGTAAATAGGCGCTGGACAGTTGTTGCACGGATCGATGGGCACCTTGAGGCACGAATGCAAGAAGCTGCGGCTCGTACGCGCAGTCATTTCACTGTCACTTTAAGTTAACGGTGACTATTTAACTGACGTTTCATAAATCAAAATAGTCCGTGTTTGGGTTTACTTTTCGCTTTTACAGAACGCCGACATTTTCTAGCCACATTCCGATTTATCAATAGCTGCCAACTTTTCACCATCGGTTACCAACGCTACCTTTGTATGTGGCTTTTGTTATTGCGTAGCTGATGTTTGCTCTTCCAGTGCGTACGTTGTGTATGCTTTCAGTAAATAAGAGTTTGGCGGGTACAAATCAGGTTTTTACTCGCACGCGCCAATACAATAGAAGTTTCGCTAGCGATGATTTCCAAAGTCCGAAACGCATAAAATGGATTTGTTCAAATGGTAATTGATATAGGTACGACTTTTAATCTTCAGTTATTTTCATATTCACATATTTGTATTGGTTTTGTTAACAAAGCTTAAGTTTTAGGCGAAAATTCAATGTAATGAGAACCAAGCAAATTAAGTACTCTTGTTGTAAGTTTTTGAGACATTAAGATATAAATAAAGGCAATAAAGCAATTTCTCAGCAAAGTTTATTAATATAAAAAAACGTTTTAATAGTAAAACTTATTAAAAATAATTTGTACGAGTTAATCAAGCGCTCAGACAGGGGTTTGTTCGTTGTGCTATTGAATGGAGGGAGGAACATCAATTGTTGCAATGGCCTTCAATTAAAGTAGTGCAGACGACGACATTTTTCTATCTAATTGTGTAAAAGTAATATTCTTATGAAAATTGTTCAAAATTGATACTTTTCTTAAAAAACTTTGACTCCAAATGGAGCATACTATGTCTTAAATACTCCTAAAAATCAATCAGTCTCGACAGATCAATGACTATAGTCACTGTTATTATTCTGACTGAGTACTGCTGACCAAAAAAATAGACCTATGAGTTTCAACTAGAATAGGTAAGCGGATTCAGCAGCTATAAAAAAGAACCACTTTTTATTATTAGAAAGGGTACCGAACTTTATAAAGCTCGCTAATATTTTTTCAATCCATAGTACATTTGTTTTGCAATTGTAAGCAACAAAAAAGGTACAATTTTTCCAATGCAATGCAGCACTTTTTCAATTAATTGTAATTTGATCTTTCGATTTTATTCTTAAAGTACGATTATCTAAAAAAAAGCAAAGTTATTTAACACCGTTTTTCAATCAAACTTTCTTTATTTAAATTAAATCTTCAGTTAAGAAAATTGTAGAGCCATAAAGCGGTTTTTTTTAATACTTTTGCTGTGTTAATTTTGTTCAGCATACCCGCTGAACACTTCAATCCAATATATCACTCACTTTTCTTCCAGCTAAGAAACTCATTGAGTAATAAACATACCGATTCAGTAAAATTCATTGAATTTTATTTTTTTCTTTCTATACCTACACATTTTTCAAACATTACAAAGCTACTCCGTTGGGCCCGTACACATTTTCTATAGTCAAATCAACAATGCTTATCTGTTTGGCTTTGCCGTGTCGCAATTGCAACTCTGTGCCAACCGTAACCAGGGATGCCAGAACTTACAAACAGCTATTGATGAAAAGCGTTTTCATCGTTTCTTGCTTAATTAGTTTCATCACAATAAAAAGCTCAGCATTTTGTTAAGAAATCCAAAACAACCACGAAAACTTTTCACTCACATATAACATCACACATTTCCCTAACAATTCTCACCACAAGCGACGATTTCAATTTATCGATATATTGTTGACATCTCTAGCGCGAGGAAAGTCAACAGTCGCCGTCTAGCGCTGCGCAAGTTGACAAGTCATAATAAAAACGGCATCGCAAGTGGAAAGAAGTGTCAGGTTCGCATGGTGATGCCAAAGTAAACAACGAGTACTTTAATACCGTGCAAATCGTTCACTTACGTCAAAAATTGCTAAGACGCAAATAAAGGTCAACAAAATTTGATAAAAGTGAAGTAAAAATAACAAACGAGAAATCGAACAAGTGCTCTTAACGAAACAACTATTAACAAATCGAACCAACGGATTAGCACACAATTTAGTGGCGACAAAAACAAAGCAACAAAGGAAACTGACGGCCATTCAACGTCATCGTTTCGTCATTGGCGTGAAGCAGCGAAACCACAACAAACAAAATGCGCTCGAGTGCAACAATTGTTGCAGTTGTTGCGCTGTCACTGTTGTCGGTGCTGGCAGCTGGACAGGAAGCTTCCGAGGTGAGTGACAGCGGTGGCAGCGCAATTAAAGCTATTGCGATGACGTTTTTAATGCGATTTGGCTTGGCTAGCAACGCACCCTTCGCCCCCTACTGCGGTTTGCTTTAGTTTTATATAATCCCTTGTAAATAGTGTTAACAGAATTAAAACCGGGTTGTGGTCTGGCGGTGCAAGTTCAATGCGAACTAACAATTCCTGCTTACTGCTTGTTGCGCTCCCAGTGGCGCCATCACTGGCCGACTCGAACAATTAGTGCTTCGTTGACTCATACTGACACTGTCGACTGGCTGCGGCGGCTGTTTACCAAACAAATTAGCGCGCTCGGTACAACGAACAGTGAAATTAGGAGAAAATCACTTTCAACGCTTTTTGCACAAAGGGGGAAATGCTTTTGCGACTTTTCTTTTCTTCTACCCTACGTGCGGCCAGTTGAGATAGTCACACAGTACACTAAATTCGCGTACTAAACTCACAATTGATAGCAATAATTCAAGTAATAATTTGGAGAAGTCGGGCAAGAGAGCATCATGTCTGATGTGCTTTATAATTAATTTTTTACAATATATGTTGTCGAACATATGGAATTGATAGAATAACCTAGCCGCCACCTGTTTTCTAAATGAAAAGATTTACTTTCCTCTTGGTTCTTTAATGAATTTTAACTTGTTTCCCTCCTTATTCACTCCGCGTGGGAGCAAAAGGTCCCAACAAGGCAAATGCTTTGTGTTAGATATGTTAGGATTGAATTTTAACTAAAATAATTTTATTTTAATTTTAAGTTAAGTTTTAACTGAATCCAACTTCACGCAACCATTCATGTTGTGCATGTCACTTTATATATAAATGAAAGACAGTCTTAGTTGATCTCGAAGTCGTGTTAGTAGTTTTTCATAGCAATAATTTTTCTCTTGTTATCCTGCAAGTGGTACGAAGCAATAACCATGGAGCCTACTCCGTCCGTCTTATGTCGTTAGACATATTCACACACTGGCCGATTGTAAAACTTTTCGGTATAAGTTGAACTTAGACAAATCGGTAATGATTATTATTGAAAACCTACAGAATCGAGTTACACAGTTGCATGCGCTTTTTATAGAAATATGTAATTTGTTCATTTGACTATTCGCCAAGAGAAAATATGTGTACTTTTTTGTTTGATGATTTAAACACAAATCGTAGAATCATAGTGTGAAAAAACTATATATGCACAGAAAACTAACAACAGCTTTATTAGTTACATACTTATTGTATTTAAACATTAAATTTTGCTTAATTTCATATCACTATTTATACCAATATTACTTATATACCTTTTGCTTTTTCTTATTAGTATAATACAAATTACAATTAATACTCAACACTTAGCTGCTAGCGTTATAAGTTAATAACATAGGCGTACTTTACACCCAACTATATTTACACATTCTTTAATCGAACTTGGAGCTACACGATTAAAGAAATTTTGCCTGTTTTGAAAAATGTATTTGAAGGTACACGATGTCAAAGTCATTGTCCTATAATGTATGTGACCCTTCGAAGTCTAAAACAAAATACTACTTTTGGTATAAAACAAATGTCAAAAAAGCAAAAAATAAAAATAAAATAAACGTCAAAACGTTGTATATGCTTTTTCAACCAGTTTCTTTAAGGAATCTGAAATCTCTAGAACCTACTGTCTTTAAAGTGCAGAGTTTACTGTCCAAATCTGCTACAAAATCGAATTTTGTCTTAAATTATTTATTTTGGAAAAGGAAATTAAAACATTGATAACTACATGCAACTAATATATTTTGGAAGCATTTATCAAATAAATTACCACAGTTTTGAATATGGAAGTATGTCCTTAATACTACTTAGAATGAAAATAATTTATTTCTATATTTCATTAAATATTTTTCGCACAGGAATGTCATCAATTCTGATTTGTGGCACCATATCACAGGACTCATAGTTATTCCAAGTGATATTCGTTTTTAATTCTCACTTTTTTATAACTAAAAAACATGAATATTTTAGTATATTATAAAACAAATTTGAAAATAAATATTTGAGAATATTATAAAAAATCAATTCATCCAGCAATGTCGATTGAATCCAGATTTGTTTTTTTGTTTTGCTTAATTTTGTTTTAGTCAACATGCATCCTCAGGTGCTTTACTGCATTATATGGATGACCAAGCCTTCATTTGTAAAGGAAAATGCAAAAGTATTTTAAGTGATTCTCTTAATCCTTGATACTTCTGAGGAAATTCAACCAGAAAAGAATTTTGTTCTCGCTTGAACGTATGAAGTGTACAGAGTTATGGATATCTTATTAAATGTATAAGGTTCACATCGGTCTAGAAAACTTCCTGATGTTCCTTCATTCCTTGCTTCTCAAAATCTGTTGTCAACATTTTTGAATCTGTTGTCCTAACTGTTGCTTCCTATCAAGTTAACCTAAGTAAGAGTTTTGTTCTTTGTTGATTATATGAAAGCCACAACTCTATGATTGTTTTACAGCTTGTATATGGTTCACATTGACCTAGAAAACTTCCTGAAGTTCTTCTCGAAAGAGTATTTTTTGTTTATTAAAATCTCTTGTTAACATTTTTTCATCTGTTGTCCCAACTGGTGCATCGAATCGAGTTCCATTAATTAAAAATTTGGTTCTTTGTTGATTATATGAAAGCCACAACTATAGTTGTTGTATTGCTTGTATGCGGTTCACATCAGTCTAGAAATCTTCCTCATATTTTCCTATGTATGTATGTATAGTATATGTTATTAAAAGTTTGAAATCTATTTTACTTTTTTACAACATTTATGTTAGAAGCACGTAACTCGTACTCGATGTGGCATTTTGGCATATTTCAACTTTTGTCTCTTGGTGCCTTCACTTTCCGGGTGCCTGCTCCATTCGGATTGAACTTCTCGCCTTTCGATTTAAACTGCAATAAAATTCTTGAAAATATTTTTTTTTACTGAAAATCAGCTGCTTTGAACGAGTCACCACCCGCCAGAGATCACATCTATGTACATACATACATCGCTAAAAAGCTGACCTTATCATAAACTAACTCAGTAAAATCGTGCAGTATGTATATGCGAGGAATGCCATGAAATGCGCAATTTTTTGCACCCTATGACAGGCATTCCGAAAAGTAATTGAAATTTGCAGTTTATGCCGAAGCGCTAAGCCATTTTCAATTTGTTTGGATTTGTGTTGGCTTCTTCCTTTTTTTTATTGTAATTTATCTACAATTCACCAGCTAATGCACACATCTTAATTCCTCACTTGCTAAATTTTCCAATTTTTCTTTCCTGTTTTGTTTTTTTTTTGTGTGTTGTCTGCCCACATGACCGACGTTGCATTATTCGCTCTCTGGGATCTAATTGAAATTGCGCGAAACTAACACACAATTGAAAACAATTGCGAGTTATTTCGTTATCAGCAGCGAACAAAACACACAAAACGGAAAGAAGAAAACAACAAAAAGAAATAAGTAAACAAAAAAAAATAGCACTCTGAGAAGTGTCTTTTGTTCAGTGGCCCGATTCAACCACTTAATACACTCGACTTCAAAACCATTTGTACTTGTATTGTGACAGTTGTTCCTTGGGCTCTTGCTGACGTTGTTGTTTTTATTTCAATTGTTGTTGTTGTGATTGCTTTTGTAGTGTATTGTTATAGCTATTGTTGTTGTTGCCGTTGTTATTATAGCCTGGCTTTGATTAATTTGCTGTATCAGTTGGTGTTTGCTGCTGAATTTGCCTTCTTCTTTTTCATTAGATTTTATAGTCTTCTGGTGTTTCTTTTAATGAAAAACAATTTGTCTTGTTGCAAGAGGAACAATGTTTGCTATACTTTTCTATGAGGCGGCTGTGATTTAAATAAATACACACACGCTGATCTTATCTTGAACGGCTTTAATTTAATCTTAGCGCCGCCTTTTTATGGGATATTAAAAGTAGTCGCGCCAATAATAATGAAGGCTTTTAAAAATTGAAATTGGAAAAGTTGCAAGGATCTAAATAAGATTAATTGTTTAACTGAGCCAATGCGAAAAGTCAGTTTTCAGCTTAAGAAGTTGCGGTAGAGATAGATAGGGAAGATAGATAGAATGGGTCGATAGGATAGGATAGGTTCAATCAATTAGCAATTCAATTATTTGTAGCCAAAAAAATGAGGCACTTTACTCACAGTGCCTAGGCCGAACTATTTGCTCTATATTTATCTTGCATGTATGTGTGTGTGTGTGTGTATGTGTACATGCCGTAATTACGACTGAAGTTCATAGTTCATGTACACGATTTTGTACTGAATCGAGGATAACTTAACAACTCTAATTCGCAACAGTGACTTGTCACTGACTCGCTGCGTGCGCGAATGCCTCTTTGACCGAAGGTCGGGGTCACTAACTCACGGTTCACAGTTGCGTCGACCAGCTCAATGTGTGGCGTTTCAATTAAGTTTTTGTCGCGCAAATGCAATAAAAAGCTTACACCAAAAATAACAAATGCTTTGCTCTTTTTGCAAAGCTTGGCAATTTTTTAATAATTCTCATATACAATTTATATGTATGTAAGTATAAATGTGAGTGTTTCCCTATTTATTTAACACACTCCACATCGGAGGCCAAAGTAAAAATAAACATTGCCGAGTAAATATGCTTTTGAATACCTGCTCGCCAGCGATATTTATTTGTTTTTTTTTCCATTTTTCTTTTTTTGTTTTGAAATAGCGAAATTTGAATTTTCAATACATATTAAGTAATTTCAAAAATGAAGAGTACACACACACTCATTCACACATTGGCAAATTGTGGGTTTTGTAGATTTTTAAAGTAAATCAAATGCATTTGAGGCATGGGCCACCGCAGTTTTATTGCCCGTGTGCGGTTTCTGTTCAATTCCGTTTAGCGTTTGGCAATTGAAACGGCGCAATAGAGTCGAACCGCCATCGCCATCGCCGCCACCGCCGCAGCGCAGCGCAGCGTAAAAGTTCTTATTGATTTCCTGGCGAAATTCCATTGCAAGCATTCAACGTAGTGAAATGTGTTCGTAAGCATATTTTTATATATAAACCCCCGATGTGCCCACCGCGCAGCACTGTTTCGTCAGCAGTTTGTTGCCCTGTCCGCACTGCCGCGCGCTGAAATGGAATCTAAATTTCACTTTAACATCAGCTGCAATTGCGCTCAGCGCTCAGCGTGTTTGCTGCGCTTCAAAGTGTAATTACTTTCGGAATGATTGAAAAAGTTTGGACATGTGGGGAGTGGCAAACAAACCGGCGAACGCCAAAAGAACTCGTGGTTAACCTCAAATGCTCGAACACGAATCATTGCTCCAAACTGGCCGAACCGGGTCGTTGTATGTTACATTGTGTGCCAATTAAAACTAGATTTACGCAATACTTCTACTTAATTAGATGAGTTGCAGTCTCACTTATGCGCTGCCAAATCAAATCCAGACCGTCAGCGTACCAAATGCAGGCGGCATGTCTCGTTTGTGGCCATTTTCTTGCTGATTCTGCATGCTGCGAACTTCAGAGCGAAGTCTTGAAATTGGAAAAAGTGTAAATTTTGTTATCAGTTAATAGTTCAAGTCAGTGGCGCACACAGGGGAGGGTTTTTGGGGTTTAAACCCCCCCGAAATATCTTTAAGTTAGTACATAAATTTTATTTATAACCGTCGCATATATATTCAATCATCAATAACACTACTCGACACAAAGAATGCTGAACTGAAAATGTGTTTAAGTGTTTATTTCGTACTTATTCAAAATTTCATTTTTGAGGGTTAGTGTGTATGGGAAAAATGATGAAAGCAAATATATCTTGTAGGTCTTTTCAGATTTGGCTTAATTTTGGCGTTGAAGTTAATTTCTGAGATTTGATGTATTCAGAGACCTATAGTAGAATTTTATGGTGAATATTTTCGTGGTACATTTTTTCCTTAAAAAGTCCTGTTTTACAGGACATTTTTCGCATTTTAGAAAAAAAGGGTCAAATTGACCCATAAAAATAGTAGCTACAGGGTTAAAATGCTCCACAAAAATATTCTTCGTAGAATTTTACATCAAATTGCTGAACCCATCATATACCTAAAATGTAAGGTTACATGGTTTTCGTATGCCGATTCACCATGAGAATGAGCAAAAAGGGGAAAACTTTGACCCCCCCTAAAAAAAAATTCAGACGTAAACTTTCAAAACGCCGATACACGTATATTTTTTTTTGGTCCCCTCTACCAGAATCCTATGTCAGAACCTTGTTATTTTTTTTGTGTTGTGCAGTGTAATCAAACATTTTTTGTAAGAAGCGTTTTCGAAAAATCTTCGAAAACAAAGTTTTTTCCTGTTGCAGTTATGAGCACATATCTCGTAAACGAATCATCCGACTAACACAAGCTGTTAATCGGTCAGATGATAATACCTTAGCCTTTCCAGCAATATACAGATCGTCCAAATCAGATAAGATTTGGGCAATTTACTGGCGGTGAAAGTTGTAAAAACGACGATTTTCAAAAATTATAAATTTTTGAATGATTGTTTTATATATAAAATAAATTATCTATTTTGGTTTCAAAATCTAAGATGAAAGATATAATATTTGTGCAAATAATATCAATAACATCAATAGAATCGAAAGAAAAATTACAAAGTTATGATGCACTTAATGAAAACACCAACTATAAATTTATTACACCGTGCGAAAAAAAATTTTTTTTTTGCTGAGACCCATCCTAATGTTTATATAGGCGTGAAACTAGAGGTCATTTATAGCCACTTGCCATAGTCAGTTTTTCATTTTCTGGCCGAAAGACCTTTTTAAAGGACTTCACATTAATTTAAAGGACTACACATTTCAAATATTTTTTTAAATATTTGCGGTTGCGTAATGATGAAGATATGGGTATCAAATGAAAGAGAAGAATTGTCTTCTTTTAACTAAATTTTCTATTTTGAATTTGCAGGATCAAAATATGTCAGGTAGGGAAAACATAAACTTTTTTGGATCTCAGTTGTAGATTCATACATCTAAATTTTATTCTATTTAAAAGTCTATTTACACAAAAGTGAGCATCAAACAAAGAGCCACTATTAAGTTTAGTTTTAAGGGGCACAACTAGTTTGACCGCCTGAAAAAAGGAGATTTTTGTGAATTTTGAATTTTGTGAAGTATTGCATCGAATGTTTTAAAATTTTGCAGATATATTTATGCATAAATAATGAATACAAAGTAATTTTTTCAAATGAAAATATTCGATTTTCAGCAAGTTATCCACCATCTCCTGAGTCTTCAAAAAAAAAACGTTCTCCCACTGCTGCAGTGATTGTAGCCTGCGCAGTGCCTGAAATAAAAAAAACCAAAAATTTTACTTAACTAGGTTATATTTCCTATACAATGACCCTCGGTTGTAAAAAAAAAATAAAATGCAACAAAATGGCGGTTTTTTGAAAAAAAAATTAAAATTTTGCTGAAAAATCTGATGGTTTCTGGCCTGGCATAATTATACTTTTCATCCTATCATTAAACTGGAGGGTCATTGTATGGAAAAACAAATACACAATAAGCTAAAAAAAGACCCAAGTCGATCGGATGATTTGTTATCAAGTTACAGCTGCAGCAAATTTGAAAAATGTAGTTTTGAGAAAAACGCGTTTAACAATAACTCAGGTACGGCCGTCAAGTAACGCGCCATTCTAAATAATGAGAAGCTGTTATGTAGAAGGCTGTAACTCAGAAACTATTTAAGATTTTCACTTAAGATTTTAATATGTTATTTTTAAAGGTATAAATTATCGAAAAATGCAAAAACAAAAAAAACGAAATTTTCAAAATTTCAAACTAGTTGTGCCCCCTTAAACTTGGCAAAACTTTAACCGACACATTTCCCTTTGTTGAACCATGGTTGTTGAACCTGTGTGTATTCCGTGGCAGAGTTCATAAGTTGTTTACGCCAGATTTCGAAATGATCGTAAGAACATAAATGATGACCAACTGAAATCCGCAATGACCGCATATTCTACCAAAACTGGGCATAAATTCGAACTCTTAATTAAAATTCATCGAATTGAGCATCTACAAATCATCATTTTATTGTATTTTAAGCCAATATTTGGTTATCGAAAAGTGTGTAGATACACAGTTTGTTCCGCACAAGTTGATCTCATCGATTGGCACATATGATCGTTTTTGACTAAAAATTGCATTTATCAGCAATCACTCCCCGTATTCAACTGATTTTTACCGTGCGACTTTTATCTTTTGGTAAAAAATGCATTTGCAAATAATGATTCAATGAAAGGAAGGCGTTTTGAGGACGCAGAATCCATCTAAAAGGTCTGTGCCAACATACTGAAGGACATGCCGGCCTACGATCTAAAACACTGATTAGACATGGTTTCGGGCCGTGGAAATAGCTGTATTGAGTCCATTGGAAACTATTTTGAATAAAACTAATTGGTTTTGCAATAAAAAACCCTTTCGGGACTACTGGGATAATAGGTCCCATCTAGTTTGTAATGCTTCTCAAAACAATCATTCAGAATTTATGACCTGCACAAAATATTTATTTGAATTTAAGTCCCCAGATAAAAGGATGATTTCAGAGTTTGTGAGTATGCAACATAATTTTCTAGCCCCAACTTTCATGGCATGGGAAAATTTCTATCAAAACTATTTTGGTTATCAAAATGAAACTCCTTTCCGTAAAGTAAAAAGGTAACAATACCTTTTTTTCTGGTGGGGTAATGTACATAGCATGCATAGTGATTGAAAATTTGAATGACTGATAGGCTATGGGCCTATAGGGCCTTCTGGGTTACACCCCCTGTTGCCAGTTCATCATACTGTGGTTCATTGCTCTGAAATTGTTTAGGGCGCTCACAAAGTTAAGAGCAAGTTGCAACTTTTGGAACAAAATAACAAAAGCCTTAACTACACTGTGCGTGAAAATTACCCTAAAAAATTGAGACATGGGGGGACCTACTGAGCGACTTTTCTACAGGTATACTGAGTTGAGATCCACCAGCCGTTTGTCTGGATTGGCTCTAGTTTAAGAGAAATCCGTCTTTGAAGTTTGCTCATTTTAGTCGAGTTCGTCGCTTAAGTCTTCGAACGTTTAAATGCTAATAGGTCCTAAATCGTTCCGAATATCGCTTTACTGTCTTCGGCAAGTTTGTAGATATTTTGACGACCAACCAATTTGCTTGACACCAATCCAAAAAAAATACATTCAAACTGTGTAATTGCGATATGTGATGGATCTCAACTCAGTATACCTGTAGAAAAGTCGCTCAGTATGTCCCCTCATGTCTAAATTTTCGACTTGCACAGTGCTATTATCAAGGAGACAGGTAGGCAGGTTTTGAGGAAGAACCTTGACCCTTGAGGAGGATCTTGAAGGTCCCAAGTGCACTCATTCTTACATGAAAAGTAAAAAATGCGAACCTAATAATGCCTCCGAGCTGTTTTCTATTAGCTCCGCTCGAGCAGGTATAATGAGTAATCGATTCGAAAGTGTGATTATAGCAAATTGAGTCAAGTTCGTCTTGATTGGTATTCAGTTTTGCGTGTGTAAGTTTACAAGTATATACAAGCTTATATACATTAATACCTAAGTTCGAGTAGGGCAAAATATTCCAGAGTGGTTTGCAGCACTCGACTTGCCCACTTTTTCTTTCAATTGTCATTAAGCTAAAGTATTGTTTGCATCATATTTGCATACATTTTTGCAGTATTTACGGCAAATTAAGACAAACTGCACAGCACAGCCGCACCGTCCACTTGTCTTGAGCAATCGTTTTCCTAGCAAACCTTTAGGACGGCATTCATTCATGCACTTGGCAGCACAAGCAAATGACCGAAAGTCCTTTTGCACACTCTTTCGATTTTCCGATTTCGCTCAACAAAACGTAATAAAATGAAAACCCAGCGATGGATTGTGTTGCTGCGTATTTGTAACGAGGAAGCGAGTTGAATATGCAAATGTGAATTGCCTGTTTTTTTGTAGCCAAATGCAAATTTGCTTTGTTGCGATTCGTTAGCCGTCTTAATCGGAAGCAAATCAATATAAAATCGTATTTAGTTTTGTGAAAACGTGAAATCAAATTGACTTGAATGATAAATTCAAAAATCGAGCGCCACTTATGGCTGCGAGTAGACACAACATAAAACTGCCAGCTGAGTGAGCGCCGCACCAACGGTGAGCAGCGATAATATTCGATAGCTGAAGCGTTTGTGCTGCAATGAATTTCATTTAATGGCGCCTCACATGCCAACTTGGCCACCTGTGCGACTACGCACGGCCCCATACAATTGAACGTTCAATGCGAGAGCGCACAATGCACACACTCATACATACAGAGTATTTGCATAGAACACACACACACATACATAGTATTTGCACAGAACACACACACACACATACGTTTATATACATAAACTTTCATGCAAATATTGTCATGCGGATGATGCGATTTATTAGTATTTTGAGCTTGACTCATTGTGTGTGCACAATGAAGTAAAAAACAAATCACACACACACACAGTTGCGATTTATTAGTGAATTTATGAGTGTTAGACGCGAGCTCTGCGACTCCTCGCTTAAATGATTCATATTTCCCCTCAATTTCGAGCTAATCACTAACATTCAGCCACGGCTGTCTATCCGTCCATTTAGACTCGCCCGCGCTCGCACTGCTTGGCGTGCCAGCCGCCGGCGATTAGCCGAAAACAAGTTGGCCACAAAACCGCATATACGGAAGCCCATCCGTATGCAAATTGCCTCAACAAGATAACTAACTGCTGTACGAGTGTGTGTGAGTGCGTGTGGATTTTTAATTTGACTGCACGCCCCTTCAATTTTTGGCAAACACTCGAAATCTGCATACATTATCCAATACAAATACGGCAATTCATCTGTTGTCTGTCTGATGCTATCAAAATTTGCCCAAATGAGTAATTTTCGTTTGGTTTCCAGTTCTATTCTTGCTTGCTTTGAGCATTACGAATGAAAATCCGTATCTGTCTTTGAGACACACACACACACACACACACACACACTCATTTACTCGTTTTTGGCCACACTTGCATTGAAGACTGTTGACAGAGCGCTTCCATTATTTCATTGTTCTAAGAAAACACAACGCGCAGAGCGCAATAATAGCATTGAGGCGGCTAATGCGATATGATTCGATATGGCTGACTCGGTCGTTGCTTGTTTTAGCCATGAAATCGCTACCGAAATTAGTGTGTGTGTGCAGCATCTCGTCATGGGAATATGGAATTCATTTCATTTTAAATCGTACAATTGCAAACTTCATTTGTCATCCGTTGTGATTGTGACAAGGTAAATGTGGATTTAGCGCTGACGTTGTATGAGGTTTTGTGACTGAGGCTGACCACGAACGTGTCATAATTAATCAGCAGGCTGGCAGAATTCATCTTGCAGATTAATCTGTCAATTCTTATTTGGGTTTAAATTTGTGATTCATTTGTATAGTACGAATGCAATTCAATTAATAAATTATTCAAAAAACACGTTTAACAACATGAAATGTTAAAAAATTACCGCGTAAAAAAGCGGCAGTATTTCTAATTGAACAGTTTTATGTCCCTAAATACCAGACTGCCTTGCTTAATGTTTATAAATACTCTCAACTTTCATGAAATTCTTTTAAATTGGAACTGTATTCAAACTTTTTACCAGTTCTTAACACGTTCGCGGACAGTAAAAATTTCAGTGAGCTGCAAAAATAGACAGGCTATTTTTGTGGAAACTATATGCACTATCTGAAATCTGATTACACATATATTGTTAGAGTTGTCAGATTATCATATTTTAACCGTTATACACAATGAATGCTATAGCATTCACGACGATATAGATCAAATTTTTCAACTAGAGTGACGTGAATGCTATAGCAGTCATTCATAGAAAACATGAGAAGAAGAGGTTTATTATATTTTTATAACTTTATTTATTCAACAGTAGTTCTCTCTTCGTGTATATATAATATCTGGACGCGGACACTATACTTCAAACCATTTTGATTAAAAAATCTCTCATAAACGGACAAAATTCAGAAATATGCCCAACCACTTTTTAAGAATCTGTACTACCCTATAATACCTACAAATCTCTCTCTTATTTGAAAATAAATATTTGAAATTAAATCAATCAGTGTTTAGGCCAGTGGCGCACAGAGGATTTTATTTTGGGGTGGAGAGTTTGCGTACAACTTTTGAGCCGAATACCACTCGAAACCATATTTTGTACCAGCATTTTTTGTGTTTGGGGGGGCGATTTGAACTCCAAAAACCCCGCCTGTGAGCGCCACTGGTTTAGGCAATCAACCATTACAAAATTGTTTCAACCAAAGTAGTACTAAAATGTGAACACTTGTACAATGTGTGTACTTTACCTATACATGTAATAAATATTAATAAAATATTCAATATTCATAAATTCATCCAAAATATTAAATAAATAAACGAGAAACACTTGGATACAATTTTAACTAATTTGTTGTGCACCCCCCCTCCCCCATAAGCGGACATCTCCCTTAACCGGACAAAACCACTGCGATGGTGAGTGTCCAGTTATGAAGAATTTCACTGTACACCGAAAAAAAATAAAATAATATGAAACTACTTGATGAATCAGTTGCTACTTACTTTGAAATGTATATTCATTACAAAAATTAAAGTTTATAAAAATATAAATGAATAAAAATTGGCTTTAAAATTTGAATGCTATAGCATTCACGTCATTTTGCATCACTATGAAAATTACTGCTATAGCATTCACGTCCGCGAACGTGTTAAAGTCCCACAATGACGAGACTAACTTCCCTAAACCAACCGTGTTGTGAGTTTAAATTTGTGCACAGATTAAAGGAATCTATGGTTGTATGCCTATTTGGGAGAGTTGCTAGCTTTTGCATAGGCAATTTTAATCTCAGACCGAACACGGGAAGGAATAGTTGTTGTGTTTATATTTTGATGTTTTCTACGACCACTAATTAAAACTCGTTTCATCACTCAAAGCTAACAGTCCAACGAACTAACCGGAGTTACGACGACCTCTACTGCAATCTTTTTCAAATTTCGCTTCGATTTCGATATATATTCCATATCAACCACACTAAAGTCTGGACAATACAAGTTCCATAGCCAAGTGAAATAATTAGTATTAAAAAATACAAAATCGCTTAACAATCAAATCGCGGCGCAGAGTTTCATTTTGAGTTGAAATCTCCTATGAAGATCTTTAGGTTTCTCAATCCTGGAATGTTAACCCAACGCTCCATTTTGAGTTGAAATCCTCTAAGAAGATCTTTGAGTGCGACAATCCTGAAATGTCAATCCAAAGTTGTAGATCGATGCACAAAGAGCTCCATTTTGAGTTGAAATTAGTGTCCGACCGAAACCACTTTTTTGGGCCGAAACCGAAACCGAAACCGAATATTCGGTTTTTTTTTAATATTCGGCCGAACCCGAAACCGAAACTTTCTGGTTGAAATAAAAATCACCATATCAAGCACTTTTTTCAACAAACGAATTTTACATTAAGTAAATAAAGAAGCAACAAACAAACATAGCATAAATAAATAAATACTTATTAATAAAAACAATTTATTCATTTTTTAAAAACGTAAACAAGAATAAATCACCCTTTCGTACCTTACTCGCTAATATTCAAAATTAAATAATTTAATATTATATGCTAAAAAAATAAGTTTGTTTACATTGCTGGCATCTAAATTACTCCTCCTTTTACTATATATCTGCTACACAATAAAATGTAAAAAATATTCTAGAAAGTTTCGGTTTCGGCTATTCGGCCATTTTTTGGCCGAAACTGAAACCGAAACCGAAACCACTTATTTGGGCCGAAACCGAAACCGAAACCGAATATTCGGTCGGACACTAGTTGAAATCCTCTAGGAAGATCTTCAAGTGACTCGATCCTGGAGTGTCAATCCAAAGTTGTAGATCGAGGCACAAAGAGCTCCATTTTGAGTTGAAATCCTCTAAGAATATCTTTGAGCGCCTCAATTCTGGCATGTCAATCCAAGGTTTTAGATCGAGTCACAGAGAGCTACATTTTGAGTTGAAATCCTTTAAGAAGATCTTTAAGTGACTCGATCCTGGAGTGTCAACCCATATTTTGAATACCTGGTTTTTCCTACCTGTTTCGGGACCCAAATTGTTACGCGGTTGTATCTACAGAGCTCGAGTCACTCCAGTACTTACCCCGAGGATATCTCATATGAGATTAGCGCTTTGATAGCTACTGCAGAGAGTCAGATGACATGATGATGTCTTGCCGTGAGTATTCGCGAGTTGGGTGTAATTGTGCACAGAGTCTGATTGCATATATTTTCGCTTGACATATATTTAGCTGGGTGCCCTCCACATAGACTGAAAGCGTTTTTTTCTGGGCCCAAACACACCTATCTACCCACCTGTAACGTACATATCTATTATTGATTCCTAAAACCATAACGTCGAGCGATAGGTATCTCTTTCTCAATTCACACCCTGATCACAAGACAACAACAACACCTTCAGATTTTATCTTTAATTTGTTATAATTTTTTCCACAGGAACCAGCGCATTGAGACATTTCTTTAGTTCTGAAAAGAAACTTAAGTTTAAAAATCAAACATGTAAATACTGAAAGGAAGAAATATAAAAGTTTATCGTTCAACATTTTGTCGGACTTTTTTCCCTCTGTTGTCATTCCATCAGGCAGTGTGTAAGTCGTTACTGAGGCGCATGAAGTTCTATCTATCGTCGTCTTTGCCCTCATCAAAGCAACTAAAACAAAGAAGAGAATGAGGCGCGAATTTCGGTATCATTGAATTTAAAGCAAATAAACGAGTTCTCAATAGAAAGAATTGAATAAAACAAAGAGAAAAAAATGTGTAGACCATTTTTTCACTCTTGATTTTTATGATAATAAAATGATGGTAATTTGTGTGATAGTAAAAAGTGAATAGCTTGCTTATGCCACAAGACTGATGTGTACAGCTTTGTCAAAATTTAGTGAAGATTTGTAGTGCAATAGGAGAGTTTCATTACAACAGGACTTCGTAATGACTAAATGACTGGAATAATTCTTTTTCTATTAATTCTTATTATTACATTCTGATTTTTTTTAATTTAAACTGTTGTTAGTTAAATTGAATATTGATCCATTCAGTTTTAAAATACATGTAATCCTTAACGTGCCGAGTCTGTACAAATATCTGACCCCAATCACTGTCCATCACTCAAGCTTTAATAAACTCATTTGTATGATTAAAAAGTTGCCGCAACCACACATTACAACGTTTTACAACGCCACATAAACGTTAAACTTATGAAAAGTTGTCAGTTTTCTGAATTATTAATAAGCAACTCTTGTGCAACCTTGTGAACTATTTTTAAATTATTTATTAATTTATTAAAATTAAAAATTGCAACAAATTTGTTACAGCAGTAACCACCGAGTCTCTCGGCTTACGAACTAAGTGGAAATGCATTACAACGTCATAGCCTCAAATGAAATGTTGCGTAAAACATTTGTATTTGTATTTTTATTGACCAATTTGTCATGTGACCAATTTTAATAACGCATGCACGAGTCCGTGAACCTCAAATTAATTGATTTTTTTTTGTTTCGAAAAATCCATGCAGATATTTGATTGATTGGTTTGTGTTAAATTTGTAAAAAAAAAAGTTGCCAAAGATACAATCATTAAAACAGATGTTTGGCTTGGGACTTAGACTAACTCTGACTGCATTACCCACTAACCTACTACAACCGCATTCCCTGACTCTTCAGTGTAAAGTTAAAAACAAAAACGAATACTTTCGATTTAGTTCAGTTCCGTTCAGTTTCGGGTATAATTTCTGGCCCAGATTGGCACGTCGACCTTCTGTCATGACATTCAACAGCATCGCTTAGAATTTTTCAAGCTAATTTAAAATCCGCTTGCGACGAACAAACGTTGCTTGTGTGCTTTTGACATTTTCGTGCAAATATCAAAAAAATAAATAAATAAAATTTAAAAACTGGCCACTGTTGTGCTACGCACCCGTCAAGGTCTCTGCGAATTTGTCCGCTTAGCCACGCTGCTAATCCGCAACGTGTCGATTTAGCACCTCATGCTGTCCGCTTACTTAAGACTTATTCAACAACCAATTCGGGGTTTTGTTATGCTCTCCACACCCTACACTTTAGTGTCCGGTTGCATACACTTGGGCAATAAGGACAAGTAATGGAAAAGTGTAGTCATCTGTATGTCACGTTGTAGGAGGGCGATGGGATTACGCTAAACAGCTTTACAGAGAAAAGATTTCGTACTAAAAATACTTCTCAGACAGTTTGGTAATTGCTTGACTCAGTTTTTTTTTTAATGTGTGTCAAAGATGGACTCCAGCAGAGAGACAATTTTGCGCATTTTACAGTTTTTCTTCGATAAATGCCGCTGAAAATGTGAATAGTGCGACACCGTGCGACAAAAATAAAAAAAATGTTCACACCGGAAAAAATCCATATGGGCGTGAAACTAGAGACCAAATATAGTAATACTGCGTACTCAGTTTTTCATTTCTACATCCTTTGTCCTTTTAAAAGGACTTCAAAATTTTGAAGGGGATAATAAATAAAAAAAAAAAATACTTAACCTCGTTAGAATATGGAGATATGTTTATCAAATGAAAGAGGAAAGGCTCAAGAATTTAAATAAAATTGATTTTTTATCTAGTTGTAAAAAAGGATATGAAAAAGGTCCTTTGAAAATTGTAATCCTTTATATCCTTGAAAATTTAGACAGAACCTTCTTGAAAAGTAAGTATGTTAAAACCCGAAATCTCCTTGACCACGTGTCAAAATTTCATTATTCTCGCTTCATTGATTTTGTATCTATTTATTATTTAAAATACTGATACTCAAATAAATTAGAATTTTTGTACTTCATTAGACTTGCAGCTTCCGCATTTTTTTAAATAACTTTCGAACCAATAAAGTTAGAGTAATGAAATTTTGACACGTAATCAAGGAGATTTCGGGTTTTAACATACCTACTTTTCAAGTCAAAATGCTATATAAATTTTCAAGGATATAAAGGATTAAAATTTTCAAAGGACGTTTTTCATATCCTTTTTTTACAAATAGATAAAAAATCAATTTTGTTTAAATTCTTTAGCCTTTCTTCTTTCATTTGATATACATATCGCCATATTCTAACTAGGTTAAGAATTTTTTATATTTATTATTCCCTTCAAAATTTTGAAGTCCTTTTAAAAGGACAAAGGATGTAGAAATGAAAAACTGAGTACGCAGTATTACTATATTTGGTCTCTAGTTTCACGCTCATATGGATTTTTCCTGGTGTGAAAAATGCTGTCGCACGGTGTTATAGTTCTGACACGCGTACTTTTGGTTTTGTCAATTCCGTTTCGGTAATTTTGATGTAAAAAAGCATCAGGCTCTGAAAGGTCAATTGTTGGTAATGTCTATAAAATTATGAAAATTGGAGAGCCCGACTGTCTTGTAAGTGCTGTTTCGATTACTCCGGAGCTAAGGTTAGGCAGGAAAGGGTGTGTGCGGCACAGAGGCTGCACTTCCACTCGGAGGTCAGATTGTGAATACCTTCCCCCGGAGCTAAACATTGCACAAAAACCGTTTGGAACGACTTGATTGAGGCTGAATACAAAAAGAAGCTCGATGTTTGAATGCCACACGAATTAATGCAATAAACATCATGAATCGAATTTTCATCTGCAGAACGCTGCTGAACCGCAAAAAAATCTACCCATTTCTGACTAGTGATGAAAAGTGATGGGAATATTTAGAAAAAACAGCGCGACAAACCTTCGCAAGTCCAAGCCAGAATTGACGGTCAGGAAGAGCTTGCTGTATGTTTGGTGGAATTGGCAGGAATCGTCAATTATGAACTGCTCCACTACGGTTATACTCTTAATTCGGACCTGTACTGTCAAAAGTTGGACCGTTTGAAGAAAGCAATCGCCCAGAAGCGATCTGCTTGAGCCAATAAAAGCGAAATCGTTTTCCTTCAGGAGAACACCAAGTCTGACACATCGATAGTGACTCGCCAGAAGCTCGGGGAGCTTGGTTGGGAGGTTCTTATGCATCAACCTTATAGTCCAGACCTGGTACGATTGATTGCCACCTGTTCCTGTCTATGGCAAATGATTTTGCTAGTAATAAATTTTCCTCAAGAGAAGCTTATAAAAATCTACTGTCCTAGTTTATTCTTCTTCTTTCTTCAGTAAGAGTGTTGTTTTCAAGAAGACATAAAGGAGTTAACTTCAAAATGGCAACAATTTATCGAACAAAGCGGTGCATATTTGCTCTAATTCGAATCATTCTATCTATGCTAAATAAAGCCTTTAATTTCAGACAAAATTTAAGGATTTTATTGTACTACACCTTTTAATACTGAAAAAGATTAGTAAACTCACGAAAGCGCACATAACCCTTTCGCTATTTTGTTGCCATATGGCAACAAGCTACTTTGTGGTTCCAATATACAATTTTTTTGTTGGTCCTTATGGGATTTGGGAATAATACGAAATTAATAAACTGAATATTGAACTGCGAAGACGAGAAAAATATAGGTTTTTTAAATGTTATACCTTCACATAGTAAATAAAAAAGAAGCATAAAACGTTTTACTTTAATTCAGATAATTTGTTAAAATAATTTTAAATTTAATTGTAGCTGAAGTAATTGAAATATTTGATTTTTAATTATGCGTAATCAATTTTTACAGCCAGAACGGTATCGTTAACAGCACTCTAAAAAACAGGGTCCAGTAATAAAAATTAAAAAATTTATTATGGGATGTTGTTGATATAATCACACAGAAGTCTAAATCGATAAATCTAAAATTTTAACTTTCCCCAGTAGAAACCTGTAGTGAAAGGGTTAAAGTAAACTGTTAAAAAGTCTTGACTATAGTTGCAGGGTGTGCCTATGTCGTTCATAACCGACTGAAACCCTCTTTTTTAGTGTATTTTTCTTTCATTAGCATTTTGGTTGTGGAGCGTCGTTTCCGTTTTCGTTTTCATTGCTTACATTGTCAGACCAAAAACAACACACTTTGGATCCTCGTGAAAAACACTTCATTTGTCTTTGGTTGTTTGTATTTTCTGGGTGCTTCTATTTCTTTGGTTTGCTTTGTGTGTGCGTTTTTTTCTGATGCTGCTGTTGGCTATTTCAAAGGTTGTTTTTTTTTATTTTCATGTTAATTAAGAAATGAATCGGTAATGCGATTCTTCAACCAACTGGCCAACCGGCTATCTGTCTGTCTATCCGTTTGTCTGCTTGTTGCGCGATAGTAAAATAATGCAAATTAGTTGGGAAAATAAATGAGCAAGGCTTACGCGCGTTCGCCACACGGACGCAGCGAATTTGCATTTTATTAAAACTACTTTCTGTGTGTGTGTGTTTGTGTTTTTGTCTGCCTGACTCGCAGTTATTCTTATCGGAAATCAATAAAATTTTTTGCGTGAAAAACTCGAAAGTTCAACTCAGACTATCCATCGCTGGACGACTGACTTGTTCGTATCGGCATCTATATCTGTGCGTGTGCGTGTGTGTCTATGTTTGTGTGTGTTTACGCTGCCATTCGCGCATTGGTGTGCGTAATTGCTGCGTCGCCGATTGCGTTGCGAAATCGGGAGGCTGAAGCGTGAACGCGCATCTATTTCAACTTTTATTGTTATTGCTTCGGTCGCGGCCGCGTCTGCCGACTGCTGGGCTGGTGGACTGGTGGCTGCTGTCCCGCCCATTCGTTCGTCCGTATCACAATTAAATGCAAATGAGCCGCATGCTCGTGTGAATTTCAGTGTTTTTAATTTGTTTACGTAGCACTCACACAGAAATTGATTAAAACTTTTGCTACATTAAGCCTTGCCGCATTGTCGCCGTTGCCGTCGCCGTCGCAGCCACCCACCGCACCACGCCCGCTGCACTTGATTCATACTTGCAGTACAGTCGTGTTGGTAATTTGCGACCCCCGACGTCACACTTTGGGTTTGTGTTTCATTTTTGCAATGGGCTCACATGCGGCTTTCGCTGTTAACTGCCTGGCTTAAATACTTATCGAAACTAATTTGTTGTATTTGTCGCTATGGCGATATGATTTTCTACGCATCGACATTGCGGGCGCCGGTATCGATGTCGGTGGGTCGATGTCGTGTTGGTTTGATGGCGATGGCTTGATTTGTTTTTGTCTGACTGGCTGGCAGTGCGCTTTACGTAATACATGTTGTGCACTGCAGGCGATACATAACGCTGCAACAACAAAAACATAAACAAGCGAAAATACCACAAACTCAAATAGTATTTACAGCGCCGTTGCTAGTCGCCATAGCCATTATGGTCGGCAACATAATTAACATCAGCAACATCATCGCCATCGACATCGACCATCACCAACGCCATCGCATCATCAACAGCAACCACAACAACAATAACGAAAACAACAACAACAACAACTTTGGTATCGTCAGTTGAAATTTCAGCTACAGCCATGCTGTCGCCGATATTGTTGACGCCGTCGTGACCATCAAAAACGTAACCGCTACCAGCGACGTCAACTGCACCAAAACCCGTTCTCGTACGTAAAATTAAATAAAATTAATCTGGTTTGATGTGTTTTGATTGTTGTTGTTGCTGTTGGCGCATTGCATTGCAACGTGCCGAAAAACCGCGCGCAACACACACACGCACACACATACAATTGCACTAAGCCCGCCCCAATCGCACTCACCTCTGTGCCAAACAGAGAAAAAAGCCATGCTTACCGCCGCTACATCCATTGATGCAACGCCAATGTTGTGCGTTGTGCCATCAAAGCAAAAAAAATTGAATTCAATTAAATAAAAACAATGTAAAACACAAAAGTCACCAACCGGTTATAAAAATCTCGTGTTGGCTACATTTATAGTATATGTATTTATTGTTTTTATTTTTTTAGAAAAATTATAGCATCTTCTCGCCCCAATCGTAAATGGCATAAATTGGAAAAAATAATATAAAAATATTTAAACAAAATTCTCCATCGTTTAATTTCGGTTTAATTTAGCTTCTCGTCCACAGCGACGCAACTTTTTTCCCATTTCTCATTCTCGATGGCATTGCAATGACAGCGCCACCGAGTTGACTCACTTTTTGTGTGGCTTCTGCAATTTCGCATTTCGTTTTTTGTTTTGCCATAAATTTATAAATTGTTTTAGCTTTATGCTTCATAATTGGCCGGCGATTATGTGACCCTATAATCAGTCATTAGCCACAGCAGCTGAAACCGTTTGCCAAAACTCAATATACAACAATTATCTGCTGCTCTGCGCCAAATGACTAGCAATATTTAATACTTATTGGCGCAATGTGACCGGCCGTAAGCAAATCATGTAAGCTAATTGAGTTGTGTGTTGCTTTCAGCAATTTCAGCAAAGTTGCCTCGTCGCAAATGGTGCCAAATGAAATAGTTAAATAAATATTAAGGGCTCTGGGCATCGGCCAACAGCCACCGTTACGCAAAAGTGTTGGCGCAGTATGACACAAGCTGGACGGTCGTGTGCTAGGACTGTCATAAATCATCAGTCATTGACTCGGGCACATGTGGACACCACACAAAATGAGAGAATATGAGTAACCCAACAAATAATGATTTTTGCAATCGACATACAAATTTGCACACACAACACGGATAATTGTGAGTAGTTAGGGTTTAGTCTCCTAGTCTGGTAGTCTGGCTGTTTAGCCAGTTTCTGCTTCACAGAGTGGGTGGATTGGGCTTCCAACTTTGAATTTTAGGTGGATTTGTATTATATGATTTTTAGTTCACAATTATCTGTTTGGCTGTGATTTCATAATATGGTTTCAAACGGTATTGGGCTCAAAAGTTGAGAACAAAACTCCCGCAAAATGAGATCCTATTTGCGAAACTGGTTCATTAAATGGCCTCTTTGGCTTTGAGCCTTCTATCACTCACTTCCCTTGGTCTCACTGGTCTAATTATTCCGATTCTTCCACTTCTACCTGACACGGAACCATTTTCCAGCACCTTGCAATCAGAAATGTATGCTAATAAAAGATGTGCCCAGTTCAATGTTGACAGAAATATCAGGAAGAAAAATATCGCAATGTTGTCCGACAGCCTAATAGTTTCGCATACTGTGAAATGCAAACCTGTATCGTAATGCATATAGAAACTCAACTCTAGGCTGCATAAATCTACTTTCTTGAATGTGGGTGGAGGGCTATGGCTATGTGGAAGTAGAGGGAAGTGAAAAGGGGTTGATAGCTTAACAGAGGAATCTGCAACCTCTCACATTAACACACCTGAACATAAACCCTACTATGGGTCCCCTCCTAAGATTTTAGAAGCATACTGTCCATAATTACAAAGAACAGGAAAAGGAATAAAACTGGAAAAATCACTCGGGACAGAGGCAATCAAACTTACTTAAATGGCCATAACCATCCGTTACCGGGTTAAGGTCTGCTGCAAAAGTTATCTCCAGGCGCCTTTGCTATGCGCATGTCTTCTCCAGTTGGTCAGATCAAAGACCATATAACTCTATAGTCACACCAAAAGATGATAGGGCCTCTTCAACTTGGTCCTTCCACATGAGACAAGATTTTCCTCTTCGTTGTCGACCCCAATTACTGCTTCGAACACCTTTGTCGTGGGAGTTTCATGGTCCATGCGGCAGAGTAGCCGCTAAATTGTAATCTAAACCCTTTCTAGAAGATCCAAAGAATCCTTACAGACATTTAAAGTGTTCTCTGCGTTCTTGATTACCTCAACTTCAACATATCTGTACAGAAAGTAAGGTTACAGGTGCAAAGTTTTGAATGCACAAAAAATATAGATGCCTCGGAGAACATATATTTTACAAGATCCGACTCCATTCACTTTTTACCTACAATATTCATAAAATTGTAGCAGAAATCGATCTAACAGATGTTCTATAAATAAAATAGTCTTTGTCTTATGAGTCACGCGGGGAGCCAAAGTTGATGTAACAGGTCGCAGTTTAAAAGACCCTTCTATTCCAAAATTAATGGGTTTTTGAGTGAGTGGATCAAACAGAAAAAAGTCACAGGAAGCTAAATCAGATTAATTCGATAGCTGTGGAATGATATTCGTTGCTTTTTTGGTGAGAAAGCCGCGAATAATGATAGCTTTATGCAACGGTGCGGGTTCTTGTAAATTTAATTTAAATGCAAAAATCGAGTCATGGACCCAAACAGATGTAAAAGTACTTAACACGACGTCACTTTCACAAACATGAAGCTATGATGTGGAAAAGTGTCAACAGTTGTATGTAGAAACCCTCAAAAAATCAAACCCAGCGACAGAAACGATGGTGATTCCGGGAACTTTTTGATCAAATTTGTGATTGGAAATATTAATAAATATGTTCAGTTCTCCACAGCGACTCTGCCTCTTTTTAATGCAACCCTAATGGCAACTCTGGCACCTTAGTGCAGGCAATAACATTTTAAGAGTATATTTTCTGGTAATGGCAAAGTAATGGCTCATACTTTTGTCGGTTATTCTGTTAATTATGAATTATTATATATATTGAATATTTTATGCAATTGGCTTCGGTACCGGTTCGTATGTAGTAATCTGCCCAATTCATCAGCACTTTATCAGCGGCTATCAGCAGGTCGTGGTGCAATATTCGCGTCTTACTCGTAGACATACACACACACACACACACACGTCGTTCAGTCGTCACTAACAATTGGCTCATGTTTAACCACATTTTATAACCGGTCTCAGTGTTACAACACATCGATGCTTTTACTAACTAAAATAATCAAACACACACACGCACGCGCACACGAATTCATTTGGTGCACGTACGCTTGGCTTGAAATGTTGTTGTATTTGTCCAGAATTTCGTGGCTAAACGCAAATCCTACGTTTGTTTCTTCTCTCACTAAACATATCAACAAAACGCCGTCACCACACCCCACCCCATCCCACCAACACTGACGTGCGCGCGCTCCTGACCCAAATATGGGAACACGAACAGGAGGATGTGGTGACCGCACAGCCCGTCTCGGAGCCGCCCATTAAGCTGGTGCACGTGCTAAATCCCGGCGAGCGCGAATATCTCTCGCCCAACTTGATTGGCGTGCAGAACATTGCAATGACATTCCTGCCGCTGTCTATGAACTTCATCAACATCATCGATGCCTTCCGCGAGATCGTCGACGGCGTGCGCTACGAGATTCTGCTCAACGCCGCCGACACCAAGTCCGCGGACGCCGATGTCGTGTGCCGGCTGGTGATAATCGAGAAGCCGTGGCTGCGCACGGAGTGGGGCGACAAGGTGCGCGAGCTGCGCCACTCGAACTGCACCAGCGAGGAGGACAACCTGACCGATCCGGCGGCGCGCAGCAACGCGCCGAACGATAAGTACCCGAAAAACGCCTTCTTCAATAGCGGCACCCGCAATGAGCTGTCCGACGATGACATGGCCAAATTGCAATCGCAGATTCTGCCCTTCTCAAATAACGGATTAAAGCGACGTGCCACCAGCACCGGCAGCAGCAGCAGTGCCGCCCCCACTGAAGTAACCACTGAAAAATCGAATTCCATAGCGAAGGCGGCGCGCAGTGAGGAGAATGTGTCAGCGGCAAAGGCAACGGGCGACGCGCCCGACTCACCGGCGTCGGCCGATGCCACCGATGAAGATAGCGCAGAAGCCACAACGGCGCTGCCCGTCCTGACTCAAGATGAGATGAAGTGGTTGGATGATTTTCTATCGGTGGGTGCGCTCAGTTTCGAGAACTCGCGGCAGGAGAGCAAAGCACAAAGCGTGAAGGCGGAAAAGCCAGCGGCTGCGGCAGCGTCGACAAGTGGCAGTAATGATAATGGCCGCGTTGAAAATGCGAGCAATTATGTGCAGCAGCAGCAGCAACTGCAGGGTGCCAGCGAGAATTTCAATGAGCAACAGGAGGAGGAGTCAGCGGCATCGGGAGCACTCAAAGCGACGGCGGAGCAGGTAAAATCAATAAGAAAAAAACTACCCAAACCAACGCCACTGAAATTACAATAATTAAAACTGTACTCCTCACATGATGCCACATTCGGGACACATTCGGGTGTGCCACCTCGCACGCTTCGTCCGTGTGCCCGTGTGGCACGACTGCGGGACCCGCAAGAGGTTTTCCGTTATAGCATTAAGAGATCCATTCAAATTGTAGTGTGTGTGTTGGTGTTTTTGTTGTCGCTATTGTTGACAGTTGAATGTATTTGTTGTTGTTTTTATCTTATTGAAATGTATCTTACTTCATTTAATGGAATCATTGCAGTCATCTCCGCATAGCCCACACACAACTCACCAAAAACCGCGAATTACGCCGACAGCCTCGCGCTCGGTGATGCGAATCCCGAAATGCCGAAATGTTGTCGAAGAAATGCTTCATATCATATTTGCTAATCAGGAACTGTCGTGGTCCAATAAACAGGACTGAATTTAGTTGTGGTCGCAAAACTCACTTTTCAAAGTATACAGAAATTAGTTTGTCGCAACTCTGAAGCAAAAATCCCAATATTTAAGTCTTTGAAATATAGAACAATTTGCCTGTCACGTCTTTGATTCTTAACTGTTCAAACTTTTTGAATCCGAAATGCTAAAATTACTTTGAAACTAAATTGAAAATTTCAATCCTCAAACTATAGAAACATTCGTTTGTCGCATCTCCAAATCTTAAGTATTCAAATTATTGAATCAAAAATGCTAAAATTTCATTGAACTACAGAACTGATGTTCAAAACTTCAGTCCTCAATCTAAACAGAAATTTATTTGTTTCGAAGGTTAAACTATTCAACTATAAAGAAATTGGTTATAGCTTGAATCCCAAAACTTAAATCTTTAGAACATAGACAAATTTTCCTGTCACGTCTTTGAGTCTTAACGTATCAAACTTTTGCATCCGAAATGCTGAAATTATTTTAAAACTAAATTATTTTGAAACATAGAAAAATGTTCCTGTCACGTCTTTGAGTCTTAAGGATTCAAACTTTTGAATCCGAAATGCTAAAATTATTTTAAAAATAAATTGAAAAATTGAAATAAATTGAAAAAACACAAATATTCGTGTGTCGCATCTCCAAGTCTTGAGTATTCAAACTATTGAATCCGAAATACCAAACTTTCATTCAACTACAGAACTGATGTTCAAAACTTCAGTCCTCAAACTATACAGAAATTTCTTCGCCGTATCTTTGAGGCATTTGTCGAGGCTTTGTTAAATATTAAACTATAAAGGGATTGGTTTGAACTTGAATCTCAAAACTTAAGTCTTTAAATTAAATCTTTTATTTAAGTCTTTATTCTAAAGTTTTTAAATTATTGAAGAATTTGCCTGTCACGTCTTTGATTCTTAAGTATGCAAACTTTGGAATCCGAAATTGCTGAAATTCTGAAAATACTTTGAAACTAAGTTGAAAAGTTCAGTCCTCAACATTCGTTTGTCACATGTCCAAGACTTAAGTATTCAAACTATTGAATCCGAAATGTTAAGATTTCATTGAACTATAGAACTGATGTCCAAAACTTCAGTCCTCAAACTATACAGAAATTTATTTGACCTATCTTCGAGGCATTTGTTTCGAAACTTAAATAATTAAACTATAAAGAAATTGGTTTGAGCTTGAATTCCAAAATTTAAGTCTTCCATCCATCGTGGCTGAGTTTTCTGAAGTATTGAATCCGGCATCCCGAGATTTCTTTGCCACTATGAAGCAACTTATATTTTGGAACATAACTTAAGTTGGCAAACTATATAAACATTTATTTGTTCCTTTGCTGAAACTTTATTCGATCCACTTCTATGCAAAATCTAAACAGAATCTCGCGTTTCCAGTCGCAATTTTTTGTTACACTGCACAGTGATTCGACTCCATACAACCGGGGGACAAAATTAGAAGGAGTGGTCCGTTCTTCATAAAATTTGTTATACTAGTTAATCATGGTCTGCTGAATTGAAATCTCCATTTGGTTTTTCTTAAACTGTTGTAGTTTGGCAATGCCTGAGGCTTAATTTTGCAAATTTCGTCATTTTTGGAAAGCTATAGCACCAAATGTGTTGGCTAGATTTTTCATATTTTACACTTAATCGGTAAAATCAACATTGATTATTCCAAAGAGTAACAGAAATTGTATCGGGACTCTCTGGTTTTGCAATAAAAACGATAATAATAGATGTATGTTTTGCATTTTTGCAGATTTTATCAGTTTTCGTGCTAATTGCATACTTTTAGGCATAAATAAAATAAATTTTATCGAAAAATACCACTTTTCAAATTGAATTATTTTCTGAGATCGGAAGATATCGGAGGATATAGTTACATTATCCGACAAAGAAAGAATGCTTCTTAAAATAAAAAAAAATCCAGGAACATACTTTCACATACTTTTTAGATATTTTCGGTTAAGTTTTGCCAATTTTCAGATTTTTAACTTAGAAAAATATTTTGAATTAAAAGTGAAGTAAAAGCCTACGCTTCGCAAATTTTGGGAAAACATTAAAAACGAAAATGGCCACGTCATTTCGTAATCTATATTGAAAGTTTAAGCAACTTCGTGCCAACCATGTATTTTTAAAATTTTTTTTACTTAATAGACTAAAAAACAGAAAATATGAGTTTAAATTTTTTTGTGAAAAAAGTTTCAACTTTGAGCCGTTTTTGCGCAGACACTAATTGATTTTTTGCACAGATTTTTTGGGGGTTTTCTTAGTTGGAGTTTTTTCTTTCAAATGACATCAAAATCGTTAAATTCTGAGACCATAAATTTTTTGAATTTTGTCTATGGAACGAATCACTGTGCACTGGAGTCAAATCCCGCAACCACCTCATTGTCGAAGCATTCGACGATTGTCGTCTCTACGGTCGCTAAGTGACGCTGCTAGCGCCGCGATGCCATTCCCAATTTGGTTGGTGTTTTTAATTACAACACATACTTTCCGTCAGAACATTTTGCGTTTTCTGGTCGTAACGAGCGACGTAGTGCCGGCTGCCACGTCATTGCGCCGCATGGCGCTGCTCGCATTTTAGGCGCACACATCAGTTTCCCTCACTTGAAAGCCGCCTCACGCAGCCGTCACTTCACTTGCCTGCAATTTAATTTGGTTTTATGTTTGTGGATGAGGGGGTGTGAGCGTTTGTTGCCGCCACCTCGCAACAATTTGAGTCGGTGCGATATTTATGCCTGTGGCAATTGTATGTATATGTGTGTGTGCGTGTGTGGATGCGCACTGCACATTAGCAACTGCGTGAATGTCCTTATTGTTGTTGTGATTTGGCATTATTGCCAGGCTGGCGATAACGCCGATGATGAGCGGGTGGGAATTTGTGTTTGTCGCCGCTCGGCTCGTGTCGGTTTCATTTGCATTAATTCAATTTTATCTCTCATTTGTCTCAATTGTTGTGTGCGTTTTGTCCTATTCCGTGTTGGCGGCCCGGCTGCGTGTGCTTTGTATTGCTTCATTTGCCGCTGGTTAGTACATTTGCGAGCCATTTGTATGATTGGCGGCGAGTGGGTGGCGAGTGTGAAACGCTCATAACAACCTGATTTTTTGAATTCAAATGAAAGCCGACTGCCAGCAGATAAGGACGCCGTCGCCACGGTTCAGCATACCGAAACCGAGCCAGCAAAACGAAAGTAGAAACTTTGGACATAACGAGAAAACTACTCGGCAAATGACACAAAAAGGATTGGCAATTGTGTGTGCGCATGTAAGTATGTGTGTTTGTGTGTATACGCTGATTTGGCACAAATCCCCCTCTGGTGTTTTGTATAATATAACTTTTAGCATCAATGGACTCTGGAGCGAGTGGAGTAGAAAAAAACAAAACATTTTGCGAACAATTGTGAGCCAACAAACATGGAATTATGATAACATGGCTGATAAGAAAGTGGAAATCACAATGGCAAATAAAGTTAAATGCAGGACTCGGTAATTTAAATAAATTCAAATCATAATGAACCCACAGCGACAACAAAAGCTTACGAGCGAGGAAGTAACGATGGGTATTTGCAGAAAAGGTTAAAGGGGCATTGCGATTGTTTGGCATTGTGATTGTCCTGTCTTCGTTTGCACCAAATCGAAAAGTGGCCAATATGATTTATGCTGACGATTTATTTATTAATATTGGATGATTTATTTCGGATTTTTCATGAGGCCAGCAAACGAACGAAAGAATACTTTTCTTTTGCTTCACTTTTGTGTTTGAAATGGGTTTTAATGCAAAACATTTTATTCCTTGTGGGTTTGGAAAATATTGGTAAACAATCAACAAAATTTCATCATGATTGCATGGATTGGCAGTTGAATTGATGGCTTGTATTAACCCATTTTTTACCGCCGTGTCTTTAAAGACACGGCAACTTTGAAAAATCCTGAAAATTACAGTTTCTAACGCATATTAAATATTTTTACATTATCGGAAGCCCACATTCGTTGGCTTTCAAACTGCGAACAACTATTTCCGAATTTTAGGGTTTCACTTAGTGTAAAACTGGTATAAACAGGACCACCTTTTTTAATGGTTTTAAAAAATTTTTTTTTTAAATACAAAATGAATTTTTTTTAAAAATAAAACACTTAATACTGCTTACCAAAAGAACAAAGTTGACATACAAATTATAAAACTTTTAGTTTTCTAAAGTTTTAAGCGTGTTCTAACTTGAAATATTTTGGTGTGTCTTTAAAGACACGCTGGCAAAATACGTAAGCCAAATTCGGTAAAATTCCACATTTTCCAAGTTTAAATTACTGTAACTTTTTAAATACGCATCGGAAGTAGTTGCAACCCAGGAAGAAGTTGAAGATAATGCGATTCTCTGTACATATAGATAAAAACATACTATATTTATTTTATCGGTAGATCGAAATCAGCATTATAGTGGGCCTACCTACCTGCACGGGTATATAACTATATGAAAATAAGACTTGTACTGCATATATTATAATTTGACAAAATACGTAACCAGTGCCCTTTTTGACAAGAAACACAGTTTTTAAGTTAACAGACTTTTATTTTGATTGAAATATATATGGATATACTTGTATATTTGCGATGTATGTACATATACTTACATTTTCGTGCATATGGTTTTATAATGTACATATGTTTGTGTATGTACCTAAGCGGACTGTAAAAGTAATGTAATGTAATGTAATCTAGTTTATAACTGTTGTTTACTCTGATTTGTAATCATCATTACTTATATATGTATATATATATATATACATATTTACGAGTACTCTATATGCATTTACTTATTATTATGATACATTTCAATGCAGCTCTTAGGATGTAAAGTTACATTAGATTTCGTGCATTGAAATCGGGTGCTCATTGCTTGCATCTCAATCTTTAATTCAGTGAAGGTATTTGAACAACGTAATTTAATTGATTTATACGTGGCAAGGTTGGTGGTTCCTCATTTTCAAACATACATATATATCATCATTTTGTTCTAACCCGGTGTAAAGTAGTAACTCCTTTACTACAGAGGACAAGAATGATAATTGAGACATAGGTTGTTCGTTATTAACTTTAGCACAAAGTACGCGCAGTTTCCAAGCATTAACAACTGTGATATTAAGAGAATTTATCCACAATGGCCACCACCATTTCTTGCCACGTATGCAGATTCTATAATAAGCGACTGCGTTGTCGTGTAAATCCACACCGCCCATAAAGTTATTGTAATTGCGTATCGCATTTGGCTGCTGCACATAGATAGTTTTCCTTTCTATCGAACCGTTTTGCATCATAAGTTGGTGAAATTGAATCAAACTTACACTTACTTTGGAGTTATCCTGCCAACGTACAATTAACATGTCATTGGTTTTGTCAAACACATAATCATATTCGCCTTTTTTTAATTTTTGCCTGTTTTAAGGGCAGCACCACCCATTCTGTTATGTTTTATGGTTCCAGTAGCAAAAAAATGTCGTTCATTCAAAAGACACATCAAATAGTAAGACGTAAAAAAATTATCGAAGTATACATGATGGCATCGTGGGTTTTCAAAACTGACAAAAGTCTGAGAACTGTTTGAGCGCCAAGGCTTATTTGACGATTATGAATGGCACTTGCGCCCGTGTACGGTATTACTTTGAATAAGGAGCCCTCTGTGGAACACAAACACCAATTTTTTAACCCAAAGCGCACAGGTTTGTTTTTCATGAACATCTTTGCCGAATGTCGGCCAAAGTAAGGTACCTCATGTTCATCTATTGACAAATTTTGAGCAAATACGCCAAATTGCAAATATCTGGTCTAATTCTTATCAGCTGGGTACTAGAAAATCAGGGATGCGTCATTTTGGGTATGTTCAGTATTGTTGACTTGCGCTTATATACGCATATAGCAATGTATGATGTTCTAAATATAAATCGGCCTCAAATTTTTTGGATAATTCTTATGTATAGCATCAATTCTTTTTAATATTTTCTACGTACATACATATAATACCTGCGAACAAATTTATATTTATCTGTATTACATATATGAATATATGTATACTACATTTATATTATATATATTTACATATATGTCATTCCAAATAAAAGTCTGTTCACTTAACAACTGTTTCCTTACGTATTTTGTTAAATTATTTGCAACACAAGTCTTATTCTCTTTATCAATGTTGCATATATTTATATGCCCGTGCAGGTAGGTAGGCCCACTATAATGCTGATTTCGATCTACCGATAAATTAAATATGGTATGTTTTTATCTATATGTACAGAGAATCGCATTATCTTCAACTTCTTCCTGGGTTGCAACTACTTCCGATGCGTATTTAAAAAGTTACAGTAACTTAAACTTGGAAAATGTGGAATTTTGCCGATTTTGGCTTACGTATTTTGCCAGCGTGTCTTTAAAGACACACCTGCTCCAGCCCACAAAAAAAATTTGAAAAATTTTTTGAAAGCAGAAATGGCATACGGAGGCTCTAAATAGGCTGTGTTATGAAAATTTTCAAAATCGGTCCACGGGATCTAGGGGCGGTAAAAGATGGGTTAAGTTTCATTTTCAACTCAAAAACTATTGATTTTTTCATATGTAAAACGAAATAACAGAATTGTGTTTAGTCGTTCTCTATGATTTTCTCATCATAAATGTTCGCACTTTGTAGCTATTTTGAGCCTTAGTTACTTTAAAGTTTCTAAGTTCCTTTAATTGAAGGTTAATTTCTTTTCTAAAATAAATCATTTCAATAGAGCACTTCAAACATGTTTTGTCCAAATTTTGAACGTTTTGTTTTAAGTTGAACCAATTAACATAGAATTCAAATTGCCAGCATAGCGATTCCAATTAGGGTGTTACAGCCCTTAAGGATTGTGGAAAACGCTTTCTGTGATTTGTTCTGCCTATTCGATCCACTTGTGAGCAAAAAACCTCAACAAAGGTGTTGCCTTGTTTTGGATATGTTAATCAATTGAAATTCTGTCAGTGTGGGTGATTAGCTGACAGTCAGACAGTGATGGGGATACCTTCTATCGATCTCTAGTAGAGGCACCTCCGTGTCTGAGAGTTGTTGACTAAGTTACATAAGCGCCATCTAGGTATCCGTTGCCAAAAGGTTGGAGAAGTTGATAGCAGGGGGTTGTGTCTTAGATGAGCGATGCGACTAAGCGCTCTCTGTACATCCGTTGCTGATAGGTTGGGAGAGTTAATAGCTGCGGTTGGTGTCTTAGATGAGCGATGCTTCTTTTTCCGTTAGTCCGTACTGGCACTGCGTTGTTGTTGCGTATGTACGACTACTGGATATGAGGATTTGCTGCGTGCTGCAAGTGATTGGAGTGTGAAAGATAAGAACTTGTCACACGATAATAAATTGCACTGGATTATGTTGATGAGATGGAAAGCAATGGGAAGAAAGGAAAATATTGAAATTAGGAAAAAAAATTGCAGAAGCCAAGCCTTGGAAATCGAACACACTACCTCCAGAAGAGGTGGATAAACAATATTTTAGAGACATAGAAGCAATAACAAGAATCCAATTGGCCTTGTAGCGAACAATGATTTTAAAAGGTTAAGTTACCGATTTTGCTTCGAGCCTTCGGAGCGCATGCTGAGTTCTCGTAAAACTGTAGACGCATTTTTTTAAATTTACTTTTTCAAACTGGGTGGACAGATTACTTGAACGCCATTGCTGAAATAGAATTAGAAACGTCTAAGCTCCCCATATGCTTTTCGGAATCAACATAAAGCTATAGAATCAAATCATTCGAGCATTCAACGTGGCGTCAAATACCATGTTCCTTCTTCTGGCACTCACGGAGGAAAATAACAATGAACAATAATGCCTTTGAGTGAAGTACGGACTTTTCCGTACTCAAATCTAGCCTAACCTTAGGTGACTGCGCTGTCAGCAGGAAATGGCAAATTTTTGAAATTAAACCTGTCGCTCAGAGTCGGCGAATTTATGCCAAACGATTTATGCTGTTAAATATTTGTAATACTTCCATCTTAAAAAAACATTTAACGTTTCTAAATTAACAACTCTGTCAACTTGTTTTCACAGGCCTTTCTTAAAGTCTACCTGTAACAACACCATTGAGTGATTTCTAAAGTGACTGAAACTTTTAATTTTATCCTTAAAACGGCAGCAATACATAACTAAAGCTAACCACCTACACTTTTATTCTGTAAACAATCAGCTATTAAATGAGTTAACAAAGCTATGATTATTTCTAGCAAACCACTTGCCAACTAACACAATGTCAATGTGTAACACATTGTCAATTAGTAAGGTATAGGTTTGCCATAGTGACAACTTTGCACATTTATTTCGCATTCATGAATTAAGTTTATGTATGATTTTAAATTGACCACATCGTTACTTTCTAGTATCCCTTTGGTGCTCTGGAAAAGGTTTGTACTTATTGTGTGAGGCCGAGATTTGAAGATAGGATTTTCTGTTGTTTTGTGTGCTCCGGGCAAATTCCGCATTTTATGCAAATCAACTCGGTCTACTGAAAGCAGTCTGTTTAAGGCATTTGTATGGATTACTAGTGGTTTCAAAGTTGTTTCCATATAAAATTTTCAAGGCTGACGAAACATTTTCTGTTTATTTGTGAAGCCTTAACGTGGACGGAATTTAAATCATTACAGTCTTTGTTTTAATTTGACGAATTCGTCACTTTAATTCTTTTGAAAGCAGCGCTTTAACCGCAATTCGCCGGCGCTCCTATTGATCGGCCAAAAATAATAATTAAGTCTGTTTAACTATGACCAAACAATTGCTGTCATTGTTTTGCTGTCTATCTGTATGTTTGTTTCTGAATAAAGGCTCAGCTAAGAGTTTATTTATTTATTTACTCATATATTTATTTATATTTACTCATATTTGGTTGTATGCTCTTAGAACTTAATTATGCGCCGCATGTGCGGCAACTGAAGTGCACTTAATTAACACTAAAGTAATTAGGAGGCGTTGAAATTAATCAATGTCCCTATTAGCGGCTCATAACTCATTGAGCAGATGTCACCCCATAATGCCATTCAAATCGTATGCAGTTGAACGCGATTCAGTTTTATATATACGGTTGTTTGTATGTGCCGGTCAGAGGTGTGAGGGGAGGCAATAAGTCTTGCTGTCGTCAGCACAACTCGACGTCAGTTCGTATTGTGCTCCGTGCAAAGTAATGAGCGCACAGCAATGACTTTTTGGTAATTTCACATTTAATTTGACATCACCGACAACTTTAGGTGAATGCATGAGACATTCGATGTTCACAATGATGATGACAATTTTCAGTGCTAAGCTCTCATCTTGTGTTCTTATCTCTTCACTGCCAGTTTCTGTATGATGAAAACAAGTTATTTTCGGCGTAATTAATTTCAATAAGCTTTGCTATTATTCTCATAATTTAATGTAATGAAAATTGATCAAACATTTGCATTTGTTTCAAATATTTAGACTCATATTCGTGCTAAGCGCAGCGACAATGTTGTCATCGGCGGCCCACTGAAACTAGAAGCCAAGGATGCCCGAGAACGCCTCCAAAATTCATTGGACAAGCTGGCTGCCGGCGATGGTCCCAACTACCAGTGAGTGAAATCAAACCGAGTTGACAAACGACTACTTTGGACTTTAACCCCAACACCCACACGACTGACTGACTGACTAAACTTTAAACACAGTCAAATAGAACTTTTCCTTTGCTATGTAAATAGTTGTCAGGCAAAGAAATTGTTCGCCCAACTCCATTGTTACTCCATTCACATTCCCATTCCTGTCGATTTCTTCTATTGATTGTATTCTATAGAATTTCGGACATTGTCTCGGCCACCACACAAGTTGTGTCCGGCAGTTTGACAAAAATCGTTGCTGAACTGATCGATGAGAAGGGCAACAAAGGGCGCTGCCAAGTCGAGATTTGGTCGCAGCCATGGCTGCCCGATGGCATCGAAGTCACCATCAACTGTCCCAACAAGGAGGAGGTGAAGAAACGGCACAGCCGTTCCGTGGAGTACGCCGAAAAGAAGACGCACAAGAAGCGCAACCACCACAATCTCGACAAAGCCGAGCATTTGTTTGGCAAATTCCAAGCCAAATACAATAGGCACTATTACACGTCCATGGAGCGTCAGATGCGTTTGAGAATTTTCAAGCAAAATCTGCACATCATCCAGGAGTTGAATCGCAACGAGATGGGTGAGCACAATTAATCTCACTCTGCCGTCTTGACAGTTGGACACAATGAGTTGTTCGTTTTGCAGGTAGCGCCAAGTACGGCATCACCGAGTTTGCCGACCTGACCAGCACAGAGTACAAGCAACGCACTGGCCTGTGGCAGCGCGCCGAGGACAAGCCGACAAGGAGCGAAACGGCCGCCATTCCCGACGTTGAACTGCCCAAGGAGTTCGATTGGCGAGAGAAGGGCGCCGTTTCGGAGGTGAAGGACCAGGGTCAGTGCGGCTCGTGCTGGGCATTCAGTGCTATTGGCAACATTGAAGGTTTGCACGCGGTGAGGACGGGCCATTTGGAGGAGTACTCCGAGCAGGAGCTGCTTGACTGTGATACCACCGACTCAGCCTGCAACGGTGGCCTGATGGACAACGCCTTCGAGTGAGCACAGCACGCTAATTTTTTGTTGCTCAGTTTTAACTCTACTTCTTGATTTTCCACGCGCACAGAGCCATAGAGAAGATCGGCGGCTTGGAACTGGAGTCTGAGTATCCTTACAAGGCGCGCAAGCAACAATGCCACTTCAATAAAAATATGGTGCACGTTAAAGTCAAAGGTCGCGTTGACTTGCCCAAAAACGAGACTGCCATGGCGCAGTGGCTGATGGTCAACGGTCCCATTTCCATTGGTGAGCGTCAATTTTTCAAATGTGCGCACCCAAACATTTCTCTGAACAACGTTTTTCCTTGCAGGCATTAATGCGAACGCCATGCAGTTCTATCGCGGCGGCGTCTCACATCCGTGGCATCCACTCTGCTCTAAGAAGAACTTAGATCACGGCGTGCTGATTGTTGGTTTCGGTGTTTCGGATTATCCCATGTTCAAGAAGACGCTGCCCTATTGGATTGTGAAGAACTCGTGGGGTCCCAAGTGGGGCGAGCAGGGCTACTATCGCGTCTACCGTGGCGACAACACGTGTGGCTTGAGCGAAATGGCCACTTCAGCGTTGTTACAGAACTAAATAGTGCCGGCCGCCGCGAAAATGAACCAAATTAAGAATAAATTACCATTATTATGCAATACAACTCATACAATAATATATAGATCGTAGCAGCTCGTCATTAACCACTCCCCTCCGCTGCAATAGGTGTCATTCTCCTATATTCAAAAATCACTAAGGAAACTTGTAACGAAAAAAATTGAATTCATAGTCACAACTCACTACTCACAACTAAAAACGGTCATTAATTTTTATAACGCATCGCAAGTCTTTTACAATGCGCCCTTTTCTAGGTCTTTATTTTGTAATGTAAACGTTAAATTATATATTACCACATAAACAAGTGAATAAATAAATAAATGTTCTTATAGAAGTACACAAGATGTGGCGCTTCCATTTCAGTGCTCATATTCGCTTAGTTTGATGAGCAGCAGTCGCAATTTGCGAGCCTCCAAGCCGATAGTTAAAGGTTCCGCGGGCACCTCGTCGGCGGCAGTATAAATATTTGCCTGCGTAAACAGGCCATAAACTGAAAAAGTGCAAATCATGCGATTAGAGACGATATCAAGTTTCAAGTTGCACCTCTACCTTCGCAGGATTTGAGAAAGTTGAGCACCTCCTGCACAGCGGGATATGGCAAAATGATATTCTGTTTGGCCATGCCGGTGAGCAGACCCAGGACGCAGCGCTTCACATGCAGCCAAGTGTCCGGGTACAGACGCGCGCCGGAGCCGCTCTCCAGTGCGTGCGCAATGCGCGACAAGCCAAACTCGTAATTGTTCTTGGCACAGTACAGAGTGCCCACAACCAGATTGACAATGCACAAATGGTGGTACTGCTTGCCCATGCCGCCCTTCAGTTCCTCCGCCTTTTCGACTTTGCGCATCAGTTCCTCGGCCTCCTCGTTCTGGAATGTCATAATGTAGGAGACGCAAAGGTTGGCCAACACTGCCGCCGACACAGACATTATCTGAAAATAAGTTATGATTGGTTGCTGTTGTATGTACGAACGGTTTTTGGTGGCTCACATCGTCGTGGTGCTGTCGCACAATGGGCTCGTAGAAAGCAGCAGACTCCTTGTACTTGTCGCCCTGCATGAAGAGCACATGGCCGGCATTCAGACGCCAAACTGCATTCTCCGAACAGAACTCGGCACTGGAGCGGAATTCACGCTCGGCACCCACAAAGTCGTCGTCGCGCCAGGATATCCAGGCACGCGCCATTATCACCGGCAGATAGCTAATGAAAATGCGATTAAAAATTGAATTTAAAAATGCAAAATGTTTAACGTACAACTCCAGTGCGTTCTCGTAGTCCTTGAGCGCATTTCTCAGCGCATTCTGATCGGTGGTTGCGCGCATCTCCTGCACTTTGGCGGCCATGCTGCGCAGCTTTCCCGCCAGGCTCGAGGCCAGCACGCCCAGCTTCTTTTCGGCCAGCTCAGCGGAAGTCTGCGCCGTTATCAATGCATCGAGTAGCTCATAGAGGTACTACAAATTTACAACATTTTATAAATTTGCTAGTCTAAACTAACTAAAGTGGAAAGTGTTCACCAAATACCTGCGAGAGATATTTGTAGGTGAGATCGGTGTGCTCGGCCAGAAGGTCGGCCGCGGTCTCGTACATCTCGTGCTTGCAGCAAATCAACAAAATGTTGGCGAACGTCTCCTTGGGACAAGCGGGCGGGCCCAATTGCAACAGAAATGCCAGCTTGCGCAGCCCAGCTACGCGTCCCTGCGGGTCGGTGAGCGCCATGTTGTGCAGCGTAACTGGGTCCAGCTCGCTTTCGGCGCGCGGCGGCAGATCCAGCAGCGCCTCGCGTGCCGCATCAACTGCAAATATCCGAATGACACAAGAAGCTCAGCGCTGTTCCAAACGAGCCACTCACCATTGCTCTCCTGATACTCGATGGCCGCCTTCAAGTTGAGCGCCTGCGTAATGCCCGACATGGCCATGGTGATGGGATTGCCCACGCTGCGTGCGCTGCCATCCGTATCGATTTGAGCGCCTATGCCCAGCTCCGGATGGTTGCGTATGCCGCGCTCCACAATTTCCCCTATTCAACACCAAATTCAGAAAATGTCTCACTGCTGCGTCTCTTTGGCAAGAAAGTCAGCCCGCTTACCGGTGTAGTCGATAGCCTGCGATTTCTCCTTCTTGCGATAGTGCGACAGCGCCAGATTGTACGCGACCAGCGGATTGAAGCCGCCCACTTGCAACGCCATTGCGAAACGCTGCACCGCGTTCTCGTACTGATCGGCCTGGTACAGCAGGCAGCCCTCGTCGTTGAGCGTGTCGGCGCTGCCCGCAGCGCGCTGATTCAGCACACTCTGCGCGCCTGCATAGTCCTCGCTCGAGTACAAAATGGCGCTCTGCAGCTGCAGGCACTGCTCCTTGAGGCCGTCGTGCTCGTTGATCTGCTTCAGCACGCGCAAAGCGTCGCCAAAGATGCCCGCCTGGTACAGCGACTGTGCGTAGTAGAATCTGCAAGTGGCGGTCACTCACACCGATTTGCCAGCGTTTCTTGTAGGTTTGTGCTCACTTGTACTTTGGCTCCTTGGGCACCAGATTGCACAGCTGTTCATAGCAGGTGGCCGCCTCCTCGTACTTCTGTTCGTGATAGTAGCAGTAGCCCAACGTGGAGAGACCCGCGCGCGTATTGGCGGCCTCGCCAAAATTTACAATGCATTCGATGACGTCTTCGTAGCGTTTGTCCTTTATCTAAAACATAGTTTGATCAGGTAGGTCTTTTTTAGCTACTACAGTCTTTATGGAAGTTGTTATGTTACCAAATTGTAAATTGTGCGTGTTATGTGACCCTCACGAAGAATTATGCCCTGATGCAGCATTTGGAAATACTTTTATCTCGAGATTTTATTGTTAAAAGAATATTGAAAGCAGTCGAATTTGGGGTTTGGTTGAATAAATGCAATGAAATTCTTTGGTGTCGGCAAAGCATTTCCATGGCAACCAATTGCAACGGACTTCCAAAACACTTCGCTATGCCAATGCAAATTGTTTCTGTTTCTATCACTAAGAACCGTTGGCAGCGTGCTGGTTCAAAATCGAACCCCAAACATCGACTGGCAGTTAACAATGCATCTACTTTCATAACTTATACAAACTGAATTAAACTCTTTACAACTTTTATCTTGTAGCGGCAGGTTGAATAACAATAAGGCAGTGTTTCAGCCAAATCCCTAATAGGAAAAAAGGAGGTTGTAGCTCCTAGCAGGTCGTCATGCCAATGGAGCCGAGCTAAACGGTGTTTTCTATGACTTTTTCGAATCCGCAGAAGCAGTTTTATCCTTTGCCCAATACATAAACGAGTATGGTATTAATTCTTCTATGTTGTTAAACATTATATGAGAAAAATATTTAAAAAAAAATTTATGATTGTCCCAAAATTCTAACTTGATAAAAAAAAATTTTTTTAATAAAAAATTTAATAAAAAATATTTTTTCAATAACAAATTTTTTTCAATAAATAATTTGTTTTAATAAACATTCTTTTTTTTTTGAGGTTATATTCACTTTTGAGTTCCACCGAACCGAATTTTTGGTAATGCGTCTCAATCTCATCTAAATCGCATGACTAACTTGATAAAAATTTTTTTTTAATAAAAAATTTAATAAAAAAATTTTTTTTCAATTAAAATTTTGTTTTCAATATAATATTTTTTTTAATAAAAATTATTTTTTGAGGTTATATTCCGAATTTTTAGTAAAAATAAAGGGACATTTTGTTTTCATATAAAATATGTTGTAATTTTGCTTCATAAAAGCCCAGTGTAGTATGAGTACCACCCCCCCGCACCACCCACTGGAAAGTCGAAACCATTTTAAATATGATGCAAAATACTTTTAAATACTTCCCTCGTTTCAAATAACCAACTTCCAATTTGTTTCTATGGCTACTTCATAATTCGGGAAGGAAAGGGTTAAAACTCTGAGTTATGGCTACCTATATAAATACTAGTATTGAAAAAATATAACAATCAAAATTGGCCGGTGAGCACTTTGCCCTTCTTTGTCCGGCTATGGCCTTTCTTCTAAACCTCAAAACTATCGCTATTAACTTTTTTTGCAAAAACAAAAATTTGATATAAATAAGTACAACAACCATTTGTTTGATATAGTTTTTTTATGTAGCAACATACATAGGTATGTACCTATATTGAAAATATATATATTTTATTATACTTTTATTCTGTTAACAAACATCGTTCCTTACGTAAAACATTCCACTTTCGAGTGCGCACTTCATAAAGACAACGATTTTAGTGTGATTACAAAAACAACAAATTCAATAAAAAAAATGTGCAAAAAAACAAATTTTCTTAGGTTTCATAGTCAAATTTTTTGAACAAGTTATATGCGTTATGGATTATTGTTCACATTCCAGCGGCTTTCTTTACCAGAAGCCAGCCGACTGACCGCCTGGCGGATTTTTCACTTTGATGCACGAGCGATTGGCCGACTTGTTGAGTTCCTCTGCAAAATATGAATTCGGTTTTAGTTACAGTGTACGATTTTGCGCCCCCAAAACTACTCACCACTAACGGAGAACGTTGACTCCTGCATGTTGCGTGTTCCATCCACGCGGCCACGACCCGTGTGCGCACTGGTCGCTGACACTTCGCCCGGCAACGGCACACTGTCGGCCGGCAAATTGCGCGTTATGGGCGTTACATAAGAAACCTGCTTATCCAAGTTGTCCAAATTGAGTTGCTTCATGTGGCCATTCAAGACGTTTTCAGGCTGTGCCAATTTGACTGGCACTTTGCCCTCGAGCACATCGTACACATACGGTGGTCGTGTTGGCGTGTTCAAGAAACGTCCGAATCCCTCGGCCACACGCACAACGCCGTCCTCGACGCAAATGCGACCGCGCACCAGCACCATCTCGGGCACGCCGTGGCACACCATGCCCTCGAATATGTTGAAGTCGCATGCGTGGTGATGCGTTTCGCGCGAAATGGTGCGCGTTGCATTCGGATTCCAAATGACAATGTCCGCATCCGAACCGACCGCAATGCGACCCTTTTGCGGGTACAAGTTGAAAATCTTGGCCGCGTTGGTGCTGGTCACCGCCACAAAGCGACACGGATCTAGCAGGCCGGTGTGTACACCTTTCTCCCAGGCAACGGACATGCGATCCTCCACTCCGTTAACGCCATTCGGAATTTTCGTGAAATCGCCCTTGCCCAGCTCCTTGTGCGCCTTGTTGAAGGTACAGTTGTCGCTGCCGGTCGTCTGGAGGCCATCACTACAAATGGGTAAATATATTTCCATACATATTTTGCATAAAATATTTTAGTTTTACTTGGCCAGTTGTTGTAACAGAAAGTCTGGAGTCGTAGGATCAGGACGCAGTGGCGGACTGAGCACATGCGCGGCCGCATGTTGGAAACAGTTGTGCTGATAGTGCGTGCCGTCGGTGCCTATAGCGGCGGCCAGGGTTTCGCCATAAATGCCGCGATTCCGGTAGCGTTTGCGGGCGCGTGCCACCTCAATGGCGGCCGATTTGCTCATAACGTGCACCACGTACAGTGGGCAATCGACCTAAGATTAAACAAATTGAAATTATAACGGAAATACACGGTGGGAAAAACGGTGTTGAAAGTGTTGGAGTGTTGGAATACATCCAAAAGCAAGACATAAAAAATATGTTTGTTTCAGTGCAACTTTGCCAACTCATTTTATAAAGATTTATCTAAGTGCCAGTTGGACACTACTCCTAATTACCTGATGCGCCAAAATACAGGCTCGATTTACAGCCTCTGCCTCGACTTCTTCCTGGCGCGACAGTTCATGACCCTCGGGTCCGGTAATGCCAGCGGCCAGCAGCTTCTGTACATTCTTGGCGATTATGTCGCCATTCTCAGCGTGTACCTAATAACAAATTTAAAACAAAAATAATAATAAATACATCAAATACTGTAGGCAACAGATGGCAACACTGATATCGCTATTTTGTTGCCATATGGCAATATGCAACTTTAATTCAAACCGCATAATTTGTGCTTAGAATAAATTTTTTTTGCTTTCAAATTTTCGAAAACCGTTAAGAAAAGTTTGAAATGTTCCCTAACCGACCCAAAACTTAATTATAACCGCATACATTTAGCTTGGAATTACTTCTCAAACTTTCCCGAAAACCTTTTCTAACCTCACTAATGCAAATTGAAGTAGCGTTGTAAATTGAAAAAAATAGTAATAAAAATATTGCAGTTTTGGTGTAATTAGCGTTACCGGTTAGAGCGCTAACCTTCTTTCTACTTCCTGGGTATTTTATGGCCCTTTGTTTCTTTAAGTAAGTGACAGCTTTAGGCGTGCCATATTTTGCAATTTTTTTTCAAAGGTCATATATTTTGCACTTATTAACTTTTTCAATTCGTTAAATAACTGCTGACTATTCTTCTAGTTGCAAATCACTTAATATTTAATTTACCTGCGCGACGCCATTTAGGGCGCGAATACGCTCGAAAGCATCGAGCAAATCGGAGTCGTTCAGCTGGTAGAGGCCCTTGTAGGCCATGAACATCTTGAACGAGTTGACGCCCAGCTGCTCGCACAGAGTTTTCATCTCGTCCGAAACGGATTTCGACCACCAAGTAATGCCGACATGAAAAGCATAATCGCAGCAGACTTTTGGATCGGCCCAGGAGCGCCAACGATCGTAGGCCTCAAGCAACGATTCGCCTTTGTCGGGCAGCACAAAGTCAACTGAATTAAATTAAATATTTTAAAATAAAGCAAAAACTCAAATATAAATGTAATTGTCAAAAAAAGCCAAGTTAGAATCAATTCTTTCGCACTCACTGATTGTAGTGGTGCCGCCGGCAATGGCCGCCTTGGTGCCGTGATAAAAATCGTCCACAGCTACGGCGCCGCCAAACTTGAGCTGCATGTGTGTGTGCGGATCGATGCCGCCGGGTATGATCAGCTTGCCGGCTGCGTCCACAATACGCACACCGCCCGGCACCACAATTTCCGATGCGGGCCCCACATGTCTGCAATGCCCCAAATGAGTTTAGGCCAAGTTGAAACAAAAAAGTTAGATTGCAGGTGTATAATTGCTCACTTGATAGTGCCATCCTCGATATAGATGTCCGCCATAAACGAGTTGTCATCGTTCACAATCTGTCCATTCTTGATGTAGACACGATTTTGTGCGCTCTGTGAAAATTTTAGCCAAATGTTGAAAGTTTCTAAATCGTTTTGAATCACTCACTTGCAAATGTATGGGCACTTTTTTCACTGGATTTGAACTGGTTGCCATTATTGAAATTAGCAGTAAATTTGCACGTTAAATAACAACAATTGAATTTATTGTATTAATAGGCAATTTGCTGCATCGGCTCATGCAGATACTATATAAAGTATGACGTAAAAGGTGCCACAAAAATTGTTCCCAACAAATCAGATCAAAATGGTGCACACTCCCACCTCGACAAACGACTAAACACTGAGGCGCACTGAGCGTTTCCGTCGGAGCGTCAGCCAATCTTGAATGCTCACAAACGTTTGCCGATAATTTTAGACATAACCAACAACAACAACAACCATGTAAATAAATAAAAAAAAAACAAACAGTTTATGGCTGAAATCGTTGAGTGAGCAACGTGTGTTGCTTGTGGCGGCGACTGAGAAGCGGGCGTTGTAAGTGGGCCGGTTTTTTAGCGCGCCGCGACGTCTTTGCGGTCAGCTGCTGAGAGCGGAAACTGTGCAAACTTTTCACACAACTCGCTCGCGTAACAGGTGCCAATACATGCAAACTTGCCGCTCTGATCGTCAACGTGAATGGAATATTGAACCATATTTTGATCGAAATGCAATGTTGCACTTTTGAAAAACAAAACAAATCAAAGGGGACACATTCAGACATGTGGTTGCAATTTATGGGTTCAAACAAGTGGATTTGAGAAATCTAAAAAAATCATTTCTAAAATGGGTCAACAACAACTGCTACGTTATATTTGTGCTATATTTGTTTATTGCATTGGCCACTTGAACCAATTTTGAGTCTGGACTACAGGTTGTGGGCAAAGATCAGTCACACTTTTGCACACAACACCCGCAACGGGCAACACTGTCACCCCCCAATAAATCTTATCAACACCTCAAAGCGAAAGAGAGGTCGACAATTTGCTGCACTCGAAGCTATCAGTTTAGCGTTAATTGTATGTGCATGTAAATGTAAACATAATGATATGAATTGATATGAATTATCAGCCTACGAGTCTATGTTCGCATAGCGTAAAGTGTTGTTGCTTTTTGATTATAAACATACTTACATACGATATGAGTATTTATGTCGTATTCAGCAATTTTTAGTTATTGCTAATTATTTTTTGGTAAGAGAATAAAATGCCCATAAAGGGAAATATTGTGTCAATCAGGCAATAGTTCATCGATCGACTGCTGCTTTAAGACTGCTTTAACCCTTTCGGGACGGAGTTTAATTTTGAAATCCAAAATACTCTCAGTAGAAATATTCTCATGCTATGAAAGTTGGGGTTAGAAAATTATATTCGATGCTCACAAACTCTGAAATCATTCTTTCATGCGGAAAGACCGAAATGGAAAAAATATTTTGCTTGGGTCGTAAGATTTTAATAATTATTTTGAGGAGCATTAAAAACTTGCTGGGACGTATTATCCCAGTAGTCCCGAAAGGGTTAAAGTCTATTAACCCTAAGCATTGTTGTAGATATCGAAAATAATTTTTAAAATGCTTATTACGAATTTTTGTCGTTTCGACAACGTCTGAAGAAATGTGTTTTTCTGCAAAGTGAATTTCTAAGAAATCATTTATGTTTATGTTAATATTTTTTGGTCAATAAAACAATATTAAACATTTTCAGAATAATTTTAATTTTAAAATCAAACAGTAGAACAGTAAAAAAGAGTTATGAAGGTTCGTAATTTGTAACCCTAATTTATCAATCTTTACGGAACCCATTTATTGAATTGTGAATGCTTAACCCTTCCGACCCCAAAGTTGCCTGAGGGCAACTTCACCTATTTGTCATCTTATAGCAACAGCTAAGATTGATTAATGGGTTTAATTTAAGTAGGCACCAGCAAATTAATATTTTTAGAAGTGAATTCAAAGCAAATTATCTACAAACATTTTACTGTTATCCCCAAAATAATTTCCAATCATTTGCAGCGATATCAGGAAAAGTTTGTGTTCTAATTGAAGTCTACGAATCGGGTGCGCTTCATCAAAAACCCTGTTTCTTTAATAATGGTTAAAAAAATCAAAAAGTGATAATTTTGAATTTTCAATTCAATTCAATTCATTTATTTATTTAGTCTAATATATAAAATTACAGACTATGCTAATACAAATATTTTTCATAAATTTTAAATGATTTTTCTGGAATTAAAAAATATTGATAACAAATTTATTTAACCCGTTTTAAGCTAAAATTGTTCAAAAGTAAACTAGCTCTAGAACTCTAACAAAGAGGCGTGGCGACTTCAAATGTCGTGTGCACACTTCTTTGGCAAATGTTTCATGATTTAAATACCAAAAAGTAATATCGAGATTCAGGGTAAAATTTGGGGTCGAGAGGGTTAAATTATGATAGCTTTTGAGTTATGAAAAGAGTTTGATTTGCAATTATTAAAAATTTATTTAAGAAAAGGTCAATTAGTTTATAATTTCAAATTAATTTAATTTAATTTCAATTAGTCAATTTATTAATTTGGAGTAATATCATTTTTTTATTATTATTTTATTTTATTTTATTATTATTTTTTATTATTATTTTATTATTAACATTTTTTTAAGTGTCAAGCAATGAAAATAAGTATTAAATAAGAAGAAGAAAGGGAGGAATTCTACTTTAGCACCGTCATAAACAGCACTAATGATGTCAGCCAGGAAATGAAACGAAAGATTATTCTTGCCTATATGTGCTACTACGGTCTTGATAGCCAATTGAGTAGCAGATATATCTCTCGACCAACCAACATTGTACTCAATAGGATCTCAATAGGATAGTACTCTGCTTGTGGTCCTTTATGGCGCAAAAGCAGGGACACTGTCGCGAAAGGACATAGCGGCCTTTAGGATAATCGAGAAGAAAGTACTTCGCCAAATCTTCGAACCTGTTCATATTGGCGACAACTTTCGTATACTTACGAACCAACAACGAGCTGTATGAACATTTTAAAGACATGAATGTGGCGTAGTAAAACAATATCCAGCGGCTACGCTGGCTTGGCCATGTCTGCGTTATGGACAATGAAGCTCCGGCGAAGAAGGTGTTTGATGCGGTATTTGGAGGTTGACGACGAAGAAGGAGACCGTGTCTCCGGTGGGAGGATTAAATTGAAGACATCCTATCATCTCTTGGTGTGACCAACTGGGGAAGCCGAGCGCAAAGCAAAGGCGCCTGAAGAGAACATTGCTACTTTGGCGGCAGGTTGTAACCCGCTAACGGATTGTTATAACCAGTAACTTAAGTAAGTAAGCAGAGAGGAGATTCCGTACACAACATTTGAGTTCCACTAACAGTTCAAACCATATTTGGCACCCAAAATATATGTATTAAGTACGTAGACATCACCTCGGTTTAAAATTAAGCTCTCTCAAACTAGTCTAAACAATGTGGTCGTATAAAATGCTCTCTGAGAGCCAAAATCTGGTACTTGCTGGAATCACAGGTACAATAATTACTTTAATGAAACTTAAAGATAGTCAATATCAGCCCGGTTTGTTATATATCGTTTAAGTAGAGCAATTTTAAATAACTAAGTATATAGCATCACCCAAGTGCTGACGTTCTTGTGACCGGGTTTCACTTCATTTGGATCATTATTACGAACTGTTTTTTCAACTGCTAAATAAACTATTTAACAATAATTTGTAAAAAAAACATAAAACCTAAAATCGATACTTGCACTGAGAAAAAAAAATTTATTAAATTGAAATAAAATTTAGTGCAATTTGTTTGAGATAAACACCACAACAATTACACTTTTGTATTTAGCTTAGATTAGTGCAGACTGGAATGAAATGACAAAGTCAGACCCCGCTAGATTCCTAAAAATACCAGCTGCAGTTCCGTTCATGAGCCTTTGATGTAATTGGTGTGAAATGTATGCATTCCCAACCACCTTTCCGAGAGGTGGAAATGTATCGAAGCTTGTTTAACCCTCAAGAAGTTAAAAAAGTTGATCTTATAAGAGTTTGCTGTTTTTTGTCTTTAAAGTTTTAATTTTGTAATTTTTATGGCTAAAATTTATTTATTTTTACTTCTCAAAAATTTTGTTAAACCATGAAATTATTGCAATTCAGAGCGAGGCTGAATTGCAATAATATTCGATGTGCTTCAGCTGTAATTTTGTTGCAATTAAAACAGAAAACTAAAACCTATAAAAACATATTGAACACAGTAAAAAATCAAGATTTCTTAATAATAATAATGCAATATTAAATGAATATTTTTGAAAGATGCCTAACCGCTCTGGAAACACCGCAATCAGCGATCTATATGAACCATTCACAATAGCCAAAGGCATATTTTGAAAACGGAAACCGAACTAATTTTTACTCCCAATAATTTTCAGATATAATGGAATCCCCAATGAACACTCGTTGTCATTAGCATTAATAAAAATATGCTACTGTGCATTGGTTGTAGCGCACCTCTCAATAATTTCACTCATTCTGGTTTCGAACGGCAGAGTCATCAACAATTCCATGGCAAAACAAGAGTGCGATGGCTGTTGATAAGATTTTCATAAACCCTCATCCACAGATAACAACAGATAAGCATCTTTATTTAATGATAATTCTTTCACTGATCAAATATATTGTGGACTGTGGTATATGATTAAATTCCTTGCAGCATAATTTTATTATTTCAAATAAAAGATAACACTTTTACTCTCATAGAAATTATTCGATTCATTATATGTTTTTGCCGTTCAACTTCTGCACCGAATATCCATTTTTCATAATGAAACAATCGCTTTTAGCATACAACGATGATTTATAATTATTGTTTTATTTCATTAAATATTATAAATATGAATAAAAATTAAGGTAGAAATCGTCTTACAAATGTAATCATCTAATTTATAAACGATCTATAAATAATAATATCATGTTCTTTGTTTGTAAATGTATCTAAATCGAGCGTAATGCACAGGGTGTGTAAGTCACTTAATTAAATAAAAACGTTACGTTTAGCGTGTACAAATATCGATACGAGAGACGTGTATATATGTTTTTAAGTTCGAAAACAATAAGCTCCAATACAAAGTACTCAATTGAACAAACAAGTTTTAAGCTACGATTGCACGAGAAGCGAATGCGAATATTACAAATATTTACTATATAGATTAGTGATGATTATATGCGATTTAAATATTATGAATATTTAAATTTCAATACATATATATGTAGATGTATGCACTTGTGTACGTTTGTGTGTATATATTTTGTTTCTATTCGTAAGGTATAGTGAAAAGATTTGGTTCAGCAGCTCAACTTTCCTTTGATTTATTCTTTAGCATTTCTCGAATTTGTATGGTGCTCCACTTCTAAGCGCAACGCTGTAGAATTGCACTTGGATCCACTCAATGAATGCGTTATTTTTTGTTGGTTTTGTTCAAGGTGTGATTCCACAAACACTGCATGTAATTCTGTGCTCCATCAACTGGGTAAATTGTGCGAATGACTCGGGCCCGATGAGCTTACCAGAAGCCAGATGATTTGCCACCGGGTGGATTTCGCACTTTGATGCACGCGCGATTGCCAGATCTGTCTAACTCCTCTGTAAAAACAAATTCAACATTATAACATTGACTTCAACGGAATTCTTGTAAGTTGAAGCTGCCTACCGCTAATGGAAAACGTTGATTCTTGCATGTTGCGAGTGCCGTCCACACGTCCACGACCCGACGGTGTGCTCGCTATCGAGCCCTCAGCTGGCATTGGTACGCTGCCAGCAATAGATGCGCGCGAAATGGGTTCCTGATAGGGAATGTCGATTTCCAGAGCCGCCAGCTCCAATTTCTTCAAACCGCCGTTCAGCTGCTCTTCATGCTCCTCGCCGTTTTGCTCCTCGTTGGCGACCACTTTGCCCTCGAGCACATCGTACACATACGGTGGCCGCGTTGGTGTGTTCAAAAATCGGCCATATCCCTCGGCCACACGCACAACGCCATCCTCGACGGAAATACGACCGCGCACCAGCACCATCTCCGGCACGCCGTGGCACACCATGCCCTCGAATATGTTGAAGTCGCACGCGTGGTGATGCGTTTCGCGCGAAATGGTGCGCGTTGCATTCGGATTCCAGATGACAATGTCCGCATCCGAGCCGACCGCAATGCGACCCTTTTGCGGGTACAAGTTGAAAATCTTGGCCGCGTTGGTGCTGGTCACCGCCACAAAGCGACACGGATCCAGCAGGCCGGCGTGCACGCCTTTCTCCCAGACCACCGACATGCGATCCTCCACACCGTTTACGCCGATTGGGGTTTTCGAAAAGTTGCCCTTGCCCTGCTCCTTGTACTCCTTGCTGAAGGTGCAATTGTCACTGCCGGTGGTTTGCAGGTCATCGCTGTGCGGAAACAGGTGAGAATTATTCAATCAATACGACTGGATAGTAAATTTAAGTAAAACTAAAAAAATCAAGCCTAGGGAAGTAGAAAACGAGAGTCACCAAAGTTTCTTAAATTTAAGAGAATTGTTTAAATAAAAATCGTTAATACAAAATTACAACTTATTGTGCACTCTCAGCCTTGTCATGAAGGACAATTCTCCTTCTCGCCTACACCAATGAGCATATTTGATTACTTACTAAGCCAGCGACTTCATTAGCTGTCGAGGTGACTCGGCAGATTCGCGTATTGGTGGGCTGGTTATGTAGTACAGCCGGTCTTGCTTGCGCACACCGTTCATCGAGCGTCCTACTGAGCTGGCCAAAGTTTCGCCGAAAACACAATAACCGCTGCGTCGGGCGCGGCCAATTATCTCTGCAGATGGTTTGCAGGTGACGCGGGTCACATACAGCGGCGCCTTCATCTGTAGCGCAAAGATACAAATAGAAACAAATGGTTAAACATTAAGTTTAGTATAACGTCAAATGGTAGACTTAAAAGCGATAATTGCAATGAGAAACTATGGAAATATTATGTAGGATTCACTGCATTTATATCATTTAAATTGAGGACAACTTGATTTTATTTTAAAACAAATCATATCGCAATTTTATGCAAAACTTCTACTGGAAATGTGTTTCATTAGCCCTTCTTGAGCTGTTACTTTACTAGCCTTAAAAAGTATTTAAATCTCAGCTCCACCTTCTTGTAACTAACTTACACTGTCGCTGGCTTCATTATAAGTTATGACTGCACCTATTCGAATTGGTCCCACTACTGCTTGTAGTACTTAAACTTAAGAAGCGCTTGAAAAACATGTCATCACGATCGATACCCGTCGATTTGCTTGAACATTGATTTTATAGCCGACAACTGCGCCACAATCAACAGGAAAGCATGAATAAATGGAATGGTTAGTGGACTGATGCGTTGTATTTACAGTGGAACGAAAAGAAAAAATGAAAATATAAATTATAAACACAAAAATGAAAATATAAACAAAGTCAAGAGCCAACAAAAAATTTACAAATATTAAAGAAAATTAAAGCATGACATTTCTACAAAGAAATTATAATTGTTTTCAGATTAAATGTGCCGAGCTATTCGGGATATGAATCAAAAGATGCTCCTCAATGCTTTTTCATGATACATTTTAACCGCGATCTGAAAGCTGGTACAAATATTTGGGGATACAAATAAGTGTTGAGAGTTTTCTTGTAACTTTGAGGCATTATTGAGAGAAAATGATACAATGTATTTTATTCAAAGTATTGTTTATCATTACCTACGATTTTTCCCATTTTTCAAGCAACTAATGAATTTTATGTTGAAAACATTCTCTGCCTTTTGAGGCGATCTAAGAATCGATCCATTTTTTGGTTCTTCGTAAGAAGTGAAGTGCTGCTCTGGGAGGACATGAGTCATTGACCCAATCAAGTGGTAGTCGGAAAAAACAATGTCTGGCAAATACGACGAGTAGAGTTTAACATCCCATTAAAGCGTCTGCAAAGTTTCCTTGACGACTATTTCAACATATGGACAAGTGTTATCGTACAGCCTTAAATTATGTTTTCTGGGCACAAAGGCTGACATGGTTAGTGCACAAAGAAAATTAGTTGTTTATACTTAAGCCAAATGACACACACTGATTTTTATAGGGAAATGATGACGCTTCAACATAATACAGTTACAAAATGTTCCAAAGCGATTTTAAGCTAGTTATGCCTTCTTTTGTCAATCACTTAAAACGTATTTGGAACCCCTGGATTGGATTTCACTGTCATTGATATTACAACCTTCTTTTGTTGTCGAAACTATCAGTCAAGAGCAACCAAGTTAATTATTTAACATTCATTAAAATACCTTAATTTTAAATCTAAACATTGTTTGAACATCCAATGTGCTCATCTATTAACACATCAGTATCAAAATTACAAACATTATTCGAGCGTATACGGCACAACGACACAAAATGTTTTCTACCAACTTATCACTCTGCTAAAAGCTAGATGGGAAACTCTTCTAAACTGCTTCACCATAGAAAGTGGCCATCTACCGAACCTACATGTCCCAACACAGTTGGGACATTTGTCTGTTACTAAGTCGCCTCCAATTAGCACTTCTTCTTGCTTTTAAATAACTAAAGAATCAATGACTTATTCTTCGACTATCCGTTTACTTTGCATTTGGCTAATTTCTTTAGAGTAAAGTTAAACTATTTCTGATATGTAAATGTAAACCTATGAATACTCACCCATTCTGCATACTTGAATTATACCTAAAATAATGAAAACCCCTACACACATCAATAACCTCCTCAAATCGTTCATACTTAACTGTAACTCTACACACTCGTATATTACTTTTACTCATACCTGATGGGCCAAAATGCATGCCCGATTAACGGCCTCCGCTTCGACCTCCTCCTGACGCGACAGTTCATGACCTTCCGGTCCCGTAATGCCAGCTGACAACAATTTTCCCACGTTCTTGGCAATAATATCGCCATTTTCGGCATGCACCTAAACAACAAATGACACAAATATTTATATTAAATTCAGCAAAGTTAGACACTTAATCGAAATATGTACCTGCGCCACTGCATTCAGAGAACGAATGCGTTCGAACGCATCGAGCAATTCGGTGTCGTTGAGCTGATAGAGACCCTTGTAGGCCATGAACATAATAAACGAGTTCACGCCCAGCTCGTCGCACATGATTTTCATTTCCTCCGACACTGACTTGGACCACCAGGTGATGCCAACGTGCAACGCATAGTCGCAGCAGACCTTCGGATCGGCCCAGGCGCGCCAATTGTCATAGGCCTCGACCAGCGATTCACCCTTATCTGGCAATACAAAGTCAACTACGCGTAATAGAAATGTAAAAGTTAGCCTTTCAAGTATTTATTTGATGATATGTCAAATGCTCACTGATTGTGGTGGTGCCGCCGGCAATGGCAGCCTTGGTGCCATGATAGAAGTCGTCCACTGCCACAGTGCCACCAAATTTGAGCTGCATATGGGTGTTGGGATCCACACCGCCGGGTATGATCAGTTTGCCGGCCGCATCTACAATGCGCACACCGCCCGGTACGACAATCTCCGATGCGGGTCCCACAAATCTGAAATATAATTAAAATAAATTTTAATGAAAGCATCCGGATATAATTTGAACTTAACCCTTTTTCTACTACAATGAAGTTTGTGCAAACTCCCTGCAAACGTCGTAGCGAAAGGGTTAAATCACTTACTTGATAACGCCATCTTCGATGTATATATCGGCCTTGAACGACTTGTCATGGTTGACAATGTGCCCATTCTTGATGTAGACGCGATTTTGAGCGCTCTGTTGGCAATATCAAAAGATATCAAAAAAATTTATCAATATACTGTAGAATCAAGTGATAAAATAGAACTGAAAATATAAATGATTTTAGAACAAGAATCTTTTTTTATATTACCTGTAAGTGTATGGGCACTTTCTTGACTGGCTTCGGACTGGTCGACATTTTTTAGTACAAACTGAAAGTAGAAAGTATTAATATACTTTGGTTATGTATATAAATATATATAATATAATGTATGTATGTTGAAGCTAAATAGTTCAATAGTTGAAGCTAATATTTAAGACCATAAATATATTTTTTCTTGGCTGCCGGTCTTTCAGCAGAAATTGCAAACCTCTGACTGAAAAAAAAATTCCTATAAAAAGCTATCAGCTCAGTGGTTGGAATGCTAGTTTAACCATAAAAGATAGTTTTAATTTAAACAGTTTCATCCATCTACAAACTAAGGTTAGGTTTAGTTAGTACAAAGAAGTATTTCTTACTTTAACTTTTGCATCAGCCAATAAATTTAGCTTAGTTTACATAAAGTAAGGTTTTTTTTGCGAAAAATCAATTGCCTATGAAAACTCTCAGGGCGTAGTTTGAGTTCTAGTTTGTCTATAGAACTTCTGTCTTTGTCGTAATTTGCTTAGGTTAGGTAAAGTTATGTTAGGCTTCTTCGAAAGAATAATAATTGAAAAGCTACCAGCTCGCTGTTCAAATGCTATTTTGGTTATAAAGGAAAGTTTGACTTGAATCCATTTCTATACTATATCCATTTCTCCTTTACTAAATATTCCCATTTCTAACTCAGGTTAGGTTAGATTTTTTAGGCCTCTTTGAGACGAAAATAATTGCTTAAAAAAACACACAACTTGTTGTTGAAATGCTAGTTGGTGATTTGGTTTTGCGGGACACTTTGAAGCAAAGCCATGAATAAAAAATCAGGGACGGGATGATCCGAGATGCACTGCAAGTGACTAAGTTAAAAACTAAATTTCATAAAACTATAAAATGTGGGCACTCGAAAACCCTGGACTTGGGAAAAAAAACCTTCACTACCATCTTTTGTCAGGGCAGTCTTTAGGTTTGAAAGGCCCAATAGTGCAGTTTTAGAACTTGGGCTCCAGTTGTGCTTTGCTCCTTGAACCAGTTCAATGTTTGGTAGGCTTACGACTGACGTTTTAGGGGTTCCCTCTAAAATAAAGAAACAATTTAAACCTTAGTGAGCTTTTCGCCAGTACAGGACATGTGTAACGAAGATCTGAGTTTTCTTCTCAACTCTTTAGCCTCTACAAAAAGTTCATTATGGCTCTCAGAGAAGTTCGTATGAAAGGTTGGCGGAAAAATCAAAACAGCTTAGCTTCTAGTTTCATCTAGTCGAATTTAACAACAAATGGCCACGTCTATGGCCGGCTTTGGAGTATAAAATAAGATTCTTGCTAGTATGTTAGAACCATTGTATTTTGAACGCTTCTATTGGAAATGTTTTTACTTTAATGATTTTGATTGTACGAGGTCACATATGACACGATACCATATATGGACTATAGTGCCTGCAAACTATCGTTAATTGGTACGTATTGGAAATCGATTAGCTTACTCAGCCACACCACATCTCGTCCGTTGTTCACTGAAATATCCCCTTTGTCCTGGCACCCAACACAGGTGTAATCCTAGCTACTTGATCCAAACTGATCACCGCTTTATGCCCTAATTGCCAACATAATTGTCTGTTGTGATTGTTGTGAGAATGTGATTATTTGACTTTTCTATTACACAACAGTTATGGGATTACTGCAAATGGCCGATTAGTTGCAGCAACCACAAATCCCAAGGAACTGTGCGCAGTTGACTGCCCGCACACATATTCGGCTCAGTTCCGTGATGCACAGTGCGAACTGCTCCAATGACTCATAGCAGCACCAATGCTGAACTACGCCCATTCGACCGGGAACAACCCCAACGCAACTGTCGCGCATAACCGGAGCCTGGCAACAAGCATAAATGCCTGCGAGCACTTCTGGTGTCGGCGCGTCACGCCGATGACTCACACGGCAAAGGACACCAAATCAGCGCGAACAGAATAGGATAACGTCGGTCGGACGGGGCGCACAAAGCACATAAATGCCGCATTATGTGCGAGATGTGTAAAGGCTCTTCATGAATGTAGTTGTGTGTGTGTGTCTTTGTATGCTGAGGCACGCGACTACAGTGCAGAGTGCACGTGCGGTAAACGGCAGCGACGACGATCTATCTCGGCCGTCAGACACTGTAATCAACCCCGAGCAATTTGCCACCCTGCAACCGCAACAATTGGCGGATGTGACTGCAGCCACACTCCAGCACCGTCGCACAGTTGCATTCCCCCAGCGCAGCGCCGTGAAGTTATGTATTATTTAAAGCTGCTAAACACTCAATAAATTTGGTCGCGGCTGCTGCTGCCCCTTTTGGCTGACCTCGACTGCGAGCGGTCCAAAGTGTTTAACGAAAAAGTTAAGAAAATGTATGATTTACGTGCCGCGCGTGCACAGCGGCGCATCGCGGCGATTAGAAACGCCAAGCAACAAGGGCAGCGTTTTAGTTTTGCCCAAATATTGTGCAATAATATGGCATTAGTGCGCCTTATCGCCACGCTCGAATCTGAATTGGTTCTCAAATAAATTGGAAAAAGCTTTAACAACTAATTCCATGCAAATAAACGGCGGCAACGAATTTCCTGTGTTTCAATGCCATTTTTAGTTTAATTCAATTTTATTGAAGCGTTGCTCGCCACACAAAGCGGCCCGGCCCGGCGCGCCGCACAAATGAAAAGCCGGAGAAAGACCCCATCAAAGAAATTCATTAACACGTTTACACTGGCACCGGTGCTGGTGCTGGTGCTAGAGCCGGTGTTTTCGGCAGCGGCAGCGTGACCGAGACGAATTGTGAGGGGCTCCAATCCCCCTTTCAAAATCGCAAACAACCCAAAAAAAAAGTTGTGTTATAGTTATAGTGATGGACGGCAGCGCCCAACCAACGCAGCTGCTTTGCATAAACTCAGACACCGCGTCGCGCCCCTTTTCGGTGCAATTCAATACAAAGCCGACCGGTGGCGCTGGCGTTGGCGTCTCCATCGACGCTACTCTGACCACCACCTCGCCTCAATAAATAATACCGCCAATAGCAGTCGCTGGCAGCACTTGTGGCGGTGGCAGTTGGCGGCGGCGGCGGCGGCATTAAATGATCCGCTACAAAAACAACTCAGTACTTCCATCATTTCCTGTGCTTTGTGAGCCATGTAGGAAAAGTGTTGGAGTTTTTGTTTGGTTCTTGGTGGTTTTTTGTTTCGTTTGCACATTGTTGTTGGCACTTGTATTGTTGTTATTATGACGTGACACGCCAAATGGGCAGACGCACACTGGAGGCGATGCCATTTACATTGAGTTTGCTATGCTCCATAGTGGGTCGTATGCGCGTTTATGGCATTTGGAATCGTTTGAATTTTATTTGCCGCTGGCATAAGCGGAAAAAACTTACAACTCAAGTGGCAAACTTTGCTTACAAATCGCTTACTAAATTTACTCACAACATATTTAGTGCTTGAGTTCGTTTCAAGTTAAAACTTACTCGGGTGTGAACTTGACTGCTTAGTTAGAATGCTTCAGCACTCTGGACGGCAACCCGATTATGCTGCAAGTACTCGTAATAACAGTCGGCGCGGCAGCGTTGGGCGATTAAATTAATCGAATTAAAGACAATTGCAGTGAATTGATTATAGTAAATGATGTCGTGCTTGTCGGACGATTCGCGTTCAATTTACTGTTGTTCGCCATAATGGGATGCATTGTGATAGTTAGAAACGCTGTCATTGGCGGTTACAACAAGTTGGGAACGGTGTCAGTGCGCGAGAACGTGGCACATAGATTCACGTCGACTTGAATAAGAATTGCGAATGTTCATTATTGGAATTTTTGCAGTTGAAAATCGTTTTTAAAAGTACCCATTAAATTAATTAACAACTAACGTAATGTTTTAGTTGATCTCATAGAACCGCACCTAGAACTGATAAATACCTACAAATGGGTGGACCATGCCCACTGTGGAGTCCGTCTACTCTTTCTATTTTTTCCTTTTTCAACGCAAACATCCAAGTAATAAGTAAAATTTTACACACAAAATTTCATAAAGAAACCAAATGAACTAATGTCCATGAGTCCATGTTGGATTGAGGGACCCAATTCCAGTTGTAAATATCCACAAGCTAACCGATTATTTTGATTAATACTAAAAGTTTCTTATTTGCAAAATAATTTTATTTGGCAACCCTGATTAAAAATGGGAAACATTTAAGTATTATTGGGTTAGCAAGAAAGCTATTTCGGTTTTTACAAATAGATTACGTCAGGTTTGTTTTGAAGGACTTCTGTCAATGTTATGAGTTCATTCTTCTGACATTCCATAGTTGTCACTTTTAACTTATTTTAAGGAAAATTGCGCCCAATTTTGCTGTTACCCTTTAATTCAGTGTCATTTTAAGCACTTTTGGGTACTAAAACATATGTGAAGCTTATGGTGTTGATTGCTTAAGAATTAAGAAGGAAAGAAAGAAAATGTATTCAAGCAAAAAGAAAGGAAATTCTGGTCGACCTACGGATGAAATTTGGTCGTCAAAGCTATCATTGAGTTGGATCATCGTAAAACTATGCGAGAGATTGCAGAAAGGTTAAATATGTATATCACACACACTGGTTCACTTAAGGGTGAATTTTTAGGATTCAAACCTCTCACTGGTTTTTTATGATTATTTTGGGTGTAAAATATGGTTTCATATGACTCGTGAAGTAACTCGATATTTGGGTTCTGTATGAATAAATTGAAAGAGATTCCCTTAGCACAACAAATCAATGTTTGCTGCATCTCAAACGCAATGCAGTCGACTTTTTTTTGAAACGAATCACCACTGGTAATGAAAAATGGGGCGTTGACAATAACATCGAACCAAAGAGGTACAAATATAAAAATCTGAAATGCATATAAAAAATCATGCTGGCAATTTGGTGGGTTTACGAGGTTAAGTGGATACTTAGAGCTGCTTTCAAGGAACCAAACAATCAACTCAGACTTATTTACTGTAACAACTAATGAAGCTGGAGCAAGCAGTCAAAGAAAAACGTCCAGAATTGGCAAATTGCAAAGGAAGCGTGTTTCACCAGAATAGCGAAAACCCTCACTTGTGGAAAATTATTGGAGCTTAGGTTGTTGATTGGTGTCACATCCACCATCGGACTTGGTTCAGTTGAGTTTTATTACACACTTCAAAACCAAAATAACTTTTTTTTCAACCCTATTTCTATAGGTACTATTTCTGAATACAATAAAGATCTCCTTATATGTAATAATAGAGAGCCGACTCCCACAAAAAAATACCTTCGGAACTTGAAATTCCGATTTGAATGAAAAGAAGCAATAAATTTGTCTTTTAAATCACTACAACTACTCATCCAAGTTAAAATGAGACTTCGTGGCATTAATTGAATTAAAACGTGTTTTGTGCAAGTTTGTGTGGTAAAAAACAAAAGCGAATGTTGTTTGCACTTTGTCAATTGTCCATTCAGCCAGTCAGACACTCATTCATGCGCTCATTCGCACATTCTTGCGCGCATTTCCTCTGACATAGTTGTATTTGTATTCGGGCGCAGACACATTCTTGTCGCACTCAATTAAAACGCAGCTTAATTAAACTTATGCCACTAGTTGTAGCGGTTACGGTTTGTAATACTGTAAAGTTATTTTTTTTATGATTCAAGACAGACACATATAAAACGAAGAAGAAAATCTCTTCATAAACATTTTCTGTGTGCAAAACAGGTACGCACAAAATTAAGTACTGCCAAAAAAATGCAAGTTTGTGAAAGTTCTTTGGCATAGCATGTCACTATTTATGGAATACATTTAACTTGCGTCTAACGAGAATTAAAAAAACTTGAAAATCAAAGATGAGAAATTGTCAAAAACTTTTAAAACTTAAAAATATTTTAAAACCTTTAAAACGTATTGTATCGTAGTCTTAGAAAGTTTTGCTAGAGTTATTTTACATAGAAATAAAGCCTTTCTGTTCAAAAGTTCTAACATTTCTTAATCTTACAGCGGTTGACACACTCGATTTCCGAACAGAACAGAACAGAACAGAGCTGTGTTTCAAACAATTAGGCGGCCATTAAATTACATGATCGGACATACACAACTTTAAAGTGGTGTAAAAGTGTTGCTGAGAATCCTATCGAAGTTAGTAGGAATCAGTTTTCATGGGTTTTCGGTTATAGGGTTATCACTTGTAACTATGAAACTGCTAATGGGACAAGTTTACAACTTTAAAGTGGTGTGATAAGTGTCTGTAAGACACCTATGGGGGCTAGCAGAGGTTTAGCTCCGATGGGTTCGTGGCCATAGACGTATAACTGGTAACTGTAAAGCTGCAAAGTTCCCAGGATGGGCACCAAATTGCTCGAAACCAACATTTTCTTGATACCCCACTTGGTTAGTTATCAAGTAAGCCCACATAACAATGTATAGGTATGTTACTGTCCAGACAATGAGTCTCTAGGTAGAGGAGTAATACTGCAAGGTCTCCAGAGAACATAGTCGTCGCTTAATTGCGATATGGACCATTAGACCCTTGTGAAAGGCACATCGAAAGACTCGGCCTCTTATTTCATGTTAACTAACGAAGCTGATGAGGAAATTGAGGTAGATTTAGAGCAAATTATCAGGGAACCTTAAGTCACAGTAAAATGAATGTATACTCTGTCTGAGGCTGTTCCGACATAGAAATCTAAGTCGCTTGATGAAAAACTCTTTGACGACTTTACTAATCTAACAAAGTTCGCCATTGATAACTAATATGGAATCACAATGGATCAACTTCAGTAAACTTTTTGAATTACCACCCTAACCTATCCTAACTTGGTTGCAAGATACACAGATCTAGAACAGTTTATATTTATATACATATATATGTATTTATGTATGTATGTTTGTTGAGACATTGACAATGTTTAGCTTTGATTTATGAGGAACATTTGGTGACAGGTGACCATCGTAAGACTGGTTGATTGGAATTTTTTCGTTATGCGCAAGTTTAAGTAATTTTGAATTTACCTTTACTGTCATTTGAATTCCTTTTGTAGTTAATTATGTTAATATCTTCTATGGTTAATTAAAACCGGGTGTTCGAGTTTGTGTACGAGTTTTTACTTATAAGTTAGTCAAATATTTTTGGCTAATAAAGCAATAACAATAACACAGACATAAAAGCATGTGGGCGCTCATGGCAAGTTTGTGCTGCATATTTTTGTTTTTGTACAAATCGGAATGCATTTACATATTTATATCAATTCGTAGACTCAACAGTTGCGTGGCAAACTAATAAAAAAATACTTAATAATAAAAAAAAAAAATAAAAATAAAAAAATAAAAATTAAATTTAAAATAATATGATAAAAATAAATATGATGATAAAAATGAATAAAAATATATGATGAGATATGATGATCTGTATTATGTTTCTTTAATGATAAGTGAAACTTAATTGTGTTCCAACGTTTCGTCCATAGTAGGAATTATTAGTGCACTATTTCTATGGAATTTGAATGAAAACACTTTGTCAGTCATCTATACATACATATGTTATATGGCAAAATATATACATCAATCAAGTGCAAAAAAAGTCTGTAATGATGCACTTAATGCAGTCATCGAGTGTTACGAATTGCCATGGCGGCTGATTGGCTCGATGATTATTTGGGTAGCTGGCAACTCTCAGACAACGCTGCAAGTGCAAAATTGCAAATGCAATAAAATAAAATTGTTTTTTTTGTTGTCTTTTATGCGGCAGCATGCAATTTTATGTGTGGCAGACTCGAGTGCATGTGCACTATCTGATCACATAAGCCTCAAATCTGTTTGTGTGCGTCGGCATCTGTGCGCTACACATTTCCTACTCAGCCATATTTTAAGCCGCACCGAAAGCGAAACGGAACACCAGCTAGTCAAACAACCCTAACAACAACAGCAACAACAACAATGGCAACAGTAATAATTACAGCGAAAAATAAGAATTACGATTGTTGTGGAAAACTTTCAAGAGGCCAACGAACTTTTGAACCGTTTTCCAGCGGCGCGCGTACATTGCCTGAACCGACCGTCGACTACCAAAACCCAAACCGAAACCGAACCGCTGATTGCGTTGGTGCCTCGCTTACACACAGTTCTGAGCCACTCGACGCGCGACGGTTTAAGGCAAAGAAGTTCAAATGCGTCGGCAAGAGGTTACAACAGTACAACGTTGGGCGTAAGAGTTCAGACGGCAATAGCCAACAACAGCAGCGACAGCCAACCATTGGAAATGCACAAATGTCTGCCAGCGCACGTTTCGGCCGCTTCCGTCGCACAATAGGAGACAAGTGTGCGAATCTGTGCGAATGACGCCAACCGAACTCTGTAATTTATACGCTACTATATAGTGGATAGTATGTCATATGTACTCATGTATGTAGAATAGATGTACATACATATGTGTTGTATGCTAGTAATGCTTGTGTAAAATGACAAATATTCACAAAGTAGAGAAATTCGAGAGCTCAAAGTGTTTTACGATGTTTTTATTGCTCTGCTAATGTCAGCCCGGTGACGTCATGGTCACAATATGTCACTACAATTAAGAAAACAAAATAGTGTTACTGACTTGCATACACCCATACCTCGCTATACGGCCTAGATACGTTCCACGAAACTTGGCCGCAAAGCGAAAAGCCGTATAAGGAATCAATTATTTTAATACAAATTCATACAAATTCAATGGGATCGGTTCCAAATTTATTTTTATAACAATGTTATAATTTATTTTTATAATAATAACTAAAATATAGAAACAAAAATGAAAGAACTTCATGTTACATAAAAATATTTTTTACGTCATCGCATAACTGTTATGAGAGAAAAATATTTTTTACGTTGCTCAGTAACGTTTGAATCTGTTATTCCACCGGTGAGTGTGCTCGTGATTTAGAACTTGAGTCGTTCAGAACTTGGATAAGTTTTGCATACAAAATGCATTGGTGCCGGTATTTTCAACGTAAAAAATATATATTGCAAAATAATAGTTATCATTCAACGGAAAAAAAAATCCCATTCACAATAGTTACTGCCAACGGAAAAAATATTTCCCACAAAATAAACGTTACCGAGAAACGTGATATATCGACATCGAAAAAATTTTTTTTGGCCGTTATAGCGAAACATTTTAGGCCGTAAATCGAAAACGTGCCTTAATTGAAGAAGGCCGTTATAGCGAAAGGCCGTATAAAGAGCGGCCGTATAGCGAGGTATGGGTGTACTTAGTTACGAAATATTCAAACAAATCGTAATGTTACCTCATAAGCTCACATCGACGGTGTCCCAATTATGAGTTCAAAGGCAATAAGGCCAAAACATTTTAGGCTTGTAAAGGTGTATGCCTACTTCTGTTGTAAGTTATGGCAATAAACAAACTGAAAGTGTGACTTTCGAACTCCTCAACAATTTCATTTCAAGATGACCAACATTCGACCTGCCAAAGTTAATTACGACCAAATCAAAGCCATTTTGTTCTTGTTCAACTCCTCTCGGGAGCAAAGGGCCTCCACAAACCTGGCCTGCCGCAGATAGTCCTAAGCGATAGGGCTGCCATCTACGACTCCTTCGATGTTATGAGCTACCGCTCATAGCGCCATCTGTTGTGCAAAGGAGCTGACAGCAGGATGGTTGGTTGCTTCGCTAAGTTCGGTTTGTTGCGCTGTTTTTTCGCTAATGCCCGCTTCCCTTGCAGGCGTCGCTGGTGCACCGTGTAGCTGTTTTCTTGTTATAGCCGCACAGCGCACGATTGCGCGTAATATTGCGTGGAAGTGAGTGGGAAAGGATCATGTGAGGTTCGGAATTTTTAAACTGGGATATGTTGCTGGGCTGGGAAATATTTAGAGGACAGGAAAAATTGATAAGGACTGATAAGGACAATAAAGATAAAGTTGTCAGAAAGATGGCAAAAGCTTATTGCACAAAATGGAACATATACTTTTGTTTAAAGTTCATTTGTTGTAAAAAAAAACCTGGGTTCCTAATCTCTTGCCAACCCAATACATAAAGGGTGATTTTTTAGGAACTTTCTTTTTGACAACACTGTCAGCTCAGCTGTTTTCGTGTAACATGTTACTGTCAAACATGTTCAGTTTGGTCTATAATTTAAGCATGAATCGACTTACAAACGAACAACGCTTGCAGATTATTGAATTTTAATATCAAAATTCATGCTCGGTTAAGAAAGTGCATCGTGCACTTCTTCCATTTTATGGTCAGTTTGGGCGACCTTCTGAGGCGGCTATTCGGAATCTTGTGACTAAATTTCGCACCAAATTTACATTATTGACATTATTTACATTAAACCACCAACACGCATACGTAGAGTGCGGACAGAGGAAAATATCGCAGCTATATCCGCCAGTGTTGTTGATGAACAATGGCCCAATTGAGAGGCGAGTTCGGTGAACAGTTTATTTCACGTTTGGGGCCGGTACATCAGCTCCAAGCGTAGGGGCGTAGGGGAGTATATGGCCCAAGATTCCACAAATCCTTCTCTATGGGGAAGCTTGCTTCCATATTCCAGGCTGAAGTCCATGCCATTGAGGTATGCGCCAGAGAATGCCTACGCAGAAAAACATCTGGCGCACAGGTATATATATTATCCGACAGTCAAGCGGCCCTTAAGGCTCTAGAAGCCTATGCGGTCTCCTCAAGACTCGTCAAGGATTGCCGTGCTCTCCTAAATGAACTGGGAGGTCGTAACTCAATAGAGCTACACTGGATCCCAGGACACGAGGGTCACGAAGGCAACGAAAAAGCTGATCGCCTTGCCAAAAGAGGCACAATGCGCCCACTGGTGGGCCCTGAACCATTCTATGGACTATCAAAAGGACACACACAAGAATGGATAAGGAAATGGGTAGACCTAAACTTTGCCGAACAATGGACCAACAGCACGAAGTAGCGAAGTAGTATCCAGAAAACTCTCATGCTAAAAAAGGAGGACCTCCGCACCCTCACTGGATACCTAACTGGCCACTGCTCACTAAGGTATCATCTCAGTAAAATGGGAATTTCCCCTTCGGATGTCTGTAGGAAATGCAATCAATAAACAGAAACCTCTATGCACGTTCACTGTAATTGTCCTGCACTCAGCAGAAAAAGATTTCTCCAGCTAGGTGCTATCACCATAGCCCCGGAAACGATCTGGAATCTACAACCCCAAAGAGTGCTTAAATTAATAAAAAGCCTCAACTTAGAGGGTTAAACCAGGCTTGCACAAAAGATCTACACAGATCGCAGTGCCTAATAGCCTCAATATTATTATTATTACAAACTTAGTTCGGTAATTGTGTTATAAGCCTATTGGCCGACTGAAAGCTGCTTTTTAATCATGTAGGGAGGAGCCGCTAAAGATCGAAGCTATGCGTATATTTCAGAAACAAGTCAAATCATTAAGGCAAATATCTGTCAACAAGGTGTTTCAATATGGAATTGACAAGATGTGCTATCAATAAGTCAGCCAAGCAGTCACATAAATGAAATCGTAACTTATAAATAATGGAAATGTTTGCTTTTTCTATTAAAGCCACAACATACCAAAAAGAAGTATTTGACTTGTATTAATTTCAATTCATTTGTACAATGAAATTTGTATTTGGACCTCCCTATACATGAATACATCGTAAAGCGAATATTGGTTGTTATTTTGCTCATAAAAAAGCATACATAGTCTTCGTTTAAGTTTCATATAAAATAGCCTTAGCAATAATGGTAATTTGATATGCAATAATTGCTTTCATCACATCAATAAAATATCACTCTAACCATAAAAAAATTAAAATCATCACAACAAAATCGATCATTATAATTTCGGTCACTGTTAGCATTTTAATTGAGGACTTCAAAAGCAAATTTGATTTTACAAAATTGCTCGCACTCAATTTGGGGGAAAAAAGTAGAAAGTGTTGAAAGGTTAACACCAAACACAAAACTGCTAAATTGCTGTTTATTCGCACCACGGGCTGATGTGTGTTGATGTGTGGCAGAGCAGAAATTTAATTATGACGGACAACGATGACCGCAGCAGACAATTAACGAGTTAATAGTCCCGTCACAAATTGAAGAGACCAACGTTAATGAAATGAAATTTAATCCATTGCAGCGGCACTTTATTTGATTCTGCAAACAATTTAAATTGTGGACAGCATTGACAACAACAAAAACAATACCGAATGAGAAACACAAATAACTCATCGCACCAATTCAGAGTCTACAACTGCAGTTGAAACTGTCCCCACTTGCGCGATCACCCACCAGCCGCTCGACCAGCTGTGCTGAGTTCTGTCCCATTATTCCACATTTTATCAATGAGTTGTGCCGCGTCAACTGTCATTGTCCGTCTCGCGCTGCGCAACCGACCTACTGTTGTCCAACTCGTGCGACCAACAGTCTGCGCGCTCCCACTGTCGTATTGTCGACACATGCAGACGCCACACTTGTAACCTTATTGTTGTCGTTGTTGTTGTTTGTTTTTTTGGTTCATGTTGCTGATGTGCTGAATGTTTGCATTACAAATTCTCCCGCATTTCCATTGAGTTCTTTATGCAGGCTGCTTGTCAGTCAGTCAGCCAGTCAACCGACCAACCAACTGGCCCCCTTGTTCGCAAATTCGTCTTTCGGTCTGTCCGTGTGTCTGTCTAACTATATTCGTTGGCGCTGTGCGGACTTTTCGCTGTTGGCTGGTCTCTCGCTCTGTTCCAATTTCTTCTTCATGTTCATGTTCATGTTCGAAATGTGAAATTCATGCACTCAGCATAAAAGTTTGTACTTGATTCGGATGCGCTGTCGTTGTTGTGTTTTGTTGCATTCGTTGTTATTTTAATGAGCTTAATGCAGTTATGGCTACGAACAGACGGCTATAGAATAGTCGTGTCGATGTGTATATATATGTGTGTGTGTGTGTATAAGTGTGTTCGAGTGTTGTTTTCTTGCAGTGTATTTCTAATTTTTATAAATATTGCAGCGTTGTAGTTGCGCCGGCGGTGCGTACGAATGGATTAAATATTTTTGGACCATGACCGACAGCGTGGCTAACGAAATTTTACGAAGGGGAAACCACTTGAACTAACATGGGATCGTTTCAGCGTTAAATGAGGTCGAGACATCAACAAGTGATCGCATTGGGGGGAAAACAAAAGCATAAATACTCAAAAAGCATAAAGAGGCAGCCTCCGTGTCTGCTTGAAGAGTTATCCCTATCGTTAAATATTTTCTAACCTTTAAACTCGTCTTATCGATTGACATCTGGTGGAGATGTTAAAGGAAGGCAAGTTTGGCATAAGGCAAGATGGCCTCTCCGGGTGTCGTTGAGAGACCATTTTGTAAGCTTTAAACTCCTCTTTTCAAGTGATATTTACCGATTACGCTGTGATGAACTCAAATTCAACGAGGAAGTGAAGTTCCTACCGGCCCTATAAGAATGATGAATCCAAATCAATGGGTTTCTTATTGGACCTGACTTATGATGAACATGTAAAAATGCCGAATATATTAAGTAAGCTTCATTAATCCCGGAAAAATTTTTGTATGTGCAGTGAAAACTCAAATCAAAACAACTTGTGAAAAAATGAATATTTACGAATGGTGCGAAAAATCAAAAATAAATCTGCAATTTGCTACTCGTGTTTCTTTCCTGATTAATTATTCAAATACTGCTGTTCATATTTTCGAGCTTTCGAACTAAGTTCATATTTTAGAGTAGTAAATTGTAGGGAAAAGTGTTCATTTTTTGGGGTGTTTATGTGTTAGGATGTTAATATTATCGCGAGTTCACTGTAGTTGCAAAAGTTATCAAAGTTATAAATGTTAAAGTCATAGATTCGACGAAGCATATATAGGTTATAAAAATATGCATGTACCTCCAAGGTTCAGAGGTAGAAATGGTTTGAATCAGGGGCGGATTCAGAAAAATATTTGGGGGGTTCAAAAAAGTAATTATTTAATATTCATTAATGTTTATGTATATTCCTTTTAATTTGTATGTAGTTTTAAAGTCGACCCTAATATTTCGGGGGGCGGTTTCAACCCCCAAAACCACCCCCTGAATCCGACACTGGTTTGAACCACCCGGAACTATACATTCATGGCATCAGAATGAAATAGATGAAAATATAAGGAAATTAGTAAAGCCTTGATTAGGTAAGGTTTGGTTGCTGCCTCTGTATGAGACACACTTACGCCTATGTTCCCCGTTGTGGTACCGCAAATTTCACCCGTTTGAAAAGTATATGCAACACTGTTTTTTCAATATGTGTTAAGAAAGCAGGGAACGTCTAGAAAGAACTTTTGCGGGAGGCCGTCCAATTAAGTAAGTAAGCAAGTTATAATACACACACATCAAATGGCTGGGGATGAGGCACCTGCAGTTTAACGCCAAATCCAAATGGCGATTAGCCCTTTTCCCTTCACAGTTGGAGATTTTGCCATGACCAGTCAACAGCGCACTTGTGATTTTTTAATAATTCGCAGCAACTTCTTGCGGATAACCATAGAAGTAGACGAGTGTTTAACCAGCCTGAACTGGGAATCGAACCTAGAGCCTACCGATATGAGGTGTGACAATTAAGTAATGAGACTGATTTTATTGCCGCGCTTGTGGTAAACCTGCGACCTTGAAATTCCCTTCCCCGGCATCCTTCCCCACTCCATTGATATATTTACCATTGCTCTAGCATGTTTAGGTCGCCTGCTGTGTCGTGTGTTGGTGGTGCTCGTCACGAAAATGGAGAAACGAAATCAAGAGCAACGCGTCGCGATAGCGTTGCGTTTTGATAGCCGTGGAATCGTCCATAAAGTATTTGTTCCATCAGGGCAAACCGTAAATCAAGTCTACTATCGCCAAGTACTCGAAAGATTGCGAAAACGAGTCAACAGGGTGCGCCCAGACATCGCTCGTAACTGGATCCTTCATCACGACAACGCGCCGTGCTACACCGCCCTCAGCGTTTCCCAGCATTTGGCCTCTAAAGGGATCGCCGTGTTGCGACAGCCGCCTTATTCGCCCCATAGTCAAATAATAAAGTCATCCCGATAGTGACATTTTATGTCAAGTACTCTTATTTTGACAACTGTTCTCTCAAAGTAATTTGAATTCAACTCATTTCACATTTTTTTCGGTTTTAACCCTTTTTCAAATGTGTATTCAAATAGCTACAAGTAATGGATTGTATATGTTGTGTGTATACTGTATGTACATATACAAATATACAGAAAGCACATAAACATAGATTTGCAAGGGTGATACTTAAATAATGCGAATGGTTTTTATGAAACAGTTTCAAAAAGTTGTCATCTAAATGTAGGTCTTCATCAATGTCTTTAGGTGCAGCATTCATCTATTTCACTGGGTACACAAAACATTGAAACTTTTTGGTCCCATGGGGTTTTGCAAATGCAGCATGTCGTTGGCATTTTTGATATTCACTGCACTGCACTCCAATTTTCCTCCACTCCAAATTTTCAAATAAATGGTCAATCATTTTTTTTTAATATTTTATATTATGAATGAAAAGGTTAAAACTTGGCAGACAAATTTCATTCATGTGAGAAGGTAGAGAAAATATAAATGGCAGCTATCAAAATAAGAGTACGTAAACAAATAGACGTCACCTATCGGGATGACTTTATTATTTGACTATGATTCGCCCGATATGTCGCCCTGTGACTTTTTTTTTTTGTTCCCTTAAACAAAATCGGTAGTCAACGGAACCCATTTTGAGTCGATTACGGACATCCAGGCAGCCGAGACGAGGGTACTCGCGGACATTCCAGTCGAAGCGGTCCAGAAATGTTACGAAGAATGGAAAGCACGCTGGAATCGTTGTATAGCTGCCCAAGGGGACTACTTTGAAGGGGATGGCAGAGTTGTAGAATAATTTTTAAATATACGGTTTTTATGGAATCAGTCTCATTACTTAATTGTCACACCAAGCAAGATTTGTATTTGTCTTTATAGAACTACCAATGCAATTCGATGTTGAATAGCATAAAGAAAATATTAAAAATACTGTCGACCGACATTACTTAAAATTAATGGCTTCAAAATTCTTTATATGAACTAATCTTATGCCGCTGGTCTGGTTCACAATCACAAATCATGTGAAATTCGGACTGATTGTGCACAGCAAGACTGTTGCAACTGTTATAAATTTACATAATTATTCTATAAAAAAAAACCTGCACCATTTTATTTTTAAAAACCTTTTATTCTTCTAGGGGATTGCATCAACTACTAATTCCAAGCGACTATTTCAAATTCGTAGTCAATCAATCTCAATTTACGCTTATTGATGATTAATGAATAATGCAATGATGGATTCTCAGATCTATTGACCCCAATACTCACTGTCTGTTTAATTAAACTGTCCGTTTGATCAAACCGAAAAAACCTACTCAGAACCCAAGTCAAATAGTTGCTTGCAGCTGTACCAGCTTACTGTGTATACTTCAAAAATTGGGTTCATATACAGAAAGATGAAAGCATAGAGTTAAAAAATTATTAAATTCACATTAAGTACGTGTGTGAGTTGAGAAAGTTACCAAGGCAATTCATCAAGCATTCATCACTGAAAACATTTAAAGTGGCTTCACTCAATAGTTGAGTCGTTTATTCAAATTCTTCAGAAATACAAACACATATACATATGCATGCACTATTGATGTTTACAGCGAGAACAGCTACTAATGCATTTCAAAACACCATAAATTCAATCAGAAACAACGCGCCAAGCTTCAGGCGTCGCCCACACGTGGCAGACTTCTGTTCGGCTGCTGCTGCTGCTCCAATTTTTCAAAAGCACCGCATGTGGTTAATGTTTAATGTATGTAGCATATGTAGTATATCTAGTTTTTACTTATATTGTTGTAAACTCATATTCATAATTGTATGTTTAAGCATCATAATGTGCACTTAAGTATGAGAAATGAAAAATGTAAAGCAGAACAAATCAATAGGAAAAGTGGGTGTGCCATACGCACACTTTCAACATGCTTTACAACTAGGTTTAGATAAAAGATTGATTTGAGCTGAAGTGAGTTTCGTGTTGGCTTGGAGGCAGACAAAATAAAAACACCAAACAGTTCAACTTTTTTTGAAAAGATACTTTGCTACATCTCTAATACCATGTTTTCCCGCCTTATCTACAATTTATTGATATTCAATTTTAATTTCGTATTGATTTCGTTCCCGACCAGTTCATTTGTAGCGTCATCGTTGCATGTATAAAATAAAGTAATAAACTTGCTTCGTTAGAGAATTGTGTGGGTTTTGTTTAAATTTGTGGGGTCTTAGAGGATAAACAAACTGATGTCATCAGCTGACACTTATTCGACGGAACTTAAACGTTGAGATCAAAATACTGCGGGTTATATGAAGTAAGCACAACACACCATACGACTGAGATAAATTCATTTTTAAAACAGAAAAGTCATAATGAGTGGATGTAACTCGAACTCAGACGCGATCGGATAAGAATCAAAGTAATTGAATTAAAGTTTTAAGACATCTGCACCTTGACGCTCTTTAAATACATGCACTGTAATGAATGTAAAAGGTTTAAACTTATGAAAGGTATGAGCTTAATACTATAAAGCAATAGGCTCTATAACATAGAGATGAAGATGACCCAATCATGAGTAAGATTTGTTTTACATAAAACATGAGCTCGTGTAAAGAATGAAATAAGAATACATACATACATACGGACATATGTATGAGTGTCATTATAATGTATAAGTGAATTATAATTAAATGACACTCATACGCCACGTTGCGCTGCGCAAAAAAATGCATATATCGCAATTACACAGTTTGAATGTATTTTTTTTGGATTGGTGTCTTAAGCAACTTTGTTGGTCGTTCAAATATCTACAAACTTGCCGAAGACAGTAAAGCGATATTCGAAACGATTTAGGACCTAGTAGCATTTAAACGTTCGAAGACTTAAGCGACGAACTCGACTAAAATGAGCAAACTTCAAAGTCGGATTTCTCTAGAGCCAATCCAGCCAAACTGGTGGATCTCAACTCTCTAATACCTATAGAAAGTCGCTATGTAGGTCCCACCCCATGTCTCAATTGTTTAGGGTAAATTTCACGCACAGTGTAATTGACTGTGTTCATTTAATCAAATATAACGTTGGGTTTTGAATTGTATTTTATAATATTTAATTTGAAATGCTATAGGAATAGTTATTAATTAAAATATTGTGTTATCTCATTTCATTTCCGTCGAAAAACACTGTGTAAACTTTAATGTAAATAAGATCTTTTGAACTATTAGGCTATGCTTTGAAACTGTCGCAGTAGATGAGAATACCAAACACCTCAACCCCTGTGAGTTACTAAGCTTCATTAGGTCGGTGGGATTAGGGGATGTTCTCTTAACTTGTAAGGGGTACAATAAATCATCTCTGATCCCTTTTTTAATCTATCTATCTATATAACCTTAAAAAAAACATTTCATATTAGACTCAAAAGACACTTCAACACCTCAAAAGTATTTTTCTCAAAACTGTATTTCTCAAAACTACTGGCATTATATCTCAAGATTTACTCAACCGATAAACTTGAATTGAATTTGAATGGGTATACAATTTTTATAGCGCAGGAGAATCCTCTTAGAAACTACCCGTATCTACCAGCCCTCCGAATTCCTAACGACTAAATCCGGCTTCTGTTCGGAGGTCGCTTTTGCGTTACCATTTGTTACCGTGTCTAGTAATCAAAGCAGTCAGCCATCTAACAGCTCTCCGATCTAAGAACTCCTTCGGCTATGCGACCCATTGGCATCTTTAGGGCTACTCTAGACTGCGTACAGTTGGTTATGCCATTCCAGTTAGAACGGTGCAATGAGGTTACTCAACTGTCGGCAGGCCCCAACCCCAAGGCCCTGCTCCACCAAAGTATTGTCCTAACCAGTGGTGCACACAGGGTAGGGTTTTTGGGGTGTAAACCCCTCACCCTCCGAAATATCTTTAAGTTAGTACAGAAATGTAATTTTTAACCGTCGCATATATATTCAATCATCAATATTCAATCATCAATAACACTACTCGACACAAAAAATTCACCTGCAAATAAAAGTGTTTTCAAGACTAACTTTGTTCGCTCAACACGAAACTGAAGATCAAAAAATTGTTGTAAGAAGCCTTTTCTAAAAATCTTCGAAAAACCATTTTTTTCCCCGTGTGTTTCAGTTATGAGTAGTGTCCGACCGAAACCACTTTTTTGGGCCGAAACCGAAACCGAATATTCGGTTTTTTTTTTATATTCGGCCGAAACCGAAACCGAAACTTTCTAGTTGAAATAAAAATCACCATATCAAGCACTTTTTTCAACAAACGAATTTTACATTAAGTAAATAAAGAACAAACAAACAAACATAGCATAAATAAATAAATACTTATTAATAAAAACAATAAATAATAAATAATTTAATATTATATGCTTAAAAAAGAAGTTTATTTACATTGCTGGCATCTAAATTACTCCTCCTTTTACTATATATCTGCTACAAAATAAAATGTAAAAAATATTCTAGAAAGTTTCGGTTTCGGCTATTCGGCCATTTTTTGGCCGAAACTGAAACCGAAACCGAAATCACTTATTTGGGCCGAAACCGAAACCGAATATTCGGTCGGACACTAGTTATGAGCACATCTCCCGTAAACGAATCATCCGACTAACAAAGGCTGTCCGTCGGTCAGAAGATATTTTCGAATGTTTTTTTTTATAAATAAAATTAATTATTTCTTTTGGTTTTAAAATGCAAGATGAAAGATATATTATTTCTGCAAATATTAAGCCTAACATCAATAGAATCGAAAGAAAAATGACAAAGTTATGATGCACCGAGTGAAAACACCAACTTTACGAACCAACTTGCGAAAAAAAAATCTTTGCCGAGACCCATCCTAATGTTGATATAAGCGTGAAACTAGAGGTCAGTTATAGTAACCTGGCATAGTCAGTTTTTCATTTTCTGACCCAAAGACCTTTTTAAAGGACTTTAAAATTTTAAGAATATACACATTTCAAATATTTTTTTAAATATTTGCGGTTATGCAATGATGAAGATATGGGTATCAAATGAAAGAGAAGAATTGTCTCCTTTTAACTAAATTTTCTATTTTGAACTTTCAGGACCAAAATATGTCAGGTAGAGAAAACATATATATTTTGGATCTCAGTCTGTAGATTCATACAACTAAATTTTATTCTATTTAAAAGTTTTCAACAAAGTTACACAAAACCCCCCGAAACGAAATCCTGCGTGCGCCACTGGTCCCGACCTTTTATTTGATCATTCAGCTCATTTTTATCCGTACCGTAATGCTTTCTTACCCACACTATCCTTTCAGTTATACTGTTACATTGGGGGCGGGAAACAGTGTTTTTGGGCACATTTAAGTTTATTCACTTGAATTGAAAAAAATTGTATACAACCATTTAACACTAGAAGTACCGGGAGCGGTCATTTGACGGTTTTCAGTTTTTGATTAACTGTAGCTCGAAAACGGTTTAAGTTACGAATCTGGTTCTCCTTTACTTTTAATATTTTACACTAAGCTCGATATTCTAAAATTTTGCAATCACTGCGCCGATCTGTTCTCTTTATATCATCGATTTTACCTACTAGTACCACGAGCGGTCAAATGACGGTTAACTACGTAACCATGGAAATAAAATTATAACATTCACAAAAAAGTCAAAGATGGTACAAATTTTACAAGAACCTATGTCTTGCCTTCTGTTTTATATTAAATTTACAACCGACTTTTATATATTTATGAATTTCAAAGCAAAAACAAAAATGCATTATTTTACGTGTTGTGTTTGAAAGCATGAACAGAAAGCGGCGAGACGAAATATACTATGGTCATGAGTATTAGCTTTACTTTTAAAATATTTGCCAAAACTATACTTTTTTACATTCAAGAACATAAATGAATGTTGTTTTAATGCTTACAATGAAAAACTTCTGCAGATTCAACCGATTTCGTTAAAAGCTCTGAATACGATCATTTGACCGCTCGTGGTACTAGTAGGTATGAGCAAAACCCGGTACTCCTAGTGTTAATGATTTTCACACTGAATTTCAACAAAGACAAAGATATGTTTATGTAGTCGTTGTGGTGAGTTAAAGGGTCAGAACCGAAGGTCATAGGCCAAGTACCGACTAAGTCAACTAAGTCAAGTTGGGTTCTCAGCAATGCCAAACCTTTTAGAGTACAATATTTTGATAACTTATGAAAAGCTCCCAAGGAGAAGTACGAAATCGGTGAAACCGAAGACAGCAATAGGCCATTTAACAATTAAATTAACAGATGTAACAGTAAAGAAATGACAAATTAATAAAAGGTGTCCCCCAATTCGTGTAAAAAGTCACAGCTATAACATAAATAAATGATGAGAAAAGCTCGGCCTCGGCCCCAAAAAGTGACGTGTCAGTTGCACACACATTTCTTCTATATACATTTGCTCATACAATATTAAAATGCGTCTAAAATCTCGTTACAATCACAATTGTAAAACGTCCATCTGTATGTATGTAAGTGTACACCTGGAAGTGTGCTTGGTTAGTTAAGTCAGCAAGTTATGTCAGCTATGGGCAACATGCACTTAAAATGTCCCACTGGCTGCTGCTCAGACTGTCAGGCGACATTCACGTGTGCCTCTGGGGCTTATGTAAGTATGTATGTATGTATGAATGTGGGGCGATACCTTCACCTTCACCTCGCCAAGAAATGACTACACGCGCATTTCTGTGTGGGGTAAGTATAAACAATAATAGAAACAACAATTAAGTAATCGAAATGTCACATACTGGCTAAACAAGGGCTGAGGTCTAATTAGCCGATCACTAACTGGTTTGCTAATCCGTTTAGTAGCCGGCTATGTGTGAATGTGCGGTGTTGTTTGTGTTCTGGTGGCGCAAGTCGCACCTACAACCCGATTGCCGGCGTTTGCTTTTTTCGTTGTCAAAACACAACTAATACAAACATGCGCAGTGCTTGCAAATGACTACAAATACACAAAATACTATATAATACACTTACTATTTGCTTTTTGCATTTATGTACATATGTATGTATAATTTTTTTAGTTAAAAATGGTTAGACAGCACACCGCTGCTCGGCAGGCAACTGTTGACAAATTATAAATAAAAAGACAATTATGGGGAAAAGTTCAAGTAATTCAGCCAAAGCCAACGAAATCTTTGAGGTTAAGTTCAGCTATAGACTGCAGAGTTATATTTAGATCGCCCAAAACGGAAAATGTCTTGCAGCAAACATTAATTTTTTTCTCGGCCCACTCCCATTTTGGGTCTTATGAATTATAAATACAATGCTTTTCTGTATGTTTGTCTTTCCCTTCGAGCGGCACTGCTCGCCGCGAACTTCTTTATTACCAACGCCCGTCATTGGGAGTTAGAAAAAAACAGCGGCAGCACCAATGGAAAAATCAATTCCACTGTCTGTTGTTGTAGTTGTGTTGTAGTTTTCGGCTGTCATAATTTGCGTTAGTTGTGCATTTCCCCCACATGCAATTTCACTTTCCTTTGCAAATATATCAGTCTAATTACATATTTATTCATTGGCGATAGCAAACGCACAAGTTTGTTAAATCGATATTACGACGACTGCCAACAACAAGCTTGGTGGATAAGGCCGCAAACAGCGACTGACTGCCGACTTGGTGCCAATCAATAGGTGGGGGGGCATGTGTGTGTGTGTATCTGACTATTTCAGGGCGCATCTCAAACATGACACTTGGAGAAATTGGAAAAGTGAAAAGTGCCTTTTGCCAACTGCAGCGGCCGCACCAAAAACCGCATTGCTGCCACAAAGTGCTCTCATTCCGCTGAAGGCGGCCCACTGTGCCGCCCATATGTGCGCCGATGCCACCGAAGAAAGCTTGAAGAAAGAAAGCCTGCTCTGGCTGAACGTTTGTGCAAATATCGACAGCCCCATAAGTGGCAGCACACCAAAAATGTATCAAATAACGGCAGCGAATCACAAAAACAACCAACACCGCATAGAGCCGCTCGGCAAAGGCGTGTCGGAAAACAAGAAAATGCTCAACTTTCCACCCAAACCACAAGTTAAAAAAAAAAGAAACTGAATTGCAATTATTTCAAGTTAATTTGTTTCAAAAGCACCTAATTAGTTCATAACCGATAAACGCTTGCGGCGCAGTAAAGCGCGCTTCAAACGGCTTTCAGCTGCGTCTTAAATCTTACCTGTAGTTATCTACTCTTTTTCGTTTTATTTTTTGATGTGCTTCAAATGCTCTGATGTGATGCTACTGCTGTTGTTTTTGTTGCTATTGTTGCACAAAATACACACGAAATTACTGCTACGTGCAAGAAATCGTCAACACTTCGCCGCACACAATTTACCGCTAACGAATACAAAGAGGGAACTTAATTTGGCTGTGAGCAGTGAATTTATTATAATTCGGTTTGTTTTTGTTGCAAGTGAACCACTTTTCAATTTCGCATATAGACTTTTCGACAGAAATCTGCCACCGAATGTCCGAATAGATACTTGGCGCGCGCACTGTACCTCACCGCCCCCTGCAAAATGCTCTTCCCACACTGACGTTTGCTGTCACTTGCAAAAGACAATTCTCATAGACACTCGGCAATTATCTGCAATAATCTGTGCAATTACAGTTACACAATCGAATCTTTCAAGCCAAACAAATTGTTGAAAATGTCTTTGAAGCCGCCCCTGTTTCGGATACTCACTGAGACACACTATTCCAAATACAAACACGACAAAGCCACCCGCTCAGACCAGAACTAAAACGTACCGCACTCGTTCGTGTATTGCACTCAACTGGTCCGTTGGCTGGTGCGTTTCTGGCCGGTTGGCCTCGCTCGGCTTTCGCAGGTGGCAGCTGAACGACTCAAAGCAGCACTTTGAGCAGCGAGTGAGTGAACCGCATCTTAGTAGCTTCCAATTGGATATGGTGCGATGGGGTGCTTTGCTTTCCATGTATCCAATATGAGTGAGTGTCTTGGCGCTCTTTAATTCTTCTCTTCCTGAGCCACAACAACAAAAACTCCAATAACTTTGTTAGTGATTTTGTCCTCCTAAGTGTCAAAATCAGCTGATCGTTCACCAGCGAGAAAAGCAAACAAAGCTAACATAAAATATTCTACTCTCGCATTATAATTGCAAAAATTATACCGATTTTGTAGAATAAGCTCTAATGTGAATGTTTTGTCTGCTCTTAACAAAACAAACGAATCCCTTAGAGAATCCGTCAAATTTTTAAGCATTTAAAATCAGCTGATTTGTTGTATCTAACTGTTCAACTTGGGTACAGAACAGAAAAAAATAGGATCAGTGCTCTTCCCCTTTTTAAATATGTATAGTATTTTTATATTTTCTGACTAGCTATCATTTTGATATTCCATGATATCCTCAAACTAAAATTTTCAAATGCAATACATTTTGGAGTTTTTTAAGAGATCTGGCCAGACCTCATGTATTTAACTATAATTAAGATATGTATATTTTAATAGTACTTTAATGAGTGAAGACTTGTTAATATAGCTAACTACATTTCACTTTGAATTTCAGTTTCTTTCACGTGTGTTACAAATTTGGCGAAAAACCAGAGGAGGAAATTGCTGTGGCAATAAATAGAAGAAGCAAAGCCTGCTGTTCATTGGCGAAATTTGCTGTTAACGCTTTTATTTTCAAATTTCAAACTATTGCGCCGAACATTGCATGTAAACATTGTGTGTCACGGTTGCCACAATTGGTAACTTTCTACCAAAATTGGTAACGTTTAAACTGTTTGGTAACTTGGTAACTTTATTTTCATTTTGCTAACTTTTGCAATCAAAAATTTATTTGAAGCAATAGACAAGAAAATTTGTTTTTTATTTATAAATTTATATCACACCTTGTTATATAAATTAAATACGCAGCACTGGCAACAGTGCCTTCAGCCCGGTTCAATGGCAGTATTGTTGGCCACACTTCTACAAAACTATCGATTATTTAATCGAATTGAAATGTAGAAAATTTGAATTCTACCATCTCACATTTAAATTTCTATCACACAGATGAAAAAATTCCAAAATACTATACAATAAATATGCATTTTCAATAGATTCTTAATGCATGTACTGCTATTATTTTGACCGTAGGTGTATATGTGATGAGTTTACCTTTAAAGTGAACTATTTTTTGTACCTTTGTTATGAAATGCATTGTTTTGTATATTTTCTTTTTTTGTCAATAAAAAAATGTTTAACTTTTGGTAACTTTTTATAATAGATTTTGGCAGAAAAAATTGTAGGCGAATGGCAACCATATTGTGTTCTACTACTTTTTCAAAGTCATACCAAAATATTCAAAAGACATGAAACACTGATTAAAAAAAATTTTGAACTAGTATAACACTAGCAAGATTTGATGGGTTTTCATATTTAAATATCTATATTTTCTTAAGTATTTTTATCAACTTTTGCTTTGTAACTGTGACTTTTATTTTTTTATCGTGAAACATTTTATATACATATTTAAAAAAATTTATTTTGTGAAAATTGGCCAAATCCGATTTGTATTTTTCGAAATATCAGCGGACGTGATATGGAGTCTTTGTAGGTATGGAAAACTTGCGGTGTTTCTAGTGTTAATATATCAAAAATTATGGTAACTTTCTTAGAAAAACTGAAAAATTGCTCTTAAAGATTCAAAATAAAAGATTCAGACCAAAATAAAAATAAAAACTAATTGAATATTAGTAACAAAAAAAATCCTGTAAAAGATAAAGATTGTTGGAAAATGCACTCAAAATACAATAAAAATACAACATTTAACAAAACAATATTCGTAATACAGTGAGACACAGATTCTTGAAAAATAATTTGATAAATTTGTTGTATATTTCTTTCGAGTCTAATAGAAATTAATGTGCATTAAAAACACATATATTTTTTAAATATGTATATAAATTATATGTTCTCATAAACTACAATATTTTTTTAAACACAGAAAAATTGTTACCAAATCCGGACCTCGGAGAATTTTTTAAATATCACTGAAATTGATATGGACAAATCTGTCAACCCTACTTGAAGTTTTGATTGTGACCAAATAAAAAATAAGCATATTTTTTTTACATACAAATAAAGAATCGAAAAAGGTTAGGGCAGTTCTGTTCCATGAGAACAGACGAGTTTTCCTTTCTGCAAGACAATTGTCTTTACTTTATTCTTATTATGTTTTTTTCCTTACAATCAAGTCAGTCAGAGGTTGGGGAAAATCCTCTAACAATAAACTAATTGCCTTAGAAAGAAAGATTTGCAATTCAACTTTTTGAAGTCGATTTGACTAATATTAAAATGAAACATTACCAACAGAATCAAATATTCATAACAAAACCGAATACCTTTTTCGTCAGTTCCCAAAAACTCGTTTGCCACGGAATGCCATATCTGTGCTTGAGTTGTAAGTTCAAAATTGACAGTTTGTGTTGTTGTCGTCGGCTTTTTAGCATCTGCCCGTCAGTACATCAGTTAGGAAAACTCCACCCCTTTCCCCAAGAGGAAAAGCCCACGGAGTAACTAAAACTATTAAACAATTTTGTTAAAAGTTCCCTGCAACTTTGCCGAAATAAATTTCCACTCGTTTTTCTGCAGCAGAGTCGTTATACAAATCCACAAATATGGGTAATGTTTGGGCAAACTGAATCAATTGTGAGAAATCATTCACTATTATTTACTAATTCTTCCATTATGCACACAACGCACAGGTGCTGACATCAAATCGGGAAGCGGCAGCCATCTGGTGTCGGCAGTGATCTCCTGCATTCTCAGTCTAGTGTTGTTCGGCACAATGCGTTTCTATGCCGACTGGCTCACCTCGTCCCAGCTGAACACTCTGCTGGGCGGCTTCATTGGCTCGTGGCTGTTCGTGTTCAGCCTCACCGCTGTCTCCAATGTCGAAATGGTGGTTTTCGGCGGCGACTTCCAGGCAAAGTTCATACCCGAAATCGTTACCTGTCTGACGCTGGCAGTGGTGGCCTCGGGCGTGGTGCATCGCGTGTGCGCTACCACCTGGTCAGTGCACACTTGTTGGCCAAAAAGAGATGAAACACTAATGTTTTTCATTGCTATTGCAGTATTTTGTTCTCCATCGGGGCGCTGTACTTTGTGCATCGCATTTCCAACAAATACCACAGCAAGAGCGTGGCCACTGTGGAGACTGTGCCATTACGCAAAGCTGGCGGCAAGAAGAACAAATAGTGTGCATCGAAAAATGAGTGGACCTGGCAAAGATGTAGCAGCGGCAATTTCCATTAGATGCTTTAAGCAATTTTAATATCCGTATTTTGTATTAAGCAAATGTGTATTTTTGAATTTCGCTCTCTAACAAAATCTTTAATGTAAGAAATGTATTCAAGGCGATTTCGCCTTGGAATGTATTTTTGTTTTTTATTTGCCAAGTAAACGAAAGCATTCGTGAATGAATGCTTGTGAAAAACTTAATTGAAATTGCAAGTAGCGAAGCAAATTTTAATATACGTCAAATTTTAATAGAAAATCAATTCATGGTCGACTAATTGCGGGATGTACAAACAATTTAGTACAGCAAATTCAATTAATGATTGCATGTTGATATGTAATTTGTTTGCTTAACAAAACCAACTAAACGGGATTAGAAGCTTAACTATTTCTAGCGTAAACAAGTAATTGTCAAGTTTTTATTCAACACAGTTTTGGCTTTTATTCAAAATTGAAGAAGAAGAATCTTATCAGCATATTTATTGTCAGCTTCCTATCCAAGGGATGTAAAGAAAATATTTCTAATGCGCACAGATCTCTCTGACAGATCAGATCAGTTAGTTAAATACCTTATTCACCGTTTGCAAGTCATCACCAATGCCATGTTTAAACCTATAAAACATCGACTCGCATGTAGCAGAAAGGATATCACTGATTTAATCAACTTGAGGCAAGTGACTGATTACTGGATCTCAGAACTAAAACATTTCTGAATCTCTTTGAAAAATTCAAAGCAAACGCGAATAGTCCCTGACTTTCTAATTGTGCATTGCAAACTACAGAGGACCACGACTGGCCAACTAATCATCTCGTTTTGCAAAGGCATTTCTGTTCGTTTCAAAACTTTTATAGAGCTTAAACCTTCACGTTCTTGAGAAGATTCAAAGTAGATTCGAACTTTAGCGTCTATTTGAGTATTGAAAATTGCGACTGTATATGGTGCAGTAAAAATAAATCCATTATTCTTTGGCTTTAGTAATCTGAAATATACAATTTGATTGCTTGGCTCAGTTTTGTTTGAACGTAAGTCATACATGAAAGCTAGCAAAGAGAAAATCCGCCACATTTTACAGTTTTTTCGATAAAACCGAAAACGCAAGCGAAACGACGAGCGAATGATGACGAGATGAAAAGAGGATCACTTACAACAACGTCAACCGAAAACAGTTGTGGCTGAATTGCAGTTAGCCAAACGGTGGTCAAACCAGAATTGTCAGTCAAGAAGGTTTTGTGTGTTTGGTGGGATTGACAGGGAACCATCTACTAAGAGGTGCACCCCTACGGCCAAATTCTTAAATCGAACCTGTCAACAATTGGACCGTTTGAAGGAAGCAATCGCCTAGAAGCTGAATTGTGTTCCATCAGGACAAGGCCAGGCCACACACAACGATAGTGACTCGCCAGAAGCTCCGAAAGGTTTGGTGAGAAGTTTCTTATGCATCCATCTTAGAGTCCGAATCTGGCACCAAGTGCTTTCCACTTGTTCCTGTCTATGGTGAACGATTTACCTCGAGAGAAGCTTGTGAAAAGCGACTGTCCCAGTTTCCTGCCAATAGGGGCTTAGGTCAAAATAGCATCAAGTTGTCGAACGACACGGTGCAAGTTTGACCTCTTTCGGATCATTCTATCTATGCTAAATAAGGACTTAAATTTGATGCAGAAATATTGGATTTCGATTTACTACACCTTATATATTTCAAGATCCTTTGGCATCAAAGGTTCCGGAGTTTCTTGGTGTTGGGTTCGAAGGGCTCATTGTCATTGTTACTTCGCATTCGATCTGAAAGTGTTAAGGCAGCACAAATCGTTCAAAAGCCAACTCGCAACATTCCCAACCACTAACCATTTCCAGTCAATTTCCACTGCATACCTGTATGTGTGCGTGTGTGTGTGTATGTGTTTGTGTGCATCTATGAAATAACAAGACTTTTGTTGTTTTGTATTATTTTTGTTGTTGTAATATTTATAATTAAGTTTATTAAGTTGTTCTTGTTCTTCAATATTTCAGTTTCATCATCATTATCATTTATCATCGGCGTCATCGATCATCATTGTTTTATCTTAAGTTTTTTGCAGTTTTTGGATTTTTTGTTTTAATTTTTATTTATCATCTTTATATCCTGTTGTGTTGTTTTTCACTTTTCATGGTTTTTGCTCTTTTTGTTTGGTTTTCGTTTTTTCATTTGTAGTTTTTTTTGGTTTTTTCTTTGCGTTTTATTTTTTCCTCGTCTTCATTAGATGCTATTAAATATATTTGTTTTGTTTTTTATTTTGTGTTTTTTGCCTTTTATATATAATATATATATTATTAAATTATTTAAATTAAATTAAATTTGAGGGACATACATTTACATTACTAAAAACACTAACAACTACACGCATCATTATCATAATTGTTATCATAATCATCGGCTGCGTCATATTGTATGCACTCATCGTCAACGTCATTCATCATCATCATCATCGTAATCATTATCATCAGCTGCACTATAACTACTATCAGTTGTATGCAATGTGTCAGCGTCATGCTTATACATATATGTATGTATATACATATATACCTTTTGACTTTTCTGATGATTTGTTTTCAATTGTAGTTTCATTTTTTTCTGTTTTATTTTCATGCTAATTTTTTGTTCTCGCTTTTTTGCTTTCTATTTTATGTTTTATATATTTTATATAATATATATATATATATATTTGTATATGTATTAAGTGTGGCATAATTATGCTGCACGCATATTCGCCCACACATGCATGTCATCATTGTGTTGTTTCTTATTGTTGTTGTTGTTGTCATAATAGTGACACATGTATCTACTGTTAAAATGCTTCGGTCAGAGACAGACAGCGCCGCCGTCGTCGTCATCAATCATCATCAACATAATCAGTAGCAATGCGGCGCGCATTGCTAATTTGTTATTTCGTTTTGTTGTTGTCATTTTGTATTTCTTGTACGCATTGGCCTAAATAGTGTGCCGCTTATTGTTGCATGTTGTATGTGTGTATTGTTAGTTGTTTTGGTTTTTTTTTGTTTTCAGTATACAATTCGTCAAAGAAGTGACAAAGTTTGCATTGAATTTGAATACGTTTGCTAGCGGTGCGAATTTCGCTTACACTAAATTATCAGTGCACAAACACACACACACAAGCACATACATATAAGCAGAAGTTGGTCTTAGTCCGAAATGTGCTTAAATACGACTGCAAAAGTTTATGGAGTTTTTCACTTCATACGAAAAAAAAGAAAACATAAATCTACATATCTCTATGCACATGGCACATACATATGTATATACATGTGTATGTGTGTGTTTGAGCGTTATGTATTGATTTAATTTAATTGTTTATTTGCGCACATCACATGTCCCGAATGAAAGACATTTCCACTATGTCCTCCAACACTTTGCGTTTCACTTGTGCAGTACATTTAAAATATTCATTCCTCGCTGCTCTTGCAATGCACTTTTGCTTATTTTATTTTTATATATATTACAAACATTCGTATAGCGTTTAGTCAATTGTGGCTGCATGCAGCAAAATCCAGCTGTTGGTATGTGGCTGAGCAGAGGTGGTGCAGTGCGTGAGTGAGATGATGTCTTAAGTTGACTTAAGTGTGCATAAGAATGCTAGCAAATAGCTAGGAAGTTTGACTTTACTGCTGTCACAGCGCCAACTAATAACTTTGGCGGCTAGCTGGTGCTTACAAGTCAAACCAAATATACGGACCGTACCACAAGTAGTGGTCCTCAGCTTTTCAGGGAGCTGCATTAACACTGCAATACCACGAAAGGAAGAGTTGCCCTCCATATGGTATGGTCAGCATATCTGAGTTAACTAACAGCAACGATAACTAATTTTAAAAACGCTATCGCCATAAACAATCAGCAGCCAGTGGCCGTCGCATCACAATAACTAAACAGACATTGATTAAAACATTTCGAGAATATTGCCCAAAGTGTATAGTTCTTCATTTTAAAAATACGCTCTTTATTTATGCATACAATCAATCAATTTAAAATTAGAAAATAAAAATAATAATATAAAAATTAATATAATTACCATCTAGAGTTACGCAATATGTATAAATTAATTAAATAAAATAAAACAAAACATAAACCTTTACTTATGCTTTTACGATTTAATTCTGTACGGCTGCGGCATGCACATGCTTTCTCCATTTAGTTGCTGCACGTTTGTATAATTGGTTTTTTGTTTTTCGTCTAGTTTTAAGCATTTGTTTTTCATTTGTATAACATTAAATTAATGACAATTAATCGATGCAGCATTGGCGACTAAGCATTCACACGTACAAGGGGAAGCGTATTGGTGAAATGTGGTGGAACAAAATACAGATGGACAGAAGACCGGGTGAGGGACACGCACTGTGCAGCAGTCGAACCACGCACACACACAAACACACACTACGTACACATTTTATGGATCGCGCACCAACTTGCCTTTGCAGTGAGATACAATTTGACGCTCCGGCGGACACTATACGCAGACAATTCCCTATACCGTACACATCAATAAAATTCTATGCAGCGTATTTCGTTCTTTTTTTTTTGTGATTTTATATATAATATTTAGTATAAACTAAAAAAAATGTCACAGAATAATCATCAAGTTGTGTTTGCTTTAATGTCAGCGAAAATTTACACACAAACAGCAGCGAAATATTCAATCAATCAATCAATCAATTGTGCCAACTTTTTGTTTGTTTCTCAATTCTACTCTGCACACGTTCGCATTGGCTGCCATACATAACGCACATACGCGACTTATTTATGTTTATATCGTATATTTATATATGCATATATATATATAGTATAGAGAGAGAGAGAGAGAGAGATAGTGGATAGCGATAATTAATGTATATGCACGAATGCTTGTATGTTCATTGAAATTTACAAATTACATATTATAAAAATTACAATTACAAATCGTTATGAATTATGCAAATAGTTCATTGAATTTCGGTGTAGTGTAGGGGAGGGGGGCATGACGTCATGAACGCGGGGAACAATATACATAATGTGCGGGTCATGGGGATCGGGGAATGGGCTTTGTTTGGCGTTGGGAGGGGGGCGGGGTTATGAATGGCGCTAACACTATGACGACTACGACTAACTTTTACGCTTCTAGTTTGTTAGTTTGTTTAGATGTAAGCGCAATTTTTTTTATCATCTCCTACTGCGACACACTCGCCATCGAACAACTTTGCCACTAGTTATCAGTTATCTGCCTAATGCATTAATCAATCAATCGATTGATCGATATTAATTCATCGACTTGTTGCACGCTTCATACAAGTTTTGCATAATTTCTTGTTTGTTTTTTTTTTTCAATTTTCTGTTAGCTTTATTTTTTATATAGATCTAAATTTTTTATATATACGTTGATGCATATAGATTTACAACTATATATATATATATATATTTATTTAGCATATTTATATGTAGCATATATTAATATTATTATACTTCATCATTCTTGCGATTTATTATCGTGTGTGGTATGCATTAGAATTAAATGTTGTTGTTGTGGTTTTTAGTTTATTTTAGTTTCATTAATATATAATTTTAATTATAATTATTATTTTTAATATTAATATTAAGAATAGAAATTTACTTAATAGTTTCATTTCTTTTGCCTTTAGCTTTTTGTTTTGTTGCCGTCTGGAGCGTTTCGCACAACTGCTGTGCTCATCTCTTCTTTGTTTGCATTGCGCACGCAGTCGCCCGCTTCGACTGCGACTGCGCGCGTTCGCCTATCGAATGCAACGTCTCGTTAGTCAACGTGTAATGATAATAATTATAATAGTATTAAATATTAATAACCGTTTATAATTATACTAGCAATGAAAATACAATGTACGCAAGTTTGTGTGTTTGTCCGCGCTGGTGTTTCTCAATTTCTCCTCATCGTCTCGTTCATTTCTGTGTAAGTATGGGTGTGTATGCGTGCATGTATGTGGTAATGCAGTACTGTGGATGTGTGTTTGTTGCGTTGCGAATGCCCTCTCTCACGATTTATTGAACTTTAGCAATTAACAAAACAAAACGAACAATATCAAAAAGCACAACTTCCAACTAATTGCAAAGAACCAACTGTCGCGCCACACTGCGTCAAAACAAAAATCCAAAAATTCAATTTCTCTCAGCTCTACAAATTTACATGCATTCAGCTTGGCCTACTGCCTACTGACCCCAAATGTCAATACCAGCCGCACGGCACGCCCGTTCGCCGCACTCACCGCAATCATCAGTCAAATTGTTTCATTTTGTTTAGCAGAGAAAATAAATCAAATTTCCTAAAATATCATTGAGAGCGCAGCGGAGTGGGCGTGTGCTTTTGGCGAGTAAACAAAACAAAATAGAAAATACTTTCAATTACTACGGCTATACTACTCGCGCACGCGCAACAGACACCTTCCGCTGCCAATCGGCGCATACATACAAACGTAGACAGGTGCATAGCTAATACTTCTTGCCGCCTGCCATTGTTGTCCAATTAGATCACTCGACTAAAACTAATGCTTCATGTTCTTCCAGCTGTCTGCCTCTGCTATCTGCTGTCACTCCCTTCCCTTTACTAATGCTACACTTCACAGAAAACAGTAATAATAATAATAATAATAGTTGGCGTATTTGCGGCAGGTGTCATCTTCTTTGCATATACAAGTTCTGTGCAAATTGATGGCGTGGCGACAAACGCAAAATCTATGTGCAACTCCTGTGAATGTGTATGTGCGCGCATATGAATGTGTGTTGGTCTGTGTATGCGGGGACAGAAGGTGTTTCTGCGCTATTCTCCTAAATAGTATACACGACATTGCTGTTGTTGCAATTGGTTTGTAGCGTTTTCTCAAATTCGTTGCGACTGACTGAACATATTTCCTTTTTATACTTTCACTTTCTTTTCGTTTTTCTCTACTATTACTACTACTACTACTTGTGTTTTGTTGTTGTTATTGTTGCTATTGTACAATTATTTCGCCAACTGCGACCCTGTTGCAGCGGCCAATTAGCCTTTCAACATGTCCAGTAAAGTGCCGTTTGATGCTCGCTTAGTGCGCATCTTCCTGCGGTCCTTCGTGCGGTTGCGATTGCGGTTGCAGCTGCAGCTGTTGCTGTTGGTGGTGGTGCTGGTGTTCCCCCCAAAGGTGGTAGTGGTGCTGGTGGTAATGCGGTAGCATTGGTGGTGGCTCTGCATGCAGCGGCGGCAACTGCAACTGTTGCGTTGGTAGTTGTCGCGCTGCCATCGCCGCCGCCGCCGCTGCCGCTGTTGCCGTCGGCAACATTGTGTACTACGCAACCGCCGCGGTCGTTGTGGCTGGTGGTGCTGCGGGCGCTGGTGGCGGTGGTGGTGGCGGCGGTGTTGTGGTTGCTGCGGGCGCTGCTGACGCATTGCTGCTGCTGTTGCTGCTATTACTGTTGCTGTTGCTGCTGCTGTTCATGTTGCCCGTTATGCTGGCGGCTGCCGTCATGCTGGCGCTTGTACTAATCATACCCTTACTATTGCTGCTGCTCAGCAGCGGCTGCTGTTGTTCGCTGTTGGCTGTCGCCGCGACTGTGGCCGGCATTGTTGTCGGCGCCGCGTTGGCGTTCTCTATCGCGTTTTTCATATGCTCGATTCGGTTGCTGTTGTTGCTATTGCTGCTGCTGTTAATGTTGTTATTGTTGGCGCCGCAGCCGCTCTGACTACTGCTGTTGCTGTTGCTATTGCTGCTGACGGTGCCGCAGCTGTTGCTGTTGGTGCTGCTGTTGCTCACATCGTTCAGTGCGGCCGCGGGCGGCAGAGCGTTGCTGCTGCTGTTGCTGTTCTCATCGGCGGGATGCGGCTTGGCCGCTGCCATCGCCATCATTTGCGGCTTCACATCGCTGCTAATGCCGCTTCCGCCGACACTGCTATTGTTGCTGCTGCTGTTGCTATTTACAGTATTGTTCTTGCCGGCAGCATCGGCCGCTTGACTCGCCGGCTCCATTGGCGCTTCCTCGTCGCTCTTTATCGCATTTGCCGCATCGCCCTTCGTCGCCTCGCCGGCAACACTTTCCGCTTTCACCACCGACTTCAGGTCCACCACACCGGCAGCCGAGGGCGACTTCTTGTCATGCGCATCGTTCAACTGCCGCTGCTGCAGACGATACTCCATCGAAGGCATGGGGCCCGCACCACGCGACACCTGGAACAGCACACGCGATATTATCAGCGCCACTTGCTGGTCCAGTATGTGTGACATGACCAGACCCAGCAAGCGCTGTTCTTGGTGCATAAACAACGACCGGTTGTCCGGGTGCTTGGCCAGATGGAGCAGTGTGCCAGCGGCTCGTCGCAGCATGTCCAGGCTGGTGCCCATCGATTCGGGATTCTCGCGCAGGTAGTTGATGCCGTGCTGGTTCGCCACGCCCAGCGCCGTCTGTTCCGCCTGCTCGATGAACGCCACCAAATACGAGATGCAGGGCGACTGCAGCGCCACTGTGCGTGCCATTGCGCTGTCCGCTGCTGCCAGATAATGCAGCAGATTCACGGAGAACTCGCGCAGCACCTGGTCCTCGTTGCGACACAGGTGACGTGTCAACACAGCGCAAAGCTTCTCAAGCCGCGAGTGCGGCGGTGTGGCTATCACGAGATCTACGTTGGCGTCGGTGACGCACAGCTTGCAGAGAGCCTCCAGCGCCAGCCGCTGCGGTGACAGCGCCGAGTTGGGACCGCACGACGGAAACGGATCCTGGCCGTGAGCGCTCGGACATACTGCCCAATGCAACAGCCCGTCAATCAGCGGCCGGGCAATGATCTCGTCGTAGCGCGACAGCTCCAAGTGACCGGCTATATTTGCCATGGCCACCAACATGTTTTCCCGGATGCTAATCAGGTAGTCCCACCACCACTCGCGCTCGCCCTGCAGCGAGCTGCACGAGTCCGAGAAGTCGGTATCCTCCTCGCGGTCGTAGTTGCGCGTCTTGGGCGTGCGCTGCAAGTGTTCGTGGTTGAGCAGCAGCAGTCGGCCGAGAATGGCAAGGAAGCGCGTCGACTTGGCCAGTATCGTCTCGTTGCCCGGCACGAAAGTCAAATTGCGGAAGATGTTCGACAAACAGATGCAGCGTCGCGCTAGCGAATCCTGGCTCTCGTTCACCAGATAGAGGCTGGCTTCGTCTCGGGTGTAGCACTCGTCTTCGTATGTGGAGTCACGACGGCGCTGTAGCACGTTCGCCGGATCGCGCACCGTTCCTTTCGGATCGAATGTCTTGGGCGGAGCGTTGCCATTGGGCAAGCGTTGTGGCACTTCGATTTCCATGTCCACTTCGCGGCAGTCGCTGTCGGTGGCGGCTGCAATCCCCTGGCCGCACGCATCAGCCGCTACAGCCTCCGTTAGCTCTTTCTTAATTTCCGGCTGCGCAAAGGTTTCTTCCTCGTCCTGCAGTTTTGACTTTTTGGCGCTACTTCCCTCACTACAGCTGCCGCTTTTGCCGCTGGCACTGCTGCTGTTGCCGTTGCTGCTGACGCTACTGCTGTTGTTGAACAGCCGCCGCTTCTTGTTAAACGTCTGCTGCAGACGATCTTCATCGCCGTCCTCAGTGGCGTCGAACGCGCACTTTTTGCCAGCACCCAGCCGTGTCGCCTCATCGGCTCCAGTCTTCTGCTCCCGCTCATCCGACACCGACAGTGCTTTCGCATCGGTTCGGCGTCCCTTGAGATCGCGTATGTACCGCGCAAATGGAATGTCTATTATCTCCGACTTGAACACGTCGATGATGCCGTCGTGCGGGTTCCGTTCGGCGAACTCGTACGACCAGGCATTGCTGCCCGCTGGCACTGCCTGCTCGTACTGCCGGTCGTTATTAACGTCCCATGGCCTCTGGCCGTCCGCCACAAAAATGTCCTCTTCCGACTGTTGTATTCGCACTGGCACACCTTTGCGCGACATCATTGTGTAGTTGGGCGTGTGCGATAGCAGCACGACGCGCTCTTCGGGATTGGGCAGGCTACGTATCTGACCCAAATCGATACCCTCGTCCACATCATCATCGGTCAACGTCTTTGACCACTTCGACGACGACTTCTCATCGCAGTGCTCGTAATAACGTTTGCGGTTGTAACTGCAAATGCTACGAACGCTGCGCGGATTCCTGCTACCCGAATCGTCCGTCTCTTCGTTATCGTTGAACATCTCTGCGAGATTCTTCTGGAAATGCTCCAGCAGCAGCGTCTGCAGGCCGGGTAGATGGGCCAGCCCAAAGTACTGCACCGTGGTGTCGTCGAACAGCAGCACGTTGAGCACATCCAGCGCCCACGTACACTCCGTCAGCAAACCGGATCGCATTGCCATGAAAATGCGCCACGGGTCCACAGGACAGACGTCCGTTTTCGCAAGCCGCTTGCGACGATACAGTACCGGAGTGGTCGCCTCCACGCTGTCCGGAGGGAAAATTATGTCCTTCTTCACCAGCTGCTGACCGACCGGAGGCGCGAAGGGCGGCTGTGGTTGCTGCGGTGGCGGCTGCACTCCGGCAGTGCCTAGTTGCGGAGTTGGCCCTGTGACTGGTGGCTTTGGTGCGCCCACCATGCCGGCAGACATGCTACCAGCGCCAGGTGGGCCTGGCGGGCCGCATGTGGGACCTGCGCTGCTTGTTTGTGGTGGCGGTGGCATTGAGAATGCTGGTTTCGCTATGCTGCCGGGCAAACTCTGGCCAGTCGTAGGCCCCACGGGCTGCTGCGACGGCGGCAAAACAGGTCCACTGCCAGGCATGCGTTGCTGCTGCGGGCCGCCTGGCGGACGCAGCGGAGAACCGGGTGAGCCAGGTTGCGGAGGCTGCGCGCTGGCCCACTGCGGCAGTGGGGGCGGCTGCTGTTGACTCTGTTGCTGGTATGGCGGTTGCTGCTGCGGTGGTGGGGCCTGCTGCGGCGGATATCGATGCTGCTCCCACTGCGCAGCGGCCGATGCCTGCTGATTGGGTGGCCCCAGGGGACCGCCCGGCGGAGCAGCAGTTCGCGGCGGAGCGCTGCCCCAGCTCTGTGGCGACGGTGAGGAAGGATACTGCCCCCGATACTGATTCGAGCCGCTTTGCCAGCCACCTTAAATTGGGACAACGAAATCAAAGTTAGAAATGGAGAAGTTGGATGAGACCAGATGCTTTGCTCTTACCGTATATTTGTGGTCTTGCATTATAGCCGGGATAGGGCTGTGAGTCTTTGACAAAATCTGGATGTCGTCGTGGTTGTGGACTCTACGGGGGCAAAACATACAAAAGCAATGCAATTCAATTCTCTTTGAAAATGCGTTCGAAGCACTCACTTGATCGGGTGGTCTGTAGTAATCCTGTTGTGCGGGTGCTCCTGGTGGATAGGCGCCGCCCGGTGCCGTCGGCCCACCTGAGGGCGGACCAGCAGCGCCAGCCACACCAGCACCGGGCGGTGTCGGCGTTTGTGCACCACCCGGTGGCGGCTGACTGTAGGGCCGATTGCCATAAGGACCGTATTGATTCGCGCCAGGCGGAGGGCTGAAGAGATAGAGATATTTTGTTAATTAAAGAAATCAATTAGTGACTGTCGATGATTTTATGTGATGCAAAAGAGTAACACAGACAAGCTAACGCGTGAACAATAAGTCAATCAGTGTTGTGACTAGAGAGAAGAAAATTGCACTCACGCTTCCCCCTCGGGCCCATACGGAGGGTACATATTGCGATTCTGTGGTGGAAATTGCGGTCCTTGACTCTGGCCGAATTGCCCGGGCGGACCGGTGGCGTTGTATTGATCACTTGAACCATACTGACCGTAAGCACCGGGCTGTCCTGGATAAGGAGAACCTGCAATTATCACATGGAAAAATAAATTAAAATACGACTAATCACATGCAGCAGCAGAGAGAAACTCGATGGACACATATTGGCTACTAAGCAAAACAAGCAGTACTCGTACACACGCACAAACAGACACATAAACGTAAGAGACAAATGCTGTACGTACTTCAACATAAATGGAAAGGACTTTACGGATATAGAAAGTGTGGGGGGAAAAACAGAGGAGAGCAACAGGGTTAGATGGGAGTTTATGATGCAGTCCCGCTACCACGAGAATAGTAAAGAAACGTTGGAAGTAAGTAAGGAAACATTTCGATTTGAAGGAATTAATGGAAACATTTAATTTTTACTGAAGACAGATGCAGAACAAGAATTTGAGAAGTAAATATAAAACTGATTAATGACAACTCAACGGACTCAAGTTTCAAATTGAAAGCAATGTAATTTGATCTTAAAAAGATATAATCTCGTATACTTTATTAGTTGACTATACTAAGGATTTAATTAAATCAAAAAATGACATAAATCGAGAAGAAACTATACCGGAGGTGTATACTTAAGTAGAAAACTCAATGTGCCTACAAATTTTATTATTTATTTATGGCTATATTTTTTATAGTTTTTAGTTCTATAGTTTTTAGCCTTATTTTTTAAAGCTATAAAACACCGCTACCAGTGTTGATGTTTTGTGCAAACCCTGATTTAACCATCTAAGTTGAGACTTTTTAATCATTTTAGCACTGTTTATGGCTCTAAGTTTCAGAACTTCTCCTAAGCTAAGGTTCCCGCCCCTAACTGGCGAATCCTCAGTCTAACCTATACCACTTTTTCACAAACCACGTGTGAAAAATCGAGTGAAAAACTTTGATTGAAAACAACAAAGGACTAACTTGAAAAGAAAAAAAATTAGTCTGATACTTTTTAAAACCTACCACCCGCGCAATTCACTCTTGCAGCAAACACCTTTTTGTCATCTCTTACAAACTCCCAACACCCAGTCGACTACATACAATAGGAATCTTCTCCACATGGACTTGGACCAAAACGCATACAACGCATACGGCATGCCACAAAGTATCAAAGAAAACCAATTCGTAAATCATACAAAAACTGGCATAATAGAGAAACATAAACATGACAAATCACACAAAATTTTATATAACAAATTCGGCGGAGAGTACAAAAACAATGATGAAAGTGCAAACAAAATTCGAAACGAACAAATGAATGATAAACATTGTTAGTGTTTGAGTAAATGCTGATGTACGGAAAAGACTAAAACGAAAGTAATGCGAGAAATGTACGAATAGAATGTGTATAAAATCATGTGTGGAAAAACAAAAGCAAAACAAAATTAATACCTGGCGTTCTAGACACCGGCGTGTATGAGCTGCCGGCCCCCTGTTGATAGGGAGCGGCACGAGGAGGCGGTGGTGCGCCGCCAACACCAACGCTGCCGCCGCCGCCACCACCACTCACGACCGGATCATCAAACGGATTGCTCACACTAATATTATCACCAGCTGCTGCTGTTTGAGTATTGCCTAATGGTGTGGCGGGTGGTTGGTGCATGATTCGTGATTTGGTGATTGGTTGCGGTTGGTTGTGGCGATTGGATCGTAAAGTGGTTCAGTAATTGATTCATTGGTTTGTTGATGATGATGATGATGGATTTTTGATAATGGTCATTATTGTGGATTTTGTTGTTTGTGATGATGGTTTGTTGTTCAGTTGGTGAGATGGTGATGGTGGTGGTGATGATGATCATGATGAGTAATTTCAATTTATAAAATAAGAATTAAAAAAAAAACAATATTGAATTGAGTTAATCTGTCAAGTTAAGTGTGGATAGCAATGAGGAGCTGACAGGTTGAGCAACTGGAGGCTAGTTTGGGAAAGGGACTAGAAGTGAGAGTGGGAGTGAGGGTTGAGGATGTTTTCAGAAAATAAATTCAAAGAAGTTGAAATCACTTAGTTAGTTGCACAACTTAAATTCTTGGTTAAACCGTGTTTGTTATTTACACAGATTGCCGTAGGTGACTTTGGGGCCCATAATGAATTTGGAATTTTTTTGCGTGCCAAACCCGAATTAACAAAGAAACTCCTTGCTTAAACTTGCAGTAATTTTATATTAACGATTGTCAAATAAAAGCTAATCAATTAATTCGTTATTACAATTTTGTGAGGTACAACAAAGATGAGAAGCGAAAGTAAATTCGAAATTAAATTCTGTTAGGACGCATAGAGGAAACGCTAAACTATGCCAGCTTTTCATGTTCGACATTTCTTGTTGAACCCGGACATTCTCGAATGATTGTACATACCTGCATGTGGAGTTTGTGCGTTAGTTTGTGACGGTGGCCGTTGCATTTGGCCACCACCGGCGCCATAGTCGGGCTGTGGGCCAGCCGCACCCGGATAGCCGCCCGGGTAGCCGGGATAGCCGTCGATCGCTGCATTCGCCGCCGCTCCCGGTGTTGGGAATGAATCTTGAGAATTCGAGGAACCTGCTGGCGTTGCGGGTGCATTCACGTTATCCACCATAATACCACCGCCAATTGGTCGAACGTGGTTGGTAAGTATGAAAATATGAAATTAAATTTCAATTAAACAAGGATTGCATACAAGCGACACGGGGTGGGGAAATGCAATGCGTGGGGTATGTATGTACATTATACGGGATGGGGCCCAATGCGAGGGAGAAAATTAGTAAAAAAATTCAAGGTGCTCACTTTTACCTGGCGATGGTACGGAAGCGGCCTTCGTTGACTTCTTCTTAGTGCCAGCCTCCACCTGCTGTATGATGGGCAGTGGATCAATGTCGCCGCGATCGAAATGGCACTCGAAGGTCAGCAGGTTCTTGGTGTAGTGCTTCCGTAACGTGTAGGCGGCGCTACTGCTGGCGCCGATGCCCAGTAGTCCGGCAATGTCTTTCCAGGTTTTACTCTTCGTAACCTTTTGTTGAATCGATGGTTGGTTGAAGTGTATAGAAAAAAGCGGAGAAAAATTATAGTCAGAACATTTCAGTTTGGTGTCTATACTATGCGGAATGTGTATGTGTGTGGGTGGGTGTATGTGTGAGGAAAAAAGTTGCAAGCAAACAATGATTCCCATTGATGCAAACAGTTGCAAAACTTGATCAATTTAATCATTTTTAGGAGAATGCAAAAAGAAATATTGGTTTTTTAACAGTAAAAATTGCGAGAAGCATTCTTATATTTATTTCTGAATATATTTTACTCTATGCATAGTGCTTTTAATTAAGAAAATTTCTTTTTCTGCAAATATTTTTAATCTTCTTTAATACAATTCAACAAATGCAGTTGAAATATATCTCAAGCACCAATGAAACTGATTGCACTCTCCGCATCACATTCATAAGTCTTGAAAATGTGTCTTAGGCTGCGTGTTAAATGGAAAAAATGTTAAAACACAGAAAAACAAGAAATCTACTTACGATAGGCAATGAATTGAACAAATACTTTCAAAACAGGTGAAACAATTTGTGGAGGAGAAACAAATGACTACATAGCAAAGGGCAGGTAGGAAGAAAAAACTACTCAAGCTCTAAATTTTTAAAGAAAATTGGCAAAAGGACTCTGAACTAATGTAAATTTCAACGTCATGTTCCAATGTAGTATAAGACGTTCAGTAAAAATAGTAATGTTGTGTCATTACAAGATTCCCATTGAACATTAAACAGTGAAGACCTCAAGATTTAAAAGTTTGATTTAATAAAAAAGTCCATAAAATTCTAATAAATGCGATTCTGTTAAAACAAAAAGATGAAGAACGTGGCAAAATTTTGATTGTAAGAGTTTTGTATTTCACAATACTCAATTTTGACTTTATAAAGCAAAAACATTGGCTACATATTTGACTTTGTATCAATTAAATTTCAATTCGAACAAAAATTATTTACTTGCCGGTAACAAAAACATACTTTTCAAATGGAACAGCACATTTCATTAAACCAATTCTTTTTTAAATCAATAAAATTCTGTAAATAACACTGAGAACAAGAAAGATCGTTCAAAACTATTAAAAACGAACATTAGGTTCACAAAACTAGTGACCCAATAAAACGTTCATTCAATATATTAAACGCTCAGATTTAAATTGAAAATGTCAAAAATTATACAAATCATATTACTTTGCCGAATTAACACACAAAAACATGCAGTTGATTGAGAATTTTAAAAAAGCTTTTTTTTTGGGTATATACTTTAGCTTTTCTGTACACGCTCGTATCGTTTTATTGTACAGTATGTTTTATGAAAACGATGACTAGTGAGCCTAGCATTTATATCGTCTTTTCTACTGTCGCCTTCTCAACTACAACAAAAATCAAATGCGGCACTCAAATTGTAGGAATGGATCTCAATTGGATGTTTGTTTGAACTCGGTGGTCAAGTCCACAATTCGAGTGGGAAGAGGGTCTGTGGTGATTGTTTTTCTTTTGTTTTTTTTTTTCAGTGAAGGGAGTAAGCCCGCTGACTGCTGCGTTGGGTTATTTATTATCGTTTACTAAGTTGGTAGGAAGGTAGTTTTTCTAGTGGTAGTAGTAGTAGTAGTAGTAGTGGTAGTAAATCTAAAAAGAAGTTAGTAAAAGGAATTACTACGGCACCTTGCATACCTCGACGAATCCTCCACGCTCTTTTACATAAATATATAACCTATATAAATCGAGTGGTTGTTTTGAGATGGTCGGGCAAGCGGTGATCGGCGTGCGCCGTTCCTCCATGAAAGCGCGCAGCTTGTCCAGCCAACCGCGCCGCTCCGGGTTATCATCCATTTCGTACAATTTACAAAGGCTGTCCGATTTCTTGTTGGACGTCGAACGGTAAGTCTCTTGTGGAGGAACATGACTGTTGAAAACCTGCTTTGTGAAAACCAAATTATGAGTATGCAAAAGTCGAATGTATGTGGCGGCAGCTTACCGGGCTAGCTGGTGTTCGAGTCCAATTTGGCGGTGAATTCATTTCGTATTCCTCACCCGGTCCGCCCGGGTGTCCGGGATGGCCCACGGGCGATGTGCTGGGCGGTGCCAAGTGACTTTGACCATACGGATCATTTTTGCGCGACTTCGGCGTAGTGCATTGTGGATCCTCACCAGAAGCTATATGAATTAACAAACGTAAATTTGATACTCATTCGTTACTGCTTATGTTGTCTTTGCGCTCACCTGCTGAAGCATTGGATAGCGTACTTTGCTGGCTAACTTCGTCAATAGGTGTGCCATCCGGTCCCGTAGTCACTACCGATGTAACTGGATGCGGACCCGACGCTGTCGACGAGCCCGACGAACTGATGCCATTGTCCTGCGATATATGCTCGCCCTCCGACTGCAGAACACCAGCACCTCCCAGACCCACACCGCCACTCGCTCCACCCACTACCATAGTTTGCGGTGGTGTGCTCGTCGGCGGTCCCATGCTGGTCGGTCCATGTGGCGGACCCATGTGATGTGGCGGCCCCATCGGCATGCCGGGATGCATGCCCGGCCCGTTGCCGTAGCCTTGCGGCGGTGTTGGATTGCTGCCGTAGCCACCTTTGTGTTGTAAATGCTGCTTCAAGTAATTGAGTGGACGCGGCGAGCCACCGCCTTGCGGCTGTGGTGGACCGCCGGGCGGCGGAGTGCCTTTACCCTGTATGTGGTTGCCCATGACGTTGGCGCCGCCGCTGCCCGGAGCGCCCGGTCCGCCTTGTGGCGACGGCGGCACCCAGTTCTGGTAGGGCGGATATTGCGCGTGCGGGCCACTGCCGGTGTGGTTCGGCACTGGCCTGCCCGGATACTGCGGGCCACCACCCGGCGGCATACTGTTTGCAGACGTTGGCTGACTTGTGGGCGGCGCTGTTGGTGCATAGCTGCTTGGCGGATACTGTGGGCGTGGCGGGTATGTTCCTGCAAGACAAAACACGTTCAAAATGCCGCCGCTCACAAAACGAACACTGAACCTACCTTGAGAGTATTGCTGCGACTGCTGTGGCGGCGGATAACCCGTCGGCATGCCTTGTGGACCGGGACCGGGGCTTTGCCCCGGCCCGCCCATCTTGTAGACGCCGTGCATGTGAGGCGGCGGCGGGTAGCCACCACCGCCGGCGCCTTGAGGCGGTGGCGTTGGCATGTTGTTCACAGACTGATTGGGAGGCGGCGGCTGCTGCTGCTGTTGCTGCTGCGGCCCAAGGGGTACGCCAGGTGCGCCGGGCGGACCGCCGCCTTGTTGCGGCGAGTTGCTCGCCGATGACGTGGAGTTGTGCACACCAACCGGACCACCGGGGCCCCCTTGCTGCTGAGATTGCGGTTGCAGCGGGATCTGCACCTGCTGCTGCTGCGGTCCATTGCCGCCTTGAGACATGTGCGGCGGCGGAGGTGGTCCAGCGCCGGGACCGCTTGGCTGCTGCATGGGGCCACCGCTGCTTGACTGGTTACTCGATGGGCGTGAAATGGGATGATTTTGTGCTGCAATCGGAAGCAGAGCGCCGATTATAGGAAACAGTCACTTTAGGGAATGGCGACGACTTTCACGACGCAAACAAACACTTACCAACTGCCGGCGACATGGATCGCGAACCGGACGAGCCAGTGGGCGACGGTGTGGGCCGCATAACTTGCTGTGGATTGGGCGTGCCCGGCGGTCCTGAGCCCATGCCACTGTGAGCGCCTCCACTGGAACTGTCGTTGCTGTTCTGGCCAATCAATTCCTGCAACAAACAAATACAAAACAGAAACGAGTGGTTAGTGAAAGTGCGCTCGGGAAGCGTATGCTGGAAAGTAAATACAATACTTTATATAAATTCTCAAAATGTTCCCAGGGCAATATTTTGTTCATTTTGTGTGCTTTGTTTAGATTTCTAGTTTTATTAAATATTTCTGTTGTTGCTGTTGTTATTGCTGAAAATTCTTGAAATCAAAATTCGTAGCTTTCCTTTTGTATTTTGTGTTTGTTGTTGTCGTCGATGTCGATTCAAAACGATTGAGTTTCTTTGTTCAGGTTAATTCGTTGTAGAAATTCGTTTTTCACTACTGTCGATTGGGGGAAAATTTTTCAATTTTTCGGAAAAGAAAAAATTAGTTTTTACTTTTGCCACAAAGTGAAGTGATTTGGGGGCAAGTGAATTAGGTGCAAAGCGAAGCCAAGTGCGAACACAACAACGACTCACACTGTTGCAATAAACCGAAGCCGAGTAAATTGAACAATTAGTGAACAAACTAAATGGGAGAATTGAGAGAGAAGAAGAAGGATTTAAGCTGCCCTAGACACACAGAATTGCACAAAGAACGCGGAGTTAAATATGGACCGATGTGTTGGGGCTTAGGAAGCCCGATTGAGCGAGTTAGAAGAGTGAACTTGAATGAGTTTCCTGGTCTCTGAATTGTTCAGACACAGAGATGCTGAGAATAAGCGTTACTACTGTATATCGAGTAGAAGAAGTATTGACACAAAAGTTCATATCTGGAGAGAATTCCGAGTTCAGTAACACTTGGCCAACACTTTAGCTGAATTTAGAGCAATGCCTGCCACTACAGCTTTCTTTCAAACCTTTTCAGACAAGATTTCAAGATTTATCGCCTACACAACAGCGAGAAACGCCGCACCCGTGCAGCGTTTTCTTTTGGCGCGCAATTCATTCCTTTAGATGTATTCCGTTAGATGAATGGGCCAATCTCGCGCTTGTCACGTTCGAAATAGCATTAAAAATACAACAATTTTGGTTGTCGTTGTTGTATGAAAACACTTGACGGTGTATTTTGTTTTCGATTATGCAGACATGCGCTCGAACGCTTACAACACAACAACAGCCACATGGACAATAAAATCGGCAACAATTAAAATGAAGAATAAAAACACACTCATCAAGACGAAACAATCGAAAATCGGCCATTGAAACGAGCGAAAATACCAAAAACAAAATTGTATAAAATAAAACTTGAGTACGAAAATGCGAGACCAACCGCCAACAGCAAAACAAATCAAAGACCATAGACAAAAGCCGGCCGGCTTTTCAGATTCAATTTATGTTTTTGTGTTCATTGTTTTGTTTAAGATTCTGATAGCGAAATTTATTTAAAGGCAACAACAACAGCAATACCAACAAAAAGTAAAACCCCAAACGAAACTAACATCAAATTAAAGCAAAACAAAAATGTAAAATCATTAAAGCCACAACAACAACCACACCAAAGCGAACACAAGCCAAGTGAATGGCGCCGACTAAAGTAAAAGGCAGCCAAAAGAAAATCACCAAGAGAGAAAAACAGTCATTTTTGTATGAATTACAAAAGGCACAAACAAAAATAAGATTGTGTAAATAAGCAGACGTAACTAAGAGCGGTGGCAGTCAGCCACCAGTGCCGTGCACGGCAATCGAAAGCGCCAATGGCAACAACAACAATTACAAACAATTAACATTTACTGCCACTGATCCGTTCACGAGAAACAGCAGCAGCAGAGCAGTCTCGGAGCGACTTTGACACTGCGCCACCGGGCAGTCATAAATCATGACAGGAAACATTTCCCGCCGCCCTCTTCCAACGAAGCCAATGCGAGATGGCGTAATGGCGAGTGCGGATGTGGATGTAAAGTTGGAGAACAATGCAACTTCTGGTGCAAATACTACTTAAAACATTAAAAAATTCCAAACGTAAGCAGCAAGTTCTGGTCAAAAGTTGAATTTAACTTCTTACAAGGAGTTGGCAGAGTTTGGGCAATTCAGCATTTGGCCGCGTGGTGAATTCAGCAATACACCTGAAATCGAGAATGCGCGCCACATCACGTCGATTCACAATCAATTATTAACCATTCGATCTGGCAGCAAATTAAATGTTAATCACAAAGCGGGAAACGTTTCCCCCCTCTCCGCTCGCTGACTTATATCGGCACAACCAAAACAACAGACCAAAAGCGATAGCAAATTTTACAATAAAAACAGCAACTCAGCGACGACTGAAGCAGACATGTGAACAACGGCGACGAGCGGCCGGAGGAAGTGCCGTGCTGCAGCTGGCGTTGGATGCTGATAGCGCGAGCACATGTTTCGAATGCACAAATATGTTGCGGTCGTGCAAGCTCAACTAAACAGAATGCAACGTCAAAAAGTTGTACTTGTAGGGGGACAAAAAAAACCAGCCAACAAAAAAAGAGGGGAAATACAACTAACGCAAACACACACACACACACACACACAGTGCAACAAGTGAAAGAGTGCAAAGCGTTACTCTGGCGCCCAAAAACCAATCGACTCAAAGTACAACAAAACATATTTGGCGTTTGTGTTGGCACAGTGCAATGAACAGCAAGGCGAACAACCAGTTAACCAACAACAACTTGACCCAATATTAATTCGGAGGCTTGTCCTCAAAGCATCGTTGCGGTGCAAAACGAAGCAGCAAAAGGTTGCTTGGTAGTCGACCGACTAACAGTGCGCCGCCAGGGGTTGGCAATAAACGCTTTCAATGGGCGCAACTTAGGCCGCGGAAGTTGTTATAAATCAGTGCCGTTGCCGGCTGATAAACGCGAACACAAACTCAATAAGTGGGCGGCAAAAAGGTCGAAAGAACTGAGGGAGGGAGGGAGGAAAAAAAGGGTAAACATTTTAAACACTTCACCTGCAAGACAGCAAATGATGAATGAAACGCTTGATGCTGATTATGCAACCGACCTAGACAGTCAAAATCGCAGCCGAATTTGGGGCATTTAATTTCAGGTTTTTGTTCAAAGGTGGATGTGACGTGGAGGGACGAATTGGCCGCGAACGGTAGAAGAGAATTGATAAATATGACGAGTTTTTGTAAACCCTTTCAATAAGGATGAAAAAAACTGAGCTGCTTTGGCGTAAAAGTGAGGTAATAAGGTCTTTGTCTTTGCTATAGTTTGATTTGGGTAACTTGACCTGGTTTATTAAAGAGCCAAGCAAATTGCTCGGTGACTCGCGAGGATGTCTTCCTTACTGACCAGTCATAGTTTAATTTAATTACTTGACCTTGGTCTTTAAAGAATTCGGCCTGTTTCTCGATAATTTACGGGTCGTGGTCGAACTTAGACTCCTCTCATTAGTTCAATATCGACATCGAAATTGCAATTACTACTATATCTGTATTCAAAAGCAAAAATCGCTAACGTAGTGTATTCAAAAGCAAAAATCGCTTACGTAGTGGCCTTAGAACTTCACAAAAATCTGCCTCCTAACTCACCTGTAAAAAATACAACTTTTGTTCACGTGTTTAGCTGATCACTTCACAAAGTATGGAAAAAAGCTACTATTGCTGCGTAATGAGTACACAATACCTAATGAATATCTCAGCAACGTGCAGAGATATAAAGCTGAAATTGTTTCTGATCATTTTGGGTCACTTCTAGGTCGTGTATGAAATTTTATCAAAATCGTATGGGCGGAACTGGTACCCGGCAGCAATGGGTTAACTCAATGATGTCTTAAGTCGACTTTAGCGTTTATTGTTTTTGACCATAGACATATTGTTGGGAGTGTCCATCGACAAAGGCTCAAAGACATTGTCGTCCATTGTTGTTGTACCCCGGCTATTGCATTCACCCTTGACAAACAGGTGCCCGGGCACGCAACTACATCAGGTAGTAGATCCCGTTTGGTGATCTTGCGGCCTGCAATAAGCTACCTTTGACATCAAGTTTCCCAGAGACTCTGGAACTCTTTCGGCCTACGGCTTCTGTAAAGTTAAGGATGTCCGATAGTTCCTCTTCCATTAGAAGCATCTTCCGAAAGCTGGGCATTCAGAAATACAAAGAAAAGCAGTCTGATTTTCCTCTGTGCCAGTGATGATCATTCCGCTACTCGCGAATAGGAGAATGGACCCACAGACCCACAGTCACCACAGACACATTTCACAAATGACCCAGGCACGTCCCTCAAATCGGTTGAGGTCCTTATTAAGCAGGAACAATTCAGTAACGAGCCCCACAATGGTTCTCAAATCAGTTTTGCTCAGCCTCAGCAAGTAATTGGTCCTGCAATGTTGGTGCGCATCAATAAACATCTTCGGCAGCTTACACTTTTGTATTCTGTATTTCGAAATCGCACTATTGTTTTATTAAAGAATCAGGAAAGTTACTGCTCTTTTATTTGCACTATAAAGTGGTGTTGGCTAAGTAAAATCTTTCTCTTTGAGGAGTTCAATTGATTATTTATGCTGGTATATTGAATTAAGAGATTATGAAAACATTTCAAAGACTTCATTGTAGAGATTAAAGGACATAAAAATGAGTTTCCACCCCATCGTACTTGAAAAACAAAACATCTGATGACTAGTTAATTTAAAAAAAATATCATTACTTCATTGCTAATGTTCAACTTTACTTAAAACTCTTAAAGTAGTACATTTTTAATTGTACCCAATCGAAAATTGTGAACTTTTTACCACTCAGTCATACTACAAAACCATGACAACTGGCTGATAATTTGCTTTCGGTATCATCATTTTGCCGATATCATTCTTTTTAGTTAGATATGACTTATTCAATCGATCCAATAAAGTTTCAAAAAGGAAAGAATTATCTCATCGAGAACTTGTGTCAGGCCAATGCCTGCTTCGATTTTATGAATATTATTCAACATATGCTCTCAGAGACATCCTTCAAGTTCTAATTATACCCAATCCAAGGCATATAGCCAGTGAACTGTCAGCCGATTTCGACTATAAACTGAACAAAAACACTAACAAAATCGCATGGGCCAAATAATTCTCATCGAGTAACTTAAACCTTTAAAAACAAAATCGCATGTGGCTTTTGTTGTTGGGCTAGTAATACTTCCTTATCTATAGGCCTTGACTCAATTTGAAATAGTTTCGGACCTTTTGCAAAAAGGAAAATGGAAATGTCTGTGTGTGTGTGCGTGTGGCTTTTAGCAATAACAACAAAAAGCCAAACATAACAACATAAAAAAAATCAACAAAAGAAATTGTAAGACGACAACGCAAAAAATAGAATATTAATCACACGTGCGGTGAGAGTAGCAGCAAAGTCGAAACAATAGAAAGCCACAAAAAAAAAAATCAGTAGATAAATGCAGAAATGTCAAAATGTGAAAATAAATTGAATATATTCTGAAAAGTGTGTGGCTGGCGGTGATCAACGGACCGAGCAAAAAGACGTGGCTGAATGAAAACCAAATCATAACAAAGGCCAACGAGGTAAGCGGGAATGTTGAGAAAAAAAAACGCGAAAATATACAAAAACATGTAAGCCAAGAAATTGGGGGTTGAGACAAGAAAAGAAAAACTGCCAGTATCATTCACCCGGGCAGACGATGTGAAGACGGCGCGGAAGTGGCGGCCATAAATTGCGGTTAAAGTTATGGGCGCGCAATTAGAAACATTTCCAGCGAGAGAATGGCACACGAAAATGTTGTGTTCGACTACAATTATTGGCACAATAAAACGCACATTCGCGCGCACAATTTAGCGGCAATGCTTAGAAATTGCGATATTGAAGTCTTAAGTGTAACATTGGATTGTTGCTTTATTGGTGATGGCACAAACCAAGCACAACAACAACAACATTAACACATCTCATCACATTAGTCAACGACAACGCCGCTGCCACATAATTGTGCCAACCTATTAAACAATGAGCAATGAATCACAGCGTAATTGCAGACGGCGAGCAACTGGTAGTGTGGTTATTGTGGTTGCTGGTACACAACCACCGACCAAAGATGCTGACGCGCTACCGACAACGACAATGATGACGATGACAACGCAAAAGAGAACCAGCACCACAAAATATGCAGATGAGCGCTGAAATAACAGCTGGAAATTGCCAAAAGATAAACAATAAACAGCACAACGCGAGCTGATAGCGGCAACGAAAACTGATGGCAACGGCGAAATGAGCTGAGCGATGATGATGATGAACACAAAATATGAAATCGCAAATCATTAAAATCACAGACCCAAATTGAAGATTTACCCGGCAATCGTTAATAAAAACATACCCAAATCAACGGCCAACAACAAAGTGCGAGAGTGAGGCGATGACAGCAAAGATACGGGACGGGACGAAATGGAACGGGACGATCAGATATGATCAGGCAACAGCTCCAACAAATCACACGAACAACAACGGCGGCGGCAATACTTAAAGTACACACAATTACTCAAACGAACGAGCAAACAGCCAAAAAATAAAAGCAAAACTATTACAACAAAGTGCGGCCACCAAGAAATTCGAAACGAAAACGCAAAGCAAAACAAGAACGTCAGACGGGTGAAGTGCACACGTCGAATCGGCCACTGGAATCGGCAGTAAACTAACACGAAATGCGGCGCGCGCTCGCCGAATGGGCGATGACGATGACGTTGGGGAAAAACGCGGCTCAGCGCCAAATGCGCGAGGCGGCTGGCTAACTGGCGGGTCTACTCAACGAACTCATAGCCGGTGTGCGGTGGCCGCTTCAGCGGAATCAAAACCACAGACGCTCAACGTTGGGTTTCACAACTGCCCAGTCTGGCTCGACTTCGACTCGAACCGACGCAACCTAACGCGATGCCAGCTTGGGCTCGGGCCCAACTTGACTTTGCTTGGCGCGACTCGAATTGGCTGGCGGCTGTCAGAAGATACGAAAACCAAACGAATGCACAAACAACGGCGAACGATTCAGCGAACATGCTCGCGCAACGAAACCAATGGAAACAACAAAAAAGCCAGCAAAAAAACGCCAAAAAAAAACCAACAACAACAGCAATGATTATGGTGGCGACAATGATTACGGCGACGGCCGGCCGTACGTGATGGAGCGGCCAACGCTCGGACTGTTGGGGGGCCGAATAAATGAAACGAACGAACGATTCCGTGCGAGCCAGAGCCAGTACATACACTCAAGGAAAAAACCCCAAACGAGCAGCACCGAACCAGAGAAACACAGCACAGAGCGAACGGCGAACGCTCAACACCCGACGCGATGAACAACAACCACGCAAAAATACACACACGAGAAATTTAAGTGGAATTGGTGGTTAGCAAAACGGCAACAGCACAAACCAAAAATAACGCAGCAAAACACAACGGCAATTTCTATATAAAAGTCAAATAAACCAAAAATGAAATGTCGTAATGGCGCAAGCAACACAAGCGGCAGCCGCAGCTAACCGAGCGACGCTGCACACACAGCGAGCCGAGTCGAGCCGGCCCAGGCCACGCCGGAGCAGACCACCAGACCAGGCCGGGCCGGGCCGCCGGGCCAGGCCAGCGCGTTTCGTATACGATTTTGCTATTTTGTTGGCAAACAGCAATAGCAACAATATTCAACAACGACAACAACAAAAACAACACCAGCAAAACACTTGGCAAACAACGCTCGACCGACCGACCGAACGAACGTACGAAACAGCACAATAACAAAAACGCCACAAATACGAAAGTGCGCAACGAAAAGTGGGGCCAAGTAAATAGACGGCCGCGTTCAACTAAAAACTAAACCGAACGAGCCGAGCCGGACCGCACCGCACCGAACTTAACTGAACGGAACGGAACCAAAAAGGCCACACCGACCGCTCCGTACTGAATGTATCCGACAAATTGCCGCAGCACGCTGGACGCGCGGGACGGCCACACTACTGAGCGAACGGGCGCAAGCGAATATGTCGAGTTGAAGAAGAAAATTTTGTTGAAAGGCCTCTTCAAAAAATTAAATGAACAAAACCAAACAAAAAATTCATAATTAACAAAAATATAAAACGAAAAAGCACAACCAAACATAAACCATAAAAAATGTATTGAAAAACAACAACAACAAAACAATATATAAACGAAATATAGAAATGAAATCGTCGTCATTATCGACACATAAGCACACACACACACGCGCACTTACATACATATACACACGTTGGCACACTCGGCGCAAGAGAGCCACACACCGACTACTGCCAAGGGGGGTGATGGGCGAATTATCAACCGCAAAGTATGACGCATACACGGCCGCCTAATAATTTACAATCGACGGAGAAGCAAAGAAGAAACAAAGCAAGCAGCAACAACAACGAATGCAACACCTAGAATGAAAATTGCAATATTTACACATTTCGCGGAATGAGCGCCGCGGCAACGTCGCGCCAAAAACAAAATTAATTTCATTAGCAGCGAATGGTAAGAGGGGTGGAGGAAGAGAGTGGCGTGCGAACGAGTAGATTAGAGATAGTTGTGGTGTGCCGGGTACGGGGCCAAAGGTACACATGCGAAAGACAGGTGAAGCAGCGATTTGAAGATAACTGAGACAAGGATAAACGACTACAGAAGACAGTTCCTGTGATTGAGATGTGTAGGAGTTCGTGTTTGTCGAGCCGCAGTGTAGCTGCATGTTGCACAAATGTCCACATTAGACATCTCAAAGGATAAAAAAGGTGATATGCGGGGTTAGTTATATCATCGATTGGCTACCGCTTGTGCAAATATCAACTGGTAATGAATCCTACTGTAGCTGCTTTACTTCGACTGTTCGGCTAACAGTTCAATTTGGTTAATGTAATAGTTGAACAACTTCATAGTTATATTCGATTGTGGAGAGCATAACTGAAAAAGTCTACAACACTTGCTAATTGGAGTAAATATTTACAATATTTGATTTAGTAGTTTGAATCATATTGAAAATTGTAAAAAGTTCAGCGGAACTCTGGTATGTATGAACTCTGTAACTGACTAAAGTCTGATTAGGTTAGTGTCATAAAAATCCGAAGTAGAGCTCGAAAAGAACGAAAACAGCAATCGCAAAACTGTAAAGAAGCTACAAAATTCTAAATTTGAATCGGTTAAGCAGATGGCGGACTGCAACAAATAAAGATGACCGAAACTTCGGACGTCACATTAATTTTAAATTTTATTGATGATGAAACCTGTAGAAGTCTACTTAAATTAAATGAAAAGTGACCCGATGAATTGGTTCATGGTTTTCCTGTCCTGCTGTCGTCCTGTTATAATGTATCTGTATCCATAAGGGTTCATCAGTATCTATGAAGATTTTCACCTTCTGCGTACAAACAAAAATTCAGCCAAGACTAATAGTACAGTTTTAGTGGCTTTGATACACTGGGACTACCGTTGACAAGAGAGAGTTATAAACCATTAGCAGCAAAGCTCTGCTGACTTTAAGGGGCCCGAACACTGTAAACTGCGATTTTTCATATGTTTTTTATTTTATTTATTAAAAAAAAACGGACGTTCCGATTTACATGAAACTTTACACATATGTTAATAAATGTTTAGATTATCGAAAAAAATTTTTTTTTTTTTTTGGCGGCCATGTTTGTATTCTGTAGCTGATCCAAAATGTCGTCTCTTTAAAATGACCCTTGTCGCGTTGACAGCATAACTGAAAAAGTTTTTATCCGATCGACCTGATTCAAATTGCATTCTATTCGGGAATAGTGTCGCTTCTGCTCGACGTAGCCGTTTTTCGATATATGCCAAACTTTTTTTTTTATAAATAATTTAGTGCAAAATTTTACGCGAAAAAAAAAACTTTTTCTTCAAACAGCCGCCATTTTTTTTCTAATCAATATTTTTAAAATCCCCTACGTCAAACAGTAGCCAGTAATGTATATTTCAAGAATCTTTTTTGTTTTTTGCTCTAGGAGGCTCCGTTATGCTGATTTGCTGTCAACGCGACAAGGGTCATTTTAAAAAGACGACATTTTGGATCAGCTACAGAATACAAACATGGCCGCCAAAAAAAAAAAAAATATTTTTTTTCGATAATCTAGACATTTATTAACATATGTGTAAAGTTTCATGTAAATCGGAACGTCCGTTTTTTTTTAATAAATAAAATAAAAAACATATGAAAAATCGCAGTTTACAGTGTTCGGGCCCCTTAACGCGACATAAAGTCTTCAGGAGGCACAGGCCTACAAATACGACAGTGGGAAACCAAACAATATGTTTTCAACTGCAAAATCTCCTTCTAATTGGTTGGTGAATTGGTTGATTGGTTGCTACCACAGCTAGGTAGCACAACTAGTACATGAAGTGTCGTTTTGATGCCACATCCTTACTTGTGTTCATATTGTCTGGAATTTTAAATCCAGTTTGTGAGATCCAGGAAGTGTAGAAGCTCCACACACTAAGTACTATTGATGAAATAAGTGATGAAGCCGTCATGTCGTATCTATACGCGTACGTCAGTATCTATAAATATTTCCATCTCCTGCTCAAAAAACCAAAAAAATAATGCCCTTTAACCATGTGAGAGGAGAAGTTCTCAGAAGATCACTCAGTAGATACATCAAGCCACGATTAGTCAACGTTTTTTTTTTACCCAGAAACCCGTGACTAGTTTCGAAGTGTCGGTTATACGTCCGGGGCAGTGTTGAATTTCAACTCTGAAACCAGTGAAGTTGAAACACTTGAGACAGAAGGTAAGTAGGTACAACTGGCTGGCCACTAATGGTCACACATAGACCCTTATTGGGTCCAAGGAGACGCCAAAAAGAGATCCGTAAAATTCAGCAAACGTTTCAGTCTTAGCGTCGCCACTTCCTCAAGATTTGAGACAGAAATTCGAGTTATAACTATTCTGACAGTCCTTAACACTAGAAAGACTATTGCAGTCATTGTGGCGGTTTTTCATTTTGAAATATCTGTATTTTCTTTAGTATTTCTATCATTTTTTGCTTTGATGACTTGTATTTTTTTATTGGGTTCTACTATTTGTTGAAATCTACTATTAGTCCAATCCTTAGTGTACCTTTCGAGATATCAGCGGGTATAATATGTAGTCTTTGTAGGTATGGAAAACTTGCAGTCTTTCTAGTGTTAAAATTTTAATTTAAACTTCACATCTACATTCTTCACTCTTTTTAATGAGAATCGTAGCAAATATGTAAATGAAACACTTCTCGCAATCACAAAAATGCCGAAAGTGTATAAGTGAGCAATAACTCAAGTAGTGTAAAAGATTTTCTGCCCAATCATCCAACCACCCACTGCGGTATTTCGTGACCCAGCAATCGAACTTATCAAATTTCCATAAGTGTAACCACCACAACCACTTGTTGAATCATTCAACCAACAGATAGCCATGCGATTCGACTCGATGCGAGGCGCGCAGATTTTCATACGTGCCACTCCTACTCTCGCCATGCGCGCCAGCCGCCTGTCGCCTGTCATTTGCCGCCAACAAAAATACCATCCAAGGTGTATTAATAAAGGTGAACGCGTAAGACCAGCAACAAAATTCCCATGTATTTTGTTGTTGGATTTGGGTAACTAGCTTGTCAAAATCAAATCAGAACACAAGCAACACAAAAACAATTTTACCAATTTTTGACAATCTACATCCCCATTCGCAAAAAATCAAAAGAAAATCAAAAGAGAATCAGAAGAAAAAAGTGTAAGCAGCTGTGTTGACAACACTACCTTTATTAATGTGCCTTGATACCATCCGACCACAAAAACTAAAAATGACATGTCGATTAGAAACACTTCGGCCAGTGAGGGGCAGCAGAAGCAGAGCCGGACAACAGGGACAAAGCAAAAACTCCAACCAGCGAACGACTGACAACACAGCACAACAACTCAAATGAATTACGAGAATTACGAATGCGAAGAAACTCAACTCTACCCAACCAAGCGGCCGTATCGCGCGCGCCGACGAACCATGCCAAATGAAATCCACCAGCGAACGAGGCAGCAAAGCGGAATAGACGCAGAAGCGAACGCAACGCAGCTCGTGCACACGGAATGTACGACATTATACCCCCACGACCCACCCAACGGCCCCCCGCGCCGGCTGCTCATTCCAATTCTATCACCGAAATGAAATTAAATGAAATAAACCAAATGACGGCGGCAACAACAACAACAACATTAACGATGACTACAGCGACGTCGAGCACAACTGCCGAGCACCAACAGCCAACGATTGACTGCTTCACTACAGCTGGCAAGACGGGGCGCAATCGCGACGGAGGGCGATGAAGATGAAAGAACAACGCAACACAGCGACAGCGCTGACAAAGGCGTACAGATAAGAAACAGATGCGCGCACAGCGGTGGAGCGCGGTGCTGCACGCCTTCGCAGCGGACGACCGGGGGTGCATAATAAAAACGCAAAGGAAACACGGCACAGTGGGTATGCGGAGGAGTTTGTTGGCAGTGGTGGTGGTGCGCTCGCAAGTCAGCTGGCTGGCACGGAGAAAGCTGCGCGGCACTCAGGCAAACATGCTTCGCATTTTATGAAGCAATCCAAAAAAGATACGACACCAACCAGCGCACAAAAAGAGAATCGTCAAATATATGAACGACCCAACACAACAACAACACCAACAGTTGCCGGAGGAGACGAACGATAGAACGAACTTCATTGTACAGAAGCGACTGTGGGCCAAAGTGGGCGGATTCAGGGATCACGCGCTTCTCTCACAATACAACAGAATTTAACAGAAAATTTTATAGAGAGTAAAATTTGTTTAATTGTTATTTCAAATTGGAGTCATTAGTTAATATCCAAAAAGTCATTATTTCTTTAAGATGGGAGAAACACGCGCATTTGCTACTCAGTTCTTTCTTGATGTCCAGTGGAAACGATTCTGATCTTGATTCCAACAAACCGGGTTTGATGCGAGATTTAATTTGCTTTTTTAGCTCAACATCTCTCTAAACTTGTACGCGGTAAAATCATTCATTTCCCGTATGGACTTCCTGAGAACGAGTGCTGTTTCTGTGGTACATTACACAGAAATTCTTTAAGGCAACCTAAAAAAAACAGTCAAATACTAATGAGCGCACTTTTTGTTTAGAACAACTGAGTGCCATCCACTTTTTGGCATTCCTCCATCTTTTGTAGACTTTCTTCGGTCAACAAAAATGATCAATGACATTTGAGTATTTCCTCCCACAAAGTGGGGAACAAAGTCAGACATTTCGCGGTGTCTGAAAATGCAGCTCAAAGCGTTTTCTAGAACGAAATAGAAAACAAAAAAACCAATGGAGCATTGACAGACGAACAGTCATGATCAAATCGATTCTTCTGGTGTTCCTAAACAGAAATGAATATCCATATCCATATCTGTCAGCATCGAATGATGTCGATGCCGTTAGTGATTTGGCCCAACACTAGTAGAAACTAGCACTAAAGTCCGAGTGTAATAGATAAAACTGCCAAGATCAAAGCTATTTATCTATACAAAGCAATAATTTCCAAAAATCTATGTGCCACGCCTACTACTATCTCTATAGATACTACTATATCGAATTCCATGTATTATAATTTCTCAATACAATTGGAATTTCTGAGTTTCCATACCTTTTTTTATAGCTATTTTGACTCGATCGTCCCCCGGTTCGATGCGAACGTGTGCAGCGACAATGCCAGCACCGGCGTGGAATAACAACTCGCAAGGGAATGGCTCAGCGGAGCAGCAAAGACAACGACAGTAACGATGACGACCAGCAATAACAACCAGCCACCACTTCAAACTAAAACCTACAGACAACAAAAACTACAACAACAACGTCAAGGAGAATTCACAAACGCTGGCAGTGCACACAGAGGCAGCAGTCAGTCGGCCAGGCAGGCAAGCAGTCAGCCAGCCAGCACAGCCAATTCGAAATACTTGGAAATGGAAAGAAGAAAACGAAAGAACGAACAAGCGACTGAACAGCAAACGAACGCGAAAAGGAAAAATAATAATAAGCCAAAGAAAAACACATTTTAGCGCGATAGCAAAGTCAGCAGCACTCGGGCCAGCACACCAGCCAAAGCGGTAACGAACATCAAAGCAGCAGCAACCACAACTAGTTGAACGCACACAACGCACTGCGCATAGAAACGCTGCCCGACTGTGTCGACGAATTAATGCGATGTGGAACATGAGCCGGACCGGGTGGAAGCGCAAATGGCAAACCATTGAATGGAATGGTTGGCGGCTCGATGCGTTGTTGTTGGTGCTGCTGCTGCTGCTGTTGTGGCACGGCACCCAGCCTGCCTCTGTGCCGCCAAGACTGATGACGAGCGTGGAGAGAGCGCAAAATAAAAAGCCGGGTCGCACAGCACCGAGATCGAATGTTGCTGCTGCTGCTGTTGTTGTTCTGACTTGGGCTTGGGGACGGGATGGTCGCCGCCGGTCTGAGCGATTCCATTAGGGGAGAATAATTGTGTGTGCCTGTGTGTGTGTGTGTGTATTGTTAACGCAACAAACAGCAGAATTATGTAGAGTTTATGAAGTTTTATTGCGCTGGAGGTCGGGTCGCCTGGCCGAAACTACGCTTCAGTGCGGCAAATGTCGTTGTCGTACGGTGGTGCGTCGAAGGCACAGCATTGCGACTACGCTCGCTGCATCGAACAAGGGATTGATTGTTGCCGGCTGGAGTTGGAGTTGGAGGTGGCAGTGGAAGTGAGGCGAAATTGTTGAAGAAATATTGCTTTGATTGACGTGCCAAATCGCAGACGCACGGTACGACAGACGTTTGGTGTTGGCGCTGGACGACACAACAGACCAAAAACGTGTTGTTGTTGTATTAATTATGAAAAATGATTGACTTTGGACTTGACGTTGGACTAAAGGGGAATGCAACATGAACACTGTGCAAGTAGTCAGATTTCAACAAGTTGGGATTGGGTTAGATAGATAGGTGATATTTAGATAGACAGAATTGGATTAGCTAAGAAAGGATATGATAGGATAGATAGACAGATAGATGGATAAATACATAGATAGGGTTAGATAGATAGATGATATTCAGATAGAAACGATTGGATTGGTTAGGATAGAATGATAGGTTGGAGATGGGCAGACACACAGATAGATATATAGATGGATGATATTTAGATAGACAGGATTGGATTGGTTAGGATAGGATAAGATAGGATGGATAGATAGGCAGACACACAGATAGATATATAGATGGATAGATAGATAGATAGATAAATAGATAGATAGATGGATGATATTTAGATAGACAGGATTGGATTAGCTAAGAAATGATATGATAGGATAGATAGACAGAGAGATGGATACATACATAGATAGCGTTAGATAGATAGATGATATTGAGATTGATAGGATTAGATTGGTTAGGATAGGAAAAGATAGGCGGACAGACAGATAGATAGCTAGATAGATAGCGTTAGATAGATAGATGATATTTAGATAGACAGGATTGGATTGGTTAGGATAGGATAAGATAGGATGGATAGATAGGCAGACAGACAGATAGATATATAGATGATATTTAGATTGGATTAGGATTGGATTAGCTAAGATATGATGGGATTGACAGGTAGATAGATACATACATACATCCATACATAGGGTTACATAGATAGATAATATTGAGATAGACAGGATTGGATTGGTTAGGACAAGATAAGATAGGTTAGGATAGATAGATAGAAAAAAATTCGAAAGATGTCCTCTTCTTACATGGTAGACGCCCGTTGTCCAGACCGAAGTACTGTCAAGAAAGACTGTCACAGCCCTGACAAAAGTCACACATAGATCTAGCTCAACTATCGTTTCTTCCTCGTCCCCTCTCCCTGCTTCTAAAAATGGCCACCATCTTCAGTATTCCTGACTTCAGCAGAATAGGAACAGAAATTGTCGGTAAATTCACCACGACTTCGTATCAACCACGTCTAAGGCTGTAATAAATATCTCAATAAGATTACCAACTGTATGTTCCAAAGAAAAATGTCAAGAAACTGTAGAGTAGATGAGCTGCCGGGGTAGGATACTTCGAAACAGATCTACTAGAATCTAAACACCGAGATTAGCTTTGATTCTCTAACTACCCTTCAGTCTCACTATTTAAAAAAAGTTTAGTGGCTCGGTCAAATTCAGCAGAACAGAATCTCCTAAGAGATCAAGTCAAAAGCGTCGTAGAAATTCGTATAGTCCATGCGCTGATTTGTAACCAAGTTTAATATCTCCTGCAAGTTCAATAGGTCCTCCGCGCCCTTTCAGAATTGAGTTAGTATTTACCATTATAGCCCTAAGTGTATCCACTACCTCACCTCTTGAAGGACAAAGTCACATAATCTTTACACCAGCAACTCGGTTATTGCCTCCCTTCTTGACTAGCAAGTACTCATGGATGATGCCCGTTGAATGATCTTACGGTCTGCAAACAGATAGCTCATGTCGTCAAGTTTCCCAACGACTCTGCATTTCTTATAGTCAATCCGTCGCTTTTGTAAAACGAAGCATGTCCGGCAGCGTTATCTTGCCAAGGGTCATGTGTTTTGGACGTTCGAAAGCTGGGCATTCCCCAATACAGTGAGCAGCAATCTCGTCGCCCTTGAGCACACGGCCGAGGTACTTTCCCCCGACCATTTGTCAGGACGGTTATAGGCAGAAAGTTATTATTTTTATCTTTAAATTCATAATGTTTTTATAACTGCCACGCTAGAACTGCGGCAGATTCGAGCTACAGGCCCTCTGAATCGCGGTCCAATGCACTAACGACTGCGTCTACAGCTACAGCTGCTTAAAACTGAGAACAAAAACTATATGCTGCTAAGACCATATGAAGGAAATGGAACCCAAAACAAAAACAGTTATAAAATTTTCAAGTAGATACCTAATGTGTAAATATGTTAAGTTACGGTCTACTTACAGCCAAACAAACTAACTTATCTTCTCCTTCAAGCCAGACAAGTTTTCGACAATTATTTACCCCAACAAAGGCGACTTTGAGTATACTAAAAATTATGACGAATTGGCCCACAAATAAACCTTTGACCGGCAAATTCCTAGACACGTTACATTCATAACAAAGCATATCAACGATGGCACACCTCCAAAATGCGACCAATGATAGCCAGAGCACATCGTTTTCTGATGAATGTTTGCCTCGGCCGCTATCAATGCGGTGATAAGCGCAGAGGATTTATTTTGTAAGCCACACCGAACGACGAACGAAGCGAAAGTCAACACCTGCCAACAACAACTCTGCACGCCCCCTAAAATGGAATTAGTGTACCGGCCGCAGCGCCTATCAATTTGAGTAATTGGTAGTTTGAGTACTCGAGGCGAGGTGAATCGCGAATTTTTGTTTATCAATTAATCGCCACATGATTAGCAATTCATTACAAAGCAATTACCACCGCACACCACACCGCAATTAACAGTCGACTCTAGCCGGCCAACGTGCCAGCCAGCCAGCGCTAAACTATGGACCCCTTAATCAGCTGCAAACGACACGGCCCGACTCAATTCGTTTGCTCGGCACTGCAGCGGTGAAATCAAAATAATATAGTAGGTAGCGGCCGAGTAGAAGCATTTTTGCGCGCCAAACCAACATCAGCCACACAAGCACCAACAGAAAGCCAGCCGGCAGCGGCGATGTAAACACACATGCCAGCGCGGACAGACCGACCGACGTGGGCACTTGGGCAGAGTGCATGCCACGGAAATAATGAAAACACAACGACGGCAGAACGGCAGCCACTACAACACGACAAGGTACTTCAGCATAAACGACACAAGCCGGAGTGGCAGCAGCCCGACAGCACGAATTATTGCCGGGGAGTGCCAAAGGCAACAAATGCCATCAATAATGTGCGGCCGGCGAAAACGGGCACATGGAAAAAGGTTTCTGTTGTTGTGCTCTTTTCGCCGACGGTGCACGGGCTGAGCGGGGGACGACGACTTCATGATTTCTTTCGGCGCCTTAGACAAGCCACGGCCCGGCGAGAGTAGAAAGGCCCATCGCACAGTCGAAAGCACACGTACGCAGTCGGTCGAAGGAGCGTAAGCGCAGGGCTCGACCTCAGCAGCGCAATGCGAAATGGAGAAAAGAAAATGGAATTGCAGATGAACAGCGAGCAACAATGCATTTGAAAGCCAGCACACACGAATAGCGCAGCACAGATAATTCCAGTATGGCCAGCCAGACAGCTCGACGAACCGACAGACAAAGTAGCAGTCACTTCGACAGTCAGTGGTGCACAATGGCAGAGTCAAGAGTCGTGCCAGCACCAGACGTGGCTGCAGTGCACCGTCCCGCCACCATCAACTAGAGACGAACTAGCGACGCGGCAGCGAGAGCACAAAAAACAACTTTTCTTTATTATTCAAAATGCAGATGACTGGCTAGAGACGAAAGTATGGACGGTTGGCTGGCTGGTTGAGTTGAGTCGAGTTGGATGAATGCATGTCAGTCGCATTCTATGATGGATGAAAGGCGCGGACAAAGACAAGCGGAGGCACGGCAAGAAGCGCAGTTCGAGAGGACAAAGCGAAAAGCATTTTCCAAAGGGTAACACGCACTCGAGTAATCGCCTGGCACTACAACTGGCTGACTGACTGTCTGAAACCGACTGCAAAACTTAAAAAATTTTTGTTGTAAAACGTTTGCAAGCATTTCAAACTCGCGCTAACCCGCAGTTTTTCTTACTTGAAGGTGTTTACTCGGATATCTGTGAGGCCACAAATAAGGTTGAGCTTTTACTTGAAAATGAAACAAACCCTTGGGATTCCCTAGGTGATTCTTGAAAGACCAAGTAGATCGGAAGTGCGTAGAAACGTATCGAATATTACTGCTAATTGAGTGGGTTTGCATTTACCAGTGACATCCTCTAACCGGGAACCCAATGCAACCGCAGCGATGTAAAAAAATGCTAACAACACTGCTCCGGCTAGAAACTCAACGGAGCCGATGCCATGTCCTTTCGTAACTAGCCGCAACATTACTATGACTTGAAATCCAACCAAACCAATGTGATGCTCTATCGTAAATATAATTGACACCGCTTTGACCGCGAACTCAACACAAATACCAACGAAACCCCTCTGACTAGGATCTCAATGTAACAACTACGATGAGATTCCGTAATTACCAGCGAGACCCCTTGACTGAGAATCCAAACTACACGCAACAAAACCCTTCCATAAATACCTGCTAGATCTCTCTGGCCGGGAACCCAACGAAATTAGTGCGAGGCCCTTTCATTATTATCAGCGGAATCCCTTTGACTGGGGACAAGCGAGACCCCAACGGTACCGCAACGAAACTCTTCCATAAATACCTGCTACATCTCTCCGGCCGGGAACCCAACAAAACAAGTGCGATGCCCTTTTATGATTATCAGCGACACGTCTCTGACCGGGAACCCAATTCAACCACTGCGATGAAATTCCAGCGAGAACCCAACGTAACCGCAATCAAGCCCTTTCATGAATACCTGTGAGATCTCGCGGGCCGGGAACCCAATGCAACAACTGCGGTAGATACTCTTTCATACCTCTCCTGCCGGAAACCCAACGCAAATATCAACGACACCCCTCCATTGGGCATGTTGCTATCGAAGTTCATAATGGTTGTTAGTTTTGGAAATGAACGTTTTCCCAAAACGTTTCCAAATACAACTAAGTAACATTGATACCTTCAATATGCGCATGTGTGTGTGTGTGTGTTGGACCAGCGGGCATCAACATTCTTATTCAACCCAAATTTCTAATAATACGCCAGCACTCTGACTGGCACTCGACTCGACATATTCGCGCCCGATAATCTTCTCACTTTGCCATTGCCATGTGCGCTATTCCCTTCATTCAAACTGTCCAACTAGCGCGCACATCGATGCATTTTAGTGTCAGCACGTCCGTCAGTCAGATGGCGCAACAGTTCTCGACTCGACTCAGCTCAGCTCATAGAGCGCAGAGTCTGAAGTAAAACGTTAATGGCTCAATGCAGTGCACGGAATTATTATGTTGACGACGACGTTTATAGTCGTTCCAAAGCAACCCAACACATAGCTGCTCGCTCGTCCGTCCGGTTGGTGCATTCGCTCAGTGCGCTGAATGCATTTTATGGCTGCCGCAGCAGCAGCTCCAACACTTCAGCTGTTTACAGCCGCGGCGCACTATTCACCGCCATTCGTTGGCTGTGCGCTGGTTGAGTTGAAGTCATTATTTGTGCCAGCAGTTCGCTGCAACTGCGTCGCAGCAGCTCAGCGCACAATCGTCCGCGTACTAGCTGCATTTGTTGGTGTGCATGCGAGCGAGCTGGCTGGCTGAATTGAGTTCGAGTTCAAGTCAACTTCACACAATAACTCCGACATTAACATTTTCCGAGCGCGGCAGAGTCAATGTTGGTCTTTTTTCTTCTTTTTTCAAATGGCCGATTAATAATGGTGTGCGCTCTGCTCTGCGGTTGTGCGCTGCGCTGCGCACAGCTGTTGGCTGTTATTGCCGCCGCCGCCGTCCAAACAATGAGTTAATGTGTATTCCGGCTGAATGGCTCGTCTCAGCGCTCAGCCAAATGGACGCAATGTGCGAATGCAAGGGAATTTGCAAAGCTAGCAGAGCGGCAAATCTCTAATGTTATGGTTTTTATTGTTTGACGTAGTAAAAAAGCCATTTCGGCTAAACGATAAACGCAAGCCGCCATAGTATTTGCCGATTATTTCGAGTTTGTTTGCGCAAGTACAAAGGCAACTTTTTTAATACGTGGTTGATTTTCAAGCGTGTAACAAGTTAATGCGTCTTTTTGAAAGTCCACACGGACGAGCACGATGCAGATTAGTTGTTGATGAACCAACTTTATGGGGTAACAAAAATATGAACAGTCAAACAAATAGCTGAAGTTGAGTTCTCCAAGATTGCAATATAAACATATTAAAACAACGTTTGTGAACCGAAATTGACAATGGAAGGTATAACGAATTATGTGTAGACGTTCTTACATATTAGGGGTATTCTCGATGTCTTTCAAAACCCTTGCAAGGTGCACTGATACATGTTGCACACATTGCATGAATTGCAAAACATTTTCCCTAGTATTTTGTTTTTGTATCATTGAACGGATTGCAAGATTCTGCAATTTTTGCAATTCGTGCACCTTGCAAGGGTTTTGCAAGACATCGAGAATACCCCTATTGAAAAAAGTGTTGCATGCACACTTCGAACGGATGGAATTTACGGTATCATAACGGTCCATATAGGCCTCCTAAGTATGTTTCATACAACTTAACCTAACCTTAGTTATTTGTTGGTCTGCTGACCTCGATAATAGTCATTAAAATTAGACTGCAAATATTATTTTTGTGAGGTCAATAGTCAACGCCAACTGTGACAAACTAAAAGAGACCCACTTTCTGAGACAACCAGAGATAATTTATGCGACACGCTTAAGTCCAATCCGAGGGTTGTAATGGACATTTGAATGCATAAAGCACGAAACAGAAGCAATTTGAAAGCACTAAAAATACTATCGAACAAGCGAGCTACAAGTCAATAACAACAATAATAACTCACACTTGCCAAACTTAAGAGGAACAATAACAACAACAACAATATGCCGTGTTATGTTTGCACAACTTAAACTTTACTACAAAGACGAAGCGTGCGAAGCGATGCGGACCACTTCAAGTGCAGCTAAATTCAAGAGCAACACAATGAACTTCATTACAATGCAGCAGCAAGGAGGACATTTCTGAAAGCACTGCATAGAGCGCCACAACAACAGAGGCCAGTGTCGTTTTAGCTAAACGCCAGCGCCAAAAACACCAGCCAGCTGCCGTGGACAAGAGCACGAAACGCCGCAACAACGGCGGCGGAGTAACAGCAGCCTGTGTGCGCTGCGCATTAATGCCAAGCTGTGCGCTGCTACACTGCAGCCAACAATAACAGCACACCAACAACTATCGTTGGGAAATTTTAATAGAACCGCAACAGCAGCAGCAGCAGCAACAGCAATAACAACACGTGCACAACTAAATGAAACTTTGTACATTGGCGCAAAGGCAAATACGGCAAATATTTGCTCTTACTTGGTATTGGTTGTTGTTGCTGTTGCTGCAGTTGTAGGTTTAGTAGTATGTATGCACCGTAAGCGCCGCGCCCACCGGTGGGGGCCGGCTGCACGTGCGCTCGCTGCTCTATCGGCATTATTAGCCCCGGCAGCAATGCGCCAACACCTTCGCGCCGGACACGTGCGAGTCTGTCGGGATGAGGGACGCCAATTGCGGCTGGAGAACGGCGGGTAAAGCAATAAAACTACTTGGAGATGTGCAAAATCAAAGAATAATAAAACAAAAGTTGAGCAACGGCAGCAACTAAAAACTCCCAGGTTTGCAGCGTTCCAACTGTGGCGAGGACAAACCAATGCGAACGATGAAGACAGCAGCACAGATGAAGTGGCGCTGCGACAGTAACGCGACACGTGCACAGGCCGTCGCCTTTTTGTTTGTTGGTGGCGCTCAATGTGCAATGCGAACCGTAACTACACTACAACAACAACAACAACAACTGCCACCCAATCGACAGTAGCACTAATGACAGCAGCCGCAGCAGCAACGCTGGCCGTCACAATTCGCAATCGGTGCGGTGCTGCATTTTGCACAGAGAACTCAGAACTCCAACGAGTGCCGACTGGCTGCCTGTGTCTGCTTTTATCTTTGCAATTTAATTCCAATTTCTTGTTGTCACAATCGCCAACTGCGCCGACAACGGGACGGACGACGAATGGAGTTTGAGCAACACTGAAAGAAAACTGAGGGGTGAATGAGTGCGAGAAGTGAACTCAGCTAGACGGCTTTGAAATTAAGGGCATCCGACTGGCAACTAGGAGCGCTAGACAAATGAGTACAGACCGTGAGACACGGCCGTGGAGAGAAATTTGGAGCACTGGTGAACAAACTGCCTCGACCCCTCGCTCTCAAAAGACCACATCACAACTCAAATTTGCATCATAATTATAGGACGTCAAACACTTGCGAAGGCTGCTCAGGAGTCGATGATGATGATGGATTGACTGAGTCAACCAGCTCCTCTACAGGTTCTTGCATGGGATCAGTGGGTTGTTTTATAGAGATTTGGTCCTACTCAGTAGAGAGTAGTCGTTATGCAATAAGGGGACCCATTGTGATATCGAAAAGGTGAGAGAAATTCACTCTGCAAAATCTAGAAGACCCTAAGGGTACTCACTCCAAGGGGTATTCACCCAGACCGCAGGGTCGCACTGCGATACCATAACAATCCGGACTCAGAACCGTTTCCTCATAGAAACTGAATCAATTAAGAGGACTGTATAGTCCTATCCCCTAGAACTTCAAAGAAGAACTTATCCAAGCAAGTCTACTTGAGACCGTTTCGATAGAATTTCCAAATGGGATGCACTCCCCAAGAGAAGTAACCTTCATTTGGTGTTGGTAGCCTTGATTCGAGTCTCCTCAACTGTGGTACAACGCACCGATAGCAATGACCCCCATTTGAACGGTGGTCCAATGCACTAGTCACAGTAGCACGGCAACCGCTGTCTGGCTTTTAACATGCATAATTAATCAAGACAGTAGCACATTTTTAATACTACTCAACTTTACGTATACTACCCTCGCCCCAAGTGCCCATATCGCATCGCTACAAGAACACAGTGCCAAAACACAATTGCCGTTACTCAATTTTGAAATATCGAAAATATCCCAAACCTCATTTGTTGGCCATTGTCAAGTGCCGTGCGCAACAAAGGAAACCCTATTTAATGACACCTCTTCTTCATGCAGCTGTCGCTGTCTGCCGAGGGCCCCGGGCAGTCGGCGTGTGCAAAAACTTTCGACCTCTGACAAATCGCATCATTTCGACTTTTTCCGAGTGTACAAGCATCACAAGCCAGAAGACGAAACTTTTCTAACGCCATCTCGCATAAAAAAACCCAAAGCTCGTTACCAAAAGAGAACAAAAAATCAACAACAACACAATGCTAGGGAAGATGAAGCGCACAAGAAACAGAAAACGTGTGGCAAAAGAACGCGCCAACATGACATCCGTTGCCGTAACATTGGCGGCAACCGATGAAGAACTTTTACCAAACCCAATCATACCGAGCCGAACCACTCGACTGCGCGCCACCGTGCGCGCACACAAACACACTGCACAGTCCAGCACCCCACCAGAGAGCGCCCAGCATCATCACAGCAACAATGAAGACACCGTCGAAAACGCTGCCAAATGCGTTTCGAATTCTGTGCGCTCCAGTGCCAACATAGAGCGCGCCACGACCAAACACGAAATACAAACCCAGCAAACGCTGGCTAGTAAAAAGCGTTGGCATGACACAAAAACCTCCGAACTTAGAGCGTTTGGTGTGGTTGTTCAAAGCACTCGCGCGGGCGGCATCGCCACCAAGTAGAAACGTATAAAAACAGCAAACGCTGAAATAATAATAAAATAATAAAAAAAAAAATGGTAAACAGCGAAGCGGGTACGGGGGTAGGAGCCTGCGCTGCGGCTGCTGCTTCAGCTAGCAACAAGCAATGCGACGAGGCGGGAAGCAGATAGGGAAAAAACTTAGTAACCTAACCCACAGTCATAGACATAATTCGGTTTTTTCCAGCAGAGAGACATAGACAAACGACTCCGGTGCTGGTGTCGCAGCTGACTTGGATCGCAATACGGACATTAACCCTCCAAATAAATCAACTCTGAACCATGTGACGGGCCGATTACTAAGGATCGCAAAGTAGGCGGTCGGGAAGAGTTATTTTGACAAGCGGATTTCAAGATATCTTGGGCTGTTAGTGGTTACAGCGAAAATAACTATCAAGTCATCGGAAGAGCATTCCCACTTTGCGATATATCATGTGAAGAAAGAACCAATTTGAGAATATATTTCACCTTAGAAGTGAACACATCGCAGCAGAAATCACGTCTCAGCAAAATCCCCATCTCAAAATAGATAAAGAAAAAGAATTTGTCTTAATTCTTTTGCAAGAGGGACCACTACATACCTCAGAAGATATATCATATGAAGAAAGAGCCTATTTGAGCAGTTTCCACTTTAGAAGGGATACCATCCGAGGAGATTCGACCTCAAAAGGAATCCCATCTGAGGAGATTCCACCTCAAAAGGAATCCCATCCGAGGAGATTCCACCTCAGATGGGTTCTCATATCTGCGGAAATCGTATCCCTAAAGAGTACTACCTCAAGAGAAATTTCATCTCAAGGACAATGCAATTGCAATTGGGATACTGTCACAGAAGCTTATCACGGAAGTCCCAGCTGAGAAGAGATCCCATCATAGGAGAAATGCACCGCGAAAGGGATTCATCTCAAAGTTATCTCACGCGAGAACCCATGTTAAAAAAGATCCCAAAGGAATACTTACTCTCATGAAAACACATCCTGTTCCATAAGGTCCATCACGGAAGAAAATGCATCTCTCAGGAGTGATCCCAGAAGATAAGAAATCCCCATCTGTTAAAATATTCTAGCTTAGTAGAAATGCATTTCAAACGAGACCCTATCCCAAGGCTATCTGACATAAGAACCCATGTCACGAAGGATCCCATCTAAAATGAACACTACTTTGATGTACCATACCGAAACACATCTCATTATATAAGATCCATCACACAACCGAACCCATCTCTCAGGAAAGATTCCTCCTAAGTAGAGATTTCTTCTCAAGAGGAGTGCCACTAAAACAGAGATCGACCATAGTGTACCGAATAACCGACCGAATATACTCTCTCAGAATTACCCTGACTGACCGACGGAACTAAGCCGTAAGCCATTAAAAACTAAAAGACCAACTGGAGAGGGAGGGGGAACACAAAAAGCCAGCCACTGGCGGGTTAAATTAATGCGAAGTGCACACAAACTTTTGCAACAGCAAAAATTCATGCCACATCAGAGAATGGTGGCAAAAACGTACCAAATAAATGAACGTATGGAGGGAAGGAATCAAAGGCGGAATAAATGAAGAAGGAAAGCCAGCCAGCTCAGCTCGAACGGTTCGTGTGGCGCGGCAACATCATGATGGTACGTACGCCCAGCGTTGGAGACGCTGGCAATGTAGTTAAATGACGAGCGGTTTGGAGCGGGCGGCGGCAGAGCAATGAACGTGCGTTGTTGGCTGGCTGGCTGGGTCGTTTGTTGCCGCCGTCGAGTGTGCGACAGCGGGACTGATTGTGAGTGCGCTGTGCTGTGCTGTGCTGCGAACGTTCGCTTGGATTCGAATTGGATTTTATGTGTGGCAATAGAAGCCGCAACAGCAACGCGCCAGCAACGACAACAGCAACGGCAAAGGCGCACAAGTGGCACAAGGGAATGCCAACAGCACAGCACAGCACGGCACGGCACACAGCGCAAATAAATACTCGCCGTACAACAGCCAAGAGCACACACACCGACACACACACACGTGCACTCAACGACACACAGATACTCGGGCTGGCTGGCTGTTTGGCTGGTTCGTTCGTTCGTTGGATGGTTGCTTGGCTGACTGACTGCTGGTGTACGGGAGGCAAGCGATTTTTGCGACCGAAACTCAAATGCGAATGTTGTTGGCGAATGCGAGCTGAACGACTCGGAACGGACCGGAGCAGAGCAAACTGCCGGAGCAGCTGAACTCATCGTGGCGCACACACAATCGCGGCGAGGCGAGGCAAAGCGAGTCAAGTCGATTCGAGTCCCGTAGTCGCACAGTCAGCAGCAATCAACGGCAATGGCAACGGCAACCAACAGCAGTCGGTCGCGCTGATGGCAGTAAAACATGGAGTAGGGAGGGCGGGTGGGCGGCGCACACTGACGACTCGCATTAAATGAGTAGAAGAAGCACAGACACACATACACACACACACATTTATAAAAGCTAAATGAATTGTGCGAGTGTGTGTGTGTCGTTCGTTGTCGACATTGTGCGCAAAGTGGAGGGCAAAACGCAAATGAAAAACGACAGCAGTAACGGCAACAGCAGTGGCGCAATGCGAGCAAAAAGCTTAACGCAGCAGTGAACGACGGCGACGGCAGCAAAGCCGGAGGGGCGCTACACATTCGCACTCAACTGAACTGAACTGAAATAAAATGAAATGAACCGACCTCAACTTCAGCGCCGACGAATGACTGGGCGCAACGGGCGAAGACGGCTGCCGTTGGGCAGACAGGGCCGACTGACGAACAGTGGCTGCAGGAATGGCGAAAAACCGGCAACAGCGAAATTTGCGCGTTGCGAATTTTTCGAAAAAAAACAAAGAGTAGACAACAGCAGTAACAAACAAATTATTGGAGCAACAACAAATACAATAAATTGCAGCAAGTTGTGGCGAAGGGAAAGCGATATGCGATGCGAAGCAGTGAACGGGGGGAGCGAAATGTGTTTGTTGCCAACAAGCTGAACATTAACAATCGAACAAATGACAAAACAACAAAAACAGAACCAACGATACAACTTAATGGGCGAAGAAAAAGTAAATGAAATTACCAACAACAAGAAATATGACACTGCAGAGAAATAATCGATTTGAAAACGACAACTAGCCTACTGACGGCAACAAGATTATACAACAACCAACAAACAGCAACAACAACATTTCAACTATAATTTAACAACAAAGGCCCAGCAACAATTCAGCTCTTTGCCAGAAGTGCGACTAATCCAACACGAAGAAACAGTATCCAACGACATTATGGTACACGCGGAGTTATGATCTGACCACAGCAACAACAAAACGACAACAATAGCTCAACCACAAATGTTCAATGAAAAAACCTCTCTGGCAACAACGACTCCACACAGCACATCAGAGCCGACGCTGATTCGATGCAACGCACATTAAAGATAATTTGACCAAAGCAACAACAACTACGACAATGTTCTACACAGCACATCAACTACATTGGTGGCGTTCACGAGCATAGCGTAAATTAAGAAAGTGAATGAACATCTGAACGGTTATGTTTAGATTACTTTTAAGCCGTGCAGACGTGAGAGGAGTATTGTTATGTGTAAAAGCTTCCACCAATATGCTTTGTTGTTGTTTTAAGTATATGCGCTCTTAAACTCTGCTGTCAGCACAGTTGCCACGCGTTGTGAATGCCGCCAATGTTTCAAAATAACCCACGCAATTTGTGCAAATCAGATGGCAACCAACGCAACAGCGACTCAACTACAATGCACAACAACAAAAACACTACTCTAACAATACTAGGAACAATACTTTAAGAACAACAACAACAAACCTCATCAACTTGAGCCTACAAAACATTGCCAACTGCAAAGCTTCTGGTTGTTGTTTCGGGATCTTAATTGCCGCCGACATTTCGCCAACACACCAGAAAATCTATTCTATTTCTTGTTGTTGTTGTTCATTGCAGAAAACAAATTCAATTAAGACACATTTGTCATTAGTCCATTTGTTGGCTGAAAAATTGTACATAAATGGCGAATACAAGTGAAAGTGCCACTCCCACTTTACTTAATCAATTACAGCAACATGAAGAACAAGAAAAAGAAGGAAACCAATAAAACGCCATTGCAGACAAATGAAAATTCAAGCAGCCAAGTGTCCATCAACGGTCAAACCACCAGCCAGACAGTCAACCATTTGGCTGCAATGTGTCACTTGTGTCGGTCTCAATCGAACACCCCACACTCCGCCCTCTCGTCGGTAAACCTCACTCATCAAGGCGCACCTAATGTGCCGACAAAGCGCCGCACACGAACTAGTCGCAACGGTTCGGCGTTGTTGTTGTTGCTGTTATTTTCATAGCTACTGTTGCTGTCCGGTGTTGTTGTTGTTGTTGCTGGTGCTGCAGTTGTTGCTCTTATCGTTACTGCAAACACAGAGCAAATGTTCGAAATTGACGCAGTCCACGGCCCACGACTGCCCTTCAGCGCACAATCGCTGGCCACGCTCGGGTCGCTGTGTTCGTGCGCTTCTCAGTCCGTAGTCCGCAGTCCTCACTGGGCCTTGTTCCCTGCCTTTCGCAGGCTTCAGTCACACGCGTGAAACAAAATGTGGGGTCGGGGGTGGTGATGAGGGGGACACACTCTGATTTTGCTCGTGCAGGCGAACTGGCGGCCGCCCCAGTCGATGCGCTCGCTCGTCCATTCGTTCGTTTGGCGGTTTTCGTTGTCAGTTGGTATGACGGTTCGTCGGTCGCACTGTGAGCACGTTTTACACGCATTGCACTAGTGACGCTTTTGCTCCCGCACACCGAATGACTGTCGAAAAAACCGCTCCAGCGGGCAATGCGGTGAGGCATTGCAACCGAACAGCAGCAACAACAACAATAACAACCTTAACGAAAAATAATACTCAATTCGCATAAATATAATAAAATATAATTTCTGTCAGAGTATTATTCGTTCTTATTTTTCATTTTTGTAAAAAAAAAAAAGTGCAATAAAACGAGTGACAACAACACGAATGAACGAAATTAAAAAGGGAACGAAATAATAAAAACATAAAATACAGAAAAGCAGAAAATTTTCAACTAACCAAACACCGAACGACAAAATTGCTCAAGCGCTCGCAGCTGAGCGGAGCGAATTGTGCAGCGTTGTTTGCCGTTGCCGCCTCGAGTTGAGTCGAGTGGCGGTGGTGGGGATTAAAAATGACAGCGCAATGTGCACGTTGCGCCCAGTAAACCCAAGAACAGACAGAAATAGGCGAACGCGCAAGCGGGCAGGCAGCGAGGTTATGGAATGCAATGGTAAAAAGGGGGGTGGGGTGGGGGTAATAAAGAGTGAAGAGCACGAGGGGAGCGTCACGGAGAAAGTGTTGCGCCACCGCGGCAAAAGCTCTGCTAGCTGGCAGCCACTGCAGGGGGACACAGACGCTGTGCGGGAATGTGCAACACAGCGCGCAACGGCGGGTGGTGTGCTGAGCTGAGCTGTGGGGGCCGGAGGCGGCAAAGGAAATGAGTTTAACAGCGCGCGTTGTAATGGCAATTTAGTGCTCGCTGTTACGCATTGCTGTAACTCATTGTTGTTGTTGTTGCTGTTGCTGTTGCTGCCGTGTGTTGCTCAACAAGCGATGTTGGTGTTGTTTTTGTTGTTGCAGCTGATTGGTGGCAGTGATAGGTAGTGTTGGTGACGGTTTCGTTGGATGTTACAAGCAACGTTCTGGTATTTCTGCTACGTTTCACTTGGCGTTCCTAACAAATAACACAGCGACTTGCAGCTACAACAATAACAAAATCCTTTAGAAAACCCAATACTCCGCACGCCGCGCACACAGCTCAGTTAAATTCAATTCAATTGGCCTGTTTCCCTCGCCCGCGCCAAACGGTTTGTCGCAGCACTTCGACTATCTGACAGAGTTATCGCCGGCGTGTGTGTATGTATGTATGTATGTGTGCAAAACAACTGGCAAAACAATAATAACAACAACAAACACCAACAATAGCAACAACCACGATAACCGCTGACAACAACAGACGTTGGTGGTGTTGTTGTTGTGTCGGAGCCGGTGCTGGTGGCAAAACTGTGACAACCATCGGCAGCAATTATCAAAATTGAAATCTTGGAATGTCTTTTTTCTGCTGTGTCAATTGAAAAAGCTGCAAGCAATGCGGCATCGTTGCTACGTTTAGCGAAAAGGATTTGATAAGATGTAATATTTCTTCTTTATATGCATAGACACAATGATGGAACGATAAGCAGGGGGACTAAGGATGGAGAGTATAGGATTTGAAGCAAACATTCAAGTGGAAACAAAACTAAACCAAAGAAGAATGGATCGCTTTTTCTGAAGTTTTGCTGCAGAAGAAGCAAACACCGAGTAGTAATCGAATTGATTGAGGGGAAATGACAATGGAATATAATTTGTTAGTTTACGTGGGCCTACACATCTTCCAAACATGGAGTACTTCAAGACCCGCTGAACGACTACAGAACTCTAAGGAAACTTGTGGCTATCGGACTGTGAATTTAGAGAGATCTTAAGTGGTCCAAGTTCGGGTTAATCCATAAATTTAGTTAATTAGTCACAGACTCGGTGAATGCTGAAAGCTCAATACAAGTGGCTATCTCGAGTCCAAAGTGGAAAAACGAGATACTGATGGCCCTAAAAGTAAAATAATTGCCAATGAAAGACATCCCGGATTCAGAATCTGCATAAAACAGATGAGTTCTTTCAGCTGCGAAAAAGTACGCCAACAAGCCTTGGTTCCTCTTTGTGATATTTCATATAACGACAAATGCATTGCAAACTTAACCTTCGAATTATTTTTGAGGTGCTGGTCTCCAATAAAATTTATATAATTTTGTGTATATAATTTATATATTTTTATATCATTTTTCTAACTGTGCATGGCCCCACGCCAATAGTTCAATGTTTAGTAAAAAAGAAGGGCATATTTTCTTTTCGGAAACCATATTCCTGAACCTACTTTAACCCATACAAAATGAATCTGAATTCTTTCGGCTTTTTCTCACCTGACTCCATAACAAAATTTGAATAAAATTCTATTCAGAGAAATTTTATTTCAGCCTCCATTACACAAAGCAGTGATAACAACTTCACTTATCAAAAACTCAGCTATAAAAAAAAAATTGCAAAATAACAAAAAGTGGCTGAAATGAAAAGCCTTCATGGATTTTGTTCCTGTTGCTTTTTGCTAGCACGGCACGCAGTCATTAGGCAAACTAGACACAATTGTGGCGGCAGCACGTTCTCAACGCGCTAAACCGCTCGCGCCGCTTACTCAAAACGCACTAACTGACGCACGCACACACAGCCAAATCACACAAGTGAGATGGAAAATACCCGCCGACACGTAGCGCAGCAGCGACACGGCGCGCTAACGAGAAGCAAAAACGGCGGTAAAAACAAACTGTTGAAGTCATCATCGTTCCAGCGGCAATGCAGCACAAATGCACACAACAATCGACTGGCCGCTGCCGTGCCGCAACAACAATTGCTGCATTACGTATTGCGCACTCGTATTCCATTGATTCACTTATGCAGTCGAGCAGCGAAGCGGACGGGCCAACAGGCGGCCAGGCACGTTGGGATGACAGCTCGATTCATGAGCGCCATTAACGTCGTGCCGAGCCACAACATGCCCGGCCCGGCCCAGTTCAAGCCGGCAAGCGTCGCAGCCGCAACCGGAGCCGGAGCCAGAGCCAAGTCAAGTCGGACCAGAGCGCGCCAGGCTCACTTTATGACATCAGTTCGTATTTAATTAAGATTGCGAATATGCCACCAATCACCACCGCTGCCAGTCAGCCAGTCACTTCATTATTGCGAAACGAGCAGAACGGAGTGACAGAGTGTGGCCGGGAAGTGGCCAGCGGACGGAAGAAGATTTCATGGAATTAAGTGCGCATCATGTGAAGACGACATTATGAACTGAACTGGCGGTCGTTCAGTTATTGCGTGTGCCGCCGCAGCAGCAATGCAGGACGAAAGAGGTGAGGGGGGCCGGAGAGGAACCGGATGCGCTGTAAAACTATTTTGATTGCACAAAATGCAAAAAGGTATCCACCAGCATAACGCCACTCAAACAAAATACAAATTTGTTGGTGTCACACAGTGTGACAGTCACACTTTTTGCCCAGTAATGATGTTGGAAAAGAGATAAGCAAGTACCAGAGTTGCAGCTGTTGGCGGTGACAATATTTGATTTGTGACAAATTGTCACAAATTTGCCACAATACTGTCATTACTATACTTAATATAAAAATGTGATGAACCAACAGACACACAGACTTTGAGCAACTCTTTTGATGGCAAAAAATTGACAAGTTATAATGTGACTTTTAAAGAGAAGCTTTAAGATTTGTTGCCGATACCGTTAGTGTCACACAGCTTCACTTTAGCGCCTAATCGAGTTGTTGAAAGAGCAATGAAAAGATGTCAGTCGCAGATGTGGCCGATTAGAATATTTGATATTGTGACAAGTTGTCACAAATTTGTCAAAACACTGTCACAACTAGCGCTAATATCAAAATGTGATGAATCAACAGACACACTGACGTTTGGCACACTTTTATTAAATATTCGCCATTTTCTAATCATGCTTTTCACTCGCATTTTATTTTTATTGCAAACTCATTTATGCTCAATGCAAACGTCAGTCAATAATACAACACACACAGAGAGGTAGACGCATGTGCCGAAAACAACAACAACAGCAACGGCGACACCAACTTTGGCGACGACAATCTGCTTCATGCCGCAGCAACGTTTTCAAGTGTTTTGCCGCCACTCACACGCTGACAACAACAACAACTCGAACGCGCCGACACACTCGGCACGGATTTTCTGCTAAAATGTTGCAAACACATAAAACGCTTCTCAGTCTCCCTGCCCCTTCCACTACCCGTTCCTCGCCCAACCCCTAACCCGCCGCCACAAGAGCCGCACATTACTTTTTCAATTCAACGAATTTCCTGTTGCCGCCGTAAAGCACCAGCAACGCCAGAGGATGTGGCGCGCGGCATGCAACGACACGCGCGCAGCTCGCTCCGCACCACCAGCCACCAGCCACCTTGTCGCTTTGCGTTCTTTCGTGCAGCGTTGCTTGGGCTGCTTCCGTTTCTTCTTAATCAGACCTGACATCGGAAAAGCGGAAAAGTGTGTGCAAGCGAAACATGTGTGACCGGGCGGATGGCAGGCGGCAACACGGCGAGCGGCCGGTGGCGTGAGGTGTGAAATCACTTTACAACTGAAATTGGTGGCAGCTGAGACATAGCAGCAGCAACAACACGCAGAGCGAGAACAGTACAGAAGCGGCACAAGTGACAGCATTGCAGCAAAAAATGTCGGTGCCGGTGCGACAAAAACGCCAACAAAGTGGCGAAAAGTTGCCACCTCTCATACCGTAGGGAGGATGTTGTTGGTCGTACTGCCAGCAGGGAAATTTGTGTGAACTCAACGTCAAGCGACAAGACTGACGGGACTGTAAGAAATGCTGATTCACGAAAGAACGTTTCGGGGTGGAATTCTGTGATTTGAATATTCAGATTTTGTGAAAGTTGCCCACAATTCTTAGGACTAAAGTTCTAAGAGTCTCACAAAGCGAAGGCGAATCGATGAATGTGGTGAGTCCTCTAAAAAAACAAACGAACATCTATGCGGATGTTACTTCATTGAGAATGTTAGGTGAGGCAGACCAAATTGGTTTCGTGAAATTTCTGATATCTTCTGAAGTATTTCTTCTGATAGAAACTCTGTTTAAGAATCGTCAAAATAATGATTGATTAATAAACAAAAATGGGGGAAAGCTAAGTAAAACTGGCAGAGTTGCCTAAGTTGCTATGCCTAAACTTTATTGGGTTCGTAAGGGATATCTAAAGAAATTCAGTTTCATTATTGAACAAAAATGTGGAACAACAAGAGGCCAACTAAATCGGCTACGCTTAGACTCCATTGGATCTGAATTCCGTTTAAATGTTATTATAGCAATGATCGAACAGCGAACTTCGGTCGAGGCTTAACTTCTAACATGAAACTTGCTTTCAAACAAAAAAAACTAAAGGCTCCCAAGTAAGTTGGACAAACTCTCGAACAGACCGAAGAGACCCAAAAAAGGTGCTTAAGTTGTTCTTTTTTTGTGGTTCTGCTCTTAAAATTCACAAGTTTCCTACTGGGTTGCAAAGATTAGAGTGCGTCAAAAACAAGTACACTTTATTGTTGTTGTTGTCTTCTTGTGTGTGTGAGATTCTTTTGACTGTCGGCACTTTGACTTTTACGCAATTCACACCAACCGACGAATAAACACAGAAAATTGCAGTCAACCAAAACAAAAATACAAGAAAGAAGAGAAGGAAAACAGCTCAAAGGCGGAAATGCAGCACAGGCGCTTTTTTTTCATAACTAGTACAACAAAGGTGACGATGAAGACAAGCGCCAGCAAGGAAACTACATGAATTAAAAATAAGAAAAAAAACTATTAAATTCATACACAAAGCCAACACGGAGAAAACGACACAAAAGGACCAACAAAAACCACAAGTCAGATGGACGCTCAGGAAAAAAGTGCAAACGCCAATCAAAACAACAGCATCAAAATGTTGGCTGGCGTCAACAATACAACAACAACAACAACAACAACAGCAGCAACAACTATATCTTTAGCATGTTAGCAATAATAACAACAGCGAACAATGACAACTATTGACAGCAATGCGACCAAATTGCTGCACGTGGCGCTGCGCTTTGACCAACAAGCCGGCATAACGCTTTAACCCTTTCGCTACAGATTTTTACTGGGGAAAGTTAAAATATTAAATTTTACGTTTTAGGCTTCTATGTGGCTTCTATGTTAGCAACATTCCATAAGAAATTTTTTAATTTTTATACTCGGACCCTGTATTTTAGAGTGTTTTTCTAGGAGAACAACCACATCGTTGTGGCTGTAACAACTACTTAAACATACAACTTTTTACGCATAACGAAAATTTGAATATTTCTTCATTTACTTCAGCCAAAATTTTTTAAAACAAGGTATCTAAATTGAAAGAAAACGTCAAATTAAAAAGTTATCTAATTTTTCTGCGTCTTCTTCATTCACTATGTCAAGATATACCATTAAAAAAACGTGTATACTGCTCTTAAACTTAATAAACTTAAACTTAAACTTAAATATTCAGTTTATTAATTTCGTATTTTTCCTAAAACATCAAACTATTATAAGGACCAACAAAAAAATTTATTCTTGCAACCATAGAGGATGCAGACGTCCACAAAGTAGCATGTTGCCATATGGCAACAATATAGCGAAAGGGTTAAGTCGAAATCAAGCCAGGATCGACCATTGGGTGACAAAGTTGTAAGCCAAGCGACTAAAAGTAAGAAGGTATAAGAAAACAACGTGTATGAGGGTGCTGAGAGAGCGGAAAAGTGGGCGGTGAAAGTCAAAGTGTAAAACGGCTACGACTTGAAAACATCAACAAATACACAAAATAGTAAAACGAATGTAAAAAATGTACCATGAAGCGAGCAAAGAAAAGACATTAATCACAGACTTTTAGCGGGCTGGATGGGCTGACGCCAACAATGGCGATGATGGGAACCAAGTGGACGCATCGACCAAAACCACAACCACGGCAAAAACAATGTTGCTGGCAACATTGACAACGATGACGATGATGATAATGATGTTGGTGGTGGCGCTGAGGAGGCGCACCCGAAAACTTTGAGCGCGCTTGTGGGTAAAGGGACAACAAAAAGCTGCTGCCGACGACAACGTACAACGCACGCACTCGTAACAAAGTTACAGTTTGCAAACTTTTGGCGTATTTTTTATTTAATGCCTTCCGCTCGGCGCGCTGGACTTGATCTTCAGCTTAAGTCATCGACAAGTGGCAAGTTTTCGCTGGTGCTGGCAGCGGTGCTGGTGCTGGCTGGGTGATTATATGACGACACCCTTCTGTGTTGCCGCAAGCTGGAACCTTCCATTGTTATAGCCGGCGAGGGCGACCACCGAAGGCATTGCAGCAGATAAACGTTGTTGCCACCGCAAGCCGAAGCAATGTCGAACCGAATACAACAAAGTTGCCGGCACTTGCGAGGCAGAATTAAAATTAAAGGACTTGAAACTTTCAACGGCAAAGGCTAGCGGGCGGGAGCAATAAATGTTGTCGCTCAACCCACTCAGCTCTGTGGGTGTGTGGTGTGGTTGCGCACAGAAGGCTGCGAAACGGGCGCGGGTGGGCGTGTTAATTATGCAGCTGCAGGGCCTTGCAGTTCAAATCCTTAAGTTCGAAACAAACTTCTTGGGTGAAAAACTAACATTCCTCGGCTAAAGCAACTTTGCTGGTGTATAGTGAAGAGAACAGCTGAGTGATACAATTTTGCAGTCAACGTTGAAAAGGTTTAGGTTTGTTGCATCGACCCTGTTGGGTCCCTAGCGCTACCAGTGATAGCAGTTTAGTGTTGCAAATCGACGTAAAAATGATGGGTGAAAATGTGGTTGTTCCTAGCGAAGTGTAACAGCGACTTAATGTCATATTTTTGGACCCAGAGAGTGAGCCCCTAAGTGAGTAAGGTGCAGTCTTTGGATAGTCGGTTAGGAGTAAAGAATGTGTTCCAAGAATCCCTGAAAATATTTTCTTTGCATTGTCCATCAATTACACTACTCGACACGAAAAATGCTCCTAAAAGTATTTTTTAGACTAATCTTCGGCTGCTGAACACGAAACTGAAAATCAAAAAATTTTCTTAAGAAGCGTTTTCGAAAAACACATTTGTTCCCTCTTATTTCAGTTATGAGTAAACCAACCATCCGACTAACACAAGTTTCGTTCAGAAGGTAATTAACTAACCTTTCCAACGATATATAGATTGTCCAAATCAGATGAGATTTGGGGAAGTTACTGACGATGAAAGTTGAAAAAAATTGAATTTTTTGACCATTTTCAAAAATTATACATTTTCGAATGCTTATCCCCTCTGGTTTTAAAATCTAAGATAAAAGATATATTATTTTAGCAAATATTAAGCCTAACATCAATAGAACTGAAACAAAAATCACAAAGTTATGATGCGCGGAGTGAACAACTTTTCATTTATTACACCGTGCGAAAACATTTTTGTATTTTTCCGAGACCCATCCAAATGTTGATATAGACGTGAAACTAGAGGTCATTTATAATATCCTGGCATAGTCAGTTTTTCATTTTCTGACCCAAAAACCTTCTTAAAGGACTTTAAAATTTTAAGGATTTACAACTTGGATCCATATGTGGAATCATTCTCCAATATATCCCGAAAAGGTCTATTCTCCCTTGACCAACTTTCAACTACTGGAAAACGAACACAACTGGATATCTTTGCTTAACAGATACTTATTTAAAAATATCGAGTTTTAACTGAAAAAAGCTTGTGTTACAAATGCGAGTTGCATTCCACACTCAGGTCCCTCAGGAGAGATGGCAAATATTTTGCCCACGAAAAGACAAGACTTGAGAAACGAACGTAAAGCGTGGCAACATAATGGCGACAGCCGTCGGTAAACACAACAGACAATGTCAAAGAGGCAAAATTAAATAAAATTCGCGGCAAGAACGAAAACTCGACATGAAACAAAAGCGCGCCAAAAAAGCCAAATCGTGTTGTTGCACGACCTGCTCATAATTTTAAGTGCCACTTTTGCTCGTTATTTCGCCGTCTTATTTGCTTATTGGTGCTTTTTTTTTAGCCTCTTTTTGGTCTTTTTGGTTCTGCGTTCGTCATATGTACAACAAATGACTGAATAATGTGGCGTTGATAATGAAATTCGCATGAAGTGTCGCGGCGACGAGCAACAACAACAACAATGAACACCGGTAACATCGTGAAATGCCACCGCACTTCAAACAACGTCAACAACACACACACACACACAGAACAGCCATAAAATACAGCAAATGCGGTTAGTGTTTACTCAAGTTTCTCACTTTGGCATTTCGTTTTTTTTTTCTTTGCCTTTTTGTTTTATTTTATTTTGGACTCGTTTCAACATTTCTCAAGAGCTTCACCTTTTTCGCTCCAACTTTAATGTAAACGCGCGCGGCGCGCTTCTTTGCGAAAATTCCAATACCGGCGATAAGCGAGCGGCGGCAGACGATAAAGAAGGAAACAAAAATAGCTGGCCAAAAGGAGTGGCGGCGCCGGTCGGCCGAAACATGTGGCGGCCGGTGTTTAGCGTTGTACAAACAATTACAATAACAACAACAGGGACTAAAATCAAAACCGGTTAAAAATCAGCAAACAGAAAAGTTGGTGGTGAGAGCAACGTTGTCGCCAGCATGACCGGTGGGTATTCAATGAAAAACAAAACAAAAAAAACACAAAACGACAAAAGAAAACAGCAAAGGCAATAAATAAGAAGAAAGCAGTTTTGGCAGCAAAATTTTGTGAGAAAATTGTGTGGTACTGTGGTTGAACTGTGAAATGAGGAAGAGGAAAAAGTGTCAGCAACTGATCCAGTTCAACAGTGATTACACAACCACTAAGCGGTTGAGACGCAACACAACAACAAAGCAATGTGAATTCCACCCTTTTTCTCCACCTCTCATTTGGGCACAAATCAAAGGAGTCAACTGAACAACTTAACCTACCACAATCCAATTCACTTCCAACCCGAGTGACGTCGCTGCGGCCGCCTGTTAAGTGTGTCATTCATTGACCTTGAAGCACCAAACCTGCTGCCACGACTTGACAACAGTCAGATGTGACACACTGCCGCAAGTAACATTTTTTCGGTTTCCATGCAGCAAATAAAAGGAGAAGGGAGGGGAGGGGAGACAGAAGCAAGGCACAAAAAGGACACTCGTCTGAGCCGCGGCTGCTGCTGCAATCGCTGCAGTGGTAACAACAAAGCGAACGCTGCTGCCGCTTCAAACACGCTGAAGGCAGCAGTTGTTTTTTTTTATTGCGCTGCTCATTGTTTTTTCGAATTTCTTCCGTGTGCACAAAAGTGCGATGTAATGTGCGCCTTTTTAATTTGCCTTTATTATGGTTGTCTTGTTGTTGTTGTTGGTGCTGGTTACACGGCTGCTGTTCAAACAGCTACGCAGATAGATTCGGTGCTTCAGTTGTTCATGCTTTTCAGCAGGCAACAACAACAACAACGGTCGCTTTGTTATTACTTTCGTTGGGCTTGAGTTTGCCGCTTTGGCGCTCACATTGCATTATTTGCTGCAGCAACCTGCTACACCAGCCAACTAAACAACCAACCGACTGACTGACTGACTAACTGACTGGCAGACTTTCATTTTCATTTGAAACGGTTTGCAGTCTGAGGCGCCCTGCGGCCCACAAACCAGCCATACATGTGTCGTTTCTGCTTTCAACCCTACGGGACATGGGTGATGGAAACTCATACACATAAAACGCAAAAACTAACACATTCACACATTGTGGTCAAATTTTTGTACTGGAGCCACTTCGGTGGAAAAGAGACTGTTTGGCTATGAAATTATTTTATAAGAGAGAGCGAGATGAAGGGCTAATGTACATTGACATTTCAAAATTTGAAAGAAAAAATCAAACTTTCATTTCATCAGCTTTTGCATCAGCGATGATGCATTTATACAACAGCAACGAGGAATAAATGCCTCAGCGCTGACAGAAAAGAGAGCACAGAAAGAACTAAACAGTTCATACGTATAGGTAACTATGTGTGGAAAAGAGACAGCTATGCCAGCCGCCACCACGTGGCACCTTGTCAGATTCGATTTTGACATTATGTGAAATTTCAGTGAACGTGGTGGACGAAGAACTCGACGCAGAAAAATTATCGGCTTTTTAAAAGGATTTAAAGATAAGTATAAAGAAAATTAATAAAATTAAACAAATTAATTAACATAATAAACTTTTTAACGATATTTACAGGGGTTTTCAAAACGGATGAAATCAATTTCAGCGTCTTGACGTCTACAAAGCTCCCAACTCTATTTACTATTTACTTGACTAATTTTTGTTAGGTTAGGTTAGGTAAGACAGGCGGCTTGCTGGTTCTCAGCAAGTACACTCGGAGGCCCCAAAGGCCCATTGTGATGCCCGATGAGAGTGTGGCTAGCCCTTGTCATCCTGTATTCGGTGCTGGCTGAAACCAACCTGAGCGTCGAATAAATCTGGCAAAATCCTCCAGTGGTGTGGTACAAACCAAGCCCAAATCGCCCAGCACTCTAGATACCGGTGGCGTATGCTGTGAAGCGCAGGGCATTCGCATAGGAGGTGCTGCACGGATTAAATTTCCTCCTCATCTTCGCAGCTGCGACAGTAGTCTCGATGGGGCAGACCGAGTCTTTCCGCATAAATTCCGATGGCGCAGTGCCCCGTTAAGACTCCCGTGAGAGTACGAAGTGTTGATTTGCTAAACCGTAAGAGTTGCAGAGTTCTCTTTTGGTCCAGTAAGTAAATTAAAGTAAATTGTTAAATTAAGTAAATTGTTAAAATAAATGCAAATAATTAAAAAATTTTTATTATTTAATTTCACATCACCGCTGATGGAATTTTATATCAGCGGTGATGAATTTAGTCATCAGTGGTGATGAGCTTTCCCATCAGCGGTGATTAGCACCGTTGATAGATATTTACATCAGCGGTGATGCATTTACACATCAGTGGTGCTGAACTTCTTCATCAGTGCTGACTGAAAGCGTGCATTCAATTTTAATAGGAGTAAATGAGACAGCTGTATGTTTCACAAGCTACTGAAGTTCGTGTGTTGAAAGGTGATGCAAGATCACATGTACACAAAAGTTTCCATCCATTTTTTCACAAAGCCCTTAAGAACGTGATGGGAAAGGTGATGGAAACTTTAATCAGCGCTGATAGTCAGATGATGGGTCACGTGAGCATCACTGTCCCGCAGGGAAGTCAACGTCTCACAAACACACAAACACACATACACGCACGTACACTCAACCTGCTCCATATTGTATTGTTTTGTATTTTTATTCTTATTAAAAAGAAACAAAAAACAGGTAATGAAGAAAATTACATTCAAGGGGAATTACAAACAACTCAGATGAAACTCAAAAGGCGGTCGCGCACTTTACGCTTTGCCATCAAAGGCAGCGATTAAGCTTAGCGTTCACTCGACGACGCGCTGTTTAATTTCTTTTCGAGTATTTTGCATTTCGCTTAAATTGCAAAAAGCAGCTCAGGGCAGACGCGGTGTTGGCTCTCAAAACTCGACACTTGGATGGCAACAGGCGCCGCATAGAAGAGATAATGGCTGATATTACAAGCAGCTGACCAATGCAAACTAAACTAAATTAAAGTGACTTGAGTGGAGAAATCATGGAACTCAAGAAAGAACTCAACTGAACACAGTTCCATCTTGAACTGAATTCACCGACTGTAGGTTTATGACAATCGACATTGAATGAACTTGACTTGAATGGGAAAGTCGTTGAAGAACTCGAGAAAGAAGTCAACTGATCACCGTTCCAACTTGAACCGAATTTACCGACTGTGGGTCTAAGCTAGTCGAAATTGAGTAAACTTGACTTGAATGGAAAAATCGTAGGTGTGGATTGCCAAGAACTGAAACTAGACTTGATTGAGAAAATCGTATCAGTACATAATGTAAAGAACTCAACTGAATACAGTTCGTCCTTGAATTGAAGAGACCGGCTATAGATGTTCTCTAACCATGCAGAACCAACACAATGACTCGCATTAATATGGGGTCTTGCGCTATAAAAAGAAATAAGTGGCTGTTAATTCACCAAAATTGGTAGTGAGACCAGTTGACGCACTAAGCTACAGTACTGATTCCGAACGACGGATCACAATGAATTGAAAAATAAATCATGCATGGAGTTCTTTCTTTTGGATTTTAATGAATGAAAATTCTTGCTCTCTTTCTATTCAAATTTGTCGTACTCATACCACATACTTCACGGTCGAGATATGAAATATAGTAAAAGTAAAGACAGATGAGTGAAAAGTTATAAGTTCAGAGAGTTCAAACCAACTCAGTGGCCATTTGAATCTTATAAACAATGACTTTCGATTGTTAGTTCGATTCGATAACAGAGCCCTTCCGTTTATGTAGATGGATGGTTGCGAAAAAATTTGCTCCCGCCGTGGAGGTTCAGTAATGGTTTATAGTTGTGTGTCAGCTGCAAAAACATCGTTTTCATTGATGAAATTATAAACTGTTTTAGCATTTTCAAAGCCAACATGAAAGCTAGTGTGTAGTAATTATGACTGGCGATCTTTTGAGTGAAATAAACAACAACGGCGAATTTTAACCCAATAGAGCATTTGTAGCAGATACTAGATTGGAAAAGGAAGACCCGATAAGAGCTCTTAATGAAGAATGGGAGCAAATCTCCATAGAAACCACACAATTTGTCTTAAGGTTGTCTCAGAAGGTTGGAGCAAGGATGGGAGGCTGCGCTTATAGGGTCCCTAGATGTTACAATCTGGTTGTGCGACAAGTTGGTCAAAAAATCTCAATATTTTAATTTTAGATTTTAATGATACAACTTAGCCTCACACGTTGTGATTTTTTGAACAACCTAAACAAGTTGTACAACAAATCACACTGTCGGAGGCCAGTAGAAGGCCCCACAAAGTAACAATTGGCTCATTTCACCACCTACGTTAGTTGATAAAGGACATCTTACTACTTTTACTAAGTTATGACTAAAGTTTTCAGCGTTAGTACGAAATTACATAATAAAAAAATAATAAAACTTTATATCAGCATTTCTGGAACAAAAAATTATAAAAATTATACTTGAAGCGTTTTATTTGCAATTGTCTATTCATATTACAAAGATATGTTGTATACTAACTTTTGACTCTGCGACTTTATATACGAAAAGAAAAAGCATGGTTAAGTGGGATAAGATCTACTAAAACATTTTCCCATTCCTTTTGGTTGCAATTGACTTGAGTATAATTAAGACGTCCATTAAGATGGCTTTAGTTCTTGAGTATAGCAGTTTGAATTGATTACGTCCACCACAAAATGACGCAGATTACAAAAAATACAATATGTAATTTACAACTTGAATAGTTTATTTCAAGCAACAGTGGTTTTATTATCGTCTTCACAAAACTGGACAAATTCACTCCCCCAATGAAATGGCACACAATAGAACACATTTTCAAATAAAATTTAAAAAAAATCCGACAATGGCGAGGAGTTAACGCCGACGGTTGAGTAGTTGAGCCGCCAGCAGCAGCGCCATCGCAGTGAATATTACGGCAGCAACAATTGCCGAATGGCAAATGCCAAGAAGATTAGATCAAAACAAATAGAAGAGAAACACAAACACGCCAAGCCGCCAGCAATTCGAATGGGTAAAGTTCACAAATAAATTACAATAAACCTAACCACAGACACGCCAGAAATTAAGCGAGCGCCGCTTCGCTGTTGAAAATAAAAACAGCAGCAGCAACAACAACAACAACAACAATGAGTAATATCAAATAAATGAAAATAAACAAAATGTGACGGCGCTTAAAACATGCTCGCGCACATAGCAAAGCCGCACCGCAGATAGAGGCAGACATACAGACAGACGGACAGGCAGACACGGACCTAAAGTCAGCTGCAATCGTGCACATTTATTGGTAGTTAGTTGGGCAGCAAGACGAATGAATGTATGCATGTATGTATGTCGAATGGCCGCGTGTGGCAAGTGTAATTATATTAAAATACAATAACAACAACAACAACTGCAGAACTGAGTAATCAAAACAAAACGCACGCGACAAAAAAACAAATATGCATAATAAAAAAATAACTAAAATGCAAAACAAAAGCAACTAAGGACAGGCAATACAAGTGAAATAAATTCAAGAGCGCAAAAAATCCAACAATAACAACAATGTCGATTTCATCAAGCGCGCACAATCAAAACAAACATCAAAGATAACAGACACCCATGAACTACAACAACACAATCGCCACAATCAGCTGCCAGCCACCGAGCGAATGAATGAACGCCGAACTGACTTGCTGACTGACTAAGTGAATGGGGAAAAAGCGGAGACCAATTGAAATCTCCACTGCCGCGCCGCGCCGCGCCGATACCGAAAGCCGACAGCGCACAATCGACGGTCGAGTGGACGAACGTGTGCCATAAATTTTAATCACGTGAGCACAAACAAACTCACAGCAGCGCAGCCATTCGTCCGCGTCCTCGTCCAGGTGCCGCTGGTGCGTCAACGCTCAGCTGTCAGCCGCCAGGGAACTTAATATTTTTACACGTATGCGTGTGTGTGTATTTGTGCGGCGCCAGCGGACATAGGCGGAAGGAAGCAAAAAAAAGTAGCTGCAAAGTGCCAGCAGCAACCAAAAGAGGGAAATCACTGCCAACGCAAGGAAAAAACGACCCAACAAAAAAACGGAATAAGGAATATGAAACCCAACGACGACGAAAAAAGCACAATGCCGCTAGCTGAGGCGGCACCAGAGGCGTGCTGCGACTGAAAACGGCGAACGCGACCGGCAGCGGCAAACATCATTGGCAATTCACATAAAGTGATGACGGCGCTGACATTTGGCGTAAAAATCCAGCACGCAACCAAACACTAAAAGCCCAAGAAACGCCGGCACAAAGGACATGCAGAGCGCGAACGAACGACGTGGAGGTGGGGGAGGTTAATGACCCACAAAAGCTTAAAGCAGATGAAGGCAAAACAAAATTCAACCTCTTCTACTATGGGCAATGTACATATGTATGTAAAGTAGAGTAAAACAGAGTAAATATGTGCGTTTTAGTCGGCTTCTACCAATTTATGTATTTGTACTCCAATTTGCATCTCAGACAAGCAAATTTCAGTTTAAGCAACAACAATGACAGCGCGGACAGTACATTATTACTTTCATATGGCAAAGCTGCTAAAAGTAGACGGACTATCTAAATATAATAATATAAATTTATATAATATAAATTTTTAGTTGGAACATCAGCAGCTACTAAATGTCTAATCAATTACTTTAAGGCGTTCAAGAGCTACTGTGCGAATTAGGCAATTGACAGACAGATGAACGGACTGATAAATCCATTGTCTCGAAGAACCTGAGATGCCTTTTCTAGTTGTTAGAGAGTACTGGCCAAAGTGTTAAACAATAATACATCAATGCAAAATATAAAAAAGTAAATGACAGAAGTGATTTGGTAGAAACTGAAGCCGACTGACAGACAGATGAACGAGCACAGAAAATATGGCGCAATGTGAACGATATATAAAGACGTCCAAACCTTGTCGCGAAGCAGGCAGACAGACAGCCGGTGGTTGGCTGGTAACTGGCCGTGGCAACGGTCGACAGACTAAATGGCGCGGCACACATCAGTGAAGCAACAATTCAGAAATGCTAATGCACGAAGGCATTAATTCAAAAGCTGTAGGTGTGTGTGTGTGTGTACGAAAAAAATTTAAGGTCAATTGAAACGATGAGGTGAAGTGAGCTGAGCGAGCTGAGGCTGTTGGACTGAGTTGCGTTCGTATGAATTTAATTTGTATAAAACAACAACAACAAAGAGACAACGCGCTGTAGTTAAAGTAAGAGGTGGACAAAAATAAAATAAAATACCATTAAATTGCTTTAATGGATAAAGACCAAACGAATCAGGTGAACAAAGCAAGCAGCAGAGTATCAACAAATGTTAAATTTTCTTTTGCAAGTGAAATAATGAAAACAACAAAAAATTAGCAAACTGCTAAACAAACAAAAAAACAACAAAGAAAAACCCACAGCAGCTATGAAAGGTCAAACGCCTTGAAGGAATGTTGTCAACTTGCAGCAACAACAACAACACCAAACAGCTAGAACTGCCGAAAGTAAAAGACGTGGGAAGAAAGCCGGCCGCACTAGTGTGAAGCCAACGCAGAGCAATCATTATTACAGACATAGCGACAGTGAAAAAGCGGCGCCAACAACCGAGAAGCGGAAATCCATTGCCGGCAATGTGCTGCTGCAACTGCAACGGAAAGTAAAAGTTGCCAACACAAATACAAACAAACACACACACATACAAAATAAATTTCAAAATAAAAAATAAAAAAACAAGTTGAAAATCAGTAGGTAAGGCGCAGCCAAACAAACGCACAAACACGCGCCGCACTCAAAATAGTTGTTGCTGCCAGCCACGCTGCTGACTGCGCGAAATTCTTTTCCCATTTTTTTTGTTTTGCATTTTTTATCTCTTGTAAGTTTCTTTATGTTTTCAACGTGTTGTTGTTGTTGCCGTTTTTGTAAAGTATTCACAATGTTTACAGTCAGCCACTCATGCCAGGGCTTGCCTTGTCTGTCTGTCCGTCCCTCTGTCTTGCGCCGATACTACAAGTGGCAACAGCAGCAACAACAACAACAACAACAACAGTTGCGTATTATAACACTGCCAATAATAAAAAAACAAAAACTACAAACGCAACAACACACGTCAGGCACGAGACTGCATGTCGGCACAATTTGGCGTTTTTTTAATTTTTTTTCATGCTGCTTCTTCGTTCATTTTTGACACGGTCCACGTGCTCAGTTCTCTTTATTCTTCTTCTTTATAATTTGATTGTGCCGCTGCGCTTATCTTCCAGGCGGTCTTTTTCTTAGTGTGATTCCATATTGAAAGTTGTTAAACTGCAGCGAAACAAAAGTGTCAGTGTTGTGGTGACTTCTTAAATGAACTTCAAAAAGATTCGAAAAGACTCCAAGTGTTTAAAAATGTATTCGATAATGTAATAAAAACTGTTCTCTATCGTTTTGAGATATTTATGTTTTTCCACGTAATGTTGAAGACATTGTTTTCAACATTTGGTTTTAACTTGAGAATGATTGAATTTTAGGGCAACTCGAGTCTCAAGGTTAGGTTAGGTTAGGCAAGACAGAAGACAGCTAGATGGCCTCAACAAAGGCCCATTGTGATACCAGAAGAGACTGCAGACAAACCCCTGTCATCCTGTGTTCAGTGTAGGCTGAAACCAACCTGAGCGTCGAATGGATCTGACAAGGTCCTCCAGTGGCGTGACGCTACCTAGAAGCTTCGAGTTTGAAAAAAATAACATGCCGAGCCCAGAGACTTTCAACTTGATTTAGTCTTAGATACAAAACGACTCAATGATATAAAGAATTTTAATTTAAACTTGTAAATCTTTCTAATGATACCAAAAGTTCCGCTTTCAAAATCGCATTTGTAAACTTCCTCACTCACGAATTCTTGGCCCAAACTTGATACTTTAATAAAAACAATTTATAGGTCAATATTCAAACTTTTCGCTATCAATCCCGCATTCGTAAACTTTCTCATTTACAAAAAATTTCATCATTTCCTATGATGGTCTAATGTTAACAAAAAAAACTCCCAAACATTCACTAAGGACATCTCCTAAATTAAACAAGGACATTTCCTAAACCTTCTTCTAAGCTTCTTCTTTGCTAAACTTTTTAAAAGATTGCAATTAGTGTCTGAATTTCTAAAAAACGAGAACGGCAATCCAGAGACAAAAACTTGGGTTACTACTTAATTGATCAATTTGGTTATTTTAGTAGAATCGAAATTACGAGGCTTAAGCTTTGGGACTCTGCTCTTTTCACTCATTTAATTTGTGTTGTATAATCAATTACAACTTCCATTCAAATTGATACGAAAAGCAAACTTTTGTCCGAATTTCAGATTTATACTAAAAAATAATAAAAGTGACAAATTGTTGACAACATCCATCTAGTTTGCTTGAGTTGCTTTCATTTCAAGAAAACTATCAAAGACGCTGTGTGGCCAGTTAGCAATGAAGCAAAAACAACTCGCAACGTGTGGTTATAGCAATTTTTCTCGACAGTCGCCAATAAGAAAAACGACTCAAATGAAACTTATCAAACTGCACAAAACAGAGTTTGAACTAATCAAAGCAGAGTTGAGCGCCGTTTATTTGGCAACACGCGACAAGCAACAAGAATTGTATTTTCCCATTATTGCCGGCATTTACAAACTTGTTGACTTAGAACAACAAATAACAATAACAATAAAAGCGAAAATATGGCAGCAACAGTTGTTGCGGCAAACCCATTCATAGAGAAAATAGATACAGGGCGCAGCAATCATGACGACGGGCTGTTCGACCGACCAAAATTGGGTTAACGGGTCTGTGGAGCGCGAGATGTGAGCAAATGTGACACAGTGGCGAGGCGGCACAAGCTGGTGCCGTGCAATTGCGCTGACGTGTTGTCAATTGGCAGCGGCAACAGTCGCAAGAAGCGCAGATGCAAGCCATTTTTGTTTCGTTTTTCCCAAACTTGGTTTCCTTTGCGCAGCTGGCGGCTGCGCTGAATGAGAAATGCAGCACACGGCGTGTTCGTGGTTCGACAAACCGTGGTCCAGCAGCCGCTATTTTTACCGAATGGATGGTGAATGGTTGCCGGTTGACTGGGATGGTTTTGGTCTATTTGTGCTTTGTTCTTTTTTAACTTTATTGTTTGCTTTGCTGTTTCTTTTTTTTCTTTTGTTGCTTTATCTTTGTGCTCTTCCCGCTAATGTGTGCGCAATACAACACACACACATGCAGACATACACAAAGTGAGCCCAGTGGGCACAACCAGAGTAGGAGTAAAGGGGGTCGGAAGCAGCATGGCTACACTTTATTGTAAACGAAACAAAGATGTCTGTGTGTACGAATGTGTGTGTGTGGATTTTTGTGCGGCTGCTGCTGGCTACACATCCAACAACCTGCTCCCGCCCCCTTCCCCCACTCGCTCTTTTCCACTGCGCTATCGTCAGCGCCGCCAACACAGCCGTTACATTTTCGCTGCTGCTTTTTTTCTTTCGTTTTCTGTTTAATTTCTTTTTCCTAAACATTGAAAACTCGAACAACAACAACAATAAATAACAGCAGCAGCACCAACCAAAGCAACGACAACAACAACAACAACAAAACCAACATAAAACGCCGCCAAGTTGAATCAACTCGAGTCGAGTCGAGTGCCGCGGTGGTGTCATGGCATGGAATGGCGTGTCGTCGAATGCGGCGGCAAGTGGTGTGGTGCGGTGCTGTTGTGTCGCCGGTATGCGCTGTGTGGCATGAACCCATTCATCAATTGGGTCAATGTCAAGGTAATTTTTTAGTTCACTTCACTTGCGTTTCGTTCAATCTACATGAATGAATAAATGTATGAGTGATTCAGCGCAAAACAGCGAACGCGGTGACTACTATTTCGGGGCTGCAGTGCACGTCAATTAATTATGTATTTAATTTATTAACAGTTGAAAGCTTTTTCGAATGACTTTAAAAAAGAGTAAAGAAAAATATTACACTTGATAAGTTTAAAGACTTTAGGAAACATTCAAATTGTCGGCTATGATTTTCAAACTTATCGTCAACCAAATCTACCACAAACACAATCCAGCAAATGAAATGGTTTGACATTTAAATAGTTAAAATATTAAAATAATAATAATATTTTTCTTGTAATACACAAACTTAAACGTCGCCGTCATGGCACAGGATCTCTTTAAAAAATTCGAAAGGCTGTGCGCTGTGTCTCGTTCATTTGTCATCGAGTGCGATAAGGCAAATGTAACAGGCACGTTGCCGCCTGTGATGACTTCATAAAGAAATCCCCGGACAGCCATACACAACCGACGGCGCCAACACATGCCAAGTGCCGGCACTCGACACCATGAAGAATGGCCTAAATATCAATGCGGCAACAGCCACGCCAAACGCCAAACACCACACCAAGCCGCGTCATTGTGTGTGCGCGCGCGAATGTGGCCGCTGGCAGCTGGAAACGTGCCCGAATTAATGCACCCAAAACAATGTCCGTCCGTCCGACTGGCTGACTGGCTGCCCGACTGGCTGGCTGCACTTTCGATGTGCAAAAACATTAAAGGCGCTTCAAATTTTAGTCCAAAGATGAATCAAACCACAACTAACCGCACACGAGCCGTCACAACAAAAACAACGCAGTAACACTTGACACATGCCGAAATCAATGTGAGTGAAACGGCACGCAAGGTCGCGTTACCAAAACCGTGTTTGGCCCCATTTGGCGCCACCAAAATGGGCCGCAAGCAACACAACAACAACGACAACAACACACCCATAAATCGGCGCACTGGGTTCGAATGGCAGCGAAAGTTTGCCAGCAATGACCACCGACATCGATAGGCCGGCGCCGCTGCCTTCAATGTCGACGCCGTCGAGTACTTTCATTAACAACAACAAAAATGTAATGCGCCTACGAGACTTCAATTGCAATGGTGCTCGAGATGAGTGGTGTTGCAGTTGCGGTGCAACGGTGCAACAACTTGCCGCCGCACGCTTTCGATCTCGTTCTCGTTTCTGGTGCGGCACTCTGCACGCGCCTCTCCAAATTCCGCAATGAAAGCAAAAGCCGGAACAACACCAACACTGACGATGGTGCATTGCAAGCCGGCGAATAAGCCAGCGCCAACAACAAAAACAACTGTAAACAGCAATGCAACTACTAAACCAGCTAAGCAGCGCCAGCCATGCAGCAGACAGACAGATAGACATACAAACACAACAGACGTACGAACGGAGGAGGGAATCGAGCGTTGAGCGACCCACCGACTGGCTGGCCAACGAAAGCGAAAGCCAATTATTTAACGCATCAGCAACAACAACAACAACAAAAGTGCATGCCACATCGGGACAAGTGCCCACATAGGAGGCAGCAATACAGCATTGCGATTATGCAGCGGCAACAACAACAACAAACATTGACCAGCCAAGCAGCAGCCAGACATGTGCCGAGGCCACTGGTGTGCCGTCATCATCATCAACAACAACAACATCAGCCGCCTCATCGATGGATGACGCGCTGGAAGACGGTGCTGGGTAACACAAAAGCAGCCGCGGTCAATAGAAATTTGCTGCAGTGCAACAAAAACAACAACAACAGAAGCAGCTACAGCAACAAGTGCAACATTGGCGGCCGTTTAGCCAAATATGCGCCATACGAGCTGGGCAAAACAAACAATCGAACAAGCAACAACAACAAAATTGTGCGAGGCCAACAAAAACAACGGCCGAAATAGGCCAAACCCGAGACGGCAGCACTGAGCGCTGATGAATCAGCCAAATAGTCAACCAACAACAACAACAACAACAAACGGTCAGCGTCGCACATATGCACGACGTGTACATATTTGAGCGGCACAACAAGACTGTGCAACCGCCAAAACGAAGACCACCAGCTATAGCAACAACAACAACAACAATACTAATAAACACAGCAACGACAAGCAAGAACCGCAAACTGGCAACACACCGCTGCCAACGTAGCCGCCATCACGTCGCTCTGTTGATGCGCACGGAACAACGGCAGCGACGACGATGACGAGAACGACGTTGCGCTCGCCGGTTGGCAATGCAGCACAACACACACAATGTTGCATATGTCAGTCCGCATCAGCTTGCAAGCTGTGCGGCGCGTGTGGGTTAATTTGTGCGTGCGCTGTCGGCGACTTAGGCGTTGCAACACATTGCATTGTGTTTTTGTTGTTGTTGTTGCTGTTGCTGTTGGTGTGTTCATTAAAACGCCGGCTGGAAGTTTCAGTCAGCTGCCACACAGCTGATGATTTCGGCGTTAAATCAGGTTGCAAAACAGTCAAGTGGAAATTAATGAGAACGCAAGGCAGCAAGTAAATAGTGGTCCGTCGCAACGTGGGAACTGAGAGACGTGAGTGCAGTCCACATGAAAATGACGCAAACAGACACAGGAGAACTCAAGTGAATCGATTATGGCGGAATATAGCAGACATTATCGATTCGGAAGCACTGATTAGGGGAAATTTTTACATTCAATTATCGCAACAATAAGTTATCTAGCTGAAGGTCCTAGCAGCCAGTGCGTCCCACTTTCGGGTAGAAAATAATTGTATTATTTTTTCACATTTTAAATAAATAAATCAATAAAACAAATGCTACTACTGTAAAATAATTCTATAACAACAACCACGACAGTTGCATAAAAATTAAATGTTTCAACAATTCTTCAAGAATCATTACACAGGTCACAGTGTGAGTCTTCTTTCTACTCAAAATGTCAAGCAACAACAACACTAAACAGACACACGTTTCACAATCTCTTTTCATGTTTACCTTGTCCGCTGTTTTCGCCCACACTCGCTACTTTGTCTGCTTCTCACTTGTCTGACTGCTTCAAAGCCTAATTTCCTGTCAGCTTCAATTCAATTTAGCGCGCCAAAAATACGACCGACCCACACAATGCTGCCATGCCACAGCGCCCTTTGCCGCTCTTGCGCTGTCACTCCGCCAACACGGCACTGCACCGCTTATCGATGGCACACAACAAACATAACCTCAATACGTGTTTTGAATGCGCGCAAACACAACGCACACTACTCGACCGAGCATAAGGACAACACACAACGTCAGCCAGCCAGCAACGACGACGACACGCTGCGCAGTTGAAACAAAAAGCCTCGAAGCCTCCACACACACATCGACGGAGGCTAAGGGCCGGTCGCCAGCCGCGTAGCACAACAGCCGCAATAAAACGCAACGCGGCAATTACGTGCGTTGCGTGTCAATTTTGGGCAACTTTGCCGGCAAGCAGATTGCTCAAGTCGAGCAAGAGGGGCAATTCTGGCTAAAGACTGAATTGAACTGAAAATTAACGCTGCTCAAGCGTTGACGATGTCTTCCTGCGTGTCAGCGGCACAAAGCGAACGCGCGCAGAACTTTATTAAAACGATTTCTTGTGATTTGTCTATACTTCTTCTTGTGATTTGCGTGCAATGTGTTGCAGTTTTGGAGTGGGACAAGACGTACAACAGCACAGCAGAATGGATACTTCACACTGGAATGGGACAAAGTGAAGTAAAGCCGCCAATGGTTTCGCTCTTGGACAATGAGGCGCAAAGGTTGCGCTGTGCGTGCGGTTTGTGGCATGAAATGCCGGTAATTCGTAGTTCTGCACAGGTCAATTCTGCAAATGTTCTTGACTCCGCTGTCCAGTCTCCCACGCATTGCTGACGTGTTGAATTTTTAATACGTCTAAGTGCATGCCGGACTTTGGCCACTTCGGCCGACTATTGTCTGCGGTTGAAAGGCCTGGGTGTGGTTTTGCAATCGTTGTAGGTAGGAATTTAGTTCTTGCACAATCCACACGAAATGCGAAACCGAATCAAGTTTTTACGAATTGCTTTTTTTGCTGTCAAACTTTGAGCATTTGGCATGCAAATTGCCTGGTGTAAACACTGGCTAAGGGCGCACTGTTAATTCACCCTTTGCGGTGGGGGCCAACAGTTAAAGAAATTAAATTACATTTTCTGATGGCTTTTAGACGATTTCAAAAATGAATGAATGGAATTTTAAACTTGCTATGAATCGCAGGCACGTTGGTATTTTGTTGAGTAATTTTGCAGAATGGAAATCATTTTAGTCTAATAGACTTTCTATAGGTGCAACATTCTCTGGTAAGTGAGTTGAACTGGCATTTTTAATACTTAACAATGAGTTTTCAGAGTTCGGATCAACATTGAGAGTTCCAAAAGTTCTCCGTAGTTCCGGCAAATCCTGGAAAGTCTTTGCAACTTACTTAACTGAACCGGATTGGTAACGACCGCAGAACTTCATGCAGTGTATTCAAAACGTATCCAGAAGGAAGACCGAGAGGAACGAGAGAAATGACCAATGTGCCAATTAAAATTTTCAATTTCGCTTTATTTACATTTAGACGATGAACCCCAGAATGGCCAACAAACATACGACGAACGCGTCAACAACAGCGCACAAAAAACCAAACGAAAACAACGTCAACGTCAACAAAAATCGGCAGTCAACAACGATATTTCAGCCCAAAAGCAAATTGAATGCCAAAACAAATGTATTGCTGGCAATGCACTTCAAAGCAACAAAATAAAAACAAAAATCGAGAAAAAAACATGAAACGGGAAAAATTGCAATTTGTAGACAACACTATCGTCGCAATGGAATGGCGACCGTTGCGGGCAGCTCGACAAATTGCGGCCATACAAAGTCAATCGCAGACAAGCAACATCAGGCAGCAATAAAATATTAGCACAGGGAGGGGGAGGCGGCAAAGTATTTAAGCCGCATTCGAGCGGCAGACTGTCCGTCAGACGACTGCATTCAATTTGTGCGCACACCAGCGCCGCTGCCAATTACAACAACAGCAACACCAGCACCACAATGCAAAGCACGCGATTTAATGTTGCAACGCGAACGGGCGCCACACGTTCAAAACACAACAAAACAATTGCAATAAATACGCATGCGGAACGAGGCAAAGGGAACAGCGTGAATGCCGCAAACAGCGAAGCGCCAGACGCGAGCAGCGCCAACAAAACAAAATCATTTTCATGGAGTCTTGCGGCAGTTCCAATTTCATTTGCGGCTACAGCCAACAACAAAAGCAACAACGACGACAACGTGCATGTGCCGCGCTACATTTGCATTATGCACGAGGCGGCGCGGCAAAGCGACTGAACAGCCCCCACCACCCCCCCACGCTGTGTGCGGCGGGCGGGCGCCAGTCCACTTCGGGCGATTGCGGCCAAATTGGTTATTGGCGTTGCTGCTGTAATTGTTGTTGTTTTTTTCGTGTCGATGTTACTCGAATGACGCGACGTGCCGGCACAAGTGGCATTTGAAATTTGCTGCCTCCTGATGCGACTGAGCGACAACAGCAAACGGTGCCGGAGCGTGAGCCGTTGCTGGCCGATTGACGTGCACACAGATTAGCGAAATTCGGCGGCCATGTGGGAAGGTGTGTGTGTGTGCGTCGCGCCGAATGCCATTATTAAAAACAACAAAGCGTCGAAAATCGCGCGCATCATTTAATGTTTGCAACAATGCAATATTTTTGGAGTTTCTGACAACGGAATTAACGGCGGCAACGGCCAGTGGAAATTCATTAATTTCGCACCAGCAAAGTTCGCTTGGATTGTGGCATCAATGGGCGCACATTGACGCATTGCAAATACTTCCTCCACTCTCAGTCCTCTCGCTGGGAGGAGAGCAAAACAAGGCTGAGCGTTACGGTTCTGTTTGATAGAAATGCGCACAAAATTCATAACCTCAAAATTGCATACATGGAACGCACCTTTCTCCGTCCAGTGGCCAGTTTTGAAACATTGGGCTGATAATTTTTGCGTAGACGAATTTTGACATTAAACGAATTTCAATTTGCATTTTTATGAAATTTCGATTGAAAATTCGAAAATTTAGAGAATATGTTGGGGAAAACACCGAATGTACCGAATAGAGTTGCCTCCATGGGTTAACAAATTTTCGAAAATTCGATTACCTGATATACTTAAATAAAAGTGGGGTGCACATTCCATGCAAATTGCTTTGCATGAGGAACTCCCATTAAAGTTGTGCAACAAAAAAAACCCCAAGAAGTTAACACTTCCGCTACTCCAGGGTCACTGATGTCCCACGGCATGTTCAGTTGACGCTAAACACTAGAAAGACCGCGAGTTTTCCATGCCTACAAAGACTACATATCATCTCCGCTGATATTTCAAGAAATACACATCGGATTTGTTTAATTTTTCACAACATACATATAAAAAAATATATATAATTCTCCACGATAAAAAATAGAAGTCACCAAAGCAAACGTTGATAGAAACTAAAGAAAATACAGACATTTAAAAATTAAAAACCGTTTCTAGTGTTAAACTCATAATTTGTATTATAAACTGAAACAAAAAAAGGGAGTCCTAAAAGTCAAAAATAAGGTTTGTGCCAACGCGCTGCAAAAGTCGTAGTGAAGGAATTAAATGTATGGCGCACATGCAACCCTGGCCTCCAGTAACGTATCGAGCCCAGGTGGCAACGCGATTTTGTTCTGACCTTTTCGAATCGTGTATTATAGTCGGCAAGACGTGCCATATCGTTGCGCGTTCAAAAGCTGTTGTGCAAAATTGCTGGTTAGTAATATAGAAGTAAATCGATTTTCCTGGAGAACAAAGCCATTATTATTTTTGTATAGTGCATTGAAGCCTGAAAGATCTATTGTACCTATAGCACTCCTATAGTCCAGCTTCCGAAAGATACTTTAGACTATGACACATCTGACTGGTTAAGAGTGTCTGTCTGTTCAGGACTCTAGCAGATTTCGAAGCACTGATCAACATTCTTTGGACATTTCAAAAAAATATACTTGCATTCTAGCAGACATTACTTTAAGCACTTTTAAATGGAACTTCAGCTGGCTTCACTAAGAACCCAATAGGGTGAATGGATGACATTCTTCAACCTAAACCTCTAGATTTCATCAAGGTATCTGTTATAAGATAATACCCCCCAGATATTTCTTCGTGTATGCATAGGTGCAGGTCACTTTTCTAGTATCTGTCTTGCAGTTTCGATTTCAAACGATGCCTCCGATGCTGTGAGCTACCACTCAAATTACGCTTTTTGTCAAGTAATTCGAATATGAAGAATACTTCCTCTGCCACTGCCCGACTCTGTGGGAACGCCGACTCCAAGGGTGAAGATTCCAGACGGACCTGGCTAAAGCGGCAAGAGACTAAGATTTAAATTTCTCTGACCTCCTTCATTAAGAGGTCTAGTTTGCCTCAGATTGAGGTAGTTGGTTAACTCCAGAGGAATATACGAGCGGTTTACAATGGGCCACTTCGGCCACCGAGTGGAAGTGTGGTCTGTACTGCACAAAACCGTCTCTACCTAACCTAACCTAAGGAGCAACTTTTGCGCAGTTGTGAAGTAATAAGTTAATTTTTGTTGCACTTGTTTGAAATTTGGCTCCACACTTCTGCTTTCAAGTACCGAACTCGTTAAAATTCACTTTATCAATTTTTAAAATTTTAAATCCAACAAATCAAATCCCAATGATTGTCTTCTAAAAACAAGAACATTGCAAGTTATTGTTGTTAAAATTATTGTTAACGATATTTTAAATTGTTTTCCTTCAGCAGATTATTGACATATCGTTCGTATCAACGCTCGTTAGCTTCGAAATCATTTCGAAATAATCGAGAATGTGTAATTAAGGACTTAATAATGAAATTTCAATTAGTGCGCCGCCAGCGAGGTAAAACAACTCGCCGCCTGTACTCAATCACTCAATTACCTAAATTCCCTCCAAAGCCCCAACGCCCTCATCCTTCCCGTTCAACTTCAATCAATATGTGCAAAATTTCAGCAATGTATATGCGCCGCTTGTATTTTCGTTTTTGTTGTGTTCTACAACAAAACATTTTGTTGTTGCTGTTTTCGCTGCATGGGCTGTTGCTGCTGACTGCATGTCATTCGTCATTTTGCAATCTGAATTCGACGCAATGTTGAACTCTGCTCAACTGAACAATTTAATTTGTTCATTCATTCAAAATTTCGCGTTTTTGTTATTGTTTTTTGAGCGCTGTCGCACTTATTGTTTTTGACAGGCAAGCAACACTTTTCATAATATTACCGTGCAGATACGAACTTTGCGCCTCTTCCACACCCATCACACACACACACGCACACACCTATAAATTGTAGTTGTGCGTTTCGTGCGACCGCAGTGCGCTTTCATTATTTGTTCATGCATACAGCGTCGATAAAATAAAACAGGCCGAAACGAGATTCGTTTCAGGCCGATTGTTTGTTCGTCTGTCCGTTGGCGCATTCGGCCCATCCGCTGGATCGTTTCGTTGAGGGGGCGCAAAATTAATTACCTGATGTGGTGACGGTGACGCCTGCGACGGCTGTGGCGAGGGGCTGGGCGCGTGTCCTGGACTGCTGCTGGGCGGCGGACCGCCGTGCTGTGATTGATGCGGCGACGCTGGCGGATGAGGATGGCCACCGGGCCCAGGACTAGGTGCAGGCGATGAACCACCGGGCCAAGGTCGATTTGGTTCAGGATACTGCAAAACAACAACAACAAAAATACATAATATAAAATCATTGGATTGGCGCGGTTAGCGACTGGCTACTATAATTAATGAATATAAAATTTTAATTTAAACAAAAAAAAAATAGCACACAGCAACGCAAACAGTAATGGCAGTTTGTGCACTTTTCATACAAAAACAAAAAAAAATCATTTATATTTTATTTTATTTCGCTACAGTGCAGCTCGACATGGGCTCAGCAGCAAAAAAAAGCAACAACGGTGGCGGCAAAAAAAAGATGAAATTATTAAAACAAAACAACAACAAACAAATGCAGCAAAAGAATGGCGCAGGTAAATAAATTTAATTTTTTGCCACGCGTCCTACTGGTTTGCCAGTGCGTTGCTTCGCTTTTTGCGTCGCCGCCACCGCCGCACAGTGTTGCGAGTTCATATTGCGGAGTGACAAAAATAGAAGAAGTGGTCGTATATAAATGAAATTTGGTATACAGTTATTGTATGAGTAAAGAACTTACTGTGCAAAATTTCAATGAAATCGGACTAAAACTTCGACCACCTCCCATACAAACGGATTTGAAAAAACCTCATATTAACAATGAAAATTATCCTAGTTCATAAAAGCTGCATTCAAAATAGTTGTATTTTAATTTAAATTTATTTATAAATGTGTATATAGATAAAATGCGCTTTTTTCAAAAGTGATTGAATTTAAAATCTCGATAAATTTCTCCACAGCTGCTCAGAAGTTGCTCTTAGAGGGTTAAAATCTTAGACTGACCCCCAGTAATTTTTTCCTCCTGAATATTTCTTTCGAACATACCTACCCCCTATCTCCAACCTTTAATGAGGCTCCCATACAAAATCATCGTTTTTAAAAAGTGGGCTCCCGCTGCTCTCAGGTTGGTCCCAGACGTACCATATGTAAGACTGACCCCCATTTATTTTTCTTTCCGAATATTTTTTCTATACACATCTAACCGCTACATCCAACTCTTAAGGTGGCTGCCATACAAAACTAGTCATTTTCAATGGAACTGGCTCCACACATGTAAATGTAGTAAAGTAAACGAAGAAACATCGTATCTGGCAAAGTACTGAGCCGATTTGAATGATTTATTCAACAATCGTCAACATTCCTGAATGCCAAAAATACAAAATTAATTCAATTTAAAAAATTCACCACCAGAGGGCGCCTCCCATACAAGTGAAGTAGTAAGGTTGTCAACTTTTGGTTCTGTACGAAAAAAAATCACAATGTACTGTCGAAACTCCATTAACCCCTCTATTTCGAATATAATGGTAATCGTAATTGATTTTCCGAACATATCTTCAACAAATTTTTCCATCAGCAGCAGAGCATTATTTGACCGATTGCTATTGGCATTCAACCAAACTGTGAAAATATCGCGAATTTGCACTCAAGTCTTCACCGAAAAATGCCAATAACTTTCATTCGCGCAAATATGCGCAGCTAAAAATTGTACAGCATAATCTACATACTTGCCAAAACCAAATATCAAAAAATCTAAAAAGTGTTTTTTGACGTATTTTTTTAAATCGCTTTTAAAGTTCGAACTCACGTTTTATTCACTCGTTTTCTTTACTTAATTTTCATTATAACGGTACTGCTCAGAGGTGAGAGTGATCAGTAAAATTTTGGTCTTGCCAGTTCAAAATTAGGTGAAACTTACGACAATAGTAGCTTTTAGGGACCTGCTCATAATTTATTTTGAAATATTCAACCTCAAAGTCGAAGCAAAAATTTGCTGTTTGCACACAATTTTTTTCCAACGTTGGAAGAGCGTACTTTAGGAGCTCATAACTTCTATGTTATCCAATATTTTTTCATAAAACTTCGGATTTCTCTTTATTAAAGTATTTCCAACAAAACCTCGTACTCAGATTTTTGCGCTTATACAATTGCATTTTGGCATTTTTGTCACTACTCGCAACACTGTGCGCCGTTGCTGCTTGCCACATACGCATAAAAAATTCAAATTTGCTTCTCGTTGTTGTTTTAGTTGGGAAAAATGCTTCTATTTGTGCTTCAGTAGTTTCATTAATTTGCACTTTTTTATTGTATTTATATATGTATATGTTGTGTGTATGTATGTCTGAGTATAGTTTTTAACGTTTTTTGCGCAGGCATTTTGCCATTTTTAAATATTTTTTACAAACGCGTAATTTTATATGCGCTGGTTAGTAGTTGTCGAAATGCTGCTATGTGCATGCGTGAGTGTGTGTATGTGTAAGTGCGTGTGTCTGTATGAAATTCATGCCTTGCGGCCAAAATATATTTTTAGCAAAAAACCAAAAATAAAATACAATTTTAGTTATTTATTTATTCGATATATTGAAACCTCTGTGTGGTCATGTTCTGTGCCTATTTCGCCTGACTGCCATTCAAGCATTTCGCAATTAATTGCATTGCAGAATGCATTGTTGTTTTTATTTCAATTCAATGTAGTTTATTTTTGTACATTGCAAAAATTTAATAAATGTTTGTTAATATTTGTATTTTTTCGTACTTAAATGCGACCATCAATTTTGCTGGCAATGTTTTTTCCAGCCAAGTCATAAATTATGATTCGATGGTGAAGCGAATGCAGACAAAAATTTCAGGTGAAAATATTATCGAAACAATGTTGACAGTTTTTTTAAGCAGAATCAAAGGATAAGTGCAGCAGATCATATATGATACAAGCATTTAAAAATTGATTATCGCTGAGCCCAAAAAAAAATGAATTTTGTACTATAGAAAGATTATCGAACATCCACTGAAGTTAGATTAGGTGGCTGCCTTTGTATGAGACACAGTTAGGCTCGTTGTGATACCACAAATTCCACCCGTTTCGAACGTGTATGCAACATTGTTCTTCCACACACATTTCAAACTGATGGACGAAGAGGGGAGGAGATTTACAGATAAACGTCGAATCCGAACGGCAGTTGGTCGGTTGACTTCTTCCTCACACAAGTAATCAGCGAACACGGCTGCTTGAAATCCCTCCTCCATTGGCTTTGGACACGAAGCCCTTTGCGAACTATGCCATCTTAAAGCCCGAGATGACCTTTGCATGCCCCCGCTTTGACGGTCCTTGTTTTAAAGTTCATGTTATATAGGTCCAAACAATGGATTCAGATATTAGATGACTGTTTGATGATTGATTTCACACTTAATGAAAATACTTCAAATCAAACATAATTTGTCACTAATTTTTCAAAAGTCAAAATGTTACAGGGTCAACAATGGGTTGCGGTTGGTACAGCAAAAAAGGGGCCCATCTTCAAACTTAGTAAAAAGCACTTCAAATGAAATGTAATTTTACACATATTTTTTATATTTTGAAAACCAACATTTGATGAGATCAAAAATGGGTTCATTTTATATGGAGAAACAAATGTAATGTAACAAATGTAAATTTTTAGTATTTTAGGTAAATTTTAGTGTATATTTCAATTTCGGTCAAGTTTTTATTCTTTTAACTAAAATGTGAGCTTCACAAAAGAAACATGATTTATAAGTCGTTGACTTCAGACTTGGTGAATGTATTGCAAATCTGAAGTAATAAGTAAATAAAAATAAAAAAAATAAAACATTAACTAAACATCGGACGCGGTCAAAAATTGGTCAAGGGTTTGTATAAGAAGAGGTATGTTAAAAAAAGAAACCTTTTATTTTTCGCGAAAAAATATTTATTCATACGTTATCCTTTTCAAAGTAATTCTTCTCCATCGATGCAGTCGTTATCTCCTCAATCGTGGCAAATCTCTGTCGTTTGATGGGTCTTTTCAGTTTTACGAACAAGAAAAAGTCACAGTCAAGGCCAAGTACGGTGAGTACTGTGATTGAGGCCTGATTACGGTGTTATTATTTGCAAAACAAACAAAAAAAAACACCAACAAGCAGCAATATGTGAGCAATTAATCGATTCTTCGTTTTTTATGACATGAGTACCAACCATAAGTTTTATATTTTACTAACATAATTATTTTAGCATTCTGAATTTTGTGGTTTTTATAAGTATTGTAAATTAAAACGTTCATATTTGTCTTGAAATAATCTTACTTCTTTTTTAAATAAAACATGCGAGCACTACATTTTAAGAAAAAAAGAAATAAGTAGCATTAGAAATTGGGACGTTGAAGAATGTTTTTCTTGGGAAGGATCCGCAGCAGGAAAACCTTTCCAGTCTCCAACATCAATAAGCTGACTAAACAGCTTGTTTTGAAAAATGTAGGGTGTAAAAAATTACCAACAGTTGAACAATATCCCCTTGGCAACAATTAAAATTGGATCCCGTAGATCCGAAGCAGTGAATAGAGAATAAACAGATGAATGTCACCTTACAAGTTGAGTAGAAATGGATAGTGAACGTGACTATTGAGGTTTACTATTCATAACCTTTGCCAAACGACTGTTGAAATCGGTTACAAAAACAACTATCACCACTGCTCTACGGACAGAGACAATTGCTCAGATATGGTATATGACTTTATACATGAATACATGAAGACGGGATCTAAAGGGTTCATGAGGGGGCCTAATAAACAATTACTTTGCTACCATGTGCTGAGAATGCAGCCAGCTAAAACTGCCTCTGCTCTAACTATTAGATATTGATAAAACCGCAATTGGAGCTCCCGACTTTTACTATTAACAACTGACAATGCAGCCATCAAAAAAAATGTCTTTACTTGACTTATTTGTTAAATCAGTATTAAAATTTATAATCCTCTGACATGTCTATCAACACACTAATCATTGAGCCATGGTGGCCAAAATCGTTTATCATATTCAAAAAACTTCCTGATTCGTTGTACAAATGGAAACTTTAACTCGCACTGAAAACAGTGGCTGTGAGGCCTCTAAGTATGCAACAAACAACAAAAGGTCAATTGCTGCAACCATACTCGAATCAAATTCGGAAAATCGAAGCGGCCATAATTTGTTGTAATAAATTGCCAAGCAAACATGCGACGAACGAGTGTCAGCGTGTGGGCGGTTGGGGTAGGTTTGGGGTTAAATGAAAACATTGGATACAAAATGCGCACTTGCTGCAGTGCTGCGCCGACAAAAACAAAACAACAATGCCAGTAATAATAGCAAAATCTTATTTATGATAATGATGTGGCAACTGACATGCAGCAATTGCAGCACACGCACACAAATGCACACGAATCCGTGTCTGTGCGTGGCAACAACACACAGCGTTCAATTGCAATTGATGCGACAAATACAACAACTGCAGCGCTTGCAAACACACACATACACACACATGCACACGCACGCAAAGTGCATTCACGCCACAGCGAAGGGCGCTCATGCATCGACATTTGCACACAAGCGAGCAATTGCAGATGAGTTTGCGTTGCATGCAAATGTTGTTGCTGTTGTTGTTGTCGCTCTCCGCACATTTACATACATAATGCAAATGCTCAAATGGACAAGTGATGTAAAATGCTTTTTGTCCCAATATTAAATTGCACTGCCATGTTGTTGCTGCCGCTGCGATTGCTGCACATGTGCTGCTGGTGCGGCCTTTACATATGTGTGCATATAAATATGTATAGGCACAGTACATAATATACATACATTACATACATATGTGCGAACGCATGTATGTGGACCAACAACGCCCGAACGACATGGCCAGCAGTGGCCATGTGCGGGACGGACACGGGACGCATCGGCGCCGCTGGTGTTATGTAATGTGCACTTTGCTACATATGTATTTACCTGATGCTGTGAGTAGGCAGTTCGATGATTGGGCCCTGTCGCCGGCCCCGGCGGTGTGGGATACCGCTGCGGATACGGCGAGTATTGAGACGTGGCCGTACCCTGATTTGAAGATTGTGGCGGCGGTGGTGGCGGACCGCCAGGCTGCTGTTGGGGTGAACTTGGATAGGAACCTGAATTTTGACCATGCGTTGGCGGATAAGGTGATTGACCTCTGGAAGTATTTGTCTGAAAGAATCGAATAGAAATACAAATTCAATAAATTTGTTTTCGTGTTTAGAAATATTTGAACAACCAAATTGCATCTTTAATTAGATCAAAATTATTTTCGTAATTAGATGAGCAAAACATTAAGAATTATGTGGGGAGTTATTGAATCAACTTATTAGTTTATTAAAATTTAGTTTTGTCAGGTGCTTGTCGATTGAAATCCTTCCAATATACAAAGTAAACAAACAAAATATTCATTTGTACAAAATGTAATATTAACTAAAGAACATTTTTATAAAATTCAAATTAAACTAAAACTGACCAAGCCGAAGCGAAAGTCATTGCACTCGCTGCTCAATATGAACAACGAGCTAACTATCTGCAGTTGTTGGAACTAAAAATGAGGTTTGAAAATAAATTTTAATGACGTTAGACATTTTCCAATACGAAACATTTGTATACTGTTTAAAAAATAGTTTTAAAACAAGGTCGCCCCTCGTCCAGCGACCACAAGTTTTGCAACGCAAGGACATGACTTAGAAGTGGCTTTATGCCGAATTTGTAACCTATTATAAAAAGTTATATCCGATTATAAAAACCATACATGTTGAAAATATGCGATATGTATGAGATGCCATGCCTACTATACAGATATATGGTATCTATAGACAGTTACAGATATCAGAAAACAAAGATTTCAAACACTTCCCCATGAAAGCGACAATACTTGGGGCATGGGACCCATTGTATCTTAAAGCAAGAATTAATTCGATAAAAATCAATTATGGATTTTTTTTACAACTGATCAATTTCAATTTGGTCCTTAACTCACACACAGTATACAGTACACCAAATTTTGACACGTTTTGATATTTCTTCATAAATAGAAACAAAAAACATGACAAATATTTTGTCAAAGATTTTCTTTATTGCATTAACCCAACACCCCTTAAATCGTCCTCTGAAAAAAAGAGGCCGTCATTCTACATGGTTCACTTGAATAATTGAAAATATAGAAGCAGCATACATGTCAACCGACTTTTCTTTTCATTACATTGTGTAAAACGTTCATAGATGTAGAAAAAGATGGCCTCAAGCAATTTCATTTGTAAGACTATGTGACCGCCTGACCCAATGCTGAAGTATATGGCTTTCGTAATCTGATTGAGCTCCGTAAGCGAGTTTCCTTTGATGGTCTCCATCAACTGAAGCGACTTTCCCAGACGGAGCCCTATCAAGCCAACTTGGTGGCTTACATTTGAGGAGTTTGAAAGTTGGTCTCAAACAATTTCGTTTGTAAAATTATATTAGCGTCTTTTGAGTTATGGCCTACAGTTCTGTGAGTTTTCTCTGAAGGTCTCTATCGACTGAAAACGCCTTCGTCAGACGGGGCCATATTAGGTGAACTCAGGTGGCTGACATTTGAGAAGTCTGTTTTGAAGTTGGTTCCAAGCTCGTAAATCTATGTATGTCAGCGCCTGGCCAAATGTTTCATGTATGAGTGAGTTTTCTTAAACGGACTCCATGGACTCAAACAATGCCTTCCTCAGACGGACTGTAGTACTCGGATTTTGGTCAAAATTAAAAAAAAACACTCAGAAGTATGATTAGTAACACAAATTGAACAATTTAATACACTAAAATACAAATGAGGCTCAAATTCCATGAAGTAATTCATTACAAGGCTATCAACTTATAGGAGAACAAACTATGACGATACCCAGCGAGTTTTAAAAACGATAATTTTCGAATACCTTTAAAACAGAATACTCGTATTTGCATGAGTCTATTTGTGTGTGAAATAAGGTAGATAGGTGAAGAGGCAGCTCCAACCGTTGACGACTAGAGACTCATCACATAGGCTAGTTAAGCCCGTTGTGGTACTACAGGACTCAGTCCTAATAGAAGTCAAACCCACTCACTCGACTACACTACTCATCTCGACAACTTCTACAGAAGTCATTTTGCAGGTGGCCTAGACCTTTTCTCATAGCATGCGAGCCAAGAATAGAGCGTCCGGTGAAAACTCCGACCACCGCGCTGAGCTCGCATCTATTTAGACTAAGCAGCCTCGTGTCCAATTTTCGTCCTAGAAACAGCCCTGTCACTGTTTGCCGTGTTAGACACCTCCTATATCGATAGCTTAAGAGAACTTAGTGGAGTACGTAATTCTTAGTAGAGTACCTAATTTCTCTTCTTGGATTTTAGTTGTGCCATTTCTGACCAATTCATCTGACTTGTTGTTCGCCGGGATGTTACTATGACCGGGCATCCAATTCAGGTGAATGTTATACTGTTAAGCCATCTTGTCGAGAAAATTGCAACAGCTTGTCACAGTCTTTGATGTTAGTAGGTGAGATCCCAGGGCCCTGATCGCCGCTTCACTGTCGGAGAGAATCGCAATGTCTGGTGCAGACATGTTGTCTCTTTGAGCAAGTTCCGGACTGTTTCAATAGCTGACACCTCAGCCTGAAATACACTGCAGTGACTTGGAAGTCTGAATGAGTGTTGAAAACCTAATACCTCCGAGAATGCTCCTCCGTCCACTCCATCGTGTAGATTGAGATTAATAAAAAAACATTAAAATCTATCATTTCCAGGCTTTTCTTCTTGGTAAAGGAGTACACAATCAAGTTTAGATTATTTTCCTTTGAATTTTTCAATTACATGTTTCGTCGTTACTTTCAACGAGTACTCGCATCAACAAGCCACTAACAGTTCGCAATTCGAATTTCATTAATTTAATGTGAGACGACATAGCCTTTGTGTAGTTGTGTGAAATATAATGGTTACAAAAACGCACACGACCAGCAGACGCTTTGAATACAGACAGACAACATGTTGTGCAACGCATGTATGGAAAATGGCAAATAAGTGAATTCCTTGCAAAGCGGCAAAATCAAACTCGAAGAAAAGGAGAAATGGAATATCTCTAGAAGAAGAAAACGTCGTACTTGAATGTCATTCAAGTATGACACAGCAGTGTGGCACATAAAAGCGTAATTAAATCGGAGAAATGTTGATGAGCACACAATATGTACAACAACAACAACAACAGTAATGAGCCCAAGAACCACCCAGCGCCATCGAAAACATTCATCAAACACCTGCCCGACTGGCTTGGCTGTCACAACGGCAATCTTGCCTCCCACACGCCCATAAACCACCCACAGAGCGAGCGACGAACGACGATAGGCAGCGAAACGGAACGCAGCGTCTCGCAGAAGGGGTCTCCCGAGAATGAAATACGCTCGACAACATTCTATCGATTGGAAAATAACGACAACAGAATTTATTTCGCTGCAAACAATTAAAATCAGATTAATGCAAAGAGCGGCGACGGACACAAAGCAACGGCATTAAGATACGAGCAGCTCAGCGTCAGCGTACGCGCGTACGTACTTACGCCACGGGGCACGTAGCGCATTGCACGTACGCGGAGAAATAAAACCGAGAGGGCGAGAGAGAGAAAAGAATCAAAACGATTATGCAACAAAAATTACGAAAGGAAATACAGGGGACGAAGCGGCGGCCAGAAACACAATCAAAATAATGATGAATATGAGAAAAATATAAGCCGGCAAATAGGTATGCGGCATGTGGCGTGCCACACAGCCGCGCAGACACATTTCACGCACTCGAAGAAGCAAATCAAAAACAGAACCAGAACATGGCGTGGCTCGTGCACGACCCGCTGCCGCCAAATGTGCCGCACGGCATATGCAATAACAAGAACAACAACAACAACAAACGAAAACATGCATCCCAATGAGATTTATGAATAAAATGGGGAAAACCCTCTCGGTGGCAGTAGCAGTGGTAGCAGAAGCTGAAGCCGAAAGCCGCCGGCAATCAGCCAACACCGCAAGGCAACCGACAACCAAAGAGCCAAGGCGAAAACAACAACAGTAACATCAATAACCGAAACGTTGATAGCGACGGCGACGGCAACAGCAACAGCGACGACCCAGCCAACTTGACTAACAGCCAACGCAACCTTTGTGCGTCCGTCGCATCACTTAAACGCCACGTTAAGTGCACAAATGCACACACACACACACACACACACACACAAATGAAGCGTGACGGCAACAGCAACACCCATGGCCGTATGGCACCGTCAACAACAGCATCGCTCGCTACGAAACAACATTCTACAACGAGGAGGAAAGCACGAAAAAAATTAGCACAACACAGGACACCCACAAAAAATCTAAGACCAACGAAATATGAAAACAACAATAACAACGAAGGCAAAAAAACACGTACACGAATATTCGTAACGAAATGAAATGAAAATAAAAAACGAAAAGGGCTTTTCCCTGCGTTGGCATTACTGTCATTACCGTTACGAGGCGGCAACTTCCACTTTAGCTGGCTCGACGTACGTTACTTTCCTCGTTGTGTGAGTGGGCTATTTTTTTTTTGGTTGTTACTTTTTTTCTGTTTGTCTTCGTTGCCTTTTTTGCTCTCGATTAATGCATACAAAAAGGGTCAAATAAAAGAAAAATATGCAGAATCTACGGCGCGACTGCCGCAAGCTCATATAGCATCGACGAACGGCAGAACGAGCTGTTAGGCGGGCGAAGGCAATGCTACCACCACCACACCACCACCACCCTGTCAGTCAAAGCAACAACAACAAACATTCCAAAATGAAACGAAACGAACACCGAGAACGAACAGCAGCGGCCGTGCACCAGGCACCGAACACCGAACACTTTGTCGGCATACACGAGGCATCGCAACAACATTCAACCTCAACAACAACAATAATGAGCCATCAAAACGCCAAGCGAGCAACATCGGGCGCTGTGCTCCTTTGCGCTCGTTGTCGTCGCTCGTCGTCGTTGAATATACCTATGTGTACATAAATTCGTATATATAATTTTAATCGATTTTCCACATCCAATTCTCGAAATGTACATATTCAATGAGTTTCATGCACCTGCCGCTCGAAAGCGCCTCCCGTGCCGCCCACTGCGTGTTGATCCTTTCGTCCCGCACCCTACATACGCCGACACGCTGCACCTCTTCCGCTGTGTCCTCGCCCACTGGCTGTCAAACCCCAATTACGCGTGCGTGTGTGTGTGTGTGTGTGAGTGCGAGGCCTTCGTCGGTATGGCACGTCAGTCAGCCAGCCCAACCGGCAGGTGAATGGTATGCGGCACCGTCTGCCCACGGACATGGACGAGCCTGGTGGAAAACTTTGTCTCTGCTGGCTGCAGCCGTTCGTGTGTTTATGGACCCAACGGTATGGCGAAGATACACAAAGCGCACAGTAAATCGATTTCGGTTGGCAGCAGGCGGTAAGCGATACGAAGAAAAACAGCTGACTGCAACGCGGCGGTGGGGTGGGCCGAGCCGTTGCCAGCGCTCAGACATTTTCTCCCATTCGAATGTAATTAAGGAAAAGGATTAGTATTGAAGGATTTTCTGGAAATGTGCATGGCAGTAGGTAGACGAAGACCCACGCCGACGACCAACATAAAACTAATTGAAAATGTGGGAATGTGAAAATGCTGTTCTAATTAAAATGAATGAAGCAAACAGGCGAGTAATGCGGTTGACGCGTCAAGGAACCGAAACCCTTGCAAGATTTCTTCTGCAAAACAGGCAATTAAGTGATAGCAAGTTAAGAGCTATGAAGAAATCTACTATCTACTAAAAACTGGAGCGACATCCCTATGGCAGGCTGAGGTCGAACAAAGAATTTACGGCGAAATTACTACCCTGAAAAGAATTGTTTCCAATATTTGTGTGTTACTTGAGTAGGGATTCGAACCAACAATTCTCTGGCTCATTGTTCAACGCATCAACCATTCAACCAAGGCAACCTTGGAATACCTTTCTAGCCACCGAATTCCTAACTTTAGGTGAGTTTGATTCTCTTGCAACTGATAAGTTCCTAACAGAGATAAGCTGAGAAAGTGACTGAATAATGTCCAAACCAAGCACCTTCGGAAGTAAAGTAGTAGAAGATTATTGTCGCTTTGTACGATCGAATAGTAGTACTCACACTCTCGAGTCACAACCAAATTATGACTCTACAGTTCGAGATTGTTTTTAAGCCCTTCGAAAAGCACAGAAAACCCATTCACATTTTAGAATCGATTCTAACCACCAACACACTTTGAATCGCATACAATAACTATTTACATTTTGGAATTGATTCTGAGTACCAAACCACTCACTAAGTAATCGTATTTTAGGGTCAACAAATCCTAGCACAAGGCCGCATTTCAAAATCGATTCTTAGCTTTAACCCACTCCGTGTCAGAGATCCTTACTAATCATATTTTATAGTCGATTCTCTGCAACACACTTCGAGTCACAGGTCTAATAATCCTAGTACCTAGCTATCCAAATTTTAGAATTGACACTGACTAGTTGTAAATTATAATCATCCCCATCATAGAATCGATTCAGAGCCTGAGCTCACTTTGACTGGAACATTCTAACTAACCGCATTTTGAGTTTGATTCATAGTAACAACACTTCGAGTCACAACTCCCACTGTCTGTATTTTATGATCGATTTAGGTAAAAAGTCCTAACTAAATGCATTTTGGGATCAATTCGTAGTATGTGCATAGACCACATCGAAACGTGTGTACGAGTATATAACATCGGTCCATATTTTAATAAATAATTGTATAGCTTCTTTCTGAAGTCGCAGTTGGAACATGCATTTATAGTTTGAAATCTTTGTTATCAAGTGTTCAGCATGAAAGCCTTAACCTTCAATTGCCGATTATTTCCTACACTTTTAGCATGTATCTAATTAATTATTGACAATGGTCTCCATTATTTTCCCTTTTCATATAATTTGCAGTTTCATTGATTGCCCTTCTTTATTGGAGCTTGTAAGATGCAACAAGTATCCTTCAATGGCATAGTTCGCTCTCTATCAGTGCTGTTTTCTCTCGACATGCACTCAAGTCACCTGTATTTGAATAACTTCACTTCGTTAGTCCCTAATCTGTAAGATTTCTTGCTATAGACTTTAATAAATAAATGCATTGAAATAAATATCCCACCACCCCTCCAGATGACAATATTAATAATACACTAGGCATCCCTCTCGCTACATGTAAACTCAAAATACGCTCTTCTTTCCTCGACATAGCCAAAAAGCGATGGCAGGAGGAGAGCACTTGCTCAATCACAAAACAACTATGGCCCACTTTAAACCCCGGGCGCACTAGAACTCTTGTCTCGCTTAGCAGACAACACATCAGTACGATCGTCTCGATTCTTACGGGACATTGTATATTTGGTCGTCATGCCTACAGGCTAGGTCTTGACAGTCGGGACTTTTGCCGAAGCTGTCTAATCGAGGAGGAGGAAGAATCCATTAGTCACCTTATCTGTCACTGCCCGGCTCTCTCTATACGAAGGTGGAAAGCCTTGGGCTCTACTTTCTTCGACAACCTGGATGACCTTAGATCAGTCAATATTAGGGACTTGGTAGGTTTTATCCACAAAACTAAATGGCTTGTATAGGCACTTAACTTGCAGTTAGTCAGATCACTTCCCCCTTGTGGTATCACAATGGGCCCTTTTCGTGGCCTAAGTGTGTCTTTCGGCAAGTCCCGTGCCTAGGCAGCCACTTTAACCTAACCTAACCTAAATATCCCAAATATTCGAGTACGCAAAAAATAGTTTGAACAATCACAACCAAATATTGAACCTCAATCGGAACGCTACAAATCTGCAGTACTAAAGTACTCAATGTCAACACTAATTTCAGTTTTTAGCGAAATCACCAACAGAATTCATGTCTGACAGACACACATTACTTAATCCATTATTCTGAACGCGGTAATAAAGCTCTCACTGATTTGCAAGCTGCCCGAAACAAGTGTCAGATAACCTACACCTCAGTCGCAGATAGCACTCAAGGCGGTATTTCATAGTTTGATTTCAATTTGGCAACTTTGTGCGCACTGTAGACTGAACTCAGCTGAAATGGTCAACCATTGAGCGCAAATCGATAGCGCGTAACATCGAATGCCAGTAGCAGACACAACTCAAGTGGAGGACCTCGCATTCTACAGCGCACAACTAGCCGAACTCTAACATTAAACTTTGTCTTGCATTCCCCAAGAACAACAACGATTCAACCAACCGGCCAAGCGACTCGGCGATTGTCGCACATGAAGCTCAACCAAAATGAACCCTACCCAAATGGCAAACAAACCAAGCAGCGCTTATGCGAAGCAAAATACAAAAAAAAACGCTTAAAAAAACTACGTTTGTGCCATTAATGAAAGCATTTTCATTTTTACCCTTGGCACGGCCAGATACGATACGATACGCTCGCTCCGAGTCGAGTCGCGTCAAGTGGAGACAAAGTAAGGCAGACGGCCAGCGCACAGCGACGAGTCAAGGCGAATTCTAAGTTGGATCGCAAATGATGTGCGCGCCCGTATTCTCGTCTTCATCCCTCTGCTCAGACGAAAACTCGACCGTACGCAACGCTGTAACATTTTATAAAACAGCTTTAGCAAAGGGAACTTTTACAACGATGTTGCTGCTCGCTCGAGATGATGATGACGACGACGATGATGACAATGTCGACAACGAGGATAAGGAAAGACAACAACAAACAACACACACACGCGCACAGCACAGCTTAGTTCAGCTCGGGACAGAGTAGCGTAGAGCAGAAACCAGTGCGAAATACGAAGGCAAGTAAAATGTGGCAATAAATCTAATGGAAGGCTCAGCAGCAGCAACGAGCACCAAGAACTGAAAGCAGCATAGCAGACGATGACGACGACAACGACGATGACTACAACAACGCAACGGGTCGAGGACACACGGGTCGAGGTAATGTAAGCGAGGGAAGATTGCGAGGATAGAAATCAAAAGCAGCAGTGCGGCAGGCAGTCAGGCAGCCAGGCAACTCGTGTTCATGTGCGCGGCAAGGACTGAAACAAGGGTCGGCTACGGTCGCACAAGCCATTGTCAGTCATACGCTGGCTGGGTCTGTCCTGGCGGGCGGGCGGATCGGCAACGGCAAGCGGATTGCTGTCGACTCTGGCACACTGAATCAGAGAATCTGTGGAAATGCATGGAATGCGGATAAGCTGAATAAACGTTGGCGAAACGAAAGTAAGGAACCGACCGACCGAACAACCAACCAATCGACCAACGAACGAAGGCACCAACGAAGTGGCTACGAAAAGCCGGCACTATACGTACGTGGAATAAAATAAACGAGCAAACGAACGAAGCGAACAGAATGCTGGATATAAATTGCCGCGCGCACACACGTACACACGAACACGAGAATGGAATTCACCCGTATCCATGCTGGGCCCGGCCGGGCCGACACATGGCGCGGGCATGGGATAAACGCGCCGGCCGGACGCGCAGAGGGACGAAGCGACAGGCAAATGGATGGATGGTGGATACGGCATGGATAGGTAAGGGTATGGTTGCGCTGTGTACGCTCGTCGTTCGCTCGTGCATTCGGTATGGCGCGGCACGGCACGGTATGGTGAGTTTATAATTTCATGATAAAAGGGAATCGTCGTCAGGCAAACAGGCAATGCACACGGATACCGAGACCGACCGACCGAGCACACCAGCAGTGAGTAATTCATGGATACACTCAGGAAAACACACTCCCCGATTGTCGCCATGCACATATTTCATTATTATCGGCATTTATCGGGTGAAAAGGAATTGTTCTCTTGTACAACGTGAAGTGGAAACGTGAAAATATGCAGCATCAATTTTATAAGCAAATATTTATAAGACAAAATAGTAAATTGTGCATTGGATGAGGTTTAAGTACAAATTCGGTTCGGTTAGTACTAAACAGTGAAATGAGATTTTCATTTCACTTTCCTGTAGAAAGGTTTCCTAGCTTTCAGAGTACAAAGTCAATGTAAAATTCGTTCCAAATAAAAGTTGCTCATGCAACAAAAGTTATGCTCAAAATGTGTAATAAAGAGCGGTTTGACAACGATTTATACATCAGAATGTAGTCTTCCGTGGAAACAAAGACGAACCTAACCATTTCAGCGAGCGAGGTTAGGTGAGACAGGCAGACTTCTGAGGCTCATTTAATGCCCGAAGAGAGTAGCCAACCCACTTCTATCCAGTGCTGAGTAGTAACTGAAATCATTGAACTTCGAATGAATCTGACGATGTTCACAGATGGCAGCAATAGAATACTTTTCATATTTTTCTATTGTTGCTCAAAATACTCACGACCTTTGTGGAATCTATTAAAATTAGTGAACCAGGGTTAAACTTGAGAGAAGCTGCAGTTTTGGGTTTTTCATAAGTGAATTTTCCACTTCCCATCTCAACTAACAGCCGACGAAAGAAACAATTTTTCTATTGGGCCTTAATTGAGTCCCGAGTTAGGTTAATCCAGGTTATGGTGGCTGCCTCTGTAAGAGACCAACTCGGGGGTCTATTGTGAGGCCCATTGTGATACCAGGTATTTCACCCATTTTTAACATTTGTATGCAACACTGTTTTTTCCAACATATGTTATAACACCCATTTCAAGCGGATGGAGAAAGGGCGGAGGGGACCTACAGGTTAATGCCGAATCCGAACGACGGTTGTTTTTTCTTTCGCACTTGGAAGTTTTGCCATTGTCTGCAAAGAACGCACTTATCTTGTAATTCTCATCCGCTTCATGTGGAAAACGATAGCAATAGATGAGTGTTTCACCAGCCCGAGCTAAGAATCGAACCTAAAACCTCGGTATGAGAAGCCAGCGCGCTACACGATCCGAGTCCCGAGTTACTTGAATACAAGAGAAAACTTAAAAATTAAAACAAGTTCGAAACATAAAAAAACTTGTTTGACAAGGACATCTTCATGCCAACTTTGCAAAAGTATCAATGATGGAGGTGAAAGAAATCTCTACGCCCGAAGTTCCTAGATGAGTTATGATTTGAGGCCACGAACCAAATTTGACACATTAACACTAACACTAAACCACACCGGTCGTTTAACAATAATAACTACTTTTTGTTACACAAAAGGATTCAAAAACCTTCCATGGCATAATAAATAATAGACCCTTGTTCCAAATAAGATGTATTTTCTTGCAGTGTAAGCTGTGCCTGGCAGGCTGACTTGAAGGCTGACAAGCATCCCAGGCAGTCGAGCAACAGCAACACAGGAAAAAAACATTCATAGAATTATGTTCGGCGCAGGATTGAAATTAGTTTTCCCTCTGTGCAAAGTAGATAGAATGTCGAATATACTCGACTCTCGTACGCGTCGTACACACGATTATACTGCACTGCACTGTGCTGTGCTGTTGCCGGCAAAATTACTGGTTATGGTTTTATTTTTGGGATCGGCAGCGGCAGCCACGGGGAATGCGGCATAGCGCCGTAGAAACGCAGGAAGGACGCATGGATGAAGAGAGAGAGAACACCAAATGGTAGTTTTCTGACAAAGTACCACGTTGTATTAATAGAGCAACACTAACAACGTCGCGGCGCTGTGGTGCCAACCAGCCAGCAGGCAGCGGCCAGGCCATCGCCGATGCCGGGCGGAAAGCAAGATTGTGCCGCGGCACGGTGGATGTGTAATGGAAATGGAAGTGTGGTTGTGAATGTGAGCGAAAACGTGCCGGCAAAGTGTCATGTCAGTGCGGCCGGACAGCAGCGGGGTAGCGGAGCAAAATAAAAAGTTTCGTTTGATGTTTACGTAAAAATGTCGATTTAGTAAGGTTTCCACTTTTTATTATGTTGACGTTACGTTCGTCGTTGTCGCAAATGCTGTTGTTGTTACTGTTTTTGACGACGACGATGATGACGTTGTGTCGATGCGTTCTGGTGCCGGTATCTGTTGCCATTGCCGGCAAGGGCGCTAATGCGGCCAACAACCACGACAACGCCAAACGCAACAATGACGACGCGATTGTGTAAGTCTGTGTCTGTGTGTGTGCGTATGCGTGTGCGTGCTTTATGAATGGCATCCGAACTTAATTGTTCCTTATTAATTAGAATGTTGCAGTGTAATGCTGATTTTCATTTATTACGAAAAAAACAACAAATATTTCACACACACACACACACACATATTTGTACGTATCCCACGCATTTTGTTGGCATTTCAGAATTTCAATTTATTTTACAATCTTATTGAATTTTCGTGTTTAAATTGAAATATTTTTTAATGAATGTTCTGCATAATTCATTCAATTCGATATTTAAGTGCAGAGCAGTGTCGCAGTGTGTGTGTTCATACGGATGTATGTTGACTTGAACGTATGTGTTTGTGTACATTCATACATGCAAATTTACATACATACAAATGTATGTACAAAGATGAAACTAAGCAATTCGATACTCGATGCGGCGCCTGTGACTGAACGAAGCATCCTTGCCACATCGTTTGGTTTCGCACAACGCGTACACATCTCACGTTTCTCAATTAAATAAAATGTTCTCATTAAAACCGATTTTCATTTTGCAGAAATTTGATTAATTTGAGTCATGTCCCAGTAGTCAAAACAATAGTATTGCGTCTACCATGCAAGTGCGACTACGCAATGTGTTGGATCTCCAATGTATGGCCAAAGGGCAGTTTTCTTATTTGTCTACCGGAAGTTGCAATGTAATTTGCTGTATTATTTGCACAAGAAATTCATAAAGAAATTGCACCATTTTTATCGAAAATGTCTTGCATTGCTTTTGCTTAAAGCCCAATGGACAGAAACATCTTCCTCACTAAATGAAAATATGTGTGTTACAGATATTTTCAGTTTGACTTGCAATTAAAGTCAATTAAGTTCGAAATTTATAACAATGGATGAATCTTGACGAGTGGCTTGATTCGACTTGAAACCATATTTTGCACCAGCAATTTTTGTATTTGGGGGAAGTTTCAGCCCCCAAGCGCCCTCATGTGTACACCATTGGTATTGACAATATGCGGTTTTAACAAGACTGCGCCACAAGTTGCACAACACGACCCATTTTGGCTCTATTTCAAGAAAAGTTCCTGGTTTTCAACAGTGACAGACAGTGTTGGACTTTTTCGTACAATCTTCTCATTCTTGATAAAGTACATTCAGGTCTCTTTGTGATCTGCTAAGATTCGTTTGCGTTCAGGAAATTTGCAGGAGAACGAGAAGCACCTGCACTTTCTTAGTTATCCACTCTTCCCTCTGCTGTCATCCTGTTTCAGAATCTAAAACTACAATGGGCTACTAAGTGAGTGCATGAGGAAGGGACCTTCCATAAGTTATTTTTTCAGCTTTTCCCACATCTATCGAAGTATCTATCTATTTTCAACATTTCATTACTTTCAACATTTCATTACATTCAACAGCATTCATTACATTTTCCATGGCCCAAATACCGGCCGGAATGCGCCAACAAGTCATTGAAAATTTCAAAAGGAATCAACTTTACAAAGTCTGTGATTTGTAATCCATGCTACAGTTGTATTCTATTCATAATTATGATCCCAATAATGATAAAATTTTTTCAAAATCTAACCCTCAAATGTGTTTTACTTAATAACAAAGTGGACTCAATTCGACAAAGTCTGTTAATGCACTAAATCGCTTCCGTTATGTGAGTTCCACACCAGTAAAGCTGGCCGAACGTAAGCTACGTTAAAAGAGAAATTTAACCGAATAATATAGAAAATCCACATTCAAAATTTTTATAGGAATAAGAACCAAGTGGGATAGTAAAGAAAATGTTATCTGCGCATTAAATCGGTCTTTCAAACATTTCCTTTATGCCATAAACGCATTGCTGAAACAAACGAAGGACTTTAGGCATAATTTGTATGATTGCACACTTTGTACTTATAAGTCTTCTTTATCCAATATATAACTTTTTTGCTTGTTTACTTCTCTAGAAAGCAGAGACCATCAATAAGACTTTTCTTGCCGGAGAAGATACAAGCGTAGCAAAGATGCCGAAAGGAAGGTTTTACGGAAGTGGTTGTTATATTTAGGTAAGTTAGCAGTTTCGCCCATATTCAAGAAAGTGTTGCTCATTCACCATTGAGGCGAAGACCTTCACGGTATGAGATGGCGCCTCCAACTGGCAGACTTTTCTTATTATTCAGTTTTCATCACACGTCACTAGTCTTCGCAAGAATGAGTTAATACGGTTTATTTTCAAGAATGGACAAATATTTCAAGCCATCACAACATATTTCCTGGAGTCATTTTGACTTTTAAACCCAAATTCCTGCTTTGAGGTATATTTAAAAGCGTATATAAAATTCTCTTGTAGAAAACTGAATATTGAAGCTTACTCCAGCCAATTAACAGAAATGAACTTATTATTAGGGGTATTCACACCGATATCGTTACTTTGTTAGTTCGAGACTCGGTAGCTATGTTCGATTCCTTTACCGAGTATCGAATTAGCAAAGAAACGAGCTCGGTGTGAATACCCTTAATATAAAAGATTTTATTTTTTTTTAACCAACAACAATAAATCTCACCTAACCCAAATCTATCTGACTGGTCACTGCTCGTTAGGATATCATCTCATCAAACAAGAACCAGAAACTTTCATACATGTTCTCTGTGATTGCCCTCAGCAGAAAAAGAGTTCTCCAGCTATGGGCGACAACTTTAGCCTCGAAAAATATCTGAAATCTAGAACCCCAAAGAGTGCTCATTCTTAAAAGAAAAAACCATCTCAACTTAGAGGGTAAAATTAAGGTTTACATGGTCGCGGTGCTTTATAGCCTTAAACAATAATAATAAGGAAATAATAATAATAAAATATTTCATGAACTCTCCCCGTTCCTCGTCAAACCTCTAATTTCCACCTCACATCCCATACAATATTTTCAAATAAAAATTGTCTAATTTGAGGAATTAGACAAGAAAAGCAAATCACTTTCAGCAACGAAAGACAAGAAAAAACCATTTGAGATATAAAATTGCAAATGTGAGATGTTCTTTTTTTATTAAAGAATTGCATGAAGTTTTGCTCACAGCAATGAGCAGATTTAAACAGAGCAGTAAAACCGAAACGATAATAATCTTCTTACAATCTAGCGCACACTTCACAGCCGCACATAAAAGTTTAGAATTAGCAACAACAACAACAACAACATGAGGATATATCACAACAAAACAAAAACACAAAGTGCCGCCGCCCTTCAGTGTCATCATAAAAGAAAAAAATAAAATAAACAACCAGCGAAAAGTGCGACATTAAAGTGTCGGTCTGGCTGCCATTGCGTAGAGTACATCGCTTGAAAACTTGAAATGCCCGACTTCGTCCACCTCATCCCTCCAGCTCGGTTGCTGGTGCTGTCGCTGCCGCTGCTTTTCGAACACACAACTCTCGGGGCGCTTTTCACTTTCTTTATTGCACCATTTCGTTTCACTTATGCGGCACACATTTTGAAGGTCAAATTTTAAAGGAGCACATGTTGATGCCACCACACCGGCGGCAACAACAGCAACAGCAACAATAACACCAAACACGCATCACTTCGCAGCATTTGCATTTAAAAAGGCGAACTCACACACACGCACACACATGCACCCGCACATGAATACGTGGAATGCTTACATATGTACAAAAATAATAAAATAAAAATAAAGTTGCCGTTGCCATCGCTGCTCTTGTTTCGATTGTTTATTGTTGTTGTTTCGGTGCACGATGGATGGATTGGAGTTTGCAGTGTTGACGTTGCTGCTGCCGCCGTTGAATGCAACAAGGGAAAAGGCTGACACGCCGGCCGGTGCCTAGCGGTGTCACACACCTGCCAACACTACCATTAACAACGACCTACAATAATAACAACAACAACGATAACTTAACGGCCACCTACGACAACAGTTTCTGAGTAAGAAGACAAAACGAAACGATGTCATTGGCACATTGCAGCCGCTGTTGATGATGCTGCTACTGGTGTTGTCGCTGTTACTGCGACACCCAGACACTCAGCCACATGCACAACTCAACAACAACAACAAGATGAACGACAACGTCAGCGAATGCACTCACGCATTTGGGAGCACTGACGACTGGCTGCCTATTGCGGCGGCATCGATACCGGTCGGTGAGAGGGCACCATGACGCGCGCTTGCCGCATGGTGGCTGGCAAAGCGATGATCCCCAGGAATAACTGAATAACTAAACAACCAGTCATTTTCAGGCCAACGACCTACTCTCGTACTAGCGGCGATTTTCCGGTCGTACGCCTTGCGGCCTCCCCGTCCATTCCCTGGCCGCACTTCGATCAGTCGCCGTCCGGCGTCTGTCTGCAGGCAGTCTACTAATATTTTATTTGCATATACTATACAACGTCGGTCTGTCTGCGCTCTCGAGCACCTTCGAATGTAGGTTTCTATGTACGTCTATGCACATACACATGTCAACGCGTGTGGCGGTGTGCGCGTCCGTGTGAACTGAAACTGAATTTTGGTTTGAATGCCAGCGCAGCAATCGGAAGTGTATTGCCACGGACGACCGAACGGCACACTTTATTACGCTCCGGTTGGTTGGTCGGTTGGAGGGCTCGTCGTCGTGGTATCCTGTTGCCACTGTTGTTATCGTGTTTGTTGTTGCATTTTGGCACAACAACAACAATTGAATGTGCCCCGTTGGGAACATGCAAAGTACGCAATGTACACGACGGGCCTATTATCAAAATACGGGCAAACTAAAAATACGCACACACACACACACACGGACACATAGAAACATTGGTATTTAGGTGCTCAAAACAGGATAACAAACTTTGAAGTACAACCGGCCCCCGTCGCCATCTCACCCACAGCACACCACCCGGTGGGGGCCTTGCACGTTGCCAGACGGCACAAACACACACACACTTGCACATAAGTGCGCGTACTTACGCATGTGCCGTTCGACACAGACAGCCGGCCGACCAGACGAACACGTATAGAGACGCTTTGCTCTAAATACCAGAGCACAGCAATTCAATATTCATTCATTCATTCACAAAAAAATACAATGCAAGAAAACCACCACCGCCAACAACAACAATGATAACAACAACCAACAGCAACAGAGTGGCACACTCCAATCGGGCCAATTGAGCTACCGCAACCAGTTGGCAGTAAACCAACGGACTGGCTGACGTGCGACGAGCGAGGAAGAGGCGCGCAGACGGTAGGCATTTATGAAATACCCATACACGACAATAACAATGTGCTGACAATGCGCCGGCAACAACAAACAATTACGCCATGCTGCAAGTTAAGGTAACAGCTTGCAAAAGCTTCGGCAGCGACGCGGGTTGTTGACACCACACGCGCAGCACACGCGCAGCCACCTAGTTGCTGACGCTGCGGCTGCAATTGGGAACGTGAACGCAAAATGCAGAGACCAGCAAAACGTGACCTTTCGGTCAGTAGCTTAGTTGTAAGAATACAATTGTTTGTCAAGTTAGTCTTAAGACAGGTTTCAAGTAATAAAGTCATCGGCGGGCACAAGTCCGCCTTCTTTTTAAAAAATGAAAATTCCAAAGTGAAAACTTAACTGGCGCCCGAGCAGGGACCAGTGTAAGTCCGCGAGTGTTACATTTGTGATTGGCCAGACGCCTGTACAACAGCTGCCGTGCCCACAGGAGACCGTGGCTTCTGGATCCCGAACCCAGCGTTGGATTCCGATAGGAAAAGAACGCACTCCTTCACTCGTGCGGAGAGGGGTGCCCCAGTAGGAAACAAAAAGGAACAACATCCCGTCGCCAGGAGGAGATAGGAGTAAGACTAGGTTAAGTGAAATAATCAGGAAAAAAAACCAAAAAAGGAAATAAATAAAATTAAGAAACGTATTTTAAGATTTATAAACTAATTTTGTGAACTATAACTACTGGCTCGTACAGCCAATAAACAAATACAATAGAAAGCTGCGATTCACCACCTCCGGGGGGACCCTCCAGCTTTATAAACATAAAATTCTCTGCGATTCCTACGGGACCCTCCAGAAGAATAATAAAAAGTAAGAAAACAAAATAAAAATTTAGTAATAAGAGACAATTTTGGTTAATACTAATAATAAAACAGAATTAAATAAAAATTAAAAAAATTAAAATTAAACGCGAAAAAAAAATGATCCGCCCTAGTATCCTCACTAACCCCGCTGCAAATCCTAATGCAAATCCTAATCCGAGTCCCAGCAATACCCCACAGACGAGCGCCACTCCAGAATTGGAAACACTAATCGCTTCAATCGTTGGTCGAGTGCTAAAAAATGAGGGTCGACAATATTTTCAGGCAATCCTACACCCGAACTCTGACTTAAATAACGCAACGGACGAAACCATAAACCCCGAATATAGAGGACAGTTGTCAGGTTTAGACAAGATACCGGACATAGTCCGAAGCCTAAGGGAGTTCAGTGGGAATCCAGGTGAATTTAGTTCCTGGAAAAAAAGCGTGGATCGAGTACTAAAAATTTATGAGTCAGAAAAAGGAACACCAAGGTACTTTGGCATACTTTCGGTGGTTCGCAACAAAATAATTGGCAACGCAGACATTGCCTTAGAATCGTACAACACACCGTTAGAGTGGAGAGCAATCTCCCGATGCTTAACGTTACACTACGCGGACAAAAAGGACATAACAACACTTGAATGCCAGTTAACATCCATAGTACAGGGTAATGGTACAATCCAGGAGTTCTACCAGAGCGTATACACGCATCTGTCTCTCATTTTGAATAAACTCTCGAGTTTGGAAATGAGCCAAGAATCCCTCAATTTACTGGTGCAAACCTACAGACACAAAGCACTGGATACCTTCATAAGAGGTCTAAAAGGCGATCTTCCCAGACTCTTGGGAATGAAAGAACCTGAGGACCTACCTCAAGCACTTCATTTGTGCTTAAAGTTAGAAAATCAGGGCTATAGGACTCAACACGCCTCCAACTACCAAGGTGCTGTGCGCAGATCGAATAACCACAATCCACCACCGTTACCACCACGAAAACCAAATTTCGGACATCAACCATTTTATCCGCAATTAGCATACATTCCTAAACCACAGATGCCTTCACAAAATCACATGCCACTTCAATTTCAACGACCTCAACCTCCTCTTCAAAACTACCGCAATCTTCAACCATATAGACCACCATTTCAACCTCCACTTCCACGTCCAGAACCAATGGATGTCGACCGTTCCTTGCAATCAAGAGCAATCAACTACATGAACAGGCCGCCCCTCAACAGACCAATTGGGAAAAGACCATCAAATTTCTCCCAGCAAGTGCCCCTGAAGCAACAACGAAACTTCCACATTGAAGCAGGCGTTCAACCGTACCAACAATATCAACAAGACTCGTATTACCAACAGGACCAACAGGCTCCATACTATCAACAGGACCAAGAATACCAGCAAGAGCAACAAGATTGGGCTCCTACTACACAGGAATACGAAGCAGCGATGGCCACGGAAGAAGATGGACAATCAGCTCAGGATTACGCCGAACGAAACTCATCATATGATACTCACGATCATATCGATATTCATTTTTTAGAATGAACCGTTCTTCGTTGCCGTATGTGGAATGTAAAACGAAGAACGGGAAGATTCTTAAAATGCTCATCGATACCGGATCGAGCAAAAATTATATCCAACCCTGTCACGTTTTTAAACAAATACCCAATGACCAACCGTTCTTTGCAAATTCTACAGCTGGACAAATACAAATCACTCACCATACAATGATAAATTTATTCGGCAAAAACGACACTAAATTAAAATTCTTCCTGCTTCCTACTCTAAAATCGTTTGACGCCATAATAGGAAACGATAGTCTTAAGGAGCTTCGCGCCATAATAAACATCTATGATGACACCCTTGCATTTAGCAATGGCATCAAAATCAAAATTAGACAGCAACCTTCTCCATCAGTCAACAAAATCGACATTAGGACCGACCATATGACAGAAACACAAAAGCAACATATAAATCACCTCACAAACAAATATCCTCACCTTTTTGCTGAACCAGACGAAAAACTTACTTACACCACGACTGTAGTAGGGGAAATTAAAACCTCTTCAGATAGCCCAGTTTACACCAAATACTATCCTTACCCCCTAGCAATGAGAGACTTCGTGACGAAAGAAATAGAAAATTTACTAAAGGATGGCATTATAAGACCATCCCGCTCTCCCTACAACTCACCCGTGTGGGTCGTACCAAAGAAATTAGATGCATCCGGACAAAAAAAATACAGACTGGTAATCGACTACAGGAAACTAAACACATTAACAATAGCGGACAAATACCCTATCCCGGAAATCAACGAGGTAATCTCGCAGTTAGGAAACAACACATATTTCTCCGTCCTCGACTTGAAGAGCGGCTTCCACCAGATTCCCTTGAAAGAATCTGATATTGAGAAGACGGCTTTTTCGATCAACAACGGGAAATATGAATTCACCCGACTCCCGTTCGGTTTAAAGAATGCGCCTGCTATATTTCAACGAGCACTGGACGACATACTGAAAGAACACATAGGGAAAATCTGCTATGTGTACATAGACGATATAATAGTTTTCGGCAAGGACGAACAAAACCACCTTCAAAACGTTGAACAAATCTTCCACACGCTAGAAAAAGCAAACATGAAAGTCCAACTGGACAAATGTGAATTTTTCCGTAAAGAAGTCGAATTCCTAGGTTTTATCATATCACCCACAGGCATAAAAACAAATCCCGCTAAAGTAAAGGCAATTCAAGAGTTTCCATGCCCGAAAACACTGAAGGATCTGCGGTCCTTCCTTGGCCTATCGGGATACTACCGACGCTTCATCAGAGATTACGCAAAGTTAGCGAAACCTCTGACCTCGCTTTTGAGAGGGGAAGATGGACGCGTGTCCAAAAATGCCTCTAGCAAAAAGCAAGTTGTCTTTGATAAACATGCCCTAGACGCTTTCAATAAAATCAAATCCTCGTTAATATCAGAAGAAGTTGTGCTATCCTACCCAAATTTCAAACAAGAATTTCACCTTACCACCGACGCATCGAATTATGCTCTAGGAGCTGTCCTCGAGCAAGCAGGCAAACCAATAACCTTTATATCTCGATCACTAAATAAAACAGAAGAAAGCTACGCCGCGAATGAAAAAGAAATGCTGGCAATAATTTGGGCTCTCACCACACTAAGAAACTATTTATACGGATCAGCCAAAGTTGTAATTTTCACGGATCATCAACCACTCACCTTTGCGTTAAGTAACAAAAACCACAATGGCAAAATGAAGAGGTGGAAATGTATTCTCGAAGAATACAATTACGAAATGAAATACAAACCGGGAAAAACGAACGTCGTAGCAGACGCGCTCTCTAGACCCCCACAGACTGATATTAACGTTCTCACAACCACAGACCACAGCGACGAAAGTTCTGCACAAAACCTCATTCCAGCCACTGAAGCTCCAATAAATGCATTCAAAAATCAACTATTTCTATTATTTGGCAACGAGGACAATTACACCTTTCAAATACCATTTCCCAGTTTCCACAGACATACAATTACAAGACAAACCTACTCGACACAAGACATCATAGACATATTCAACCGACATCTAGACCCAGCACTGTTAAACGGACTGTACACAACAGAAAACTTAATGGGTAAAATTCAGGAAATATATCCACTGCATTTCTCAAATTTCAAAATTCGTTACACGCAAACTCTACTTCAGGACATCGCATCGGAAACAGAACAGGAGCAGATCATCATTAAAGAACATCAACGAGCACACAGAAATAGCCGAGAGAACAAAGCACAAATCCTACGAAAATTCTATTTCCCAAGCATGCACTCGAAAATTGAAAAAGCGGTTAAACAATGTTCCACATGTCGTGAACATAAATATGACAGACATCCACCAAAACCACAGATTCAAGAGACCCCCATTCCACAGACTCCAGGAGAAATTGTTCATGTAGACATATATTCCACGGAAAAGAGGCTAATTCTCACAGCTATTGATAAATTTTCCAAATATGCGCAGGTAAAAATAATACCATCTAGAGCAATAGAACACATAAAAGACCCAATGAGAGAATTAATGATTGCCTTCGGAATACCAAAACTCGTAATAATAGATAACGAAAAATCTCTTAATTCCGCCACGATCTCATCCTTACTTAAAGATCAAATGTCTATTAACGTTTATACCACACCGCCGTACAGTAGCACAAGCAAAAATACAGGACGGGACATTCAGGCTTATTCACTTCATCGACTTGGAAAAATATGAACACTTTTTGATAGAGACTGATGACGAGATAACCAACCAAATCCCTAAGGAAAACCTGCTATATCCTATCCTCAAACACGAAATCACCCAGACCTTCCAGATCCTAAATAGCCTTAAACCAGTTGAGAATAACAGAAGGGAGAGATCAATAGACATAATAGGAAAAACATGGAAATTTATAGCCGGATCGCCTGATCATGACGATTTAAATGCAATAAACAATAATCTGAATAACTTAAACGAAAATAACAATAACCAAATAGTAATAAACAAATTATTCGAACAACGTATAAATAATATAACTAGAATAGTAAACAAAATGTTAAACACAATAAGAAAAGACGACAACATTGTAACAGAAATTCTAATTAATTTACAAAATAAAGTAAGACTAATTAAAGAAGAACTAATTAACATAAGATACGCCATTCAATGGGCAAAGAATAATATAATAAATTCAGTACTGTTAAGCAAAGAAGAAATAGAATATTCAATTAGTAAACTTAGGAAAGAACAAGTCCCATTTAATAATCCTGAAGAAGCACTAGAATTATCAAAAGTCAATGTATTAAGCAAAGAAATGAAAATTCTGTATATGATAAAAATACCTCTCACAATAAAGGAAACATTTAAGAGAATTATTGGAAGACCTGTAAAAAGGCCGAATGATATCATAATTAAAACTGAGTATAAGGAAATATGGCAGCCGCCGTGGCTCAGTTGGTTAGTGCGTTGGACCGCGAGTCGAAGGCAGCGACCCAGGTTCAAATACTGCCTGTAATAACACCTAAAAAAATAACGGGAAAACTCGTTTTCTCTTTCGGTGGCTGTCCTCTCAGCTGGAAATAGCAAACCTCTGAGAGTAAAAATTGCTTATGAAAAAAGCTCCCAACCTGCCGTTCGGAACCGGCATAAAACTGTAGGTCCCTCCACCCGCGTACAAATTCACACGCACAACACGGGTGGTTGCGGGAAGCTAGGCCTTAGTCTCGCGTAAGCGGGCTGTCGTGCCAGTCAATTATTTATTATTATTATTATTATAAGGAAATATTAAAAGGGAAAGACTCAATGTATGGAATAAAAAAAGAATGTGAAACCTATAATAACTTAGCAATTTGCCAAGAAATAAATGTAGTAGAAATAAGTAAAGATTCATGTGTAACTAGAATAATTAATAGTTTAAATTCAACTTGCCACACAACTAATGGCCATCACGTACCCATGCTGGAGGAAATAAAACCTGGAGTAATCCTGCTTAACCAATTCAACGGCAGAATAGAGGCCAACGCAATATCCCAAGATGTTAATGGAACGCACGTAGTCATCTTCAACAATTCAACAATTAAAATCAACAGCCAAATATTTAGAAATATTGAAACGGAACCAATCGAAGCTATTCCCGCAACACTACAACTAGCCCCATTAGAAAAGGACCACCTCGAACTACTCTCACTAGAGGCTTTGAAAGACTTACACATTAGCAACACACACCGAATAAACTTCCTCAAAAAGGCAACATTCTCTATCGGAAGCTTGACGACAGCAGTCTGCATAATCACCATAGTACTTCTTGTGTTCCTGAGGAAGAGATCGATGAAAATCCAGTACATAGAAAAGGAAATAGTAAAGCCTAGCTCGAGCCAAACCGTCATCCCGCTAGATGGAATAAACAACACCTCAACATATGTAAATTTCAACGACATACCTTTCTATTGATGATCGAGGACGATCACACTTGAGAGGGGAGGAGTTAAGGTAACAGCTTGCAAAAGCTTCGGCAGCGACGCGGGTTGTTGACACCACACGCGCAGCACACGCGCAGCCACCTAGTTGCTGACGCTGCGGCTGCAATTGGGAACGTGAACGCAAAATGCAGAGACCAGCAAAACGTGACCTTTCGGTCAGTAGCTTAGTTGTAAGAATACAATTGTTTGTCAAGTTAGTCTTAAGACAGGTTTCAAGTAATAAAGTCATCGGCGGGCACAAGTCCGCCTTCTTTTTAAAAAATGAAAATTCCAAAGTGAAAACTTAACTTGCATAAATTGATGTTAGCGCTCGCTTGGGTTCGTTTCGATTGTCCTGAGACAGAATAATGCAGCCAGCTGTGGTGCGGGCAATTGCTGCTCATTATCGACAGCCAATTCAACTTGGTCTAGTTTTACAAAAATGTGTAACGAAGAGCGCTTCATTCAACGCTTAATGTAATTTAATTATGTACGCTTTCAGCAAAAATTCAAGGCTACCGAGCGGAAAAGATTCAGAGTGTTTTAATGACTAAACTTTAAATCATTTAGTTATAAAAAAACTGATTATTATCTGACAAAACGAGGAACTCTGCGAACTTGTCTGATGCTAAATATTCTCTCTTTTCGCTTTCAGGCTGGAAATCAGTCAACTTTCCCATAACAAAGCCTAATCTAGCTTAGGTGAGACTGACCGGTTAAACAGTGCATCGAATGAGAGCGATATGAGGCCAATTTGCAGAGATTATTTTGGTGAGCTTCAGCAAAGATTTTCTACCTATCCTACATGATTACTGATTGGTCTCGCGTTGCACCAATTTTCCTCAGCAGCAGTGATTTTTTTTGGGTTCGAGTAAATTATTTACATCTAATTCACAAGCCACACCATGAACCCAAATCTATAGATTCTTCGAAAGCCAATGCTTCACATTAATAGGAGAATTCCTCTGCGCTCTGGCTTTTGATAAAAAAAAATCAAAAAACTGCTTTAAATTTTTCTTGGTGCCATCAGTGCCCAAGTCCAGGACCATGTTTTAAAATTGCAAGACAAGTTCACAAAAGTTTCTTAAAAGTCTTGCTTCCTTTCCTTTCTGCATTCCCCAGTTTTCATCTTATAGAGTAGAGTTGCTGGCAGCCCAAAGCCAACCATGCATGGGAATATAGTCGTCGAGGTCTTCACATAATCAATCGAGAAGAAAATTCTTAGTATTTCCACAAAAGTGTAGAAGATCACAGCTGTAAGGAAAAACTGGATGAACATTTGATCACCCATACAACACATTGTACGGAAACTGCAATGATATCAGCGCGAAGGAAAAAACCGCGCATTCTTTCAAGTCTAAGTTAAGAGTACCACTCTTCAAGGACTGGAATGAACTCTCGAAAATTGAGCTTTGAAAGATTATGCTAAATAAAACAAAATTATAGAACATTCACCAACAGAATACAGATAAAAACTTAATGCTGAGCTGTGCTGGCCTTGATAGTCCAGTGCGCTGTGCGATAGTGCGCTGAAGTTTCATGCCAAGGACTCTGGGCTCGATTCTCAGTTGGGACTGGTTAAAAAACTTGTCTACTTCAATCGCTATCTACAAAAAGTAAATGGAAATTAGAAGAAATGCGAAAGATTCTCAAACAGAGACAGCCAAAGTAATCTAACCTACCTGTCTGTCCACCACTAATAATACCTGCGTCTTTCCTATAGTCTTAGGGTCTGGACTAGGTCTCGATGAAGAGTTTCGGCCCAGTGAAGGCTATGGCAGTCACTGAGTGAGGCGGTATCCGGAAATAATTGCGTTGCGTCAAAACGTCAAATTCAAATGTTCGTCATAAAAATATTTTGAAATTGAAAATTTCTTTCATTCGTGGTTTTGTTTTCTGCTTCAATGTAGATATTGATTTGTTGGAAGATCTAATTATTTTACAAATGAATGCTACAAGTGGTTCTCGTAGAGGAAATCGAGAATTATTTAAAAGTCGGGACAAACATGGCTTCTATTCCACTGGAGTAAATGTGCTTATTTCAATTCATTTTTAATTGAATTTCAATTTCAAATGTGATTTGTCACTTTTGCTTGTTCGCAGTCAACTTTAATTCTTAACACTCTGTCAAATATGGAATTCGAAAGAGGTTCGCGTCAACGCGTTGCTTATTTTGGTATGCTCCGCATATAAAATGTATGTACATGATACAATTTTGACAGTTAAACAACGCTGACGCTCCAATTTATGTTGGACAGTTAGAATTTCAGAAAAAACATTAACCTTATTTTTAAGTTTGTATTTTACTCTACAAATTTCCAAATTGCGAACCTCAATAAACATGGCCAGCATTTCGCTCCAACTCGGTGGTGTCTTTAAAGCTTGTGTTGAACATGATACACGCCGACAATGACCTTGTCCTTCATTTTCATTTCGCGCTCAGCACACACACTCACACATTCGTAGAGGCACTTCAAGACGCAGCACAGCGCGGCAAGCCAACAAACTGCCAAAATATACGGAGCATTCATCCTTTTCATTGGCCACAAAGAGCAAAAAAAGTTAAATGCTGAAGACAGGAGCCCATTTAAAGTGAACGCCGACAATCGGCGTAGACGTGGCGGCAACTTCAAGTTTCTTGTTGTACATATTTGTATTATTTTTTTTCGTTTCTTCGCCGGTTCAAGTTTATTTATTTTTTTTTATTAGTACTGCTCCATTCCATTTCATTCCACTCAGCTGTTGGGACGCGTTGTGTGTTGTTGCTGATTGCAGTGTTTTTGGTTATCCTTACAGCGCGGCTGCTTGCATGCGTACATTCGAAGCGGCAGCGGCAACAGGAATTCCCCGTTGTTGTAGTAAATGCTTTTTTTCTTTGCGCAGTTTTATGGTTTATTTATTTATTTTGTATTCGCATTTTTATTATTGCATGGCGCGGTTGCGAGTCAACCTTGCGTTTTCATCTGCATCATGTCTTCTCTTAGGGCCAGCATCAATGTCATTGACGTTGTTGTTTTGCTGCTGTTGTTGTTCTTATTGCTGCTGTACCAATGTGCCATCCATCCACCCATTCGTCCATCCATTCACCATCAATGAATACTACAACTGTTGGCTTTCTTCTGTTGCTGTTGCCGTTTCGTTTTTCGTTGTTTTTGTTTTTATTTTCATTTTCTTTGATATTTTATTATTTATCATGCTATACAACGTGCACACGACATACATACATACCTACAAATGTGCATACATATCAACGTACTAAACAATAAATGTATGCACGTTTGTGTTTGGCCGCATGTCTGTTGCCGCTCAGTCTCTCTATCTAGCTGCATGCACACACATTCGCACATGCATATGTATGCACGTTTGTATGTACTTTGTATACCTTTGCCGTACGGAAAGTCCATTGACTTGCTTGCAAAAAATGAGGCACAAAAAAATCAACCAACAACGCTTTCAACCTTGCTGTGCTGTTGTTATTGTCGTTGTTCACGCTGCTGTTGCTGCTACTGCCGCTGTTGTTGTTGTCGCCATTGTTTCAATGAATTTCAATTTCAATTTTATCGCACTAACCTACCTTTTCGAAATGTTTGCATACTTGTACTGTGTTGCGGCTGCCGATATTTTTCGCAATCGTATTCGCCTCTTTTCTACCTTTTTTTTCAAACTACCTGACACCCCTCCCACCACCGTCGTGCTTGACGCCTGCTACACAAACGACACACACGCGACTCAAATTTGTGTACGACGTCTGTTTACGCCTTTAGCTTAATTTTTTTTATGAATTGCATTAAAGCAATCATTTTCATTCGCTCGCATTTCCACCGGCCGTGCGCCACAACCGCCTTAACCCCCGTTCATCGGTACATGCGTACGCAATCAGTCCATGCATCACGCTCGAATAGCTCAAGCAACGGGCTCGATTGCCTTCCCCTACCGCGCCACCCAACAACAAAACAGCCCGTCTGCCTGTTGGCCTTTATTGCTTTAATAAAACAAATTGTGTTATCGCTGCTTTCATCATCGTCATCACAATATTTTCCAGACATTCCTCTTTTCTCTTCGTTTTATTATTGTACAATTGTGTTGTATGTTGTTGTTGTATGTTCTGCCCGCTGCCGATTAGTCAGTCTAGTGGCACTTAGCAAATGTTTATATCTCTTACGCTGCGCCCAATGCATTGCGTCACTTTCGTGATTGCGTGCCAGCGTTTCTTCGATAATCGCATTTCAATGCAATGTTTGCAAAAACTGATCCGCGTGATGATGCATTTTTCAATTAGACACTTTCCCAAGCATTTCAACAATATTTTATATATCCGTACATATTATAAAAATCGTAAGCAATTACAGAACTTGACAAATGCTCCAAAACTATTTGTAAATTTGTATGTACAGTAGACATGATTTAGTGTTGTATGGGGATTTTTAATAATGGGTTCTGGATGCTGAAGAACCTCAAATTTTTTGCGGTTTGGTGAAACAGTACATGAGCCAAAAAATTGTGGGGGTAAATGGCGTCGCATCGAGGTCAAAGTTAACAAAAAAAGCTAGGAAATTCAACAAATTGCGCTACAGTTGCTCTTAGAGGATTAAAATCTATGATCGACCCCCACTAGTTTTCCCCTTCCGAACATTTCTTTCAAACATATTAATACCCATGGGAGCCCCCTCCAACCCTTAATGGGGCTCCCATACAAAATGATCGATTTTATAAAAAAAAGGCTCCAACTGGTCCCAGGTTGGCCCCAGATGTGTCAAATGTAAGAGCGACACTCATTTATTTTTCCTTTTGAATGTTTCTTCCAAACATACCTGACCGCTATCTCCAAGTCTTAAGGGGGCTGCCATACAAAACTGGACAGTTTCTATGGAATTGGCTCCGCACTTGTACATGTAATAAAGTGAGCGAGGAAATATCGTATCTCAGAAACTACTGAACCGATCGGCAACATTCTTGAGTACAAAAAATACAAAATTAATTAAGGTTCAAAAATTCACCACCAGAGGACGTCTTCCATACAAAAGGAGTTGTGAGGTTATCAACTTTTGGGTTTCTACGAAACAATAACCAAAATGTATTGTCGAAACCCTATTAACCTCCTCATTTTCAATTTTCTATCACTTATCTCTCAATCTAGAATCAACACAATGTGCGCGCTTGTATAAGGGGATTCCCCTGAGCGCTGGTCTTGATAAAACAAACATTACTTAGTTTTGCTATCACACGTTTTCCATTGTTTGCTGAGAAGCCCACTGAAAGACAAATATTCTTAAAGAATTGGAATAAACGGAATTGGAACCTGCAACTCGCAGACTTTCAATTCAGCGCAGTCAGTACTGAACACACACACACACATAGCTCGATTGCCAGGCCTGACTACTGAAGAAACCTTAATTGGTTTGAGCGAATGTTCTGATTGTTAATCAATGCAGCAGAAGTAAGATTAGATTTATGGAAAGAATAGACTCAAAGGGCCGAGAAACGTAATCTGGTTTTATTTGTGGCTTTTTACGTTTCATTTAAAACAATCAACGAGTAATTGAAAAGAACTTAAAAAAAAACAGGACAACGGCATAGCAGATATTCTCGGTCTTTAACTTGGTATATACACTTTTTACCCAGAAACCAAAGCAAAAGCAAAGCAACTTGTGTGCACATTGCACTTCTGTTAACAATAGAAAGATCATATTTTTTATCGGGTTTTATAATTAGGTTAACAATTAAGGTTCTACAGCTACAAATTAGCCAAGTGCGATGTGCACTTTTCAACGGATATAATATGTAGTCTGGAAAACTGGCGTTCTTTCTAGTGTTAAACACTCAGAATGTAATGGTTTAATAATGAGTACGGGTAGGTGATTCTAAAAATTCCTGTATCTTCTTTACTTATGTGGCAATTACAAGATGTTCGTTACCTCATTTCACTCATTTAATGTTGAATGAAAATGCAGAATGAAACTGAATATTTCTTCAAGGATACCAAAATCATCTCACTGGCCTAAGAACGCTCTCGTCAAAAGAGCTGCCACTTGTGTTAATCTATTTATCACTCTTCTACTTTAAGTATGCTTTCATTTTGACAAACTTATCTGCCGTTGCCAGTAAGCTAGAGTACAGAATAGGGAAACAATATTGTTGTAATATATAATCTTTACATGTTCCCTTGAGCAATTTCTTTGAGTCTTACTATTAGCTTGAATGACTTACGAGAAGATTTTATATAATCTCTGTTCTCTCTACAGCTCATACTGAAGCATTAAAGCAATTTTCATGCGCGATTAAGCATTTTAAAATGTGAGTAAACATTATTAGAACCAAACAAGGAATCACTGAAATTGTTAGCAAAGACATAAAACAACCATTTTCTGTTTAGTCACTGGATTTTGGCAAACGTTTCTTGAGTGTTATTTCGTAGTAAATCTAAAATTCATTATTCACTAAATTTACAAATATATTTTTATCTCTCCATCTCTTTGATGGATAGCATTTCATATTTCTATACGGAATCTATGGTCCATAAAACTTTTACATAAGCTTTTTTAGAACAAATTACGCTATAAATCTGCTTCTATTTGATAGGATTTTAAAATGTATATAAAAACTGATATATATTATATATTATAGATCATACATCATAGACCATGTAAAGTCAATATTCATTTACTTTCTCAGCAAAATGATAGTAAAAGGTTGTTTGACAAGTTAAACTACAAGCGAATACGATGAAAAGTCATTGACGTCTGGCTTGAAAAAAAAAATCACTAAATCGGCAGATTGTTGGCGCACACTTGGCGCAGCACCTCGTGCAATTCATTCATTCATTCGTTCACAGCGTTGAGCAACGCCAACACAACGGGGCCACTTGGAAATGCTATCGAGATGCTGTCGATGCAAAGGTTGCATAGACAGCAGCCAAGATGCAGCGCGCCGTAGCAACTAAACGCGATATAAAACAGCTGAGACTTTGACTCGCACAATTTTAAAGTTCAATATTTAAACACAAAGCCAAGGAGAACACGAAAGGCGCAATGTAAACACTGCAAGGCAAAACAAAATGTGTGCAACAGCAGCGACGACGAAGCCGAGCACAGAGGTGGAAAGAGTCAGATAAATGCAACAACAACAACAAGAAATGACAGAGAAACACGAATGTATGCCAATTGCTGCACCAGCAACAAAAACTGGCCCAACAACAAAAGAGCACAATGCACTCGAAAGTCGGCCGGAAAAAACGACAAAAAAAGGTAAAAATATAAAAACGGCAACAATGAGTGGAGCGTTGCATGCGGCGGTCTTATGAAAGACACAAATGGCAAGTGCACAGCAGCATAGCGGTGGACGTGCCAGACGAAGTGGAAGAACGGAAAATGGCGCCCGTTGCATTGTGTCAATTCGCAAATGCCAACAACAATGTTCATATTTCGAGACAGTGTGTCGTGTCGTGTGCGTATTGCGCCAACTGCGGTCAGCACGGCCGCGGCAGGAAGCGCACGCGGAGGAAGTGTTCCATAAAGTTTGCCTCCTCAGCTGCTGCTGTTGCTCACATTTTATTTGCAATGCGCCTTTTCTGGGTCACAACAAGCCATGCACCGTTGTATCGATGTTGATGTCATTGTTGTTGTTGCAACAAATGTATGTGAGTGTGCGCGGATGTGCGGCACAGCGCCGTCAGCCAATTTTCAAGCATGCAAGCATGTTGCGTCTAAGCGCCCAGACAAATTCAATTGTCGTCGCCTATTATTGTTGGTTTTGTTGCACTCGCTGTTGTTCTTGCACTGCAGACGTCTCGAGCAGAGTACACAACACAGCAAAAGCAAATCAAATACATTTGTATTTTTCGCTGCCAAGTTTTTTGCGATTATTTATATTTAGCGCTGGCCACATTCTTTCGTTGCTTCAAGTCAGCACCCGCACGCGGCCCCTGACCGCACCGCCTCGTCTGGCCGCACCCACACGAGCATCGGCCCCGGCCGCGGCGCTCGAGCACTTGTCTGTCTTTTGTGTGTGTGCGATATTCCGCCGGCGCGGCACGAAAGACCGCCGGTAGTTGCGAGCAATTATAGTCGCCGTTTGCCGTTTGTAAACACTTCTCAATTTTCTATTCGAAATGGAAAGCACAAAAGTAAACAACAACAACAACAATAACGAAATGCCTAAATAAAAATTAAGCCAAAAACACCCGCAAGCGGACCCTGAACCCAAACACACTCGACAAACACTCGCGCAATCTTTCCTAATCTGTAGACCTGCAACCCCTCAAGTCCACCGCTTACTACTGCGCGCTAATGTGTTTTTTTCTGTTATACGTATATATTTTTTTTGTTTAATTTTTCATGAGACTTCAGCTGCTTCCAGCGCTTCGACTGAATCTACGATTATGGCGGTGCTCACTTTTTCTTCTCTTCATATGTTTTGCCTCATTGGGTCTCCTTTGCCCTCGGCTTCCTCTGCTCAACTGTGAGATTTGCTATTTCTCTGCTATTTTTAACGCATCGATTGTTTCTATTTTTGAATGGTGAACAATTTATTTATTTTTGTTGTGGCTTTAAGTGTCGTCTTCTGGTTGCATGAACAGCTGTTCAGCGGCGCTCTCTGTGCATTTGCTTTCGTCTCGCGTTTCGGCACCAAATTCAGTTATGAACAAACGCAGCGCATTTGCATTTCGTGCACTTTTTTTTAAATTGCATTTGTGATGTTTCTTTGCGCTGCTTCTGTGCCTGAGAGCCGCAGCGACTGGGTCATCGACGAAGCGATTAGCAAAAGCCTCATCGGTGTTGGTTGGTTGGGAAAGAAAGGCAACATAAAGAATGATTTGCAGGAAATTGACAGAATAAGCAGTGTAAAGGAAATTAATTTCATAAGCAAAATTAGATGTGATCAAATTTTAATTCATGGAATGTCAGTTAAGAATTTGCAATGTAAATTTAGCAACTACCTAAAACAACAAATTTGTTGGATTTTATGAAAAACATATTCCAACATTTGAGACAGTTGTATAGAACCTTTTACAGGAATTAAAATGCTGTAGTTACGAATTTTCGGGTTTGTTGTAAATGTGTAAGATTCCACTAATATCCCGAAAGTTTTGTGCTACAGTTGCAAAATAAGTTTAGTATTTCTAAAGTGAAATGGATGGACAATGATGTTAATTTTCAGGGAATGTGATTAAAATGTCAGATTAGAAAAGACTTATAAAACTGTTTTACACTGCGATTCGGCAGATACATTGTGATCCCATAATGGGATATCTATAGCATCTCTTTTAGACCCATGTCTGCTATAAATCTTGAAAGCTCAAGTTCTTGGGGAGCTCAAGTTGAGAGTAGGCTCTTGTCTAAGATATGCTTTGTATATTTAAGCTTTGCAGTCTGTACTCAAGTGAAGTTCAGCATGTTTGCTCACTCTCTGCCCTACAGATGCTACCTAAGGCTAGATACATGTCGCAATGTGGTCATCAAGTCAACAGTAACACTTAAGAAGCCTGTTAGGAGTCTAAGTTTACACCCAGGTATGTTTTCTTTAGCCCTTTTAGGATTAAAATCTCCTGGGATTGTCTTAGTCACGAAAAATGTTTCCAGAATTTGAGTTTTGTTGTTTGTATGTTTTTTCAGTATGCTTACAACAGTTTTGAAGAAATTCTCACAGAAGGTTGTGGTCCGTTAATATCAGATTTAATTACTACAAAGTTGAAAATAAAAATTTCCCTAAAATAGAATGAATTCTTATGGTATCAAATATGATACGAAAACTAAGAAGTAGGAGAAAAAATAGAGAAAATGCGGAGGTGGCCAAAATTCGATAAAATGTATGTATATAAAACATGGAATACAAAATCGAAAATCTATCATATTTCCTTATTAAACTTCAAACATACTACTCTGTCCAAAAAATAAGGTGACATTGTATTTATTTTGAAAATTCTTTATTTTTTCTTCCAAATCAATTTCATCCCCTTCAAAGTAATCCCCTCCCGATGCAATGCACTTATGCCAACGGATTTTCTAATCTTCGAAACATTGATTGTAGTCACTTTCCGGGATGGCCTTCAGTTCCGTCTTCGCTGCGGCTTGAATCTCCTCTATCGTATCAAAACGGTGTCCCCGGAGCGGTCTTTTGAGCTTGCTGAACAGCCAGAAGTCGCACGGCGCCAGATCAGGTGAATACGGTGGTTGCGGAACGATATCGGTTGAGTTTTTGGCGAAATGATCACGAATTACGAGTGCAGTATGGGATGATGCATTATCGTGGTCTAAAAACCAAGAATTGTCTTTCCACAATTCCGGCCTTTTTAGGCGGAAAGCGTTACGCAAACGACGCATAACGTTCAAATAATATTCCTTGACTGTTGACTAAAAAAAAATAATTCTCCAAATCCTTCAAATTCAAATGTCACCTTATTGACACAGCAGTATTACAGATTCTTCTGAGTGGACCCCACGAAAACGTTTGTCTTTAATAGAAAACTGCAATCTAATCTTACATCCCTTACGGTGCCATTTGCTTGTAATGTACTTAGGTGGGAGTGGTGATGAAGGAATTAAAAAAATTGTTTATGATTGTCTACCGGAGTAGACAAGTTGCATTATAAATTCATTTCAAAGTCTACAGTAATTTAACTTACAAAATAGGCAAACAACAAAGTAAGAACTTAAAAATAGAATAACAATAAGAATAGAAGAACTCAAAAATAGAATAACAATAAGAATAACATCATTTGTAGAAGCAGTTTAGAAGTGTTTTTATTCTTGTTTGGAATTGGATAGATCAAGGTTAAGAGAACCAGAGATTTTGGTTAAATTCGGGAAGCGGAAAGCCTCGGCAGACAACGGAAAAGGTCGCAAACACCCCAACTGACTCTTTAGCTAGCCATATAAGGGTCCCGCAGACCCACTTCCGCGGCTAATGCAACTTGCCTACTCCAGTGGACGATCATAACAATTTCTTTTAATTCCTTCACCACCAACCCCACCTAAGTACTTACATTACAAGAAAGTACATAACATCGAATTAAAAAAAGGTTAGGTAAGGTTCGTCCTTAACACTAGAAAGACCATTGCGATTATTTAGACAGTTTTACATTTTTAAATATCTGTATTTTCTTTAGTATTTCTATCAACTTTTGCTTTGATGACTTATTTTTTTATCGGGTTCTACAATTAGGGTTCTACAATTACAATTGGCCAAATGTAGTTTTTTAGGTATGGGAAAAGTTGCGGTCTTTCTTGTGTTAACGTTACAAGATGAACGTCCTTAACGTTAAGAATAACCGTACAGATCTATGACTATACGAGCCCTTGTAGGGAACCTTCAAGGTTCCCCCTCCAGTCTTCCAATTAGCAATTAGCGGAGTAGCTAAGTGAGACAATCGTAATCTTGAGAGCGTATTGCAAATGCAGAGATAATACTGGAGATAATAACCAGCCTGTGAGCCAGAACTTCCACCAGGCAGTGACCGATTAATAATCCTAGAAAGAGCCTGCAATCTCTTTGTGGAAGCGATAAAAAAACATATTTTTCAAAGAAGCTTTTGTAATGCAAATGGCCTCGATAGTCCAGCGGGTAGCTCGCTGTCTTCTCATACTCCAAGTGTGAAAGAAAAACTGCCAATCGCCGTTCGGATTCGACGTTAAACTGTAGGTCCCCTCCCAAGGCGAATTGATACAGGTGATAGCGTAAGGGCAACAACAAAATGTCAATGTATTTTGTTTTTGTTTTCTGGGCTTAGATTATCAAAATCAGCCAATCAGAACAAAGATTGCTTTTTTCATTTTTAAACTGTCAAAATTGTACACAGGCATTTCGCCTTGTCCCCTCCCTTTCCCCATCCGCTGTTTCCCCAATGTGTGCTGTAACATATGTTGGAAAGACAGTGTTGCATACACATTTCAAAAACGGGTGAAATATGTGGTATCACAATGGGCCTTATAACAGGCCTCCGAGTGTGTCTCTTATAGAGGCAGCCACCACAACCTAACCTAACCTTGTAATGCAAATTACAGAAATTAAACTCGTTTTGGGCCATTTTATTTTCAGATAATTTCCATCGGTTGCGGTCAATAAACATTCCCTTTTGAATTTGGCATTCTATTGATCGTATTAATATTTCATATCACGGCAATGGAAATAATCCAACTTGATACAGATATGAATATGAGATATTCATGCTCCAGAGCACAACTGGAAAATGCTTCGCTCAAAGTGGAACGGAGGTAATTACTAAAATTCATGTTTTGGACATCGCAACAAAATTTTACTCTTCAATACGCCACAATAAACGTGATAACTTTAACCTAATATATCGAGGCGGCGCCGGCAGCTGACATGTGTTTCCTTCGAAATCGCTTCGCACAATTACAAGTCCCAAAGAGATGTCGGCGAGTGCAGACTTGCCGTAAACAAAAAGTTAAAAAGGTAAACACAACAAGTGTCTAGCGCGCAGCCAACGCTCAGCGTCCGTGGCCTTTCTGCCCTACAACTACTCGTACATGCATCGAGGCACATGGTCGACCGTCGAAAAGTGTGACACTTTTTGAAATTTATTGCACCTTACGGTAGGTACGACGACTGGGTAGAGCTGAATGTGAACAGCGTTCGTATCGCACAATGCAAAAGTAATTTGAGGGTTCATCATTATGAAGCGGCTAGTGCTGTTGTTGTTGTTATTGTTGATGTGCCTGTGCACACACAAACGAACGTGCATGGACATACCGGCCCGGCTGGCACACAAATTAGTTGCGCTCGCGTTTATCACATCGAGGTGAATGAGACTAAAACAAAAATAACAATACTGACAGCAGCTACAAAGAAAGCGACAGCAAATAACAACAACATTGAACGCTATCATCATAATGAAAAATATGCCACGCGACTAACAGCCAGACAGACAGACATACGGACAAACGGACGGGCAGACGAACGAAAGAGGGTCGGGCCGTACAAGAGGCGCGTACCATAATACCGAACCGTGTACGTACGTACATATGTATGTATGCATGTATATTTGCCTAACTGTCTGTCAGCCAGTCTGTCTAGCGGGCTGGCTGGTTGGTTGTTTGCTGCGTCTGAGGCTGCCGCCGCCACAAGTGCCAATGGGGTGATTGCGATTAACCAATTTACAATTTACTCGTATTTACTTTTTTCTTGTGGTGGCAGCTATGGCTGCCCTCTGCTGGCGCTTTGTAAGTTTATTAACCTTTCGCGACGACGACGACGGCGTTGCGCTGATTTGTGTTATGCGGCGCTTTTGCACGCTACGTCACTGCCGCTAAATGTGTGAGGTGCACGAGGAGCATTGCGGCTGCTGGCTGCTTTGCTGGCGTTTTGACATTTTGTAATGAATCATTTTCGATTTCACTTCATTTGCCGTTTTTTCATTGGTGTAGCTGCTCATGTTCGCAAGCAGATTTTGTTTACTTATTTTGATTACTCATTTTATTTACGTTTCTGCCTTTCGACAAACGAACACCAAACAGCAATTGCAATAATTGTGCGATAAACACGTTTATGGAAAGGAAGTACAACGCACGACGGCGAAATATTGGCGCAAGGTTACGCTCCATTTGTTCCTTGAGCAATAAGAGGCAGTAACAATTGCGGAGCCGGGACTGCGTCACCTTCACTCACGATGCGCACATCCCAAACAATGGGAACGCAACAGCAATCGCGCCGATGCTGAATTGCAATGCATAAATTTGTTGTACCCGTACCAACAACAAAAAGAGCAACCGGTAAAAACAAAGGCTCAATGGTCGGCAGGCGCCACCATCAGCACCGTTACCTACAGCGCCAACCAAATCAGCGGCAACAGGAGACCACAGCTCACAACATCCATCCATCCATCCATCCGTCTGTTCGTGCGTTCGTTCATTTGTCCGTCTGTCCAACAATCCGACCGTCCGTCCGTATGGCCAATCGGCTGTGCGTTCATTCGCTTCAACTGAACCTTGAAGATTTTATTTCACATTTTGTTGTTTTAGTTATTGTTATTGTTGTTGTTGCTGCTGCTGCTGCCACTGCCACTTTTATATTTCATTCATAAAAACGACAAACATCTATTGACATACATACACACTCACTCATCCACTCACTTTTGTATATACAAAATACAGCCAACATACAGACAGACAGACAGACATACATACATATGTTTGCAGGTTTGTGTAGAGGTTTGAGCCGTATCATACGTACAACCATTTAGTAGTGTACTCGTATATCGGTGCGAATGTTTGTATTTTTATGCGCGTACGTAGGCATGCGGCGGAATGTGTGTGTGTGTGGCGCATGGCACGCGTCTGTCTGTCTGTATGTTTGCCTTTCCTTTTGATTTACTTTTTTCTGCCTTCATTTTTTCTTTGTTGTTACTTGGCCACATTTTCATTTCTTGGTGTTGTTGCTGTTGTTATTGTAGCGCTCGTTGATGACTCTAGACGGCACATTTGCGGTAGAAGCGCACGAGGCGACAGCCTGAGAGTGGTGTCTGTCCAAGCGCCAGCGAAGCATTTATGCATGTAAATCGTGCGCCTCTGCCGCCTCAGCCCCCCACCTTATACTGAAAACGCGACCAATACACGTGCTGATAGTGCGGCAATTTGTGAAACGTTCCGTGTTTCGCATTCTGTTTTGGTTGTTGTTATGATAGTGGCGCTATTACACGCGACTTGCCGCTCATGCCAATCCACAGCCACAAACAGCCACAGCCAATCTGTCCAAGTCGCTCGTTGTTTAGAAATCCACGTGAATTCGCCATAGGGGAAGTGCGGGTGATTTGGTGCACAGAAATGAAGCTAGATCGAACCTGCAGAATCTTTTTTGAGTTATTCTTCAATGTAGTTATAACTTTGAAACATGGCTGGTTAAAATAAAAATAAAAAAAATAAAAAATAAAGAACGATGTGACTATCACAAAAATTGTCAGCATGGTCTTCCATTTACGAGTAACATTGAATATTGTACATTTCTTTTGAAGAAATAATTACAAACAAAAGTGTTTCAGTGAGTAATGACTGACTCATTCCTACTCAATAGACAATTTAACCAATTGAAATTGATTAACATTTTGTAAAATTCCGTTATAACACTGCTTAGAGAGGGAGGACCATGTCCATTCTCAATCGAGTTTTTAAACTCTATCTTCGTTCAAAATTTAATTCCGACAACTCAGTAATAAATCAACGAGTAAAGTAGATTTAAAAATCATTGAATTAGGGGTGCTAGTTCAAAATTATTTTTTGAACTGAAGTTGTTATTGCTTCTAGCTACAGAACTGAGTCAATACAATCTACAAGAGCTTAAAATTCCCTGACTTTACCACAATGCTCGCAGTCACCCTAATTTCAAACGTGTAATTTCCTTAATTTATTTAAATTTCACCATTTATTTATAAACAAAACGTCAACCGGCTCCACATAAACATAAACACACACACAAACGCACGCATATGTATGTATGTCATAAATATCCACAACAACAACCAGTATAAAAAGTCAAACACGCGCGAAGCAACAAGAATCACAACAATGCCACTGGAGCAGGGGGAGGCGAAGGTGGGCGATACTCGCATTTCTGTTTGAACCGGTCGCCGTCGTAATGTGTTGCGGAGAAATCAGTGTCAATGTCAAAAAAGTACTAAAACATTACTGTCAAACACAAGAAAGCAGACTTTATGAGCAAAACCGCCGCCACTGTTGCTGCCAACAATGACACTGTCGACGACGATGGTAGGTTCGAAAATTGTTTTTGTTGTTATTGTTATTACTGTTATGGAAGCACGCCGCCTAGCAGAAGCAACAGCGTCACATCGAGTGGATTAAATCGAGGTAATAAAATTAAAGCAATGAATGACGCCGAAAAGAAACATAAAAATCAATCGATACCGCAACACAACCGCCGGTTGTGCTTTAAACGTGTATAACTGCATGGAATCGATTGTAGAAGAATAGATTTGAAGCTCAGATTAAATGCTCCACTTTCGTAGTCAGCAGCAGCCGGTAAAGTAGACAAATCAACTTAACCAACGATTTGATAATTACCCCTCCAAGTCATATAACGTCAATAACAAATTATTTTAATTATGGAAATAAATTATTATCATATAACACGTTCGCAAACTGAAAGTGAATTAAAATCCAACGTTGACTGTTTTTAAATCCCACGAATTGAATTAAAATGCAACAGCCATTGCATAAAACCCCCCAAATGACGTGACTTGCATGTGGACTTACCGGTGGTGGCGTTCGGTACGCCTGCGACGGTCCCAATTGTGGACTGTAGGGGCGCGGCGGTGGCGCCCAGCCGCCCTGCTGTGCTCCGTATGGTTGATGTGGTGGTGGTGGCGGTCCGTGCGGTCCCTGTGGACCACCCTGTTGCTGTTGCTGTGCCGCCTGTTGTTGTTGCTGCTGCTGCTGTTGCTGTGGATCGTAGCTGTTCGCATATCGATGTTGTGGTGGCGGTGGCGGATGCGATGACTGCAGCAGCGAATTCAATGTGGGTGTGGGTCCTTGCGGCGGCTGCCCTGGAATATATCGCTGTGGCGGTGGTCGACTCGGCGATGAGATGCCACCGCCGGGCCCAGTGGGAGGGCCGGGCTGCTGTTGTGGCTTGCTACCGGGTGGTGGCTGCTGCATCGGCGAATGTCCGTAACGATACGGATCAATATTGGGATCGGCATGATGATAGCGCCCGTAGACGGGATGATGTCCACCGGGCGGTGGTGGCGGTGGACCGCTTAGCGGATTCTGGCCGTATTCTTCTTTGTTGGGATGCTCGCCCGGATTCTGGGGCGGGCCGCCAGGGCCACCCTGTTGATGGGGCAGATGTTGCTGCGGATGCGGTTGCTGATGGAGGTGATAGTGCGGCATGGTCGGATCGCCACCAGGTGGTCCGTAGGGATGCGGAACCGTTTGCGGATCGTTGCCATTATTTGGACCGGGCGGTCCGCTCGTTGGTGGGCCGCCACCAGTTGAATTGGGCACTGTGGGTCCACCGTTGCCGCCTGGCCCGATCGGACCGGGTCCGCTCGGTGGCCCTGTACCACCACCCGCACCACCCTGCCCAGAGGGTGATTTTATTTTCTCATTCATTACTTGGGAAACTCAATCCAAGTGCAAATTTCTGCTCGCAGCTGCTGATGACGATGACTTGCAAAATCCTTCAACTGCCGCTGCAACTGCGATATTATGTTATCTGAAAAGTATAGAGACGTATTTTAGGTTTTCACGATCAATATGTGCAGATTTTTAATTAAAAAATTAGACTTTTGTTACTATTTCTTGAAGTAAGCTCATTTACCGAGTTCAACATTTAGCTATCTCCACTATCTATTCGCCTTCTGACTGACAAGAGATCGAATATATGTTTTATAATAATCTGTAGTTATGTCTTTTCACGGCAGTAGTTGTAAAAATTCTAAAACAATACAGCTAAAAGACTTAAATTTTTTTGAAAATTATCGTTAGAAAATGATATAAGTAAAACTGTGGATTCATCCTTTTAGTTAAGGATGTCTTGAGAGGTTTCGTATGAAGTACGGACACACTTTTTGGTGAGTGTGCCCTTTACATATGTATTACGTGAGTTCGGATATTGAGAAGACTGCATCACTTTTGAAGCTGTGGTATGTACATCCAGAATTACCTATTTGCCAATTCCAAGTGATAAATGTAAAGTTTTCAACGTCAAGTTGTTGGTCAATCGAAAGAAACTGGCCTCTGGCTACTTAATACTTCTTACTGACAATGTCCAAGCAATCCGAGGGAAGATCATTAGCAACAAACATTCTAATAACAGAATTGTTTGCTGAATTTGCAATATCTATAAATCTCTTTCCAACAAAAAGTGAACGATATAGCTCAAACAATCATAGTATTCACATAAAAAGCGTTCGCTGCAATCATTCACTGCTACATACATATATCTATCTGTGATGCTGCACTTATTACGTACATTTTACAGCGAAATGCCAGCCGCCGATTTCTTATTTAAGAGTTGTATCCATCGACGATTGCAATTATAGCTTTTGCTCACACTTCTGACACCTATAAGCAGGATATGTATCTAACGAATTCGCACTCTCCTACCCTTTGTCGGCATCCCAAAAGTAGCTTCAGTGCCCGTCAATACACTTACATTGGCCAAGTCAAGCGGATTTCGAAATGGACATTAAAATCGACATTGCATTAATTTTATTGGAGTTAGTGCTTCCAATCCGTGGTTGACTGCCCTCTCCATCGGACAAGCCGGGGTTTAGGACACACGCTCTCTGGGTGTGTATGTGCGCAATAATTTCGAAATGATTTTTAATTGCCAACACCCCAATTTTGCGAGTGTTTTCTTCTTTTTTTATTTTAGCTTTAGTGCATTTTCTCTTTCGAATTGGATTCTACATGGTGTGGCAAACTGTGGGGGGAAAACAGAAACATTGGAATCAGCCATTGACGACAACGACAACGCTGATGATGATTACAACAACGCGACCGACAGCCAACAATACCACGACCAACAACAATAACACCGGGCCAACACCAAACGAACACCACACAAAATAGTAGTAGAAAACCAACAGAAACGTAATGGAACGGAACGGACCGGAACGAAACAACACGGCACGGCACACCGCACACCACTCGGCGGTGTAGTAGACTCGATTCGGTACGATTCAACTCGCGACTCAACTCCACTCTACTCTGCGCCACACCACTCCGCAACCCGTGACGACTTTCAACCGTAGCAACTCGAGCAGCCGCAGCAGCAAAAGCAGCGACGAACACGCTCTCACAATGGCAGTTCTGCTCGCGCGCACACACTATGCCTCTCTTTTCGTCCAGCAGCCTCACCGCACGCAGGCCATCGCTACTGCTTTACTCGTCGCACCAACTCACACACGGGGGGCATTTGCATGAAATTTTGTGCAACGCGAAAAGGTTTAATGATTTTCCGTCATTTCTGTTTGTATTTCGAATATCACAGCTCACAGGTAATATTTTTAGATTTTTCTTTTGCACAACGGCCGGGCGTACATTCCAATTGCAGCCGCCTCCCCAATTGCTAATTAATTCACCGAAATTCCCACTCAAAACCGCACAAACGGCCTGCGTATCCACACAATATCGACGACGAGTCGAAAGTACGTATGCTCGTACGGTTCCCGGACTTTTTACTTTGGATTTCTCAAATCAACTTATTTGCAGTTCTTCGTCGACTCGCTGTCGTACGTCGTAATAATTCGGAGCAGCCGTCTGTGCAGAGCTGCATTTTGACAGCAGTAAGTCGGCAGACAATTGTAATAGATTCGACACTTCTGTGAATATTTACATTTCAATTCAATCGCACAGATGGAAAGCGAGACAAAATGAAAGCCGAATTTGCTTTCTATTGATTTATTCCACCAGATATTCAAACAAATTGTATTGTGGACAGAACTCGCTTATGAAACTACGTATTTTGCAGTAGCAAAGATGTGGACATGAGCTAATAGGTGCTAACTGGGTACATTTGACAAGGAACAGAAGCATAAGTTTATTAACTTTTGAAGGAAAGTCTATGGATTTAAGGAGGTAAAATAAGTGTGTTATACCGAAAAATGCGAATGTAACAATCCTTAAAAACACATTCTCGGCATCTCTTATCAAATCTTGAAGCAACAACGTACAACTATTGATAGGGTAGAGTAGCAATCATACGATTTATTTATATACTTTTACCGATTTATTAGAATATGCGAGTATGATTGCCCTAACCTGTTTATTATCGTTTATACGTAAAAAAAGAACATTGACTCATATACAGCCAGAAGTCAATAAATTGCAACTGATAAATAGAATTCTCCGGGTATAATCACCATCACGAAGTCAAAATCTAGTAACATAAGAGTGTTCCGAAAGTTAAAATCAGAATTTTTAATGAATCAAAATCAGGCATACATACGTGTATGTTTTTAAAACTTTAACCACCTGTTCGTCTAAAACTCACTCCTCCACAATTTTAAATTCTCGCTTACTATACATTGAATGAGTAGTTCATGATTCATTCTTGTATCCCTTCAGTTTTTTGGTGTTGCCTGTTAACACTATGATTGTTTCACTTTTTATGTTAGTTTGTTAGCTATTCCAGGCTATTAAATAGAAATTCCATTCCTCAACCCATAAAAGTAAAGTAAGTAAATATGCTTCTATTTCGAGAGCATTACCTTAGTTCAATACAACTTTAAAATCAATGCATCTCATTTTATAATTCCACCAGCACACCTTTCTCTGTTCTAAAAAAATTCCAAATCGTTATTCTTATATAATAGAAGATAAAATCTGTAGAAAAGCACTGCAGCTCCATATAAACTAAACCAAAATATGAAAAAATTCTAAATTCTTATACAAATTCTAAATTTAGAAACCTTTTGCCTTCATCTTAAGTCTTCTTGACAAATAGATCACGTTTATTATATCAAAATCAGAAAATATCTGATTCATTTCTAATAGTTTGAAGGGCCTAACAAAGCAATTTTAGTACCATATTGTCCAGTGATTAGGATATCATGCGGCTAAATAAATCAACAGCAAAGCTGAACAAGTTTTTCCCTATAACCTAAGGTAGATATTGCATCCTCGTTACCATGCCCACCATTGAGTAAAAACAGCAAATGTCATCAACATGAAATACTGTCAGGAATTTAAGACAAAAACTACATTCAGCCCCTTTCGGTTCCAACGATCCTCACATTGGTTTCGTTCCGCCCATTGTTTTGGTTATGTGCGTTGCGATGCCGTGCGGTCGCCCACTTGGCCGGATAACTCTGCTGGTGGCGCAGGTGTCCCGCCAAGTGAGGGTTGCACTACCAGAGTACTTACGCATTTAAATCATCACTGCAACGGCCGAACGCACACACTGATGCACATGCAAAACGCTTTAGCACACCGCTGTCGTTGTCGCTGTTGCTATTGCTGCGTTGTCGTCAGATGTGGCCAATGTGTGCGTGTGCTAAAAAACAGAATTTGTAACCAGCGATCTGTATACGGTTTTCCTTCCTTCCTTCCTGCCTGACTGACTGGCTGTCTTCTTGCTTCGTGCGCGAACAATTCAGCTCAAACACTCACGCAGACGATTTCACCAGCGATTCTCATCAACACTGAAAAAAAACACAAACATTTCGAATAAGACGATTCGATGATTTCGTTGCTCGGTCTCTGTTGCCGCCGCTGCTGCCTCTGCTGCGGCTTCAGCTCTGCTGCTCTTCTCTGCGCTGCATTGCTTTGTTTTGTTTTTTCATACAGCTCTACTACACTTCTCCCTGTCGCACTATTTGCGTCCTACTCCCAGGCGGCTTTTTTCGCTCCTGCAACAGCACATGCGAAAGAGAGATGACTCGCTGTGTTGCCAGAATGACAGCCGCACAGCGACCACGACAGCGATGGCAAATGGCCTGCTGGCTGGCTGGTCGGACGGACAGACGACAGTCTACCAAATCCAATCTACTACAAATTTATGCCGAACGTTGGACGTTGTACTAAAAAAGAAAACAAAACTCGTTTCGCGGTTGCCTCCGTTCAGACTGGCCGATTCGAGGACGGACTCTGCCTACTAGAATGTAGCTACGTTCACATTTAGATCTTTATACAAATTGGCCAGTTCCTCAAATCGCATATGCAAGCTTGCTAGCCAGCTAGCCGCTCCTCCATGCCCACAAACGGGGCGACTGAACGCGCTTCTGCTACCGCCGTCGTCGCTGCTATGCGGCTCCACCCGCAGACGACGGCCTTCATTCAGCAGTCTCGCTGGTCGCTGCGTGTATCCCTTATGGAAGATTCCACCTTCTAGCGAGACGACAGTTCGTCTCGCCACCTTGTCCTCCACCTCTGTCTTCAATTATTCAATTATCCGCTCTGCAGCAAAACTTCACATACAGCATAAGCCCTATGGAAGCGTACAGCAGAGGCACTGGCTCAGGCTTTTCTTGACTTCAACATCGACACACAGTCGAGCAATTGCAAATTACTTTTGTCAAATTCCACCGACAATGACCAAAAACCAACACGATTTCTTGCACTGCGTTCGACGCGCACCGAGGAGTATAGCACTGCAATTCTCTCAAGTCTCTCCACGCACCGTGTTCACCGTATTTTCCCCAACTACAATAAATTTTCACTGTTTTTCACAAGGGGAAAGTTGCAATTTTCGATTTTCTTTCTTTCCGCTTGCCAGTTTGCTTGCGCTGAATACACCACGAAACCGAACGAACGACAATGGAAGCAGCTTAGCGCTTCGCTTTCGGGACACACGAACCTTTTCTGTGTAGTCGTCTGAAAATTTTTCACTGCTTCGCTCAGCCGTCCTTTTTCAAATGCAATTCACTTGCGATCTAACACATTTTCGGCTTAAATTTCATATGCTTTTCGTTGCTGCACATTTGCTCAACACTTTTCACACTGTTATTCATTTTAATTTATTGTATTTTATTGAATTTTTCAATTAAATGCATTACGCCGAAAAAACAAGAATCTATCAAAATGGCGCACGCGAATGGAAGTGTTTGTCGCGGCGCTGCCAGACACGAAAAATCAGCACGAGACGAGCGCCAGCGTTGCACAAGTACGTATTTACATATCACACGAATATTCGTGTAATAGAGGAGGTACAATCAAGTTGTCTCCTTCCCCATTTCTCACTCATTCGTTGATTAATGCTATCGGCATTGCTTAGTTATCGGTGCACCAATTATCAAAGTACCTGTAGACGAGTGTGCATTTATGTTATAGAACCAATTTGTTATAACAAAATTCTTGTGCTATAAATGCAGTTTCAGTTTATAATCTATTCGCCTAAATACTAATTCTGTGATTCTGATACTTCAGTTTCAAGCTAATATATATTTCTGTCATTGTGTTACTTTTCAAATATTTATTGATTATATTTATTTATTATAATTATGAGTTTAATGAGCTTACCATTGAATGATTCGAACATTATTATACATAATTTTGACCACAGTTTGTGTCTTGGAATAAGAGCGATTGTTAAATTTCTTAGTAAATATGCAAGCAAGAAGCTGATTTTACAACTTTACAATATTATTCTTTAATTCCTTGGTTGCAACCGTGGCAATTAAATAATAAGCAACATTGATTGTAATTGGATAATAATTACTTCAAATACTTAAAACAACCATAAAAAGGATACATTAATCGAGGTAAAAACTTGAAATTAACTGAAAGAAACTGAAAAAAACAAAACAGACTACCCGGACACAAGTCACACAATGATTAAATAGTTACCGAATTGTAAATAAGTTGTAAATAACAAGGTAATAATCTTAAATAAAGTAGAAGAAAAAGAAACTGCAAAAGTTCCTTTTTGAGTAGAAGTGACGCGTTTGTACTAATTTTCAAAAATAAACCACAAAAACACAATCTACATAATTTATGAAAATATTTGTGAAGTGAATAATATTCACCTTACCAACCTCATATGAAACACAAAACACGTTAAGGTGAGAACGTTTTTTCATATATTTGTGGAAGAAATTAAATTTGTTTTAAACAATGAGTTCGACAACCACATCCATCAGTAAGTGGAGAATGAAGCAAGAGCCGATAGGCCCCCAACCTTGCAGCTTCCTGCTCTATTTCGCCAACAATCGTTTGCCCGATTGGTACTGAAGTGATTTCGGACAACGGCAACACTGCCGCAAAAATGACAAAGATTTTAATTGAAAACGCAATTTACAAACAATTTTGCGTCGTGGAGGGGATTGCGGAGATCGCAGAACAAGTGCACAAAAGTGATTTTGACCAAATTTTGACGATATTTTACACGAAAACCGCACAGACATGTATCAGGAATATCTAAATCAACTGCAGACCTCCATAGCACCACTGTCCTCCGACGAGCTGAAAGAGCTGCTCAACGACGACGAGAAGCTGGACGAGAAAGTGACCGAGGTGCTGGAAGGACTGAAGACACAAAAGGACAATCTGTTGGTAGAGAATCGCTCCAAGGCAGAGAGTAACATCGAGAAGGAGCCGAAAATTATTGAGTTGCGCGGCAAAGTGAACGAGCTTCTAGAGGAAGGCAAACAATTCTGCGAGGCGGTGCAGGAAAAGTTGGCCGAGGTGAAGGAAAAGTCGGGCAATGTTAGTCAAGAGACGGCACTAGCGCTGCTGCAGACTGCAGCAGCCGAAAGCGAGGAGGCGTCCGACGGGCTGATTAAGCAATTCACAGACAACGAACTCAATGTGGAGGCCTTTCTGGAGGGCTTCCTCAGCGCACGCAAAACGATGCATCTGCGCAAGTTGAAGGCGGAGAAAATGCAAGAATTAATACGAAGGCAAGCGCAGATGACGCAAAGGGGCAGCAGCGGAGGTATGCCCGCATACGGGAACTTGCCGACGAGCGGCTTCTATCCGAGTGCGGGCGGCGGTGGGGTGCCATATCCTATGGGACCGATGATGCCAATGCCGCCGCCACGTCCGTATTAGCAAATGTGAGAGCTCAGTTTTCGGTGCACATCTGTAGAGCACTGCCACTCTTACGACTGCGATAACTTTGCTTTCCCCCCGCGTTGCTGTGTTGCTGGCTCAGATCGCGAGTTGTAAATGGGTCTGGGTACACAGTTGATATTGAATTAAAAATCTCCCTAATCTCTGTAAATTAAAAACGAAAAAAATGTACTGTAGTTGTGTTGTTTGAAAGAATGTTGTAGAGGATGAAAAGCAGCCAGTACGCAAAGGCCCGTAAAGGTCGATCGATTGTGTTAGAAATAAAATTTTAAATGAAACTGTTTTGTAATTGTGATTTTGTGTGAAAAATGATTGATGCGATGCGAGGACTGTTGCAGTGTTCAACAAGCTCGGCAGTCTGAAGTGATATCATAATGTGACCTTCATTGAAGTGGTTGCGGGGAGGGGGTGGGTAGTGAAATATTTATCAGCTTTCGCTTCAAGTTGGAAGCTTGAGTGGCTTTGTTTATCAATCACGCTTTTCTATCATAAGTAGTCACTACTATCTGATTTCGCTCCTTTTTGTGATATTTGCATAGTTCTCTTCATTTCCTTACTTCAATCGTTACTAACAATATCCGATAAATCGTATTAGAAATATTTACTACACAAATTTTGTCTGTAAAATTCATAGAATTTCTGTATAGTAGAACTTATGCAAACATTCCTCAAGACGAGAAACCGCTTTAAAAATTGTCTCATTTCTTTCGAACTCTTAATTCATACAATTGAAAGCAAGCCATTTAATGGTTTAGTTAAAAAAGTTTATTCATTAAAGTTTCTAAAGAAAGTTTTCTAATTAAAGTATTCATACGTGCGTAGTGTTGCGGCGACGGGCTGTCCCGCCCAGCTGTAGTTCAATTCATTAGTCATGCCGTTCGCATTTCAATAACCATCAAAGCACAATTGTTCAAGAGTTAACAACACGAAGGTTGCTGGTTGATTAGCAGCAAATCAGAGGCAATCGGCAACTGTGCACAACCGCAAAATCAATAAATTAAATTTAACAATGCGAATAACTACGAGTACTTAACGTGTTAATTTTATGAAAAACTAAACTGAAGATAACTCAACTGAACCGAACAGATTAGAACAAACGAAAGGGAAAACTAAAATAAAAAATTGTGTATTTATGTTACGTTGCGTTTGTTAGTCTTATTAATTGCAAATATTAAACGTGGTTTTGTGGTCTCCCTCTGGTGAGAACATAGTCGCTGCTTAGCTTCGCTAATCCAGTTGCCTTTCTCAACGTTTCGCTTAGTGTAAATCGAATAGAAACTCGCTGCAGTGCTCACAGCAACAGGCCGCCCCCACCCACTGTGCCAGCTCAGCCATGTAGGATCATCATGACGAGCCGAACTCGTTCATCCACTTCTCGTACTTCTCCAGATCGGTCTTGGAGACGCTCTTGTTACAGCGACTGATGGCTTCGGTGAAATCCTGGTTTGAAACGGGCAAATCCACCTCTTCGGTGGCCAGCTGGCGTATCTGCTCCGGCGTGAGGCCGGCAATCTTGCGCCGCATTGACATCATGCTGGCATCCCTATAACAAAAAGCGCAGTCGATTTAGTTTGTAATATGAAGACAGGGTGAAGCTCCAATGCACCTGCACACGTTGGTGATGTCAGCGCCCGAATAACCATTAAGCTTTTTGGCAATTTCCTTCAGGTTCACGCTTTCGTCCACTTTCACCTCGCGCAAATTGATGTTCAGCAGCGCCTCGCGGCCCTCGGCCGTGGGCAGCGGTATGTAAATGCGTTTCTCCAGGCGACGGCGGAGCGCCTCGTCGATGTCCCAGGGAAAGTTCGTGGCGGCCAATACCATTACAACCTTGGAGGCCTCCTCGCTGCCCACGCCGTCCATTTGCACCAGCAGCTCGGACTTGACGCGGCGCGACGCCTCGTGCTCTGACTCGGAGCCGCGGCGCGAGCACAGCGAGTCTATTTCGTCGATGAAGATGGTGCTCGGCGCATAGAAGCGCGCCATCTCGAACAGCAGTCGCACCATCTTCTCCGACTCGCCGCGGTATTTCGAGGTCAGCGTCGACGACGACACGTTGAAGAACGTAGTGCCGCACTCTGTAGCCACCGCCTTGGCGAGCATTGTTTTTCCCGTGCCCGGCGGCCCCACCATCAGCACACCCTTCCACGGTCGCCGTATGCCCTGCAACGATCAGACAAAGTAATCGTGAGTTCTGCGTGTTATTCAACGGAGCAGACAGTATGTGCCGGCGGTGAGTCATGAATATTGTCGTGCGCCTATTTGCTTCATTGGCTAAATGCGTTGTCTATGTAATTAAACAGGTTAATTATGCAAGATAACGAACACAAAACAAGATTGAAAGTGATATCAAGTGAAATTGGCGTGTGGCGGTTCTGAATTATAGCAGAACGAGTTAAACAATCGAACTTGCGGCATAAATCAGGCGATAACCGGGTGGATTCCAAACACTCGAGCTAGCCAAACAATGAAATCATCTTTGCTAAATGATGCCACTGAATACGGGGCAATGAGAAATTGTGCATAGTCTAATAGGCTATGGAATTGTGAATCTTTTTAAGGAACGTTTCAATAGGAAACTGAATCAATGCGCTTTGAAACTCACCTTGAAATAGTCCGGCATCAGCATGGGCAGTACGACCGCCTCCTCCAGCAAACGTTTAGCATCTTGCAAATCGGCGATATCATTCCAGCGCACTTTCGGATTGCGTTGCAGTATATCACGTTCTATCAGCAGCAACAATGAAATATTTAAATACAAGTTAAGTTTTGCATTCATAGTAGCAATCAAACAACCACTTTTACACACCCAATATGTCCACGAGTTCCGCTTCGATGTGGCTGTTCGGCTGAAACTTCTTCTCCTCCTTCTCCTCGCTCTCCGTTGTCTCGTCGTCGCGCGGCTCCTCGTCTTTGCTGCTGCCGTTGTTATCGTTGCCCGGCGCACTTGTATTGCTGGTGGTCAGCGTCGACTTGCGACTGGCCGTGGACGAGGAGCGTCCATTGTGCTGTGTTGTGGAGCCGCTGCGTGCCGTCGGTGCGCCGCCCGTAGTTGTCCGGCGATTGGCACTGCTGCCTGTGGCATTGCTACGCTGCGGTATGGTGCTCTTGCCGACCGGTTTCTTGGTGTACAGACTGCTGCGTCCTCGATTCGGCACCGCGGGCCTGCAAAATACAGGCAATGAGTTTATTAATTTGACAGTAAATCTCTACTTTCAAAACATTTACTTTTCGGGCTTGGGCGGTCCCCAGACATCGGGGTCTTTTGGCGGTGGCGTCCATATGTCCGGATCCGGGCGAAACCAGGCGGCCGGGTCCTTGGTCTCGTCCTCGCTGATCTGCGTTTTCAGCTTGTGCGCGAACGGCGTGTTCTGCAGATCGAGCGTCATCTCCGACAGCGTCCGTTGTATGGCTTTGATCTGTGAGTACTCCTTGTCGATTTGCTGCGATATCTGGCCAAACAGAGCAATTGAGTATCGTTGGGAGGAAGTGATCACAGTGGCCACTTACCAATTTCCATTTGCTTTTGCGCAGCGCGTCCGTTGTCGACTTGACCATGCGGTCGAGCATGCCACCCAGGCCCTCGTAGTAGATGCACGCCGAGTCATAGTTGCCCGTGAGCGCCATGTCGCGCGCCAGCTTCGCATTTTCGCATATTTCCGCAATTGAAGTTTTGGCCATCACGGTCATTCCTACACAAGATTTCGTCTTTTGCTTCCCACCTCGCAATAACTGCGATTGGCAGCGGCAGGGTAACGGCATCAGCGGCAGCGCAGCAAAGAGAATAGACAAAGGTATTTTTGAGGGAAAATGGAAAGTGAGACATAAAGTCACGATCGCGACAAAAGTGCAAAGTGGCAGTGGAAGGCGAGTGCGGTAACCGATGCAGCTCTATCCCGAATGAAAGTATGTTTTGTGTGTACCTTCTTCAGCGAAGAAGCTGAGTGCGGCACCGCTCGGTGGTTTTTCTCAATAGAGCCGTCATCAATCGGCCTTGTTGATTGTGCTCGTTAACGTGTTTTTGCAGCATTTTATTACAATTGTTTTAATGTTTCAGCACTTGAACTTTTCACTGCCACTTTGCTTTTTGTTCTTTCTCATTTGTGTTTTCACGGAAGTGCTGGCCTGAGACAGTGGTTCTGCTCTACTCACGGTTATTGACATTAGAATGGTGTCGTGGTGTGCCAACTTTCAACTTTAAAACCTCTATTATTGTGCTAACACTAACTAATTGAACTAATTTCACGCTTTTGGGCAATTTTTTATTCTGTTTTTAGTCATTTAATGCACGGGTGTAACTGATCTCCGACGACCTCTTCCACTCACGGTTTTTGCCTTTTTCTTTTGGCGAAAACACGTACCAAAGCGGAGTATGCCAAATGTCATTTTCATCCGCAGTGCTGCCAAGTGCTGCTCAAAAGTCGCATGCAAGAGAAATTTCTATTCGCGTATTGTGCCAATTACAACAACTTTCGAAAGCTGCGTGCATTCGGTCCGTATTTGACGTTTGGTTTGACAGTTCTGTTCATATGTCCCTTGTCTTTTTCCATGCAGTGAATTGGTTATCGTTTTCTTATAAATTTTCTCGCAGTTAATTGTGTAAATTTATTAACTCTGTTGGGGGGTAAGTGGAAAGATGACGCCCTTAACGATGACCTTCATCGACGAGGCCTTCACCAGTGAGGCGAAGCTGCACCTGGCCGCCACACAAGCTAGCTCTGGTGAGTTTCCGTGCAACGCGAGTGTTTACAAAATGATTTATGCATTTCTCCCTCTGCAGAGATAGTTCGCGGCGTTTACGACATTTCGCAATTTGTGGATAAACTCGGCTTTGCGCTCACATCGACAGTGGTGCAGGAGCGCGTCAACGGCACCAAACTGCTGTCCGATGTGCTGCTGCAGCTACCCCGAGACTACTTAAACAGCACACAGCTAGACTTCCTGGCCACCTTCTATGCGGATCGGCTGAAAGATCAGCACAGCGTCATGCCGGCAGTAATAGACGGCATAGACTCTCTGGTGACCATGACGAGGCTGCCCCGCGACAGCGTGCCCAAGTTGCTGCGCAGCTTCTTTCAACACAGCACCTGCCAGAGCCAGTTGCGCGGCGACCGCGAGAAGCTCTTCAACATTTTTAAGTTCCTCTCACTGAATTATCTTGAAGGTGGGTGACCGGAATGATGTCAAGCTAACCTTTATGGACACTTTAATTGCTTGTAATCTATTGCAGAGCTTAAAGCCATGGGCGGTGACTTCATTTTCGGACTGATCAACTCCATCGATGGCGAACGCGATCCCCGCAACTTGGACTTCATTTTCTCCTTTATGCCCGAGCTAATGACGCACTATCCGCTGCTCCATCTAAGCGAGGAGATGTTTGAGATTTTCGCCTGCTACTTTCCCATTGACTTTAACCCATCCAAAAATGATCCCGCCAGCATAACGCGCGATAACTTGGCAGCCAAGCTAACCAACTGCTTGGTAGCCTCGCCGGACTTTGTTGAGTGGACAGTTGCCTTGGCAGTGGAGAAACTGGAAAGTGACTTGGTGGTGGCCAAGCTGGACTCGCTGCAGTTGTTGGTATAATATTAAAGAGATTTTTCTTTGCTATTAAAGCTATATTTAGCTCCAACAACTTTCACTTCTAGCACCAATCAGCGCTTAAGTTTTCTCCAAAGTCGCTGGAGCCGCATTTCGAACAGATCTGGATCTGTCTTAAAAAGGAAATTCTTCCGGGTGCCGACAATGCCGACGTGGTATCGGCCGGCCTGAAGACGCTGACCGCCATACTACAGCAGGCTGCCCCCTCTACCGACCTCAGCCACAACTACCAGACCCAGATATTGGGCATTATTCTGCCGCACCTGAGCGACGTCAACCAACGTCTTTTCAACCCCTCTACCGCCATTGCGCTGGCTTGTGTTGCGGGCGATGCCCAATTCGCTGGCAACAAAATCCTAAATACTTTTCTTTTGAAACTGAACGCCGACACCGAGCAGTGTGTCCAAGTGTACAATATCATAGCGCAGGTCTTCAAGATTGCTGGCGCCTGCAATGCTCTCGAAAAACTGGACGCCGACGTATGCGGTCAGCTGCAAACGCACGTCATCGCTTCGCTGCGCCTCAACCTGGACGCCGACGCTGAGACGCAAAATCTGGATTTGAAGCGTGCGGCGCTGAGCGTGCTAAACGAAAGCGTGCCATTGCTGGGCGAGGTAAATCGTGCGCTAGTCTACAAGGCACTGGTACAGCTGATCACACACGAATCGCTGGATTTGGAGGAGTACACGCAGCTGCTGGAACTGCTCGGCGCATTGCATCCCGTCGAGCTGCAGTCCAACTGCATCGACGTGCTCATACGCAACTTTGCGCTCTACCCGAACTTTGTGAAGCGGAAGGTGTTTAAGAACCTGCTGCCGCTGGTGCCGCAAATGGCGTTCACCCAGCGCGTGCTTGATCTGGTGTGGGGCTTCATCTTCAAGCCGGAGACAGCGCCCGATGTACGGCTGCTGGCATTGGAGGCTCTCAACCAGCTTTTGAAAGACGAGGATGGCCGCTTCGTGGCCGAGCTGCAGCAAAATATTTGTCTCGTCGACAAGCTGGTGCAGCTGGCACTGAAGCAGCAGCCCTTGACTATTGAGTCGCTGGAGCAGATTGCTGCGGCGCTGAGTCGCATCATACAGCAGCTGCCTGTGTCTGAACAGTTCATGATCGTGTCCGAGTACCTACCGCAGCTCCAGCTGCAGCAGGCAGCCGACCTGTTTGTCGCCAATGGACTGCTGGGCTATCTGCATGCGGACATCAGCTTGGATGATCACTTCGAACGTCTGCTGAACGACTTGACCAGCCTGTCGCTGAGTAGTGAGAACGAGCAGCTGCGTCAGGTGGCGCATCATCTGCTCTGCAGCCTGGTCAACAAGGCGGACTATGGCGAAGCGAATGAAAAGATCTTGGCCAAGCTGATTGCCGAAATGAAGACGGAAATTGCAAAGGAGAACAAACGCGCCGTCGAGGTGCTGGCCTGGGTGGGCAAGGGCCTGTGTGTGAGCGGCTGCGAGGAGGCGGGCGAAATCATTGAATCGGTGCGTAGGGTTGCGAGTGTTTCTTTAAATTGCCATCAACTTAATGTTACTTATTGCCTCCTTTGGTCTAGCTGTCCGAACTGCTGGATCATCCGTCGCTGTCGACTGTGGCCGTACTGGCATTTGATATCCTATCGGTGGCGTACCCCGAGCTGGACTTGCCGGTCGTCAAGCTGCTCTTCCACCAGAAATTCTTCCACATAACTATGAGAAAACTGGGCCATAAACTGGAGACCTACTGTGAGAACCACTTGAATGCGTTTATCTATGTGCTGAAAGCCACACCGCATGCCGTCTTGCGAATGAACATTGAAAAGGTGACCACTAAATCGATCGTTCGCCTGCAACCTTCGTATCAACATTGTTGTTTGTTTTTCTCTGTGGCAGGTTGCGCCTATACTCTTCAAATGCTTGGAAAGCACACATACCCACACACTGTGCATCTCGCTGGAGCTTTGCGACCGATTCATCAATCAGCAGGACGAGTACTTCCGCAGCCATTTGAACCACATTATTCCAAGCTGCCTGCAGCTAGCCACATTTGGAAACTCGATGGTAATGTTTGTCAGTGCTCAAACTCTTTTTTCCCCATAGCCTCTCCTCGGAAAAACCTAATCACTGCGTTCTGCTATTTATTTATTTACAGAAAGTGCGCATCCACGCTCTCAACTTGCTGCATGACATCACCCAATATCCCACGTTTGTGCTGCTGCCGTCCAAGACGGACGTTGTGTTGGATCTGGCCGCGGCGCTCGACGATCCCAAACGCCTGGTGCGCAACGCAGCGGTTCGAGCACGAAACGCCTGGTATCTGATTGGCGCGCCCAACTCGGAGGAGCCGTGAATGCATTTCGTTTGCAAAAAGATGACGGGAGAGCTTTCGTGTCCATTTGAATACTGCGCGCACGTCACACAAGTGTGCGATTTTTTAAACCACGAACTACCTAAAATTGTTAACAAATTTTACACAAATAGTTGAACAGAAATAGAATGGAACAAATATCAGTTCGATTTCGTATGGAAGTTGTCATTGTTTATTTTCACCACAATTTTCCGTTAGTACGGATGGTCGCACTGTGAGCGCGCCATGAGCGCACATTTCTGCGCCCGCTGCACCACCTCCGGACAGCGACGCTTTCGCACCAAGCGACAGTCTTGAAAGAAGCCTTCGTTGCGCGGAAAGCCGTGCGTAAAGTCTTGGAATGTAAGCAGACCGTGGCCCCAGATTTTGCCACCGCGAAACTCGCCTTCGAATTTCATGCCGTCGGAGCGCCAAAATATGCCGTGTCCATGAAACCAGCCCTGCATGAATTCACCTTCGTACCTGATACAATTTGTTAATTAGCAAACCATTAACTGCTTCAAGTGCTAATTGAGAAGCAAACGTACTTGGCGCCATCGGAGAACCACAAACAGCCCAAGCCATGGCTCATGCCCTCGTAGAATTGGCCGTCGTAGCGCGTGCCATCGGCAAATTGCAAATGACCCAAACCGTGCTTCTGGCCGCGCTGATCCCATTCGCCGATGTAGCGTGTCGAGTCTTCATAGCGCCAGCCGCCCACCTTAACAGCGCCCAGCGACGATGCGTTTTCGGGACGTCCCAGCAAACCACCAGCGCCACGTCCGACGTCACCCACCACACCTGACGTGACACAATTGAAAATTTCCAATGTTATCAGGCGAAAAGTTGACGAAGCGCTAAAGGCGTCTATGCTCACTTTGCTCCTCGTAATCGTCCATTGCGTTTGGTGGCTGGTTAATAATTTGTTTCTTTTTTAGAAATTATTGCCAACAGCGGCAAATGTGCGACTCGACGTTGGCAAGTTGAAATTTCGATTGCATGAGAAAATGCTCAGCTTGTGTGGTTTTTGCTGCGTTGTGCGTGCGCTACACTGAAAGGCGAGCTTGCAACGACTGTGCTTTGTTGGTTGCAAGATTTTTAGTTTAGAGAGGAAAGTGGTTGCAGGTAGGGAACGCCCCTTTTTATGGCTAAGTGAACACTGTTGTCATGGAATTCAATATGGTATTCTAGTCTACTGAAACTAATCAAGCCATTGAAATTACTTAAATGTCTTTGATCGCGTAGAGCTCCTGCATGTCTGATTAAACCGTTTCTTTTATATTTGTGTGGCTTCTTTTCTAGCATTGAGTGACTTGCTGGCTTCAAATCTAATTAACGCATCTCCCTGGCACGCACGCATTGCCAACTTGTTGAAAATTTGTTCGAAGATTAAATCACAAGTGGGTTCCCTTCACTGCTTTTGGCTATAAACTGATATATACAAAAACATGTTTGGCACTTTACATAAATTGCTCCATTAACTTTGTCAACACAAAGATATAAAATATTCTTTTTACAAACCAAAACCATTGAAATTTCCTTGTTCACTTTATTTAAATCTGGTAAATAATTGAGTGTAAGTATCTACACAATTTTCCTCTTACAATTTTAGCGCCGCGTTCTCATGCTGGCAGCAAGTGCTGCTGCATTTAACGGTAGTCAACTAAATATCTGAACACGCTCTATAACGCTCTGCAAGCCATAGAAGTCGCCTGCATATTACAACAAAGCAAATCATGAACTTTTTCATACTGCCAAAGAGTCCATACAGAATTTTCATATTATTTTTCTAGCATAAGGAATCGTTTACAGCATGAAATACAAATGTAATGTCTTAATACTAAACGCAAGCGGCAACACTGACTGCCAGCCACAGTGCGCCAATAATTCAGAGAGACAACTCAAACTCAGCATGAGGCAAACGCAGGGGAACGAAATCATAAAATCAAGTCTACAAACATGTAAAACACGTACGTGCTTTGCGGTTCTATCCTTAAAGGGATACAATGTTGTATTGCTATTTCTATGTATTTTAAATAATTAAGTTAATATAAATTTTATTCGGTAAATGTCAATCGAAGTGGCATATTTGCAAATAAATAAAAAGCACACACAGGTTCATGCGCTGCTGGCAACTAATAAACAATGAGCAAGGTTTCCGGTGTTGAACCTTTCATTTGCCAAACTAAACGCCAAACTTAACGCTGCCTGCCAGTTAAAATCTTACGACTAATTTAGACTACTTGTAGTTCTCTCTGCGAACGTAATCCATTACATAATGTTCTCGTACGTATAATCAAACTGTGTATATTTCATTTTATAATTTTCTGCAAGTTAGAATAGAAAACAACACTTCAATCGATACACGCTCTACCCGGCACGAGCTTTTCCTCCAGTGGAAATCTACAATGGACGAACGCAAAACTGAAATTAGTTAACACCAATGCAGGTGGCCGTCTATGTGGTACGTACCCCATGCCATGCAGCAATGTCCTCATGCTAATCGTAGCACGTATACGCCGCATCGTTGCAGCATTCTACAGCTTCTTCAAGTAGGCGGCACACTTGACTGCGCTGCTCACCTGTCCCGTGTTGATGATGTTCAGCTTCTTGTGTTTTGCACGGAATTTCTTCACGTACGCCTCAATTAGATTCTTGATTTTGTGTGGATTTATCTCACCGGAGCGACTGTGGCAGATCTAGCAGCGAAATGAATGCGACATTCAACATTAGACTGAACAATAGTTATGGGTGTCAGGACTGTGGGCAGGACATGTACCTTCGGCACAGCGCGGCGCATGATCTCCTTGTAGTCATCCTTGGTGATTTGCTTCTTGTTGAACCGAGGTTTCAGTACCAATTTCACTTCTTCCACGACGCGTTCCTGTCGATTCAGCTTACGCAAAAACTGCACCAATTCAATCATTTAAAAAATTGTTAGTTGATGCAACAGCAGTTGAAAATTTGCGTTAAAAAAAAAATTAAACAAACGAAATCACTCAACGACTCACCTTATCCTTGACCTGCAATTCAACAGCGGAGTTCGGCACATCATCGTAGATTTTAATGTGGTCGTCATTGGATTTTCCAACTGAAAACACAAACAGCTATTACAACATTTATAATACATATATATAAATTCATAAAAATGGGTGTTTGCAATTTTTCAAAATATGGTAAATTTGTTATTATATTCGCTTTTTTATTGGGAAACATATTTAGTAGAGAAGTATAAACCATTGTGAAACCACTTAACGCAATCTGTTTAATCTATTTAACAAAAATGTGACCGATTTGACTTTTCAGCGGTAAACTCGGATAACCCAACTAATTTGCTATCAAAAAATTGATTCTGGTTTTGATGCGAGCCTGAGGAAATGCACTTTTCTGATAGAAAATATTTTGAATTTATTTTTATAAGAAATTTGGAAACAAATCAATTAAAACAGGGTTAATTCGTTTTGCTTAAATTATAAGAAATTTGTAGATTTGCAGAAAAATTCAAATTGACTTATGTGCATTGTGATGCTGTATGCCGCAGTGAGAGGCTATACCTGGGCCAGTACTGCCTTCCAGTGGAGAACATCAAACACCTAAACCACTGTGAGCTACTAAGCTTCATTAGGTCGGTATGTCCAGGGACATCTAACATCTATCATGTTACAGAAGAACACCTATCAATAGCTACGAAACTCAAAAGTGGGTCAACCACAGAACTTCCCAATTGTGTTCATATACATTTGTACAAGGGAAGCTTTATTCCGGTATTTCAGTTCTTCACCAACTAGCTGAGGGTCCGTCCGGACGGACTACGGCTAAGCAAATTCTTTAGACTGAAATATTAGACATGTTCTGCATTTCATTTTCATATGAACGATTTCCATGTGAATTGATAAGATTTTGATGTGAATTAATTTCACTATTAACATGAAAATAAAATGCAGATCATGTCTGATTGATTCATTTCGGTGCTACACACAGGGGATTTTACATTTGGACATAAAAGAATTATTTTGCGATGAGTTGAAATATTCGGTAATCACAATTTAGACTACAAGGAAATGAATCAAATTATTATATTCAATGCCTGCCCAATTCGTTAATGGAATATATAGATTTCTGTTATGTTCAAGAAGGTTAGGTTAGGTTAGGTTAGGTTAGGTTAGGGTGGCAGCTTAAAGAGCTCACGTAGGCCACGTTGCGGCCCGTTGTGATACCACGTGAAGGGCGTGGCTGCCCTTCAATCTTGCACACCCCCCCGGGTGTTAGGCAGGAGCCATCCCGATTCCACAATGAATCGGGCGATGCGGCCGATGCTGGGTCCTGAAAGGTCGGCCAAGCTGCTGAAAAACGGCGCACCCAGCACCCGGAGACGTCTCCTTGCTAGTGCTGGGCAGTGGCACATCAGGTGCTCGACGCTCTCCTCCTCGTCCGCATCATCGCAGCTGCGGCAATGGTCGTTGAAGGGGAGCCCGAGTCTCCTGGCGTGTTCGCCGTTCGTCCAGTGTCCCGTCAGCACAGAAACTGTGGAGTGGATGGAATTCCGCTTTAATCGCAGTAATTCGCGTGTTCTGCCATGGTTAAGCGACGGCCAGGTTTCTCTGGAGATCCTGCAAAGGCTCTCCTCCGCCCAGAGTCGGTTAGCCAGGCGAAGATACGCCTGCTTGACCGTCAATTTGACGGTCGCAAGGGGGGTGCTACACAGCGTAGTAGGAGCTGGAAGCAGAGTGCCTTTTCTGGCTAACTCGTCTGCCACACAGTTGCCAGCGATTCCGCTATGCCCCGGGACCCAACTCAGGTGAACCCTGGCATGCTCCGCTATGTTATTCAGAGCTGATCTGCACTCTGCAACCAGTTTAGAAGAGGTATATGTACCTATCAAAGATTTTATTGCTGCCTGGCTATCTGAGAAAATACATATAGCCGAGGGAAGAGAGGGTTGCGATTGCAACCGGCCCACTGCTAGCAGTATAGCCATGGTCTCCGCTTGGAAGACACTACAGTGGTCAGGGAGCCGAGCAGTAATACTGGCCCCTAATTGATCACAGAAAACTCCACATCCGACCCTATTATCGAGTTTAGAGCCGTCCGTGAAGATGTTCAAGCAGACATAACAGAGAAAATGAAACTAAAAGTTATTACACTTATCCCATTTTAACGTTTAAGATAAAATTGCAAGTTTGACAAGAGTTGTATTCATTCAACAAACCGGACTTCAAACCACAAATCTCATCAAAATCTAAACATAAAATAACAAAAGCGTGACGAAGATGTCATGGGAAATAACATGAGTTCGATTCGGAATAAAATGCATAAATAAAGCCTGGAAGCTAGCAATGACCAATGGTCTAGAAAGGACTAAGGACAGGGAGGAGGTTAATGTGGCTGTCCGACGCGTTGAAAAAAAACCAAAGTCAAACCTAGACCATGAAAACGGGTGATACCACGAAGTACAATAAACTAACTAAAAAGAAAGGAATACTTAAAAATATATGAAAAATACAGTTTCTTTTCTTCAGAACTTCCTAACTTCGAGGTATCTATAAAAATTATAAATTGCTAAAACAATGCTCAAAGTACAGTCTGTCCAGTAGAAGCGTGACCGTCGTAACTTGGAAACTATTTGTCCGATTCGTTTCAAACAAACTGCATTTTATGCGTTTATAATATTTATTGTACGCAATACTTTTAACAACAGGTATAGTCACCGCCGTTCGCTATTATGGCCTCAAACCTCAGACCCATACTTTGCGCTAAGTTCTGAGCAAGTTGCCGAGGCAATCGACTTCAAATCAGCCGAATTTGTCTCGATAACTATTTTGCTGTCCATATAGTATTTCCTCTGAGTTTCTGCTTTACAATTGCCCACACATTTTCTATAGGGGTGGCATCAGGCGACTGTGAGGGCCAATCTAACACTTCTACCCCATTTTGCTGTTTCCACTCAGCACACATTCGGCTGTGATGTTTGTGGTCGTTGTCTTCTTGTATAATCCAAGAGAGTCCTCTTCTCCCGAACATCTTCGCAGCTGATGGTAATAAAGCTTTTTCATAAATTTTGTTCATCAAACCCGCGTTCAAGTTGGTGGTATTAACGAAAAGTCGCCCAAATCCTTTTTCTGAGAAGCAGCCCCGAACATGGACCTTTACTGGGTCTTTAACAGTTCGTTGGAGCAATCGGTTGATGGCAGCACACTAAGATCGATTTATGCTACTATTTGCCCAAAATTGGGATTCATCCGTGAATATTACATTATTCCAATTCCGATCTGAATTGGCATAAGCCCAGGCAAGCCGTTTTTGAACGTGTGATGATGAAAGCAACAGTTTTTTCGAAGAGCTCCGGTATTTAACGTCGTTAGTTCTTAAACGTCCTCAAATCGTCTCTTTTGATATTTGAACACCACTTTTCTCTAAAACTGCTTTAGCTTTACGCAACGATAAGCCCGGCTTCGTCGGAAACAAATCAATGATTTTCTTGTCCTGTTTTGGGGAGGTCTTTTTTTCAAGGCCCCGCCCAGCCAAATCGTCAACATTTTTTGCTTCCATATACCGATTCGTCCAACTCGTTACGAATGGCTTCGACTTCTTCATATATTTTGCTAAAGCTAAACGTGACATTTACGGTCCTCTAGGGTGTAGACAAAGGAATACGGCTTCAAGTCGCTTCTCTCACGCGGAGCTCATCTTGTTAAAACACCCTGTACTTTGTAATTGTTTCACGGGACTGACAAATTTTGCAGTGCGTATTACAAAAATGATGAGGCTGCTTAGGTGCATTCAAACTTTTCTGATAACGGTACTCTAAGTGAAAATTTGGTCGATCACGCTTCTACTGGACAGACTGTACATCCCAAAATTTTCTTACGTCAAAAGCAAAAAGTATAGTTTTGGAATTATAGGAGATCAAAAGTAAACGGGCTCTAATGCACTCAGACAGTTCCCGATGATTCAAAAAATGTGTTTGTTCTTCGAAGGATAATGACAACAGGATGGGATGTCCGCACACTAATAATTGTGAACATTGCAGAATTCTTTACTTGCACTTTACTTTTCACCCCCATTCCTCCCTTGCAAATCTCGAGTACATACATTCGTACGTTCGTACTAACGAACGAAGTTCAGTAAACAAATTTCATTTCAAAGTTTTACAAAATTTGCAGTTTCTTCGAAAGTTAAACATTTTTATATAGACGTTTCCTTACCGGCCTTAATACTGAGGGGAAAATATTGCATATATAATATTCTGACTGAATTAAACAATTTCGTGATTCTTGCTTTCCGAATCACGAAATTGTTTCGAGGAAGACCGAGAGAGACAATGACACCAAAGTTAAGTTTTGCAAAGAGATATAGGATTGAGATTAGTAGTAACAAAATCTCGGTCGGTATATCTGGAACATATAAAATCGATGAGTTAAGGAACGCCAGAACAAAAACCACTAATTAGATTTTGGTATTTTTAATGCCAAATGGTAGTTTTTATACGTTTCTACTCGAATAATTTATCCAACTTTAACACCAATCGCTAAATCTGCCTTAAAACGTAGTGGGTTAATCGATTTTTATTCCAAAGCTCCTCAGTTCATTAAACGAGGAAAGTAAAATAACCTCGAGCGTGCATACAGGGAGCAGGTCATACATAAATATTTGTTCAGATAGTCAAGCAGCCATCAAAGCACTAATCTCGTGTGAGGTAACCCCAGGGTTAGTGCTGGAATGCATGAAGGCATTAAACAAACTGGGCATACACAACCAGGTAAAAATGCTGTGGGTAACAGGACACAGAGGAATAGACGGAAATGAGGAGGCCTTGCTAGAACTACGGTAGCCACGGTCTTCTTGGACCGGAGCCCTTCATTGGACTGGGTAGGAACACTCCACCAGAGTCACTAAGACTTGATGAAAGAAGCAGGAATTCAGAGCACTGGTGGTAATGTCTCGGGCAATCGAAAATCTTTATTAAATTTACTATCTAAAATCTTTATTATAATTCCAGATATGCCGCAGACTGGAGGATTCGGTTCAGATAAGGTAAATTTTTGTAGACTTTGCAGAAGAAAAGATTAAACACCTAAACCCCCGTGAAATACTAAACTTCATTCAGTCGGTGGGATTATGGGATGTTCTCTAAAATTTGTAGGGGGTACAATAGATCATCTTTGGTCTCAGTGCAACTAACCCATATTAAATCTATCTATATATCTATCCTACTCAAGAGAGTAGGGGATTAATGAAATGACCTGCTTGATCTACATATTTAGGACAATTAATTCTAAAGCGTTTGCAAAATGCTATGATTCAAGGAATGTATGGGTTTATGTTAGGTTGGAATGGCAGTCTTTTTCTGCAAAAGTTCACTTAGTGGTCAGCTGCACTTAACAGATAGGTTAGGGTGGCAGCTAGAAGAGCTCACTTAGGCCATAGTACGGCCCGTTGTGGTACACTTAACAGATACTTCAATGAAACTCAGAAACTTAGGTTCAATACTAAATTTCCTTTCGAAGGCTGCACTTACGGCCGTACTTTAGGTGCATATGACGCGTACAATGGATGTCTTAGGTCGCAGGACACTCCGTCTAGGAAACTATTCGTGATAACTAAGAAAGTCTTTTTCTATATTCAAACGAATTTTTTATAGAAATATCAGTTTTACTATACCCTCTTTTTCTTTTTCCATAGGTTAGATTCTCGAATCAAATCTTTGTGTTTTATGTACGTGGGCAGTCCGATAAGTACTTAGCCCCACCGCCCGATGGTGCCACTATCGTAAGAGAAATTTACTATCGTGTAGTACATCCTCGTAGACGGCTACTGTCAAAATTTCAGCCATATTGGATTTGTAGTTTTGTGTTGACCGCGTGTGGAAACGAACGTGTCCGCGAATTTTAGAAAAATGGAAAAAGAGCAATATCGGTCGGTGATTCGCCAAATTGGTCGCATTAGGCTACGAACAGCTGCCCCATCCACCGTATTCTCCAGATTTGGCCCCGTGTGACTTCTTTTTGTTTCCAAACTTGAAAAAGTCACTCCCCGGGCAGAAATTTGAGTCGAATGAGGAGGTTATCGCCGCCACGGAGGCCTTCAGAAAACGTATTTTTCAGACGGGTTAAAGAAGTTGGAGCATCGCTGGGTCAAGTGTATCGAGTTGAAAGGAGACTACGTTGAGAAATAAATCGCCACTTTTCCAAAATTTTTGTTTTTCTTTTGTATGCTAAGTACTTATCGGACCACCCACGTATGTGGATGGTAGGTAGTTGATTTCAGTTATTTAACTAGAAGTAGCTTTTCATATGATTTGAATCAAAATTTATAATTATCAAGCAGGAGGATTCCATTAGACTATGACCTATAGTAATAATAAGATTTAAAATATAAACGAAAACGAAAATTAAATCAAGGCTTGAAAAATTACGCCTGCAACACACATCTTAATTTTCGAATATTCATATACGGAGTAAATTACTTTGGGTTAATGTTTACACTTGTACTTTTGGATAAATTCATATCTTTTTATGAAAACCTCAATTAAAAGTCAATTGGAAAAACCATTTTTAATGCGTCGTGAAGCAGTGAAGCTTTTGTGTTTGATTGGTCTTTTGGTCTTTGAACTATGCCGTGCCGCTCAGCTGACCATCGATCGCTGTGGTTAGTGCGATTCCGAGGCGAAACTCAATATCGAGTTCGAAGCTGTTAAGCTGTTAAGAATCGGCATAAAATCACAGGTCGCCCCTATTCAATTTACACATTCACCACAGTTATTTACAAGATTCTAGGCCAAAATCTCGTAACAGAGCTGTCATGGCAGCTATGTTTTTTTTCAAGTATAATAAAAATATATTATAGGTTTTTTAAAACCTTTTTTACAAAAAAAATCAGTTTCGTTGTATGAACGTGGAATATAGTAAAAGCCAGGGAAAGTAAGACACTGTTTAATAAAGTTCACAAGGATAATCTCAAGATTCCTAGTGATAAACTCCTGCTTGATACTGTCTATTATGTTCAAGGACCTTTGCTGGAGTAGTTTTATTCGAGGTAAGACGAAATTGATTGATTGATTTAAATGGAAAGGCTGTATCGAGACAAATTAGAAACAATTGTTTAATCCTCACTTAAAATGTACAGTTTAAATTTTAGAAAATTTGTCTATATGAAAGTATAAACCACTGAGCTTTTCCTTCGATAATGAATTTCCATGTGTTTGCCTGTCTGTCTTCTAAGGAGATATACAAAAATTCAAAAATTCTCAGTAGCTTAGCTAGTTAGTGTTTCACCGATTGTCTGAAGCAGGTTCGATTTCCCGTCGTAGTCGATACCAAAATAGAGAAAACAAAACAAATTCCTTTCGACGGCTGCCCTCTCAGCAGAAAATGGTAAACTTTTGAGTGTCAACTGCCTATGTCATTCAGAATCGACATTAAATTTTAAAAAGGTAGGTAGATGCCATGATACAATTATAAAGGTAGTGTATTCCCAATAGGCGCACTCCCAAAAGCTGTCAACTCGATGCCTTATTGAATTTGAAATGAAAAATAATGTTGCTTTTTTTTGTTTGCTTATATGCACATGTATTGATAGGCACACGAAAAAAGAATTTCCGTTTAAATTAAATCATTCAAAAAATGCCGAAATCAAACTGTATCCATCTAGGCTTTAAGACTGTTATTTTTGTATCACAATATGTCCATCTAAAGGTCCTAACTTATTTTGTGTCATCGTTTGAAGGCCATTTTCAAGTACTAATTTTTCCCCTATTTGTGAAAATTTCCCCATCATTATAAGCAACACTCTGTATAAGGCATTGTCATTCTGCCTTTCTCCCGGAATACACTACCTTTATAATTGTATCATGGGTAGATGCGAAGTCTCTCAAACGAGGACATAGTTAGGACAAATTATGCCCATTGTGATGCCACTAGATTCAACTGTCCTGATTTGAATATAAAATGTCCTCAGTTTGAATATAGACTTAATCTCAAATGAAGACAACTAAACAGGAATACAGGCCCCTTTAACAGGTATTGACAAAACTCTGAGTGTAAGGGAATTGCGTGCGAAAGAACTCGCGGTGTATTGTTCTTTGGGATCAAGGGGCCTAACGGTTAGCATACAAGGACTTGAAACTCGATGTTACACAACAATGGCCGGCCCAGCGGGTACCGCGCTGGCTTCTCATACCGAGCGCCCCAGGTTCGATTCCTGGCTCGGGCTGGAAAAAACGCTCATCTACTTCTATCGCTATCCACATGAAGCAGATGAGAATTACAATAATCGCACAAGTTCGCTCTTGGCAGGCAATGGCAAAACCTCCAATTGTGAAAGAAAAACAGCCAATCGCCGTTCGGATTCGGCGTTAAACTGTAGGTCCCTCCCCTCCCTTTCCCCATCCGCTTGAAATGTGTGCTGTAACATATGTTGGAAAAAACAGTGTTGCATACACATTTCAAAACGGGTGAAATATATGTGGTATCACAATGGGCCTTTCGGGCCTCCAAGTGTGTCTCTTATAGAGGCAGCCACCATAACCTAACCTAACCTACACAACAATGAAGCCCGAAAATTCAGAGTCACTATTTAGTCACAACCTGCTACGGCTACACGGCTTAAAAACGCGATTTAATGGGCCTATTAATTTCAAACTTGGTGAAAATACTCCACATCAAAAATAATTCAATACACATCTATAAAATGTTTCGAAAACTTATAATTAACAAATGTAACATGTAAACAAGGGGTTAAGGTGTGTATACAGGAATACTATGGACGAAAACATGAACCAATGGGCCTATTGACTTCAAAATTGGTAAAAAAAAACACTTGAAATAAATAATATTTAGACACGTGGTTTTTTCGAAAATCAAAATCTGACGGGGTCAGCAATGGGTTAAGAGTTCCTATGACAAAACTGTGAAAAATATGAAGTAATGGGCCTATAGACTTCAAACTTCCTGAGTGCTCCAAATCATAAATATGAAAATATGAAATGAAAAACGTTTTTCATTTTCCCGAAAATCATAATCTGACGGGGTCAACGATGGGTTAAAAGTTGATGTGGGAAAACATGATTTAGTGGGCCCATTAACTTCGAATATGGTGAATGCGCTTCAAATGAGAAATAAGTGGCATGCATTTTTTCCATAAAAAATCGGACGAGGTTAACAATGGGCCCTAAACGGGCCCTACTTTAAACTTGCGTGCAAGGCCGCCGGGCTCTGCCAGTAAGATATATACTAGGGATAAAATTAAATATAACTAAATAAATATAACACTCGATGATTTTGTTTTTTGAAAGAAATTTTGTTTGTGGAATTATGTTTCTTTCGCATTTAGCGAAAACATTTTTTTAGTGATTTAGTATGAGGCATAATTTTCTGAGTGAAACAATATTTTAGTCTCAAAAACATTTATTTAGTTGTTTCTATAGTGAAACAAAACTTAAAACGCCACAGTGTTCACCGACCGGTATGCGGCTCTCAGCGGTTTTACGCGCCTTTACATTGAGTTTAAGTTGTCGTTTTCCTGTCTGGATCGGTGTGTTGCTAGTTGCTGCATCGTGCAACACTTCAAACAAATCAGTTGCAGGCTTTAGTGGAATTGTTTCTAAAGAGTTTGTGTGCTTAAACACTTCAATTACTTTTTACAAATCGGGTGGACAGATGACTTGAAAATAGTATGCAGCGGTTTTTAATTTAATGTAAGCTTTTTTTGGAAACATTTTACAGCTTATTTTGTGGCTAAAATCGATTTATTTCTCTCAAAAATGCAACAATTGCACAAAATTGAATGTAAAATCCTTTTATATAGCATTACATTACATAATAAGGTAAAGATTGTAAAATTGTTTGATCTTTTGGTTCCAGGTCTTAAGATTTGACCCCGTTGACCCATGGGTAGGTTATAGTGGCTGCCTCTGTAAGAGACCTATAAAGCCTCTATACGGGCTCGTTGTGATCCCACAAATTCAACTCGTTTGAAATGTGTATGCAACACTGTTACAACACACATTTCGAATGGATGTGAGAAGAGGAAAAAGGGGGCCTACAGTTTAAGGCCGAATCCAAATGGCGGTTGGAGTCCACACCACTTGGAGTTTTGCCCTTGTCTGACGAGAGTGCACTTGTGCGTTTCTTGTAATTCTCATCTACTTCATGTGGATACAGATAGAAGTAGACGAGTATTTAACCAGTCCGAGCTAGGGTTCGAACATAGGGCTTCTGGCATAAAAAGCTAGCGCGCTACCTTTTTCGGCCTTTACTCAAAAATGTTAATACAATACTTCAATAAGAGTAAGTTCGGGTAATGTGATATACCTGTCTGTTTTACGGCGATTCCCGACACACTTTGCCTTAAAATAGACTTTTTTTGGTCTCAAACTGCTCACTGACACATTATTTAGTATATCTAAGAATATTAACTCTTTAAGATAAACTGTTGACGAGTTTTTTAATTACAAATCAAAATATCCAAATATTGGCTGATAAAAGTGGCGGGTAATGTGATATACCCGAAAAAACGTTATTTAACAGACCTATTAGTTTCAAACTTGGTGAAAATACTCCAAAACAAAAATAATTAGAGACGTGCTTCTCATTTTTTTCGGAAAATCACAATCTGACGGGGCAAACCAACGGTTAAAAATTTGTATCGAGAAACATGACTTCATTGATTTTTTTATCTGAAACGTAACCATAACAGATTTTTGAGATTATTCCACTTCAAATATTATGAAATAAAGCATATATACATTTCTGTATACAAATAGTACTGCTGTAATAAGTTCGGTGAATGTGATGTACATACTATATCACATTACCCGAACTTTTGTATATCACATTACCCGAAATAGACTTTTTGCGAAAAAATATTATAAAAAAACAATAATAATTTTGTTAAGAGCGTACTTTGCAAACTCATAATCGATATCACTGATTTACTTTGGATTTGGCTCGAACTTTCTAATAATATTTTTTTGTACCTTTTGGCCTTTCTAACTTTATAACCAAAAATTTGTGCCAGCACTACTCAAAACACTTCATCACACTGACTGCAAACTATTTAAACAAACACATCCAAAATCATCCAGCACAAGTTGTTTAGTTACTATGATGTTTTAAAAAGGTTAATTTTGAAAAAGGTCGACGCACTTGTAAAATCAGCCACTATATCACATTACCCGAACTTACTCTATGTGCATTAAAGAAAAAGATCTGATATTTCTAAAAGAAAGATTTGATCTGAATGCTCTTCATTTGTTCATATGCTCAAAATAAATCGTCAAAAGTTTTTTGGCCGATAGAGTAACAATATCCCTTACATTACGCCAACAGGTTGGAAAAGGTTCAAAGACGATTCGCGAATTTGCTTTCCGCCGATTATATTCTTTCGATTCTGTGCCTTCTTACGAACTCAAATGCCGAATATCGAGCCTAAAAACTTCGCGAGCGAACGATAAATGCATGGAAATATTTGCATCAAAGATTTATGTGAAAGCAAAATAGAGCTCTTGATGCTTCTGCCTTTTTAAGTGCAGGGTAGATCGCTAAGAGGCCAATACACCTTTTATATTGCTGCCCATAGAACTAAATATGAAGAAAACTAAACGATGCACAGGCTTACGTCTTTGTCTGCAGATATGTCGACAGAAACATAAGTTGTGATATATTTAAAAAGGAGCTAATAAGTTTAAATTTGCAAAATTGTTTTCACTAGATTTAAGTATTTTGTAATCTAAGACCGGTGGATGGAATAAATAAATATATAATAACTTTAATTATAGTTTAATTAATGTAAGTTTGATTCAAATACTTTTGAGGTCTGAGTTTACAATTTCAATACTGAGGAATTTAGTTGTTTGATTCTTGCTTTAGTCCACGATTATAATCTAACTGAAATCACTTTGAAAACGTTTTGCATTTGTTAAGATGAAATTATTCAACGTGTTTATACTGCTTCGCAGATGCTCTAAGTTTTTAAAACAATTGACAGGTATTCAGATATTGAAAATGTCTATAAACAAAACCATATTTCCAAATAATGAACCACTTTCTTCTTGATATATTCGCACTTGAAACATCAGTCGGTACCTCGGTTAACAACGGTATTTAGCTTTTAGAGCGTTTACCTTTGATAAGTGCTTATTGCAGAATAGCTATTAATTACAGTCAGATGTCAACTTACCGACACATATTGCTTGGTTGTTGTTCGCTATAAATATTGCTACAAAAACATATTTGGAGAATAAACTTCCCAAAAACTGATTCTCACACTCACTCATATACACACACACACACACGTACAATGCATTTTGAGAAAAAAACAAAACCTACTATCCAATCGACCACGACAAAATTCAACTTCAGCACTTTGTGCTGTGGGAACCCACCTTTGATTCTCGATTTCTTGCTGCCGGGCAGAGGTAATTGTGATTTGGGTTTTCGCGAAGACGGCGTGAACGGCAAGCGGCCGTGGCCCACTGGCGACGTGCTGCCGAACAAGTTGTCGAATACTTCGGCCTTGCCACTGCGCTTTTGTCTTCTCTTCGCGCTGCTGGTGTCCGGCGGCGGTTCGAACAAATCTTCGTAATCAGCCGATCCCGGCGAGTACGGACTCTCAATGTCGTTAATATTGAACGAATCGTCAGCGCCACCGTTGCGCGCATTTGAACTGGTAGACGGCAGACCGATGCCGCTGCTGCTGCCGACACTTCCGCCCACCTTGGGCATTGGCAATTTGAGTATCTGCGTGCTCTTCGGCATCGGAGTGGGGCTGGAAATGACTGGTATGTGTTGTGACTGTTGTGTGCCCGTTCCAATCAGTACGTTGGACAGCACAGTGATGCCATTGCCGTCGTCGGCCTTGTCGCGCATATTCAGGCCGTCGTCGTGCGAGCTGCCAACTGGCCCACTCAACATGTGCGAAGACGTGCTGAATTGCGACTCATTGGACTTGTTCGTCATGTCCTGCGAGCTGTTTGGTTTCGAGCTCATAAGTGCCATCACCAATTCTACCGGGTTCAGCGTAGAGCCCTGTGGCCCAATATTGCTGCTACTGCCGGGTATCTGCTGGACAGAACGTTCGCCTGACAGTCGCTGCTCATCGGCTACGTGCTTCTGCGCAGACATTCCGTCGCCAGCGTCGCTAATTGATGTTTGCGAAACATCCAGGGGCGGAGGTGTGGGTGAGCGCGGCGACAACGACGGCGACTTTGTGGGCTCGAATGGATCGTACACATCCGGCGAGCATGGGCCCGACTCCGGTGGCGTATTCGGTCCGATTTTCTGACTGCTTTGCACATGCATTGCGTCCATGTCTTGGCGGTGCGGCTCTTGATCCTGTCGTTCGGGCATTTCAGGCTCTGAAATCATGTCGGTTTCATCGTGCAGCGGATTGCGAACTTTGTTTTGCTTTTTCGGCTGAAGGCTGAACTTGACGACTGGCGGCTCGGGAGGCGTTTTCGGACCCGTTTGCGGTATGTCGTAGGACTCCTCTAAGATCGTGTCGAGACGTTCCATCGGAGGTGTTTTGTCGTGTTGTGAGCTCGCACGTGCGTTGTTGTTCATGGGTTGCCGATGGTGCTCCATCTCCTCTCCGCCCGACTCGCTGTGGCAGCGGTCGCGACGTCGCTCGTGCTCCTTCTCGCCGTCCTCGCTGTCGGTTAACACAATGATGTCCGCTGGCTCCTGATGCACTTGGAATGGTGAGCGCTCCAAGTCGATGATAGCGACTGGCTTCGCGTCGAGCTTTTTACGCTTGTGCGTCTTGTCTCGCTTCTTCTTCGTCATGCTGCTGTTGGTCAGACGATCCACCGATGTGCGTCGATTCGTCAGCAGGTCCTCCCTCGTTGGAGGCAGCGTGACAACTGTCGTCTGCTGTTGCTGTGGCTGCGGCTGCTGCTGATTCGCGGCTTCCTTGTTGAAGCTGACGCTGACGAGAATGTTATTGCCCGAGGCGAAGACTTCCTTCGACGGCGCTGGATCCGGCGTCTCTGTACGTCGTGGACGTCGCTTTTCCTTGCGAACTTCGCGTCGCTTCTCAGACTTTTTCTTCTTCTTGGTGCGCTTGCGCTTTTCTCTCTTGCTCGACTTTGAGTCGCTGCGTTGAGTTTCCGGCGGATATATGCCAAGCAATTCGTCGGCCATGCGCGATGCCATGAGTGGTGGCGTCCACGACACGTTATTGTCGAAATCCATTAGAGGCGGCGGGCTAGGCGAAGGCGACCAAGTCGGCTCCTCTATTGGTGACTTTGCTTTGGGCGAATGACGGCGTTTCTTCTTTGATATCTTGTTCTCTTCGAATGGATCTCGCTGCCTTGAGATTCGGACAATAGGTTCCGGACTGACAGCCTGAGTGTATTTCTTCGACTTCTTTTTCTTGTGATCCTTTGTTTTCTTTTTCTTCAACTTTGTTCGCATATGCGGACTCTTCGAGCGGCTCTTGTACAGGCGCGGTGTGTACCGCGGTGATGCGGATAGAGATGCTGACCGGGATGCTGGCATACGCTGCATCGGAGACCCGCCGCGCATGTGTCGCGTCACTTTTCGCCCATTCATGCGATGCACCGGCGACACCGTACGCGACCTTTGACCTAGCGGACTGCCAGAATGTGCACGCATTGGCGAAATTCGCCTTGGCGAGAGTGTGCGCCTGCGTGGCGAGTGGAAACGGCGCGGTGAGGCCGAGCGTCGGTTCATAACAGGTCCTGGCGATGGCGACATGCTGAAGCTGCAGCGGCGATTTCGTTTCGGCGACACGGAACGGGAACGTGATCTCGAGAACGACGACCTCGCCTTGCGTCCGCGGCTCATCGATCGACTGCGGTTCTGGCGCGACGTGTCCCGTCCATAGCGGTCCTTAAAGCTTCTCTGAGCCCCTATCACATATCGTACATCGTAACGTGGCAACTCTCGGCGCTTAGGGCGCTGCCTATGCATCCTGCGCGAGTTCCCACCACCCCGACGCCCCATTCGCCCTTTATGATTTTCTTTGTTGTTGGAACGGCTGCGCGACCGGAATGGGCGCTTCCGGCCTCGTCCTCGGAGTGACCTAGACCTAGACCTAAACCTGGACCGTGATCTAGAACGAGACATGGAACGTGATCTTGACCGCGATCGGGAACGAGATCGTGAGTCGCGTCGTTTTTGCTTTCGCTTGCCGGTCACCTTATCTGTGCGATAGTTGCGCTCCTTTTGCTTGTGACTGACCTTCTTGAACGTTTCAACATTTCCCTTCTCCCGTTTTTCGCGTTTCTCATTGCGACGTTTGGCCCCCTTACCCCCTCTGCTTTCAACATCGTCATCTGATATTAGCTCTGTCTCCATACCAGCTATGCCCGACGAATCATTTGCTTTCTTGGGCGTTCTACCGTCGTCATCACTTTTCGAATCATTCGCAAGTTCTCCTTCTTCCGCAGCAGCATCTTCCACCTCTTCGGGATCGTTGTTTTCATCCAAACACGGCGTGTACGAACGATCCGGTTCGACGACATCATTTGCCACTTCCGACTGTGATTCTGCTTGCGATTTATCGGCTTCCTTTGAAGGCTTCTCATACCCTTTAGGCTTATCGATATCCAATTCCTCCCAGTCACTGTCATCGTACAGCTCGAGTACGCCTTTGCGGTTCGCAGCGCTCGCCTCGCTTTCTGGCAGTTTTATTTCCGACAACGCTGGACTCGGCGATCGCTCGTCGTTCTTTTCACAAGGCGGGTGCTCTTCTTCAGCTTCAGCCTCAGCTACAGTTTCCTCCGTACTCTTGCTGTCCTCGAAACTCTGTTCCAATTTCTCTGCTTCCACATTCGAAGCCTCGTTGCTATTCGATTGTGAAAGTGTCTCCTGTTCAGGATCGTATTCAGAATTGGCAGCAATACTCTCTGGCCTCTTTGCATCGACAATGCTTTCAGAGTTCTCATTTTTGCTTTCTTTATCTGGCTCTTCTTCTTCATCTTCATTTTCTTCTGTTGGATTTTCTGGCTCATATAAATCAGAATTTTCTACAGTAGTTGAATTAGTTTCTGGTGGCATTGGTATTTCATCGTCATCGTCTAATTGTACTAAATCTTCATTTTCATCGTCTTCCTGAGAATCGATATATTGTGAAATAGGAAAAAGAAAATGATATATCATGGTTAGTATACCATTGTTTGTTTTCTACATAAATGATTTGTCCTAGACATAATCGAATCTACAACCGGGGTAACACCCGGTTTCACCCAGAGGTGCGGGTTTTTTCTATAAAAAAAAATAATGCCATACAATTTGTATACATCACTAATGAGTCCGCAGCCGAATGCTTCTTTCAATCTATTTCCAATGAACCCAAATCAATAACCCAAACCCGTATCACGCCTATCACTCATATATGTATAAGCCGCTATAGACCTTCTCAACTGTAAATTTTCGCGGCTGTTTGATTGCACTGGCATTGGGACTGGTTATGCGCAAAGCCGACATTGCTGTCAGTTATTATAAATGTTTTTAAGGCTTAGGATCTAGTTCATACAACCCGCCCTTTGATTTGCAACTGGCACTTGATTTAAATGCAATAATGATCGATTGAGGAGACGACTCCGCCAAATGGATAAAATGACACGATTCGTGCACGGCACGAATGGTTCGGTTCAGGTTTCATACAAAATTTACCATATTTGAAAAATTGCAAAGCGTAAAGCGTACAACTAAACAGTTATGAATGTAACCTTTGTGCTTCATACCTTCGGTGCTTCGCCATCTTGTTGCGTTTGGTTCATATCCGAAGACTTGGCGACTTCCTGCGACTCGGCTGAGTAAACCGAAAAGTTCGGACAATTTGAGTCGTCGTCGTCGTTGGCGTTGGCGTAATCGGTGTTGAGTTGGAATAGTGAATTGTTCCATGGTATACGTACACCTGGCGGTGGAGCGGGTGGGGGTGGTATGCTCATCAGAGGCGGTAGACCGACTGGGGCGTTCAGAGGTGCGACGCGCGTTTCGAGCATTTGCTGCTGTGGGTGCTGCAAGACAGGCGGGGGTCCGATTACATGTGGTGGCGCAGCAACTGGTGGCGGCAAGCCGCTGAAAAGCTGGTTGTCGTTTTGATTGTTCTGTGGGTGCAGCGTTCTTGGCGGCGGTAGTCCGCTAAAAAGGTTGCTGTCCATTGGAGTATTTTGCTGCTGTTGTTGTTGTGGGGAATTGAAATTGTTTTGTTGCTGCTGCTGAAAATTTGCGTTTGGCGGCATTGACTGGTTGAAACTTGAATTTTGCTGTGGCTGCTGTAAGTTATTTTGGTCATTTCGATTCATGAAGGGCAACGAGTTGCGTTGGTTGTTGTTGCTGTTATTGTTGTTGCGCTGGTTGTTTTGTTGATTGCGCTGGTTGAAGCGAATACTGAACGGTGAGAAATTGTTTGAAGTCTGATTCGGATTATAGTTGGGGCTGCTGAAGTTGAAGTTGCCGCGACCAACCATGTTCTGCAAGTTGCCTCCGCTTCCGGCGGCCATCATGCCTCCCGTTGAGTGTCTGTATTGATTAGATCCACCTCCTCCACCACCGCCGCCACCACTACCACCGCGATAGCCGCCTTGGCTGTTAAAACGGTTGTTGTTGTAGTTTCCACCGCCGCCGCCTCCTCCGCCACTATTAAAGTTCGGATTACCGCCGCCACGTGGATACATTGGTGCTTGTGTAACTAATTCATTTGCGTTTGGCACCGATTGGGTCGGTTGGGCGGCATCGCTCTCTTTCGATGGGCTCGCAACCGGTGGGCATGGATTGGGATTAGAATTGTCGCTATTGCTGTTGTTGTTGTTGTTGCCTTGCGGCAAGTTCAATGTGCCATCGGCATTTATATGTACACTATCTAGATTTCGGGCGGCATTGTGCCAGCGATCCTGCATGTCCATTATGCTCGAGAGCAGGTCACCGCTCGATGAGCCAACCGGTGTAGGCGTGGGCAGAGGGCGTGGGTTTCGTTGCAACCTTCCCAAAAGCAGACCTTTCCGCGACCGCTGCGATCCGAAGCTGGAAATCCGCACCGACGTCTGCAACGCGGTGCCGCCGCCTGCGTCCAGCTGAATTTCGTGCTCAATGTCGTTGTGATCACTATCAGAGAAATACTCCAAATCGTTCGCATTGCCAAAGAGAGACAAACTGGCAGAACTTCCAGACAAGTGAGAAGTGTACGTGGGATCCTTCTTGACACCCAGCTGCTCGGCCAAGCGCTGACTTGCTGTCAGCCGACCACCGGTGGTCGACTGCGCCGCATTTTGTCGCCTGCATGACCGACGCTTACGTCGCCGACGTTTTATAATCTTCTTCGTTGTCTTTATTGCGAACTTCTCGTCAAAGTTATTTAGGTCGTATTCGACCACGTACGTGCGCTTACGCGTCCGTTGACGACGACGCTTACGCGTTTTACGTCGCGTTCCCGACCGGGCGCCACTCTGGCCGCCTCTTGTGCGCGTCGTTGTTGTGGTTGTTGTCGTGGTCGAAGTGCCACGCGGTCGTCCCCGCCGCGTAGATGTGCTGGTTGTAGTAGTGGTTGTGGTTTCGGTGCGCGAGTCATTGCTGCGTGTGTGTCGCAGTATAGCTGCGCGAATGCGCTCATTTTGGCGCGTCCGCAATATGCGCGGCTGATGGACTTCGGTAACGCGCAAGCTCGCCTCCGGTATGCCCATATCGCGTATGTCCTCGTACAGCATGTGTAAATCCTCCTCGACATCTTCCTCCTCGCCCTCGTCCTGCGAATCGAAGCAATTATCGCAATACCAAGAACCCTCCGGAATCGAGTCCAGTGGCGGCGACAGACAGTCCATGTGGTAGCCCTGATTGCAGCTATCGCAGAGCAACATGATGTCCTCGCGGTCGGAGCTGTTGCAAATTTCACAAAAGGTCACATCCTCGTCTTCGTTCTCCTCTTCAGCAGCCTTTTGTCCCTTGCTGGAGTCGACATTGATTTCGCGAACGATTCTTCGATTTGCGTAGGACTCGCGCACGACAATTCGCTCGAATTCAATACGATCGATCGGACACGTTTGCACATTCTTCGACCAGGCCTCGATGCAGTTCGCGCAGAAAATGTGATTGCAAGTCGCGGGCGAACCGATTTCTTGCTGGCGGAAAGTTAATAGACAAATCGGACACTTTTCCAGCAACTCGTTGCTGCTGCTGTCCGATGTGAAGCCGGCTTCGTCGGCGGACTGCGGTGCTTTCGGTTGCTGCACTTCCTTGTGCGGACTCCGATCGTCCTCCGAAATTATACGATTTTTTGACGGTTTAGCGATGTTGGATTTAACCCGATGCGTTATCTGGAAGTAAACGGAAAAGAATCAATATTAGTCGTTGTCTTTGTACCAGCATTGTAAGAGTCAATTATCTTTACGCAGAAAAGCCCAGATATATTGAAATATTAAACAAGAGACAAGAGTAGACAAATGTTCGATTTGCATATGAGATGATATTTGCTTCTTCTTTGCTATTTCTGAGTGAATCGGTTCGGTAGGTAAGCTGGCTGGCCAAGTTGGCCGCGCATAGACCTTATTGGGTCCCTAGCGATACCAGTTAAAACATTTTAGTGTTGCGTATCGACGTAACTGTGATTGGTGAGAATGTGTGTGTTCCTAGCGAAGTTCAGCAGCGACTTGATGTCATGCTGGGGACCTCTTCCAACCCAGGAACGAACACGGTTCCTAAGTAAGTCGGAGTCTTTAGATAGCCGGACTGGAGCAAAGAATGTGCTCCACAGTTTCTTTGGCACCATTTTCTCTGCATTTCCTGCATTCATTCGACTCAGTAATGCGCATCTTTGCGCTTCTGAGTGGATAAGTATTCATTACAAGTTTGAGCTGCCTGAAACTCAAATATTTTTATTACATTTGGAAGCAAAACACTCGCTAAATCTCGCTCATTTTTCTGACTCCTTACCTACACCAAACACTCAAATTCTATCTGAAAATCAATGATCTTTTTTCAATCCAAACGATACTTGTATGTATGATGGCTACGTTTCTTTACAATGTTTAATTTAGACATATGTAACATAGAATTTAGTACAAAAACGTCTATTTCCTTATGAATGTTTTTTTAAATGATGAAAAATTTAAGTTTCTTTGTACGAATCACCCATCTTCGACAACTGTGCTTAAAAGTGAAACAGCTACTGGCATTGTTTTAAGTTAAAGTCCTGTGGTCGTATATATGCAAATGTTTTGAGATATTTCAGTTAGACAGACGAATGAATATGAGTTAATGTTTTCTTTTATGTATATTTAAAAGTGTAAAATCCAAAATGTTATCAACAGAAAATTTTTTATCAGACATTTGAAATCACCTCGCGTATGAAATCTTCTCATATCTTTTACATACGGCAAACAATTTCCATATTTCACAAATTAAAAAAGATATTACAAGGCTAATAAAGATCTGCTTGTCTTTTAGCGATGCAGCTCCGGTGAAAAATGTGTTTGATTTGTTGTGTTTGCGGTAATTGGAGGTCGACGGCGAAGAGGGAGGCCGTGTCTCCGGTGGAAGGACCAAGTTGAGGACGCCCTATTATTTCTTGGTGTGGTCAACTGGTAACAACAGTGGCGTCTAGAGAGAACTTTTGGGCAGGCCGTAACTCGGTAACCGATTTTTATGGCGAATTAGGTAAGTTGTCTTTCAGCGCTTAAATTAGGACTGCCACACGTATTACACCTCATCAATGGAGTTATTGACTGCTCTTCTATCCTTAACGAAATAAATTTAAATATTTCAATGATCTGAACTCCTTAACGTTGACATAAACAAAACCACCTATGACAGCAACGTTTCGATACAGAGAGTTCTAGCTTAATTCAACATACTCTCAAATTCTATCGATTGATTTTGTTATATAAGGAAATTATTAGCGACATTCTCTCTAATTATAAATGTGTTGAAGTAAATTTTGAATAGTTTTCATTCGCAACTCTTAGATACTTTTCCCCTAGTCCGTTAGTTTTTAGGCCAATTCAATAGTAAAGGAATTTCAAGTAAATATAAGAACAAATTATGCGTTATTGTTTGTTAAGTTTAAGTTGTTAAGTTGTTAAGTTTAAGTTTAAGTTATGGCAGCCCTAATCTGAATTTGAAAACCAAAACCTGCCACAAAGCATAGTTATTACTTTCTCAAGTACAATTATAACAACAAAAGTATTTAGATCACGTCGAAAACAGTTTATACATATATGGAATGAGTGGCGCGCACAGGAGGTTTGTGGGTTCAATCCGCCCCCTCTCCAAAATGAAATCCTGTGTGCGTTACTGTATGGAATCACGAGTGGTCTCATAAAATGGTTATTGCAATGGTTAAAACCTGAACAACTTATGCAATGAAGGATTAACGATCAATATACAACAACAAAAAAATGGTTTGCAGAGTCATTGTTATGTGCTTCTAAAAAATTATCAGACAAATTCACATTATTCAGTTATCAAATCGCTCATTCATTGTTCAATGAGCAGACAACTTTAATTTATGCTTTTAAGTTTTCTAAAATTTGGAAGATTATAATTTTTAAGCCCACCATCCAAACTTGACATATTTATCATTATCGCTGTGTCGAAGCTATCATGACTTTCCAGCACAAAAGTGCCAACTGGTAGTTGGTAAATAATTCAATTACATGTTGGCAATGTGGTGCCAACATTGACTAAGATAATAGTTATAGTGATTTGTGATGACATATTTAAAATTATTTACAAAAGCAAAACAGCAAAGCAGGGATCCAACAGGGTCTACGTGTGGCCAGCTTACTTTACGAAAACGATTGCATACTTATATTTCTGAACTTTTAATTTGCATTTACCTAATCTGGCTTAGGAGGATCTTGTGGTAACTTGAACCATTTATTGAATACAAAAAAGCTATTTACAAAAAAAACTTTCTTACTTGGTAAAGGAAGATATTGTTTAATCTACTGTGGTCAACATGCCATGTAAATGACAACAAACTATAATATTAGAAATGGACGGGAATTAAAACAAAGAATATTATTGCTTAATATATAAATGTATATACAGTTGCGGTCGAAATAATAGTAGTGCTGCTACTAAATATAGTGTGACATGTTGAATTTGCTGCTTCGCCTTTTTTTGCTTTAACCGTAGGATACTTTTATATAGACAGAACACAAGAAAAAAGCATTGTTATAATTGCATGCGATTGAAGCTGATTTTAAAACTGGATTTTTGAGTTAGATTTACTCGGATTTATTGGGCATGTTTTACGTTTTATGGTGGTGGCCCTAACATAATCTAACAAATAATAATCAACTTTGAGAAACATGGAAGTTAATACCTACAGAAAGATATGAAAATTTGGTTAATTCAATACATCGGCTCTGTGCTGCAGTAATAGCGAACAACAGTCATGCAACTAAATACTAATTTGAAGAAAAATTAAGTTATTACTATTTAACCCTTTCCGAAATGAAAATAAACCCATTCTGTATTAATTGTATGGGCTGTAGTCCAATATATTGGACATTGTGACTGAAAGGGTTAATTACTAAATCTTTTATAATGTAACACAATTTTTGTTTTATTTTTGTCAAAGTATAGCGAACTACTATTTTTTGGAGCGTTCGTATTTTGGAGCTTTTGACGCATTTAATTTAAATCGAATTAAACTGAATTTAATTCTTAAGTTTTCTTTTATGATTTTATATTTAACACGTATAACTCAGATTATTTTATCTTAATTTTCTTTTCATAGTATGCGTACTGCTAGTATTTTGACCGCAGCTGTATATACCATATACTCATGTATATACACATGTATTATATATTTATATATATAATATAATATATTTTTATATTTCTTTTTCTTTACTTTACGTCTTTAAAAGTACTTTGGATATTTTAATAATATATATTGGTACCTCTTTATTTAAATTATAATTATGTAATTATTTCTAAGCCAAATGGTCTATACGTGTTTTCGGACACTGATATTCGTCTAAGGTAATTGGCTATGGAAGAGTACAATAGACAGCGATGTCTACGTGCCTCCCAACAATAAAAATTAATGGTAAATGGTTATTTAAGTCTTTGAACAATCCAAATTCGATGAAAACATAATGATTAACCATAGAACTGGTTTTTATATTTTTTAACGCATTTTTATACGTTAGGGGCATCCAGATGTATTTTGTCTCAACGCTAGTATCATACTTTATATTTCTAATAGATTTTTTGAAATTTAACTATTTGTGCTATTTACTATAGTAACAAAAATATAGATACACAATTATGGTGTTCACAGTTCAGCGGTATCTAGCATGTTAAATTTCCCACCTGGCAATTTTCCCATATGGTATCTCAATTGTTTTTGCTTTGTATGAAAAACACAGATACCGGTAGTTTCAAAATTTGCCGCACTGCTGAGCATGTTTATTGAAATAGTCAAAAAACAAAGTCAAATGAATTTTTTGACACAGTCTCCGGAGAGAATTTTTTTGAGTACTTATGCCACTATCGGGACGATTTTTTATTTGATGTTCAACGTTTGTTTGCCATTTGAGCGAGGCATTTTTATTTTGATAATTTTTCCACAATTGTTTGAAAGATATACAATGGGGTGCTCACAGTTAGATCGTTTTTTTAGGGAAAATTGCCCGAAATAAAATTTTGCCGCAAACTGTGAATACCATAAATAAGAAACAGCATTAAAAATAATATTCAAGTTTTTAATTTTGTACAAAAAAAAATTTGCAAAACATTTGCGCATAAATGTTATAATTCCGAGAACAAATTACATTGCAACTGAACCGATCAACAGGTCATTTCTTTATGTAACCGTTTTGCTCATGTTTCGGTTTTTGGTTTTACTGAAAACCGCTTCAAATTAAATCGTTTCATGCTGTTTCAATTAAGTTGTTGTAGCTTAAGATTTTTGTATTAAACTGTAGACTGAACTTAATAAGTTAACAGAAGAATATTGTACTTTAACAAGCAACTAGCGCGTTATTTTAATTAAAAAAGCAAAACTCTTATTATTATTTTTAACAATAACATATTGAAACATGGACGGATTTTTTATATTGAAATATGTCCTAAACATGTGACTACCGCTTTTACTTCTTAAATGTGCTGTGCACAAAATTTGAACAAATAAGAGCCAGAACTCATCAGTCATTATTCCTATACATTGAAATTCTAACCTCACTAAATCTATGTTAACCCGTTGATATGCAGAGGTCGCTTCATAAGAACGTCAAATTTATACACTTTACCTATTCAAAAGTTACATATGGTGCGCACATTGTAGGACATATTTAGAACTGAATTGTCAAACTCGTTTGTAGAAGATTCCTATAATGAATCGAATTCAGCTTCGGTAGAGTTGGCAGATCGTCATAAAAGAAAGTTTAATGCCCTTGAGAGATAAACCAAGTCTGGGTTAACCCTCTCCTGACTACCATCGCAGTTATGGGTCTATTTTAAAAAATTAATATGACTAAAAGTACCGAAAAGTACTAAAAGTAAAAAACAGACAGGTAGGTAAATGGAAGACGTTGCCTTCAGAGCAAATTTGACCCATTATGGCACCATATGACTTGAATACATAGGTTCCACCCATTCGGAACTTGGGGCATTTGCATCGTAGATTTCAACCTCTGAAAAATTTCAATTGTTTTTTTTTCGCATGTCAGAATATGTACATATGTATGTACAGCTGCGGCCAATATAATAGCAGTGCGTGCATGCATAAACTACGAAATTGAAATAAACCTTTTTTGTGGATTTTTAATAAACTGTGTTTATTGTATGCCGGGGATCGAATTCTTTATTTGGACCACGTCGCTCAAATTATCGAATACCTTTCCCATCAAAAAGAACAATCTTACTTTCGTCTGTCCACAAAATATTTATCGTTTTCGAGTGGCCACTTTGCGTGCTCATGAGGAAAGTCTAATCTTTTTTGTAATATGTATTTTTTCAAGTGGCGCTCGTTGGTGTTGTGTTTTTGGCGTTTAAGTTGTTTTGTCTTATGTTTCTTTTAATTGTTTCTATGCTTTCTGTAATACTTAGTTGTTTTTGTATTTCTGTAGCGGGTAGCAAAGGATGGTTTCTGACATATCGCATCATACGTTTTAGGCTCGGATGGGACATAGCGGGCTTACGACCTCGAGTTTATGGCTTACTTTTGTAGTTTGCAACATTTGAAATAATTTTTACTGAACAACCTGAATCCAATAAAACTTTATATTTCCTTATAGGTTCTACCTTGTGAATGCAACGTTTTAATCATTTGGCGCTTCTCTGTCGTACAATGATTTCCACGGCACACTGTAAAAATACCACTGTATGACTTACATTGAAATTTAATAAAATAAATATGGAATTTAGTTTTGCGAAATGATTTTTTGATATAAAAAAAAAGATTAAATATGTTTTACGCTGAAGGAGCTAGACACTGCTATTATTTTGACCGCACGTTACTGAAACTCACTTCGAACTGTGACAATTTTATAAATTACCTATATTTGATCGACAAAAGTGATGGCGTACTAATTTTATGTATTTCAAAAGTAACGGTAGTTGATAGTTGATACAAAACCATACTCTTGTTTTCCTAAAATATTTCCATTTCTTTCATACTTGACTCCGCACTGCTATTTTTGCTGTATGTATGTTTGTAAGGACTGATTTGAAAAAGACGCACACTGCTAAGAAACCCGAATAAGCTCAGGTCGAATGACCATCTGTCCTTAGATGGACAATTACTTTCGAAATATATCTCATTGGTATCGAATTATTATAATAAATAAAAACAAATAATCCTAAGTTAAAAACTCAAACCCAGTAAGTTTAGGCGTAATTCACTAACTACTAATTTTGCTCATAAAATTTCAAGCACTTTAATAATAATAATATAATAAAATAGAGATCAAGTATAATAGTGAGCTATGCACCACATGGGAGCAGAATTATAAATTTGGAAAGATTTGGTATAAATTAAGTAATTGACAACCCAAAAATTTATAATTTAAGATTTAAGTCTTTATAAATTAAATAAAGATAAATGTATCCTTTCCAATAAATTCAACCTACAAGCTAAACAAGTTTATGAATCCTTTTCATGGAAATATGTCTTCAAAAAAGTATTAAATAAAATAATAGCACTTTGATGGATGCAGTTATATTGAAATCATTGAATGTCTTGAAATCCTGCTAAAAATCCTGACCTGATTGCACAGTGTAATCGAAAACACATTCTTCGACAGGTTTGTTTTTAGCTAAAAAACTGCTTTTTCATATTTTGTTTTTGGTTCTTATATATTTTTTGGCAATATGGGACACGGAAGGACGCGATACATTGTGGTATATAAATTTGTACATAAATCATTGGCAACGACAATCGACAATGAAAATCGCGATTGTTTTAATATTAAGAATAAACTGTACAATTATAGCGCACAGGGCCAATTGATCTATTGTTCTATTAATTTTATAAAAATAATAATCTATTGACATACTTCCAATACAGCGCTCACTCGATTATGTTGCACGTATTATTAAAATTTGTATTATTTAACGGTGCAACAAAGTTCAAAGATCACAATGAGTCACGTATTATTCGATTCGCTCGTTACGTCCTTCGATCAATGTTGTTAAAACGAGGATATGCGTTAAGGCTGAAAGTCTGTAGTTGCTCGTAAAATTGTGCTCCTCATAGTTACCACCTCAAAGCTGTGATCGTCAAAAGATTTGCGAAATCATCAGAACAAGACTTGATTTCTGAAGCCTAGGGTTTTTAAATTTACATTTATAAAATTTTAAATCTATAATCTGTCAGCAATTAACATTTACATCACAACAAGAATTTTGTTTAATAACTAATTGGAATACAGTCGTGTCTGAGTATAGTGAACACCCAAATTTTGACATCGAGCCTCTAAATATAGAAAAAAATTTTCAAGCAAAAAACAAAGTGTTTTTTAGCAACTAAAACTAGTTTTTAAACAAAAATTTTGACCTTGATATAGTGAACAACCTCAATACAGTGAACAGGCCTTGCAATAATTAATTCACTATATCCAGACACCACTGTACTACTAAAACGACAGAATAGAATATAATCAATGCCGAGTGATTTTTAAACTAATCGTTAATTAGACGACTTTTAATAAAACATAAGCTACAGAATTGAATAAAATTATTCGACGACGTTGTACTCTAGAAACGTTTTGTCACTAAATTTCCTCACGATATAATATTTCATCAACGCCTCAGCAAATTTTTTATTTAACTGAATTAAGTAAAATGTCGTGTTGAGGCCACTTAAATGTATTTTACTTTTAATTAAAAATAAGTTCATCAACACCTTTGCAACTATTCTTCAACTGGATTAAGTAAAATGTCGTGTCATGGCCACTTAAATGTATTATATTTTTAATTAAAAAAATTCATAGTTAAATTAAAACCATGTTTGAAGTTTGCGTGCGAAATGCCGCCAAATGGTACAAACACAAAAGTAGCAACAACTCTACACTACCACACTTCATTAGAAGAGCGCTGCCCTGTTGCGGCGCTCGATATATTCCTCCCTCCCATCCTCCTTTATTTGCAACAAAATTCAAAGCTTTATTGCATTTCATTAAATTTCTATGGTAAGTCGGCCCGCAGCAAAGTGCCGCACCTGGCCACCTTTAACTTTAGAGACGGATTGAAACATTCTATTACCTCACTGCCACTCGAAGACCCGTCCGAATTGCTGCCGTTCCCGTAGAGTACGTTTGCGCGTCGGTTTCGCAACCGTCGCGAGCCGTTGCGACGAAACGCGTCCGAGTCGTCGCCTTCGTCATCCCGCAGCGGGCCCTTGCTCCCACCAGCGCCAGCATCTGCACCTGCACCAGCTGCGGCACGACCGCGGCGTCGCGTTGTGGAGGACGAGGGCCGCTCATCAAGGTCGTTGCCGTCGTTGTGTGCGGCATTCGCGTTCTCGTCGCTGGAGGCGTCCGTGCCCGAAGATGACTCTTCGTCGTCATCGTCGTCAAACTCAATGCGCATGACGATGCGACGCTTCCTTTTCTGATCGCCTCCGCCCGCACTTCCCCCAGCGCGGCCGCTGCTAGGTCGCAGCCGAGCTTTGGGGCGGCTCTTGCTGCCCGATGGACGTGGCTCGAAGTCACTGCAGTCGCTGGATTCGTCCGACATTCTCTAAATTATTGGCAATATACAATACATGTAAGTGTATGGGTAAGCTACATAGAGGCGCCTTCCGCTGCCACTTCGAAGTGCTGTGCCCGCTCTGCAGTAATGCTTCGTCTATTTATGGAACTGCTGAAGCGTCGAGGGCGGCGGCGGCGACGATGCGAGCCGCTTATCATTCGCCGTTGCGTACACTACACTTCCTACCAATCGACAATTGTGAATTCGGCTTTTATATATTCGCAGAGGAGTGGAAACTACAGTACAGCGTCAAATGGGCTTTCAATAATATTGCAAAACACTAAGGGCTCTCGTTTCCCTCGCTGGCTGTTCTTCCTCGTTCAAACGAAATTAAAACAAAAAGTGTTTGCAACTTTTTTTCTGCTCCTCACAAAGCCAACTACGGCACTTTTATCTGCGCAATTTCGGCAGAATTGCAACAGTTTCTGTACACTTTTTTATTGCACAATATGCATTAAACGTTCTTAAATGTTTTCTTAATAGTTTTGGAAATATTGCGTGCGATTTTCTGCAGTAATTTGAATCAATTGTTGGAATTGTGCACTCTGTCTTTTTCACACAAACTCAGCCATTTTCATTTTTCTCCGTGGCTTCGGAAAATATGCCGATTTTCGGTAGGGGAGAGCGAAAAGAGATGTATTTCAAATGTTGCCAGCATTGTTGCGGCTACAAATGGTTGCATTTTTGCGGAGGAACGAAATAAAAACATGGATATTCCTCAAAGTGAATGCAATTGTGCGCAGTAACAATACAATAAAAATCGCACGGAAGCATTAAAAAATTTTCAAAATGTGTATGCGCACAAATGATGTACGAAATGCTGACTTCATCTAAATGTACAAGTTGTGCCTCGTATGGTTTATGGTGATGGCAACATCCCTGCCGATGGCTTTATCCAGGTTGGTAGCAATGACAACCGCCATTGCCTGTTCGAGTCTCCACTTCCGTTCCGTTCTTTTTGGTGTAGAATAAAAATCTGTCAAGATGGGTCGTATGCACGCTCCTGGGTAAAAACACAATTTTCTTGAATACTGTGAGGTTTTTAAGCGTATTTTGTGCTTCGCCGCATTGGCTACGACTGCTGGATTGTGTGTCAAGTGAAGAATGTGCAGCGTTTCACTGCGTGTGTCACAATAGCCAACGGCAGTGCGCCCATGTGGCTGCCGCTTATACGCGACTACCTCGGCATTGGTCCTCCTTCAAAATGTGTTACTAATTTGGTTATATTTGCTTCTATTTACATGACATTGTCTGGCGCTGTAGTAAGGGTATTTCCCAATCGGCGCTTCCCTACAGACGCACCGTTCCCTCATGGCTGAAGCTCAACGCCGAGGATGTGAAGGAGCAGATCAAGAAATTGGGCAAGAAGGGCTTGACCCCATCCAAGATTGGTTAGTGTATGCAACAGTCGTTGTTGGTGATAGCTGTTGACTGTTTTTGTTTGATTTCAGGTATCATTTTGCGTGATTCGCATGGTGTCGCGCAGGTGCGCTTCGTCAACGGCAACAAGATTCTGCGCATCATGAAATCGGTGGGCTTGAAGCCCGACATTCCCGAGGATTTGTACCACATGATCAAGAAGGCCGTTGCCATTCGCAAGCATTTGGAGCGCAATCGCAAGGACAAGGACGGCAAGTTCCGTCTGATTTTGGTCGAGTCCAGAATTCACAGATTGGCCCGCTACTACAAGACAAAGAGCGTCCTGCCACCCAACTGGAAATACGAGTCGAGTACCGCCTCCGCTCTGGTTGCTTAAGTTGTGGGGTAAAGCGTTTTTTATATTTTACAAATATAACGTGAAATGAGAATAAAAATGTGAAATAGAATAAAGAAGTCTTTTTGCTACCTGCACATAGTTTGTGTCTATTTTTTATGCTGAGGTTTTTCGTGATTTTTACAGTTTTTAGTGCTTACTGAACCGGGAGAAGTGAATAATTATAGCGCAATTTTCATATTTACATTTTTTTCGAAATAGAATGCAATATTTAATATCAATTGAAAATTTGTTGTTGAGATCATAGTCATATTATTTGACTATGGTTGAGAGCAGACAATTGTTGATGTTTTTTTTGCTTTTCACCAATAACCTTACAGCTCATTGAATTAACAACATTAAAAGAGAAAGAATTTCCAATTGTGTTAATGAAATAGAGGCTTTTATAATAAAGGAAACCTTTGATAATCAGAAAAAGTTAGTTGTTTTGGTGTTGAATCCAAGAGAGCTCTCATGCTCCACAGTGAAGCCTATACTGTAGCGCTTTGTCTTCGAATAGAGAGTGGAACCTGGGCTCATACTGGCTTGAAAAACAAGATGTCACGTACCTAAAGCCCCTACAAACATTGGATTGGGTTGATGCCGCTACTGTTGCTAGACAACTTTGAACCATCATGTCACACTTAACATTTGGGCTGAAAAGTTCGTATCGTTTTATAGAAAAACACATTTTTTTGGCAAAATTCGATTTTATTATTCAACATAGTTGCCATCGAGGGCAATAAACCGATTATAGCGATCTTCCAACTTTTCAATACCATTTTTGTAGTATGATTTGTGTTTAGCCTCAAAATAGGCCGCTGTTTCGGCGATTACTTCCTCATCGGCTTTAAATTTCTTTCCAGCGAGCATTCTCTTGACATCTGAGAACAGGAAAAAGTCGCTGGAGGCCAAATCGATTGTCACATATCAACGCAAAAGTGCACTTCTATTGTGGTTGAACAGCTCCAAACATTGCTCTGAAGCATCGACACGTTCTTGTTTTTGGTCGATTGTGAGCTCGCGCGGCACCCACTTTGCACATAGCTTTCGCATACCCAAATATTCATGAACGGTATGTCCAAGACGTTCCTTTGATATCTTTAGAGTGTCAGCTATACAAATCAACTTCAATTTACGATCTTCCAAAATCATTTTGTGGATTTCTTGATGTTTTCGTCCGTAACAGCCTCTTTTGGACGTCCACTGCGTTCATCGTCTTCGGTGCTCATATGGCCTGTACGGAATTTAGCAAACCACTTACGAATGGTTGCTTCGCCCGGCGCAGTCCGGATAACACTCATCAAGCCAACTTTTAGTATCAGCAGCACTATTTTTCATCAAAAAACAGTGTTTCATTAAAACACGAAATTCCTTTTTATCCATTTTTTGGCTTGTCTCTTATATCTGGGCGGTGAGCTATCGCACTGAAATTTTTATGGTAAGTAGTATTCGCCGAAAAACGCGTAATTTTAGTTTTTTTTAGTCGTCGGAGTTGTCTAGTTTTTAAGTTATTTAGTTTTAAAAATCACAGAAATCGTCTTGCAAATTGACACTTCTTCCAGAGTCTATAGACTCTGCTTCTTCCACTCCATACAACTGGCATTCACAATAGAAAAAAAGCTGAAGAAATATTGACAGCATTGCCATATTGAAATGTTTAAATTCAGTATACATGTACATTTTATTTGTGAATTTGCGGTTGAAGACACAATTCCAACAAAGGCCGGTAACGCAAAAAGAATTATAATGCAGAAATACTGTTAGCACTATACTGATGCTCCGGCGCACTAGTTGCTCCTATGACGGTTATTTTTTAAGCACCCGGCCGAAGGCCGGCCACACAGAAGGAATTTGAATGCAGAAATACTGTTAGCACTTTACTGATGCTCCGGCGCACTAGTTGCTCCTATGAGGGTTATTTTTTAAGCACACAAAAAAGTTTGGATGCAGAAGTACTGTAAATATTTTACTGAATTTGAAGCCCTACTTGCACTTAAGAAGGTTATTACCCCTCTCCCCTTCTTTTCCGACTAAACGCACCACCTTTCTGGCAAGTAATTACAAGTTTTCTCGCTTCGAAGGTAAAATTAAAAAAATTAATTAATAAAAACTATACACTTCCGACGGGTTTCCTTTCAAGAGGGGTATATGTTGAACCCCCCTACCCCCACCAAATTTTATCCCCCTCCTCGACCACCCAGATATAAGAGTCCTTCCCATTTTTTTCAAAATTACAAAAGTTGCTTCACAAACTAATAATCAGACAGCTGTCAAATTTATACACGTTTCTTTTGAAGGTTGGTACTACCTAAAAATGATACGGATTTTATTCTAGTGGTGCCATCTCATAGAAACGAACTTTTCAGTCCAACTGTTAAATTGACGCTAATACTCGAATTAAAGTAATTAATTCAATCATTTCGAATTTCATCTACAACGAATAGTCATTCTTCATAATCACTTTAAGCAAATTATCGATTTATATTTGTCTTTGTCGTTTTGTTTTGGCGTTAAAGAATACAAATTTTAAAAACCAATAAAAGTGAATAACAATACCACAAAAAAGAGAATAAAACACAACAGTGTAAACCCAAATCGAATATTGCAAAAAGTTTAAGACACTTTTAAGACAAAGTAGAGACCTCTCTCGACCGACAAAACTTGCACTCTATAGGACGCTCATCTTGCCCGTGCTCCTCTATGGCGCTGAAGCATGGACAATGACACGAAACGACATAGCGGCCCTTGGAGTGTTCGAGAGGAAGGTACTTCGCAAAATCTTCGGCCCTGTTCGTGTTAGTGACGACTATCGCATACGAACCAATAACGAGCTGTATGAGCTGTATAAGGACATGGACGTAGCGCAGCGAATTAACATCCAGCGGCTACGCTGGCTCGGTCATGTCTGCCGCATGGACGACGAAGCTCCGGCGAAAAAGGTGTTCGATGCGATGGTTGGAGGTCGACGGCGAGGAGGGAGGCCATGTCTCCGGTGGAAGGACCAAGTGGAAGAGGCCCTGTATCTCTTGGTGTGACCAACTGGAGAAGGCACGCGCGAAGCAGAGGCGCCTGGAGAGAAGTTTTGCGGCAGGCCGTAACCCGATAACGGGTTGGTATGGCCAGTTAAGTAAGTAAGTTAAGACACTTCTAAAGTGTTTAAAAACGGTGTTTGAAATCAGCAAATGTTGTTTCCTGTACAGATATCGATTTTACTGTATTATTTTTATTATTGACGGGAGGGAAAGCGCCCAGCGACCTAAGATATCGATTGTGTCTTCACCGACTCAGTTTATTTGCAAGTCCGGCCTCCGAGATGACTTTCAGTATAGCTCCTAAATATCTGGATTAGCATCTGTTTTGAAGTTTTGTGCTGCCATTAAAATTCCATGGCTTAAAAATCAATGCAAAGTTCAAAGGAAACAAGAAAATGAAGCAATGCAATGAAGAATTTATTTATCAACCTAACATTTCACGAGTGTTTCGTCATTGTGCAAAAACACTATTGAACCTTTCTTGTGGTCCATTGTTCACAAACAAACCCTTTCATTGCTGGCATCAACCGTTTTTAAGGCCATTCGCAAAGCCGTAAGTGTCAACTGAAATTCATTAACATTTTCTGTTTGCTGTCAATTTGCTTTAGACAATTTTTTTCAGTCAAACATCGCATTTCGAGAAAAGTTTCCAACTTCAGTCTTTTGTTCCATAATCATCAAAGCCGATCTCGGAACTATAGTTGCACAAATTTTCTACTTTAATTTCGGCACTTTCCAGCTACAACTGCAAGTAAAAATTACAAATGCAACATGCAGCACAAAGCTCGCTCCGAGGGCGCACAGCAAGTTGGACAAAAAGCGCTACACCAAATATGCTGATTTGGAACTTTGCTGAGCTTGTAGAACCGGCCCCCTGGAGATGACACACACAACGAAACCCATATCGATGTTTTTTACGATATGCGCTAATGTGGTTGTTTTTGTAATGTTTTGCCGCAAATGGAAATTCGATTAATCGCGTTGCTGCTGTCATCGCTAGCGCACATCAGCCGACCACAGACCACCTAACCGACAGCCCCAGCGAGCCGCAGCCCACAGTTGCTGCTAACAGCTGCTCGAGCGGAGAGGTAATTGCGAAAAGTGTTGAACGCAAAGTAATGTAGAGGGTGGCGCTGACAGGTTGGTTAAGAATTGTCAAGAAGGAAATTATTGTGTGTCGAGTGCGTCAGGAAATGTGCAGATACGCGACGTGTCCTTTCGTTGTGCCGCGTGTCCTTCGGCGACGCCACCTTCGTGTGTTGTGCAAACAGTTCGATAGTGCGGCGACATTGTCACCGGAAGGAGCACCGCCGATGACGAAATCTGCTCGTGCCAAACCTTTCGAATTGTTCAAGTAGTGAAGAAGATTTAAGATATAGTAAAGAAATTGCAGCAATAGCGCTGGCAGTGAATTGGCGCTCGGTGAATGTGCTAAATTTAGAGTGAAAAGATGGCATTAGCCAAAACGAATGGAACGAACAGTGCGCCGCTCATCGTTGCTTATCTAAACGCTAAATTCCTTTGCGCGGAAAAACGTAAACCGTGGCTGCTGCTGCCGCCGCGGTTAAGTCATTTTCCAATGGGCAGCAGCGCTGATGGGTGGTTCGTCGAAGAATGACAACAATAACAAAAGCAATAATATTAATAATAACAATAAAGAAATTTGCCAATAATCGTCAATCGCGCTCGTACTCAATTGGAGCACGACGAGCGACACCGACAGTCGCAGTTGCGTCGAAGGCGCGCAAATTAGAAAATGCGCCAAGCGGAAAATTTGCTCAATTAACGGAAAATCGGCTCAAGTTGATTGTGGTGCTTGTACTAGTCGTTGTTGGTGTTATTATTATTGTTGTTTTGCTTGTTGTTGCTCTTGTGCGCCAGCTGTACTCGAGTACTAACGTTAATGGGTTGCTGCTTCTTGCCGCACCGCCGCAGTTCGTCACTTTGAATATTTTCCAGTCGTACGTCAGAACGAAGAACGTACGGCCAAGTGAGCAGCATTGCGGTAACGAGAACGAAAGTGTTGTTTCTGTGCAGGGAAGAATGTTCGTGGCGCTTCCAATGCGGTGGACGATGCGATCAATCGCACAACAATAGCAAAGCAAACGAAAATTGTTCAATAAAGTTGCAAAGCAACGAAGTGAAGTGCAAAAGGGCAATAAGTGAAAATCTGAACGAGTGACACGCGAAAAGCGAAACGCGGTAGTGGCCGGCAGGTTTTCATTTTCTGGAGCAATTGGCGTGGAAAGAGGTAAATTTTCGTACTCGAATCAACGATTTCTTTTCAATTTATGGTATTTCACTGTTTGTTCGATTTGTTATTCAACGGCAAGCACGAGAGCAACTGGGCCGGTGCTTTATGGGGGCGACGGCTAAGCTTTTAGTAGGAAATTGTGTGCGGTTCGTTTATTCCTGCATTACTAATATTATTTTGCAACTGTTTTGCAAAATGTTTACAATATTAGTCAAATTATCATCATTAGTCAATTTCATCATTAACCTTAACTAATAATGTTTACAAATTTCATAATGCCAATCATAATGACGTATGTAGATAAATCAATAGAAAAAAACAAAAAGATTACTTAAAATTAAATTCATTGGTCTCGACAGACAGAAAAAAGGAACTTGAGGAAATAACGAGAAAATCTTTTTAAACTGGGTATTTTAATGTTAGTTGATTCAACTTGATTCGACGAAAACATTTGTTTAAAAAGTACAAAAACTGTCTTAAATGTTAAATTTATAAATGCAATATAATTCTAACATTCCATTAGAGGATTGCATAAAATAATGGAATCGAAAATCTTTTAGATTTATCACCATTTGAAATCTTTAGTGAGACGTGAGGCTCACTTCTGGGAATTAGGGTTAATAAGATTAAGTAAGATTTATATTTCAAGGCTAAAAAAAACTCGCTTTCAAATAAAGTTAACTATGTCCTAATCTTGACAAATATCCTATCGATCTACAGTTTTATATTGGGAAATGTTAAAATTCCCAAATCTGTGATTTAATCCTTTGGGCAGCCACAGTAACAACATTCCACAATAACTTTGTTTGGGTCTTTCGGTTCTTTTTTTAGGTATTTTCGTTTGTTTTTGGCTATGTTTAAAAATTCGCTTGTGTAGTAAAAATATTACATAAACATTAAACTATTAACACACAAATGAAAATCAAAAGTTTTTAAAAATGTGTGAATAGATGTTAACGATACAATTTTAAAATTACTCTTCACAATTTGTAATTACAGATATTTTTAAAACTTTAAATTATTTTATTGAAACTATTCTTGAAACCGTTAAAGGTTCAGGCGTTCACAGGTTGCAAGTTTCCAAATGGCAACAAAATAGTCTTCTGACTGAACAAAAAAACATATATCCAACCTTGATTTGAAACAGTTAAGCGTTCCTTAATTCTACAATGAGGAGAAGAAAACCAGAGACCATTATAGCGTTGCGGCGCGTAACTGCAGACGGCATTAATTAGTAGAAAAGAACGTAACTAACCTAAAACCTTCTACAGTTCATGAGGGGAGAGGAGTTCAGGGGGTGTTTTTCAGTAATGGATAGATGGGTGCACAGAAAATATTCAAGTTTGTAGTCCCAAATCCCTCCGTTTCCTATCTTATAGAACTTGGATTTAGATTGTTTTTAGAACAGGCTGCAATTTCTCTGCTCTGAGCTTTAGAACTTTTATTAGTTAGGGAGTTATAACGAAATTTGTATTATGTAACAAACTATCAATTTTTTGTTTTTATGGCAAACAATTCGAGTCAATTCAAATTTTTTTAGAATAAAAAATATGAAAAATAAAAATGCATCTAAAACTAATTGAAAAGTAAAAAAAAGTAAATAGTTCTCAATTTCGCAATTACTTTTGTCATGTCTCATGTCTTAAAACACGGCTGAACTACGACACTGCAAACATATCAACCCGCGGATTTGCCTTAAAATTCATTCAATTTATGTGCTCGTATTTTTGCACTTATTTTCTGCTTTAATACTTCTATTTTTTTAAACTGTTTGAACAATTTTGGTCTCCATTTAAATTGATAATTTCATTTCAAATACACACAAACCAGTGCGATCAGCATCAGCCATAACTTGGAACGAAGACAATACCTTAGACTCGCAATTTGTAGACATTCTCGAACCCTTTTTAGGTCGCCGTCACTGATAACGCATCAGAATTTAGCGTGTGTTGGGAATTGAAGTCTTTGCATTTAAAACAAATTGCAAATAACTATAATTTTTTGTATTTCATTGCAAATTGCAAATAACCACAAATTTGTTTATTTCATTAGCAAAGATTCAGCGATAACTACTTGTGAGTAATTTTAATGCTGATTCAGCCATTTTTATTTACACAAAGCTTCTTCGAATATACATAACTTTTATGCAATGTTTATAAATGCGATAGTACGTTGTATGTATGTGGATACTTGATATAAGAGTAAATAAAATGTATGTGGTATTTTTTATGTGGGTGCTTCGAATTCGCTTGCGTTGTTTTTCTACTTAGTTGAAATAATTTGCAGCATTTATGGATTCAGAACTGTGTGAGCTCATTCTACAAATTACTCCATCAAGAATGATGAAAAACAGGCAGTAGTATCTAGTGGAAAAGTTTTACAAGTCTACGGAAGGCAACGAGAAAAAAAGCAGAGGCCAGGTGAAAAAATAAACCCACTTGCCGAGCTGCTAGAGCCATGTTAAGACCATACAACGGATACAACTAGAGATAGACAAACTATGAGGTAAGACTCTTTCGATTAAACAGCAAAATCGTCACAGACCGGGACATTGACTCATGCGTATAGAATGAGATTGACGGATAATTGCAAGAACACAACCAGAGGAGACTCCTGAGCTGCACTGCGAAGCGATATGTCGCAGTGGGGGGCAATACCCGGGCGAAGAGAATGTCAAACACCTCAGCCCTCGTCAGTTACTAAGCTTCATTAGGTCGGTGGGATTAGGGGATGTTTTCTAAAACTTGTAGAAGGCACAGTAGATAATCTCTGATCTCAGCGCAACTACCCGCTTTTTAAATCTAATCTAATATAAGAACACAACCTGGCCTTTTGCGCCGTTCACCATACTACATAGAGACCCTAAGTATCAAACTGAAAAAGTCTTCTTGCTAGAATTGTTGCAAACCTCTGCTAATGTTTGCCAAAAACACTAAATTTTAAGCATCATGACTATGACTCGAAAACAAATGTTCAACTGGTACCACTAAGACCCAATAGGGAGCATAGTCCATCTAGTCCTTGGCAGCCTAGTTTTACTTACAGACTTATGGCAGCTAGAATACAATTGTATTGCGTTCACATTGCGATTGAAATTTGATTTGATGTTTCACAGGGAATATTGTGATTGTGCTGTAATTTACTTTTTCAAAGGGCAAATCAAGTCGCAGTACAATGGACGTACTTATGTCCGAGTGCTGCGCTTGCTAGGCTGTTCCGACAGGGGGAAAAAAGGCAGCCACAATTTATGGGGAAACTTTTATCTCAACAAATCGTTTCTTAGGTCCAGAATTAGTTAAGAAAAATACATCAGCGAATCCACCTGCAGCCTGAGCTTACTTTGGAGTGTAGTGGGAGAAGACTTAATTCTGTTCCCTACAGAAAGACCCAAAAACATATTTGCAGTTGGTTTACTTTTTACCTAATGTTTTTAGAAAAACTTTTGTGAGTGTAATAGAATAAAATAGTTTCATTGTAGGTAATCCCATTTGCTTCACTAATCAATATTTCAATTAGATACGTCACAGTCTAATTGACTACACCTTTTCAACCTCAAAATGGGAATGCGTAAGTTCATAATGAGAAATATTAATGCTAAATGGGAATGCGTAAATTCATAATGATAAATATAAATTCATAATGGGAATGCGTTAATTCAAAATGAGAAATATAAATTCATAATGGGATTGCGTAAATTCAAAAAGAGAAAAATTAATTTCAGAATGCGAAATTTCAAATTATAAGTTAAAATAAAAATTCATTACATCCTTACGTGCATATTCTTCAAAGTAAGGCCATCTGCATGGAATGTAGGCGTGTGCTGTACAGCTCTTACATAATCTCCCCCAGTAATGGTTTGCTTTGCGTTATCAATTATTGCTTCTAGATACTGCAAACGTTGTTCACATACTGAAGGAGCGTGGACATTAAGTATGTGCAGATTACTTCACTTTTCTTCACTTCTAATTGTTGCCCAAATAGTTTCGATTGGATTTGGCATTGGCAAATATGGGGCCAGGCGCAAAACTATAAAAAAAAAATGAGAATTCATTTTGAATTGACGCATTCTCAAATTGAATTTTCCTTTTCTCATTTTTAATTTACGCATTCCCATTATGAATTTATATTTCTCATTTTGAACTAACGCATTCCCATTATGAATTTATATTTCTCATTACGAATTTACGCATTCCCATTTAGCATTTATATTTCTCATTATGAACTTACGCATTCTCATTATGAATTAACATATTCTCATTTTGAGGTTGAAAAGGTGTAGTCTACACTTTGGAATTGCATGCTCAACCAAACAAACAGCAATTCAATTAAGAAAAAAAACTAAATGGGAAAATTCATCATCATCAAAGGGCGCCCATAAATCCCTAAGCATGTGATAAGATAAATAAATAGATACGCCATATTGTGTATGACATTCATAAAAAAATGCGATTCAATAAAAAAGTAAAACTAAACGTTGCGAAATTCATTGTGTGGTGGCGTGCTAACGCGTGCTGTTGCAACTTTAGGCGACTTACACGGCTACTTGCACTCGGACGAATTTTTGTTTATCATTTAAATAAACTGACACAGAGAAACTGTGTCTTATCAAACCACGTTTGGTTTTTATGACGTGCTAAAGAGTGTTGGGGCACGTCGGTGTCATATTACACAGATTGTCGTATAAGAGTGCTTTAAAACGAGCCCGGTGAAGTAATTTCACAGTTGCATTATAAACAATTGGAAAACGTTTTCATCGCATTGTTCTAAAGCATTTGCAAACACCAAACTCTACTCGGTGAATATTTAAACAGTGGCGCAATAAAGCCAAGTGTTTTCTTACAATAATTAGTTTCGGCCAGACTGCCGACGCGGAAGGCGGTATGAGTGGTAACACGCACCAGTGAGAGGTATTCCGTTCCAAACAACTGCAATAGAAATGTTTTCTGTTTTCAGGGTTCGATTCTCTTTCAAACTACGTTTTACCATTAAGAATGATTTTCTCTTATTACTTAAAACATATAGGAACACTTCTCATTGCCATCTCATCTTTTCTCAAGTGGCCTATGATAGTATGAATGAGTGATTGATTTTAAGTTTATTGTTTCAAAAGCGAGTACTCCATCGTCCTCATTCTCCTCTCGAAATGGATGGTGTTTCATTGGCGACAGTTGTTGGTTTTCCGTGCCAGTCCCTTTAATATAATCTTTACTCAAAAGAAGCAGCCATGGTTAGGTTTGATTTCTTAAAATAATGCTCGATGTACCTTGAAGTTAGATTGGAGCTGGGAAGAACTCCAGATCCAATTCAACCACACATCATCAACTGGTTTACAGACGGCTCAAAAATGTACGAAGGAACGGAGCGGGGGTATTTGGAACTCGCTTTCAGCACTACGAACCCATGGGAAAAACACCCAGCATATTTAAGGCTGAACGATATGCTATCAGGATCTGTGTGCAAATCAACTTCGAGCGTACGTACAGAGGGCAGGACATCGTTATCTGCTTCGATAGTCCGGCAGCCATCAAAGCACTAATCTCATATGAGATAACCTCATGGTTAGTACTGGAATGCATAGAGGCATTACATGTACTGGGCATAGACAACCAGGTCAAGATCCTCAGGGTTCCAGGACACAGAGGAATTTACGGAAACGAGGAGCCACGACCGGAGCCTGGTACCGAAACTCTTCACTAGGCAAAAGCGTCATAGCAGAGTCACTAAGATTTGAGGAGAAAACCAGGAACTCAGAACACTGGTCTAGCGTCTCGGGTCTTACGCAGTTGAGAATTGAAAGTTATTCTAATCTACAAGTTGTTCTCTAACAACTGGTAGGGGGCACAATAGATCACCTCTGGTCTCAGTGCAACAAACCCCATCGAATTCTATTCTATTCTAATCACACACATCACAATCACAAAAATTCCAAATAAACTGCAAAATGGAAGAGGAAAGAATAAACTTTAACAAAGTTGGTATTTTAGCTACGTAACCTTTTAATTTCGGGAAATTCAAAAGAGAAAACGAAAGAGGATGAATCCCTCCCACTGCTGGACGAATTCACAGACTCTGTAAGCAATGTTTGCTTTAGAAACTTAACTTCATAAAAGATTTGAGCGTTATTTCGCAACGAAACAATAACTCAATTATGGAGCCATTATTGTTCAATCTTTAGGCTTGAGACGAATTTTCTGACCATTTTTTATATGAAACCAAATCGTTTTACAATACGTGCAAACAATATAATTTAGACGAAAGAGCGTTAGAAACCGCCTGGTGTTTAGTGCCAAGTCTTAATTTATTCTATGACACACTCGGGTCGCAATTTCGGTTTACCATTTGAGTAGAAAAATAGTAAGACAAAAGTCAAATCCATTGCAAGATTTCAGAAGTCTGCTTTCATGTCTAAAAGTCAGCTTCATCATGAACAAGAATGTCACAGAAAGCAACATTCCTCACTTTAAATTGCTAACAATTATTTGAATGAATGTTTTCTTCGAACGAAAAATTCCCAAGTAATTTTCAGTTCAGCACGAATTTCCGCTCAAGTTTAGTAGTAAAATTGCTGGCGCAGTTTACTTAGCGTGACGTTTGGTTGTTGTATTTACTCGTAAGTCAGCTTACATCCGACATCAAATCATGTACATCATTACACTTTTTTCTCACTTTTATAATTTGTTCAGTTAACAAAAATGTAGGAACGCACTCAAGAAGGGTTTTAAGAAGGCTTATACATTTTTGGGGACAAAAACTGTAAGTGGTAATTGTGGTTTCAAATTGTTTTGGGTTCAAAATTTATGTACGGAACCCTGGTAATGCTCTCCGAATGGAATCCTGCATAAGTCGTTACACATATATAAAGTTATAGAATCCATAAGACTTTAAATGAAACGATATTCATAGTAAATCTTTCAAAAGTGTCAAGAGTATTTTCTGAGGGTCAATAATGAGTATTTTTAAAATCAGGAATTCTTTTCAAGCTACAAATCTAAAACAGACAAACGAAATTGTTTGCAACCAGTGCTATGTAATCCTAGACTCGATACATCCATAGGAGAAGAATAACTTTCGTGAAATGCTCCACCAATAAGTTTGGGAACTCAGGAACAACGTGTTATTCTCTGAAAAAAGCAAAAGCATGAGAACGTGTAATTTTCTAAATGAAATTTTGCATATTCGGCATGAAGAGGCGTCAAAAAATTGGGAGAAAATCCAACGCACGCTTTAACGTCGAAAGTTTTATTGACAGTGAAGGAGATGGTATATCATACCATAATAGGTGGAGAATAGTGGCTTAGAACCTAAAAGCTTGTGCAAGCCTTATACAAGTGTACAAATACTTAGATTTAGTTCCAGTCAAGCTTGAATTTGATCATTAATTTACATCAATCATACGTCTCCGTGATCGTAAACAAAAAATACCAAATCAATCATTTACTGTCACGATAGTCTAAGCAACTGGCTGGTCACGGGATGGATCAGAGTCAAGAGTGTTAAGCTACCAGTTTGAATCCAATTGAGCGTACATGCGTGTCTGATAGAATAAAACAACACATCAAAACTCGATGCGATTAGAAAATATAATAAATCAACAAACTAACTCCGTTTAAATTCTCAAATTTAATGAAATCTATGCCAAAAGAACTGAAAAAATGTTATGACCAAAAAATTATCCGTTTATTAAGCTATTAACTTTTGAAAAACATACTTTAAAATCAAATTTCTCAAACTGTTACCTGAATTCTGAGCTGGTTTGGTTTTTGTCTCTTCCTTTGCATTTCATTCAAGTTTTTTTTATTGTTGATTTATTGGGATCAAATATTACAATATTATAACGTACACCTCTTCATTTACCCATACCCCGGGATTGGGAATTTACGGGTAAGCACACTACTATATTCCAGGCAGGAATATACGCCATTGAAAGGTGTGCTTACTTCAATGTAGCGAGAAAATACCGAAACCGGAAGATAACGGTCCCTTTTGATAGCCAAGTAGCAATCAATTCATTAAGATCATACCAGGTATCCTCGAAACTGGTATCGGAATGCCTTGAGACGCTCTACGAACATGACCTATACAACTTGGTATGAGTCCTCTTGGTTCCGGGTCACGCTGGAATTGAAGGAAATGAACAGGCCGGCAAGTTTGCAAGGAGTTGCGCTTTTACCCCCTTCGTCGGCCCAGAGCCCTTCTGTGGTTTTGGATGGAAAGCTTTATCCATCCTAACCAGAAAAGACGAGATTATCAGTAGAAATCAATGCTGGGAAAACCAACCAGGCTTCCAAGGCGGTTATTGGATCATACCTATAGCAAGAAAAGATGCGAGGAATGTATGAGTCTCTCAAAGAATAATCTGGGGATTATTACGGACATGCTAACAGGACATGGCAGTTTGAATTATCATCTAATCAAACTAGCAGATAAATGATACTAAATAAAATATAAATACACATACTGGGAAAATGCCCTGTACTTATGCATAATCGAAAGAAATACTTGGGGAATTTCCTTATACCAAAGGCAGATTGGGTTTCCAGAGGCTTAGGTAATATCAAATTCCTAAAATTTCCTCTCGGATGCTGGACTCACTATGAGCCCATCAAGGGAGGCACAATAGATCGTTCAGGTCGCAGTGCACTATCCCCATTAATAAAAATAATATAATATTACATAAGTAAATAAATATTTTGTTTTTAAAAAATTGCTCGATGTTTTTTTTTCATATAACAATGCCATCTACTCCTTGCATGCAATTGTTTTCTGCCTGGTGTTGGTAAATCTATGAAGGAAATTGATGAATGAACACAGTGTTTTCCCAAAGTATTCCAATGAAAACCGTTCAATTCTTGCAAATTCTTTCAAACACGTGTTGAAGTTCACGTTTTTTGCAATCAGATAAAAATCTCACAACTTTCGCTTTCAACTCTTGAATGCTGTGAGTTCGCATTGGTTACCTTGAAAGCTATAGTAGCAAAAGATTATCGTCTCAAATTGCGGACATACATATATTATATGCATGTCCATATATATACGTATGTATGCACATATACTAAATTGCATTGTCATCATATCAGTGAGGCTGGTTTGCGCTGTTTGATCGATGAGCGTTTGAACAGCTGCAGCGAGCGCGTCTCCCGTTCAGACTTTTCGTGGTTTCCATGCAGCATTCTGTGTTCGGTACGTACGAATAATTTATGTACATAAATATTAACAGCGTCATTGTACAAAAAACTCCACTGCCAGCCATACTTCATAGCCCATATTGCCTTTATTAAATATATATGTATGTACTATATGTACTGTCTGTGTTTATGTGACACATTTAGCTTTGTGCGAGCTTCCAATTGAATTCCTCTCAATTGGCTGCTGATAAAATTGAATCAAAGTTGACTATAGTTTTTGCGTTTCCACACCTTGCCGCAGTTCATCGCATTGATTCGTATGCGCTATAATTTTGAAGCAATTACTGCGATTTGTCCTACGTAATGTTTAGAAATGGCAATTTTGCAATTTGCGTTTTTCTGATATTGTGTGTTGTTGTTTTTTTCCTCCCCTTTTTTGTTATATACTAATTTCGTAATATTTCACATGTTCCGTTTGTGTTCTGTTTATTCTCAGTTCGATAGTCACCGCACAAAATGCAGTCGTTGAAGACGGACGATTTGCCGGAGAATCCGCGCGAAAGTGCAAATTTCATATCGAGCCTTTGCTTTTGGTAAGCCTTCGTTTTTGGCGTTGTGATTTGTTTTGTCTGAATATTATGTAATGCTTTGATGTTTTATTATTTGTGCAGGTATACGTTGCCCACATTCATCAAAGGTCGCAAAAAAACACTGGACACCAAAGATCTCTATCAAGCGCTAAGGGAGCATAAATCAGGTAAGTGAAAAAGCAACGATTAGGTAATTTATTAACCCTATTAATGTTTAGTTTTTGTTCTTAGTGTTTGAAGAAATATTAAAAATCCATGAAGAAAATTAAGAAGTAAGGGAGTGTAGAAGGCAGCAGACAAGGCGAATTCTTTTGCCTTGGGAGTGAACCTTTTGTTTTTTTAAATTTCACTTAACTATTTTCTCAAAACACAAATTCAGAGCCCTTGTTTTCACCAACAATACCATTTTTTTTCAATTAATTTTATTCAATGTATTCAGTCTATAATATTTAGTAACCCTACAGACTAGATGTAGAATCGATATTAAAACTAAAATTATAACAAACAAAGTACATTACAACGTTTGTATACTAAATATACAAATGCTCTAAGGATATAAGTATGTATAGATTCGAATACGGATCTTGGTAATGAAAATCAATATTTAATGTTTTTGATATTTTATTGTTGCTTTATTGTTGCTCAAAAAATATTTATGAAAAATGTAAATTGTAATTTAGGATTGCTACAGTTTTGCAAAATAAATATTTCACTATCAACTTGGAAAAAATCAGCTCCAAAACATTAACGAGCCTTGGGAACTAGATTAACCCTCTAGATGAGGTATCATGCAGATGCGGTGAAGGCGAATATGCGGTAGTGCGAAAATCTGCTTCATGAAAGTTCGTCCGCTGCATGAGAGTTTGCAAGAATTCAGCGTAAAGGTTGAAGATAGCAAATTTAAAGAATTCGTATTTCATGTTTAACATATTTCATACATTTCACATGCACATCATAAAATGTAACGATTCAAAGTAGAGAGTCCCAACAGCGTCGTCCTACCACTAGCAACTCTCGACTGACAAAGTCCACTCACCCAGACCAACCAACCATTCGGTTGCGTAATATTTGCAACGCTTTATTATAAATGCCAATTGTTGCCGAGTTTCGCACATGTGATCATTTTATTACTATTATTACTATTATTATTAAGTCATTTAACACAACGCTTGAACCCATTCAAATGTCTCAATAAGTAAATGAACATTACAAGGCAGAACCAACTGAACCTAACAAAAGAAGCTGTTGTATAGCGTAATGAAAATACATGTTCGAATTTGTTTTTTTTTTACAATTTACCACTAATAGTTGTGATGTCTGAAAGCTTCTTTCATCGTAACTGATTACAAAATTGCATTTTTATGTATACTGAAAATTTTAGCATTTAGTTTGCTTATTGCATTTTGATGTAAACTTGTAAGTTAACGCCACAACTTCTGTTGCGTTTTCGAATACTCATAGTTGCTGCGTCTTCAATAAAATACACATTTGTCGTCGAGCTTATCAATTGAATTGATTTATTAAAAAATACATAAAGAAAAGACCGCAAAGCATTCGCTGTTGCTGCGGCATGCGGGTCCGAGATAATTAAAAACAATTAACTGCTATTGATGTAATGCAACGTTTTGCGGTACATTAAGGCATCATTAAATGCAAGAATTGCATTATACTATACATACGCTTTGAAGAGATCAATTGGCCAAATGAGACGCGCTGGCTTAAGAATTGAGTAATAGTAGTTTTGTAAAGATTTGCTGTTTTGCCATGTGCAACTTATTGCATTCTTGCTATACATTCCCAAACTAACTGTGCATTCTAAACATGCATAATTTTTGTTTTTTTAAACAACCGATTTCTAATAAAATTTAGTATTTTACCACCAAAAGTACCGGTAGGTACTTCCCATCACTAATTTGAGTCATATTCAGTGATAGAAAAGTAGGTCTTTTAAAATTGTTTCCAACTAAAACCATTAAGTAGATTTTAATCGTCGTCGATATAAATGTTTATGTGTGGGAAATTTTTGAAGTAAACAGCTTACTTAACTATATTTTGTAAAACAGCGATCACACTGAAAATTAATCAAATTAATATTTTTTATAACTGATAGCGCGACTCAATTATTTTGTAGTACATAAGCTACAATAATATTAATTTCAACGAATCACAAGTTACAATAAGTATTGAGCGTATGTATTACTTATTTATTAGTATGTCAATACAATTCTGTAAAATATAATATAATTTAAGATTAGTATTCAGATGAAATATATTGTCAAGCAGGGACTTAACTATTATAAGTTTTTTAAGAACATAATTGCAATATAAATATTACAATGCAACATAAATTCATTCTTACGTTGCGTAATAACTGTTATGAGAAACAAATTTTTGTTTCGTTCTCGATAATTATTATTTTGGGATTTTTTTGCTTACGTTGCTTCATAACTTTTATAAACGAAATTTTTTTTATGTTGCCTTACCACATTTTGAGTATGAATTGATTTTTAATTGTTTAGTTGTTGGTGGAATTTAGGTTTCTGCAGTTAATTTGCGTTTGTCAATTTTAAACAATTAAAAATCAATTCATTTTTAAAATGTGGTAATTCAACGTAAAAAGTTCAAAATAATAGTTATCGGCAACGTAAATGAAAAAAATCATAAATAAAAGTTATGAAGCTACGTAAAAAAAAATGTCTCAAAATAATAGTTATCGGTAACGTAAATTAAAAAAGTCATTAATAAAAGTTATGAAGCAATGCAAAAAACGAAAATCCCAAAATAATAATTATCGACAACAAAAAAATATACTTATTTACTTATAAGAGTTACTATGCAACTCAAAAATATTTATTACATGATAATAGTTATAGGCGACGTAAACAATTTCTCATGGGGAATAATTGTTATAAAGCAATAAATATAGAAATTTCTTAAATTAGGACAATTTTTTTCCCCCAAAAATATGGATAATAATTGTTTTAGGTCTCTGTTTTCAAGAATTGATTAGGGCGCTTCTATTGCAAATAGAATACTCACCACTTTCAATACTAATTCTGCCAAACACTCACACGAACGAATACGAATACATATGAACGAAAAATTCACTTGAAATTTTTATTAGTTTCATTAACTTTTGAATGATGTTAATGAAAATTTTAAACATTCAATCCTCACCTTTTGTGGAAAACAGTTATTGTCTTCATTAGATGGATGAACTTTAGGCGATAATTTCTAAATCAATGTGCAAAAATTTTTATTTATAGTCAAGTTACTTATTATTTATTAGTTATTATTATACGGCAAAACCCGCTTAAGTTCCCCACTTATAACTGTAATCTTTTTGAGGTACTTGAGCGGGTTGAGTACTAGGTGTGCATGGCGCATAGTGCCCACAAATTTTGGTTACTTAAACGGGGTAGGTACTTAAGAGGGGAGGTACTTGAGCTGATTTCCCTGTACATGGTTGGAAGTGTTCATGGACGCATGCACGTAGACATTGCTGTCCATTGTACCCGAACAAGTGCCGGGGCTCGAAACTAGTTGAAGTACATCTGCCCAGTTCCACTGTTGAGCCATTCTGCGGCCTTCAATAGGCAGCACTTGACAACAAGTTTACCAGAGATTCTGGATCTCTTCTGGTGGTTCTGTTAATTTTCTATAGCGAAGGATGTTTAGTAGCTTGTGTTCCAAGTAGTTCATCCTCCATTGGAGTCAACTTGCTAGAGCACTAGTCAAAGTCACATTGGAATCTTATTCTAGAGGAGGCTTTAAAGATTATTTTATCTAGTTTGACTTGTAATTGTTGTAACAATTCGCACTATGGCACCATTTAGATCTCATCAACTTTGTCAGCTTTAGGGTCGTTGTTATGGGATTGTAAAAATACAACAGATTTTTAAAGCTTGATTAGATTAACCGCAAGATAGATGGGACTTACATATGAATAGGTTTTTGTTTGTACAAAATTTATAGCTTTACTATGGCATCACAATTGAATAACTCCACCGTTTCACAGCTTTTACCTCAAACGACACCATCAGCCATCATTTATTATTGCTCGTCAACAATAAATATTAGCTGTGTGACTGTGCGTTTTTTACTTAATACGAATTCATACATATGTTTGTAGTTCCACATAACACATCGTTCGTCATGTCATAATGTCAATCTTAATGAAATTCAGCCGCAGGCCAGACGAAAGTTTGCCGGCACAACAACCGTCAAGAAACACGCCAATTGATAATGCAAATGTGTGGGTTTCAAAGTAGTTGTTGTTGTGTTGTGAAATTAAATTAGCATAATTTTGGTGTGCGTCACTGTTGCCGGCTGCCCCACTGATTGCATTTTTAATGAAGATTCGCCACGATCTGCCGACGCGGCGCACAATCCCTACAACATAGTTTTGCGTGCCGGCAAACAAGCTGTGCGTATATGAACCGGTGTTATCTTAATTGTGCCAAGCCATTGAGTCATAGTAGTTGCTTCACGGAACATTCCCATATATTATTTAGATCAGTTTATGGAATTATGACGGGGCCATATTATTGCAAACGTGAGCGGAGATACAGCGTCAGGTCGTTAAAATTGGGGTAGAGAAATTTCTGCACCAATTCTTCGCATGGCCCGCGAAGGCATGACGGCATTCATTAGCTTTAGCACCTAAACATGTACACACACACGACGCATTCCAGGCATATAAAACTAATTGGCTTATGGCGCAAAGCTGGCTGCGTTCGCGCCCAGCGGCGGCACTTTGCCTGTCGCCGGCAACTGCTAGTTGGTTGACGAGCTGTGCTCTGAAACGCGGCGGCGAGTGTTGTGCTCCGCGCAAATCCATCAGTCAACAGCAGTCGGCGACTGACTGAGTGACTGATGTAAATAAACGAGCCGCACGCCGGTGTGTGTGTGTGTGTGCCTATTGTTTTACATGACACTGATGATGAGTGCAAACAAAAAAATAAATTCGCTTGTCCGTACGTCTGCATATAAAAATGATAAATAAGCAACGTAACGTTGACCATTTGTCTGTTGACAATTTCTTGAATGTCGAATGCGATTGATAGGCGTTTTTGATAATTTGTTCGTTCATCTATTTGTATGTCGGTATGAGTGGCCGTTTTTTAATACTGTCGCACATGTCTTGCAATCTGTACTCGCTGTGGGCCATTGCATACGGCACGAAATCTCCACGTTGCACATTTTGAGTCATTGAACTTATAAAAACTGTTGTCCACAATTTTGTCTTGAATTTAAATTCGGTAGCTGATAATTCTCATTTCTTGCAAAAAACCAATTTTTCCATTGTGATTAAATCAAAGATGATGTCAAGCTTTATATTTTCTGTTATGCGATTAATATGTTTAGTGATGTTTAGCAAATAATTGTCTTACTGTTTGAATTACAATTTTAATATTTTTATTTGTATTTTTAAATTTATTACTAATTCTTTTACTTGAAGAAACTCTGGGCAATGACATGTGCCAATCATGGGAGAAAGAGTTGCAGCGCAAGTCCACCTCGAAAAAACAGCCCAGCCTGCTGAAGGCAACAATGCGCGTTTTCGGCTGTCGTTTTTCGCTTTTGGGTCTTGTGCTCTTCCTACTGGAGATGGGTCTCAGGTAATGGCAAACACACACACTTAAGGCAGGTTTCTACCTTGTGCGGCCGAGAAAACATGTTTTTTTGAAAAATTGTTGATGGGAAGGTTTTAAAGATAAACACTGGAAAATTTTTTCAGATGTAGGTATATGTTTATTGTACAAGTAAAAAAAGTTTCAAGATAAAATATGCAAAGGGGGGGAGGGGGCCATCGAGCAATGGCGGAAGGACTTTTTGACTCACGGAAGTCCTGCCGCTGTTTGAGATGACTTGAAACACAAAAATGAAATTGTTTCTTATTCTGTATCCTTTTCCTATTCTGTATAAAAAAATGAAAAATGAAGGAAATATGCGATTTTGACTAAAAAATTCAATTTTTACCTACTTTTTTCAATACAAATTTCTATTTTCAATGAGAAAAAATTATTATTTCTTGAAGATCCTAGTTCGTGCCATAGCTAAGACCTTGATAAATGACTGTTTAAAATTTCGTAGCTATTGCTCAACTCGTGTGGCCTAAATCACTTCCGCCAGGTCAAAAAATGTAGTTTTGAGAAAAACGCGTTCAAAGTTTTGCTTCAGCAGGTCGGCGCGCCCGACACCGCTACCTGTTTCTATAAATTGCTTCCGTAATTCGAAAGATTTCAACTTCAAATTTTGGGAGCGTATTCTACAATCATGTATTAATCCAAAAATGCATGAAAAAAAAATTGGATTTTTTTAAACGCACAAGGTAGAAACCCCCCTTAAATATATATTCAAACAATTCTACTCATTCTTGTCATCTTCGTTACAGATCACTTCAACCGCTATTTCTGTTGGGTCTGATCGCGTACTATTCGAAGGGTGAGCAGACCTTAGAGACGGCCTATCTGTATGCAGCTGGTCTGATCCTTTGCAGTACACTCAATGTGATAATTATGCACCCTTATATGCTGGGCACTCTACATTTGGGCATGAAGGTGCGCGTCGCCATGTGCAGCATGATTTATCGCAAGGCGCTGCGGCTGAGTAAGCAGGCGCTCGGCGACACCACTGCTGGCCAGGTGGTGAATCTGATATCGAACGATGTTGGTCGTCTGGATTTGGCACTGATTTTCGTTCATTACCTGTGGATTGGTCCGGTAGAAACTTTGTTCATAACGTTTCTCATGTACAGGGAGGTGAGTTGTTGATATTCATTTAACTCTCTCACTCATTGTCTCATGGCTTTTTCATATGCAGATTGGTGTGTCAGCTGTGTTCGGTGTTGCCTTTATGCTGCTCTTTATACCGCTTCAAGGTTGGCTGGGCAAGAAGACGTCAGTGTTACGCTTGCGCACTGCGCTTCGCACCGATGAACGTGTGCGCATGATGAACGAAATCATCTCAGGCATACAGGTTATAAAGATGTACGCGTGGGAGATTCCATTCGGCAAGTTGGTGGCCTATGCGCGCCGAAAGGAAATCAACTGCATACGAAAGGTGTCGTATATACGCGGCATCCTATTGTCGTTCATCATGTTTCTGACGCGCGTCTCCATCTTTTTGAGTTTGGTGGGATATGTGCTGTTGCAGCAAGTGCTGACACCGGAGAAAGCGTTTGTGATAACAGCGTACTACAATATTTTGCGCACTACAATGACTGTGTTCTTCCCGCAAGGTAGCTAAAGTCTAGGAACTTTTTTTTTTAATAATGCAGAAATTAACAAGTTTTGTTAAATTAAATTTGCAGGCATTTCTCAATTGGCCGAAACTTTAGTGTCCATTAAACGCATACAAAAGTATATGCAATACGAAGAGACTGACGTTCAGGACAAGTCCGTAGATGATCCGACTTATGTCGGCAGTAATCAGTCAACTGTGGTAAAAGACAGCGACAAGGAGCTGGAAGCAATGGTGCCCGATGTGAGTGTAGTGTCGAACGGCCATGCCACACTATCTGAGGCAGGAATTATACTAAGCCATGTGAAGGCAAAGTGGGATCCCAAAACGCCCGAGTACACGCTGGATGATGTGAATTTGCGCGTGCAGCCCGGCACTCTGGTGGCCATCATCGGCCCAGTGGGCTCTGGCAAGTCGAGGTGTGTGTGTTTTGTTTTCTTCGAATATCGGGTTGTAACTAAATTTAAATTTTTTCGTTTCAGCCTAATTCAAAGTATTCTCGGGGAGTTGCGGCCTGAATCGGGCGTCATTAAAGTGAATGGCACCTTTGCGTATGCATCGCAGGAGCCTTGGCTCTTCACCGGCACTGTACGCCAGAATATACTCTTCGGCCATCCGATGAATCGAAGACGCTATCAGACTGTTGTGAAGAAATGTGCGCTGGAGCGCGACTTTGAATTGCTGCCTTACGGCGACAAGACCATCGTGGGCGAACGAGGCGCCTCGCTGTCCGGTGGGCAAAAGGCGCGCATTAGCTTGGCGCGTGCTGTTTACCGCCAGACCTCAATCTACTTGCTGGATGATCCTTTGAGTGCAGTCGACACACATGTGGGTCGTCATCTGTTTGACCAGTGCATGCGCGGCTATCTGCGCGAAAACATTGTCATTTTGGTGACGCATCAGCTGCAGTTCTTGCAGCATGCTGACCAAATTGTCATCATGGACAAGGGCCGTGTGAGCGCTGTGGGAACGTATGAGTCGTTGCGTGAGAGTGGCCTGGACTTTGCGCAATTGTTGGCCGACCCAGAAAAGGAGGAAAATGTTGATGAGAAAGTTCGCTCGCGTTCTGGTAGTCATGTGTACAGTAATCGACGTAATAGCGAAGCATCATTAATTTCGGCAGCGGATTCGTTTGCTGGCGATGCTCCAGTGGAACAGCAGGAGGCACAAGAGGAGGGCAAGATTGGTTTTAGTCTGTACAAAAAATACTTCAAGGCCGGTGGAGGCTTTTTCATGTTCAGCGTGATGATGATGTTCTGCATTGTTGCGCAGGGGCTGGCGTCCGGTGGAGATTATTTCCTATCTTATTGGTAAGTCTGCGTGGAAAGTAATGAGTGTCGCGAAATTAAAGACATTTTGTTAAAAATTTTAGGGTAGCCAAAAAGGGAACCATCGAAGACATACGAAACTTGAACGACACTCAGAAGGACTCGATCGAACCACCGGAGGAACTGAAATTATCGTCGCTGCTTAGGGACGTGGGTGTGGACATTGACTCCGACATTTTAGACATTTACATCTTCACGGTCATCACTGTGGCCACAATCATCATTACGGTGACCAGAAGCTTTCTGTTCTTCAACGTGGCCATGAAAGCGTCCACCAATCTGCACAATGCCATGTTCCGTGGCATCACACGCGCGGCCATGTACTTCTTTAACACAAATCCATCGGGCCGCATATTGAATCGTTTCTCGAAAGATATGGGCCAGGTGGATGAGATACTGCCATCGGTGATGATGGACGTCATACAGATCTTCCTATCACTAGCTGGTATTGTAATTGTGATCGCTGTAGTGAATCCGTTGTTTCTACTGCCAACAGCCATACTGGCCATTCTCTTCTACAATCTGCGCACCTTCTATTTGAAAACATCGCGCGATATAAAGCGCCTGGAAGCCATAAGTAAGTTGTTGTTTAAGATGACCCCGAAACGAATTTTAATTACTTTTCCTTTGTTTTCAGCACGTTCACCCATTTACTCGCACCTTGCTGCCTCGCTGTCGGGTCTGTCTACCATACGTGCGTTTGGTGCACAGAAGGTGCTTATGTACGAATTTGATAACCACCAGGACCTGCACAGCTCGTCGTTCTTCTTGTTCATTTCCACGTCACGAGCCTTCGGCTACTGGCTGGACTGTTGTTGTGTGGTTTACATAGCTATTATCACGCTTAGCTTTTTCCTCTTTCCGCCAGAGAACGGCGGCAGCGTTGGTCTGGCCATCACGCAGGCCATGGGTATGACTGGCATGGTGCAGTGGGGCATGCGACAATCGGCTGAGCTCGAAAATACCATGACTGCGGTAGAGCGTGTGGTGGAGTACGACGATATTGAGCCCGAAGGGGAACTGGAGTCTGCGCCAGATAAGAAACCTCCAGAAACATGGCCAGAGAGTGGCAAAATTATCTTCGAAGAGTTGAGCTTGCGTTACTTCCCCGATCCCAAGGCAGAGCCAGTGCTAAAGTCACTCAACTTTGAGATCCAGCCGTGTGAAAAGGTGGGCATAGTGGGCCGCACCGGTGCGGGTAAATCGTCGTTGATAAATGCGCTCTTCCGCTTGTCCTATAACGATGGATCGGTGATCATTGATGCGCGCGATACCAACGAGCTGGGACTGCACGATTTGCGCAGCAAAATTTCTATTATACCACAGGAGCCAGTGTTGTTTTCAGGCACAATGCGCTACAACTTGGATCCGTTCGATGAGTACTCCGACGCCAAACTGTGGGAGTCGTTAGAGGAGGTACGAGATATATCTAATTGTTAGCATAAATAGTAAACTAAATAAATTTCTTACCACACATTTATAGGTGAAGCTGAAAGAAGCCATTTCGGAGCTGCCAAGTGGATTGCAAAGTAAAATATCTGAGGGCGGTAGCAATTTCAGTGTGGGTCAACGTCAATTAGTGTGTCTGGCACGTGCCATACTGCGCGAGAACAAGATCCTTGTGATGGATGAAGCCACAGCCAATGTGGATCCGCAAACTGATGTGCTTATCCAGACCACAATAAGGAATAAGTTCAAGCAGTGCACTGTGCTCACCATTGCACATCGGCTGCACACTGTTATGGATTCGGACAAAGTGCTGGTAATGGATGCGGGTCAGGTAGTGGAGTTCGGCTCGCCGTACGAGTTGCTCACGGAAAGCGATAAGAAGATATTCCATGGCATGTTGCAACAGACTGGCAAAGCGACATTTGAAAATTTGTTTAAAATTGCGCAAAAAGTAAGAAATGTGATGACCAGTTATAATTGCAACTTTTAATCAATTTGGTTTTATTACTGCAGGCCCACGAACAAAAATTGAAGGAGAAGCTAGAATGAAGTCTCGGCGCCCAATGGGTCAACTATCGCCACAATCAACCAAATGAACTTAAGTACAATAAACAAAACATTAGCTGAATGTAAAGGAATGCAACTAAGCCGCCAAATTGGAATAATACGGAGCACAGTTGTGCGGTTTTCTAATATATTTTGTATTCTGTATATGTTTTGTGTTTTAAAACACATTACAAGTTCAACACTAAGTCTAACTTTATATGATAAGCTTTAAGTGAGTATGTGTGTAATTACTATGATTATGATGTTTTAGTTTTTTAATTATATTGTTTTATTGTTTCGTATTTAGTTAGCTACAACTATTGTACTTCGTTGTAGTTGCACACTATCGAACATTGTAAACAAAAGAAGAGCGAAATGTAAACATGTGCCTTTAAATTTACACACGTACGTACATAATGTGTATGCCAATGTGTAACTAAGTATATATGTATAAGAAGTATAGGATTGTCCTTGATTGCTTATAAAATAAACGTCCACAATTCAAATATACACAACATGAAAATGTGCGTTTTTCTGTTGTCGAACTCTTAAATTTGGGGGGTTGTAAACGATAACAAAGACGGAAGATAAAGTTTGTATATATACATATATTTTTAGTGCGAAATGTTTTTGAATGCATTGAGAGACCATTAAACAAACCTTCACCTTCGACATGTGAAATAAATTTTCCCAGCTTTGCCACAACAAATTTTTCCTTCAGGTGGCAGCACCCCTTCACGCCGAGCAAAACAAACTATAAAAATAGCAACAACCACATTCAATCTCTCGTAGCGTTTGACAGTTGTGGGTTTTGTTTTGATTACTGCCACAGCACCAACGCCAGCACAAGCAACAACAACGACTCACAAAAGTGGCAGCTAGCACACAAACGACAAAACGAAACGAGAAAATATTAAATTACAAAATAAATCAATTAAACAATTGAAAGCGCAAAAATGCACTTGTGAAAAATTGCTAAAGTGCAACGAGTCGGAAGCGGAGAGCGGGTCGTGTACGGCAACGGCTAGTGGGCAGGGGAGTGATTGTGATTGCTGGTCAATTGAGTGAGTGCAAAAGTGGCGAGCACAAGAATAAAAAAATTGACTGTTTATTGAAAGTGAAAAGTGACAATGAGTGAAAATCGCAGCACAATTGGAGCACTGCATCGTATCAGTAGCCATTGGCATTGTTGATGTCGCTGTATGATCAAAATTGGGGGGGGACGCTAAAATCACGATTTTCCCCGGAAGTACTATGCAAATTTTGAGTTGTGCGCAGGAGAGTGGAAAATTCGATAATTGCGGTTCGATTGATTGCGAGCGATAGGTGTCAACAACGCCAGTGGCATGGCGGGCAGGTGATAGGGGCGCCGATTGGATATTGCCGCGAAGAAACAATGCGGCTGTGTACGGTTAAACATTTGCATGAGAAAATAATGAAATGCTTGCAAAGCTTCATTTGTGCATATTTCGTAAGAGGAATACATACAATTAAGTTTCAGTTTAGTGTTGATTTCATTCGCGTGTGAGGTAAACAACTTGTATTTTTGAGGTTAGAGGTTAGATTGGATTAGGTTAGGTGAGGTTAGCTTGGTTATGTGTGAAGGAGTTGGCAAGTGAAGGGTGGTAAGACAAGAATTATTGCGTTGAGAGTTGGCCAGATTTGCTCAAATATAGTAAGGGTACATAAGGCGCTTATAAGAAGTGCAGATTTCAATTCATTCATTTCAATTTATATTCAAAAGATAACGTTTGACAATCAATTAAGTTGTAGCGGTAGCAAAAATGATTCAAAATTTGTTTGAAATGAGCGAGCGGAAACTTGTTGAGAGCGAAGCGCAAAGAGTAAAATAATAAAACAATTTAAAAAAGCTACTCGACTGCCTTTTTTAAGAGCTTATTGTCGATTTTTAAGGGCAAGTGTGGCTATTTTTTCTGTTAAGTGATTTGTTTTCTTTTTTATGCTCTTGTCAGTACTGAAAGTATTTGTAGATACCAAAGTATAATTTAGTATATTAAGCTGTTTGAACTCTAATCCTGCAGTTAATGAACATTTGTCACAGTAACTTCTAAAAATTTTAATGGTTTTTTTTTTTAAATTATGTTAGGTTAGGTAAGCTGGCTGGTCAGATCGGACACACATATACCATGTTGAGTCCCTGGCTTCTTAGTGTTGCGGGTCGAAGTAAAGGTTTTTGTCAAACTAAACTTTTTTTTTTAACTATTTAACATATGTGTCATAATAAATAAAATCCAAAAATTAGCATTGCAATAAAGTTTCCCATTGAGCGCCAGCAAAACATACTCGTGCAAACATGATTTTCAAAATTAATCAATAAAATTTCTTCGAAAAAAGACACATATCACCATATTGACTGGCGTTCATTGTTTTCAAAAAGTTTTGGGTGCAGGTTCTATGCTTGTCGCATACAAATTAGTGTAGGGGAAATGATGGTTATATTTTTTGAGCCTTACATGTTTTACATAGAAAAAAACGTTCAGAAATACTTAAATTTGCCCCTTTTACTTTGTGATTTGTAATTCCTTATCTATGTCTCAACTTGTGCTTCGGCCTTTTTAATATAAACTTAACTAAAGTTAATCACTTAATTCGTACACCTTGTCTACGCCGCGTTATTATGACTTATTTTTTTTTAATTAAATTAAATTTGTTCTGCAAACTATAACATTTTTATCATTCAATCTGTAATATGGGGGCTCTTATCGAACAGCCGGATCTCATTTTAAAATGGATGCTGATAAAATAATTAATATTTGCTCAGCTCACTTACTTGAATTAAATTTCGAATGCCTTATAACCACTAATTTCTCTAAACAGATATGTGTATGTATATGTCATGGAATCAGTACATTTATGACTGATGACACCAAAACAATTATTCGACAGGTACTTCATACTTCGTTTAATTAAAAAAAAAATTTGTTTTGTGAATGCGAAAGCACCCTTTAGTCGACCATATCTACTACAATAAGTCACTGTTGTATTTGTATTCAAACAAAGATTACACAAATTTTAACTGTTGCAATAGTGGTTTTCAATATAAACTAAATGAATGAATACGAGTATATATATTTTTTAAACCCAAATAGTTTGCACCTGGCCAACAAACCCATGTTTTTTTTTATACTCGTATGCTACATTTCGTCTCATTGTTGAACGCACATTTGCACCAAATAATTACCCAGATTGTTTTACTAAGATATTTTTTCTACGATTAATGACTCTGCAAAAAATATGACCAAATTGTAGCCATTCAAAAGAGTGGAAAGAGCTTGTTGTAAATTGTCAAACTTCGCACGCTTTAGAAAACACGATCAAGAGAGTTCGTTAACCCTTTCGCTATTTTGTTGCCATATGGGAACATGTTACTTTGTGGAAGTCTGCATCCTCTATGGTTGTAAGAATAAATTTGTTTGTTGGCCTTTAGAATAGTTTGAAGTTTTAGGAAAAATACGAAATTAATAAACTGAATATATAAGTTTAAAGAAGAGAAGTATACACGTTTTTTTAATGGTATATCTTGACATAGTGAATGAAGAAGAAGCAGAAAACTTTAGATAAATTTTTAATTTGACGTTTTCTTTTAATTTAGATACTTTTTTTAAATTTTGGCTGAAGTAAATGAAGTAAAATTTTCGTTATGCGTAAAAAGTTTTATGTTTAAGTAATTATTACAGCCACAACGATCTGGTTGCTCTCATAGAAAAACACTCTAAAATACAGGGTTCGAGTATAAAAATTTAAAAATTTCTTATGGAATGTTGCTAATATAACCACATAGAAGCCTAAGACGTAAAATTTAAAATCTTAACTTTCTGCAGTAAAAACCTGTAGCGAAAGGGTTAAGTAGAATGACTAGCAGAAGTGAATACAAGACTGAGACTGTAGACTGAGCAGAATGACGTAAATAACAAATAAAACAAGTAAAAGGGTTTTAATTCGGTTTCGACCAACTTATTCATACCCTACCCATCGAGCATATCATCAGATAAGAATGAGTTTTTTTACCATGCCACAGCCCCTTTGTTGTTGTCATTTGGTGTAAGTTATACACCAAAAACCACCATAAACGATCCGATTAATTTTAAAATATTCATATTTTTCTCTAAAAAAATACTGAAATTGGGTGGATTGTATATTGAGCAATAGTTTAAATTTGGCCGAAACATTTCTTAAAGCACTAAAACTGTGCCTGTGAAAATGGGTTTAGGGTGCGTACCAGACCCATTTCTACCCGTAAACAGCTGTGAGTTAACAGCTTCTTTTGGTTATTATACATTTTCTCTTATTTTCTAAATTACTCTTACATGGCAGCCCTGCTTTGAAATCGGCGAACTATGCCCATATGAGTATCAGTTCTCAATCGGAACACCAGCATTATCTCTACCGATTTCCTTTTCGATATATTTTCTCCATTAAAGCTATGATGCGAACCAGTCAGCTGACAGACAAACGAATGACAGGATATTGCTGAATCAGATCTAATGGAGATGCTGATCGTGTGTTATATACTTTAATGCTTTCTTATGTGCATTAAAAACTCATACTCAGAGTTCACACATGGATTTGAGTTTCTCAGTGCAGGCTATAGAAACAAGTTTTCGAATGAAACAAACGGTTTTTAAGGTTTCATTTTGATTCTGTAGTCGTTGCAGCTGCATGCGGTATAATTTTCTGTACGTGTTTTTTAATTGTAGCTAATGCGGCTCTTTATTTAAATGTAAACTAAAATAAAGTGAATTATAGTTTAAGAGTGTCGCGTGAGAGAACCCGGCGCCGATCGGCGCAGATTGGCGAGCGCCAGTGTGCTCTTCGTCGCAGTGGGCGCGATAAGAACTTTACGGCCGCTTCTGTGGTGTTATAAAACCTGTGGCTGCCGCGGCACAGAGCAGAGTGCTGGTTCGGTCGTTCAAGTAGACGCAACATTTGGCCGGCAATTTTAAACGCATATTTAAAAGTTGACTTGTTGCGCGCGCAGTGAAGAGGTGAAAGCGACAGTAGACGTATTAATTGTTACGTGGCCTGTGACGTAGCCGTTCGGTTGGCCAAACGTACGTTGCTTAGTTGTGTTTGTTGTGTAGGGAACGATGCAGTTGGGTTGAAGTGTCTGTAAGCCGGGTAAGCGGAGTCGACGTGTGTACGCCAGTGGATTTGCGCCGAGTTGTGGACGCATTTAACGCACAAAGAATTTCACAATGTATGCGCTAAATGGCAAGTTAAAACACACAGACCGTAAAATATGCAAATAGTTGTAGTTGCTGTGTGTGATGTGTGTGTGTGTGCGCGCTCTCAGAAGAATCGCGCTACAAGGGTCGTTTATGAAGATTGGTCGAAAGTGCCAGTCACGGTGTTAAGCAAAATCAACTGCACGCGTGAAAGTATGCATGCGTATGTATGTACCTTTTTGTTGCTGTAACGTAACGTTGTGATAAGCGAAAGTAATGTTGTGCGATCGACGCTTCCTCGATTAATTTAATCCGGCCCGCAATAAACGTTAGTCGTTATCGCAGTGTGAAATGGTTGTAAAGGCTGCAAATATTTGAATTAGCTTTACGTTAACGTCCGCCTTGCACGCTTCTTCTACGACTTGTGATTTCACTTGCAAGAAAAAATAAAAAAATTATACTTAAACAGAATATTATGAAACTCATTCATTGCGTTTCACTCATTTAATTGCAGTATTTTCGTGGTGTGAATTGTGGTTAAACTGGTAAAGAAGACAGGCGAAGAGCAGCCACGCGAGAAGAAAGCTCAGCGAGAAAGAAGCTCAATCAAAATGCAGTCGGTGAAGGCGGAGGAGCTGCCGGAAAATCCGCGCGAGAGCGCCAATCCGCTGGCAACGATGATGTTCTGGTGAGTGTCGGGACAGTGTTGCGATAATGACACGCAAAAAATGCTGCTGTCGTTGTTGTTGTCACAAAGCGCTATCGGTGCGAGACAATAAACGATATTTTGCTGTAATTGCTTTCACGCACCAAAGTGTGGGAAAACTTTAACCGACTTTATGACTGCAACAACACTTTGACGCACCTACGTGCTGGTCTGTTTGATGTTCATATATATTTCTCTAATACGGCTTTATGATGTTCTAGTCGAATGTTCGAGGAATGAGTTGCATGTTAAGTGTTGATGCAGTAATTGCAAGCATTACGCACAGAATAAATAAACAATTAACTGTCATAACTTTACGGCACTGTGATTTTTAACAAACAATATTTGGTGTTGAAGAAATACTAAACATTAAAGTCAACACTTTACAGATACTGCACAGTGTGACGTTTTCAACCATATACAGTTTGAGTTTCACAGTATTGAGGTTGTTCACTATATCAAGGTTAGAATTTTTGTTCAAAAACTCGTTTTATTTGCTCAAATACACTTTGTGTATATAAATTCAAGAGATAATTAAAATAAATTAGTAGGAAAACATAAATGTATGCTTATTGTAGGAATTGGCGAATAGACGTTCACAAAGTTTTAAATACAGATAAAGAAGCCCACTTTCAACCACAATCGGTTTGCATTCGACAAAAAACATAACCACTAAGGTCAAGAAACAGCTTATTTTGTAACAATCAACAGCAAAAATACAAATTAGGGGAATACCCTCTTTCATTTTTGATTCCTTCTTGTGTTTTTTGCTTGAATTGCTTTCAAAATTTTGTTCACTATTTAGAGGTTTTCGATTGTTCGCTATTTAGAGTACTCCATGTAAAAATTTGGGTTCGAGGTGTTCACTATATAGGGTGTTCACTATACCCAGACACGACTGTATATATATTGAACATATATAGATGTATCTCGTAGAAAGCCAATCTTATGCACTTAATTTTCCCATTTGCCGAACTCAAACTGAGTTATTTTAATCTAGTTGAGGTAGTTGACCAGTGACCTGTTAAGATTACTAATATATTTGAAATAGAAAAAAAATACTTGTTTGTTAATTTCAAGTAAATTATGTATATATTTAGCAGCCTTCATAGGTCAGTTAAAAATATACACAAGCATATTGTGAGTAAGAACCGACTTCTTCAACTTGATCCCTTTGATATTCATAAATTTTTAACAGACTTTGAGCTGTCCAAGTTTTCATAGAGAAGAACGTTCTTGTTTTAAGAATCATTAGGAGATCACTATTCATCTAACAGGTCGACTCCGGGTGCTGGGTGCGCCGTTCTTCAGTGGTTTGGCCGACCTCACAGGACCGGCCGCATCGCCCGATTCATTACGGAATCGGGATGGCTCCTGCCTGACACCCGGGGGGTGCGTAAGCCTGAAGGGCGGCCACGTCCTTCACGTGGTATCACAACAGGCCGTATCTTTGGCCTAAGTGAGCTCTTCTAGCTGCCACCCTAACCTAACCTAACCTAACAGGTCGAAGTGCATTGTACTCTCTAGTAAAGATCTAATCTAATGACTGACTGGTCACCGCACTGTCTTAAGGCATGTTTCACTTCCTCTCCCTCTCAATGAGCTTTGTTGAGGATGAAGCTCCATATGATGCTTCGCAACTTATGCACCTTTGTCCAGCCCTGGTACGGAGAACCTCTTTGGGGTCCCTTTTCTAGTCTTGGCTAACCTGTAAATCTTCGACATTAATAGCACTAACTTCCCTCTCTTCCAGCAGATAGACTTTTCCCCTTCTCGGTGGTAACACAACGGGCCAAGACTGGCCTATGTGCGCTACCTAAGCTGCCATTCTAATCTACTTCAACCCATTTATTTACATTATTTTGTTTTGCTTTGGAATTCAGAAAAATATTTTCCGTAAACTCACATTCAGCTTTCAAATCGTTAATTAAGAACCAAAACAATGTTTGCCCAATCAAGCGGGGAATTTTTCTGAATGTTGATTAAGAAACGAAAAAAAAACAAAAACAAAAATTGTACCGAAATTAGGAACATGTCAGTGAATCGAGAGAATAATGTTCAGAAAACCTCAACGATTCTTTACACGACGGCGAGAGAGTGAGAGTATTTTTCGCCTTGACTGAAATTCCAGTCATTTGCAATGTGGAGTACGAATACCACGTTTTTCAATATTGACTTAAATGCAAGTCTTAACAAACAATCGGCACTGGATGAAAAGTAGGTAATGTAAATCTTTTGTGATTTTGAGTAAACACACAAATCTACGAATTAATGGATTTACATTTATAACGACGTATACATACGTATAAAAATAATTACATAAATATACCATAAGTAAATATGTATGTAGTTATATTTGCGGTAGATTATTTTTGTGCTGGCTTATATTCAGTGTAAACAAACCATTGAGGCCAAAGGCAGTAATCACACTATGAAGGAATGAAAGAGTGGACTCAATAAATTTGATTAGACCATAAATTTTCTATGCCAAAGAGGCCCAAAATATTTTTCGAAAAGCAAGAAATATCCAAATTTTCCATGTGCATATAATCATTTGAAACTGCAATTCTAAAGTCATTTCAATTCCACAATCATTATGATGCCATAAATTTATGTTTACTCCTCGACCAGACAGAGTAATTTAAAACTTTTGCTTCGTCTTGAGGATTTCCAGCTGCGCAGCATTTAAGCTACCACTTGACTTTTTAGTGCCACATGATTTTTATTTACAAAATTTGATGGCCTGCGTGTGCCGTCGTCTCAACATGACATGTCGCTTTCAACTGAGTATTAGGCGATTTTAATGAAAATGATTTGAGAGAAAAATAAAAAAAATAACTAAATAAATAAATAAAAAAAATTATGCTTCTTCACACAAACTCCTATTAAATTTTTTATCTCGGCTGATGTTGATTTTTTACCACTGAAAAACATGCATTATATTATCTCTGATTTGAAATACTTTCAAAAAGTCTCAAGTCAAGTCAACATTTCTCTTTACTCTTTGTTTATCCGATAAGATTTTGATGAAAAAATGAAAACCCCTGTCTGATTATTTCTCATTTGAAGTAAATCATGTTTCGTTATACAAATTGTTAAGTCGTTGATGAAATTGGTAAATTTTCATTAAAAAAAAAGTTAAAAACACATGTATTATTTTTCGCTTCAAGTGCTTTTACTAAGTTTGATGTTAAGTTCCCATTAATTCATAGTCTTCCATACAAACTTTTATTCTTTTGTATATGCTGTCCGATTCTGATTTTCACAAAGTAAAAAACGCGTGTCTAACTATTACTCATATAAAGTTATTTCATAAAGTTGGTTCATGTTTTTTTTATAGTCTTATGAAATCATATCTTCTCGTATTAGTATACAAAGAATGGGTAAATTGCTGAAACCCGTAAAGTTTTGATTTTCAAATAATTTAAAAATACGTGTCGATTTATTTTGTGTTTGAAGTGCTTTTATAAAGTTTGAAGTTAAAAAAACTCATTAAATCATCTTTCATTCTAAGTTTGCATGGAGAACTTAGAATTTGGTTTCAAACATATAAAATCACTTGTCTAATTATTTTTTAATTCAAGTGTTTTCTCCAGTTTTTAAGTAAATTTTAATCCTTTGCTGTCAGGTTGTGATGTTCACAAAATAAATAAATACGTGTCTTATTATTTACCAACTATTATCACGAGGTTAAAAATCTATAGGCCCATTAAATCACGTTTTTCCATATAACACTTGAACCCATTTCTTACCCCTTTAGACCCTAAATTTCAAAAAATCACTTCTCAGCGAAGGTTCATTTAGTGCTGAATGAGTGTGGTGCTAAATGTAATGAAAAATACAGACACATTTCAACACTAAATAAATTGTTCAGATAATAAAAAATGTAAATTAGCGCACTGAACTTTTTACGGCATAATTTTTTATAATCTTTTGCATATTTAACTTTCAATTCTACTAAGCCTCGAATTACTTTGCTCTGTTTTGCTGTTGAGTTTAATTTTTTTAATGCTTTAAAACCACGGTTGCGTTTTTCTGCACAGCCGCCTTCAAGAGTCATTAAAAAAACTTGATATTTGCTTTGCCAAAAAACAAAAACAATGAATAACAAAAAATGTGTTGTCATCAGGTTTGGTGTTCAACATCGGTTTACAAGCGCCGGTCGTGCCTGCAGCTTTGCGCAGCATGTCTCATTTTTTAATGGACCGCAAATTGTTGTTGCTGCAATTTGTTGTCGTTTGCTCCTTTTCGAAATGTTTACTTAATGATTTGACATTTTCTTTACAGTTTCGCTATGCCCACATTTTTCAAGGGCCGCAAGAAGACGCTGGACGAGAGCGATCTGTATCGCGCTTTGAAGGAACATAGATCGGGTAAGGATATAAGCTATAGTGTCATAAATCAATGATTGATGAATGGAAACTTTTCGCTGACACTCTGAGGTCTGAATGTGCTGGTCGCACTTTGAACCTCAGTGATGCATTGCATTTTTCATACGAAGCTGGGAAATTAGAATTGAGTTCCCTATTGCGGCATTCTGCGATGACGTCGTTATCATTGCATATAGTTTTCAGTTGCACACAATTGTTATGATTAACGCTGTTAAATAATGCAGAACTCGGGGCACACCAGTCGCACGTCTAGCGTAGACTCACGTTACAGTAGTTGGTGTGCAAAAGTGCTGACATGCGCTGAGTAAGATGGATTTCGCTCGCTTCTCAGCACGCTTTGTGTCTGGGGAGTCGATTCGTCTGACTCGTCTTTATGGTTTGTGTACTTTAAAGATGTGCGAATCTTGAATAAAGTTTTGTAAACAATTTTTGTTATGATAAAGTTCATTTTGTTCTTTGAAAATAACTGAAATATTGTCTTGGGATGAGAAGAGTCTTTCTTGATATTAAGTTTCTCATTAAAAACGCTTCTTACACGAACGCTTACAGCGATTATTGATTTTCATCAACTCGTTATTTGATTTCGCTTCGTAATTTGTTGTTGTTCCTTAGCTGTACTTAAGCTTGTTTGTATACAGTGATTAGTATGCACGTTTCCACTTTGGGAATGCCAGCGCAGTCGATGGGTATCAGTGCCAGCAAAGTGTACACAGAAATTGTGTTGTTGCCCCCCTACGACTTCCCGCCCTTCGTGCAATGACGCATGCCTGAGCGTACTCGCAGTGTCAGCGGCGACATTTGAAAAATATTCCTTCTATAAGGGGTTCCGCGAAAATCAATCAAACAACAACACCAAATTGCAACTATAGTTAATTGACACTTGCCGCATTTAACTACATAAAAATGATGACTTTCTTTGCATTCTAAGCACCGATTTTGTGTTTGTGTACGTCACAGCAGACGTCGGCAAAGCTTTTTAAGAAAGTAAAAATTTTTGAATTTAAATTCGGAAATCGCTTGCACATTTGCACTGTTTAGAGCTTTGAGTTTAGAATTTTTAATTATTCCTTTTTATTAGTCTTTTGTCTACTTTTACGAATATTTTATTTGACTTTCAGTAGCAAATAAATTAAATGCATTTGTTCAGGAAGCTCGTATAGAACTGGTTAGTTTGTAATTAGTTGTGTTATTCCACCACTTTCTTTGCATGAAGCTCTACCAGTTTTGGTAGAAATTTTTCAAAAATTGTTTTGTGAATTTATAATTTTTTTTATAATTTTTGTTTGCAATATTGTAAAAACAATGAGAATGCAATAAATACTTTTATAGGAATTTTCAATAGGGACGCTCGAAATTTGTTAGGCTATAACGGCTATAAATGTTGTTAAAGTGACATCTGTCAAAACTGCTGTCAATTGTTTAGCATTGCACGGCAAATCATCTTGTAAACTTAAAACTTTAAACTGAATTGGAAACTTTGAACTTTTATCAAATTCACTGCATCGTTTGAGAAACCTTTCGCGCTAAATGTGATATGTGAATGAATGAAATGGATATAGAATGGATGGAATGGATATGTGAACAAGCCAAATTTTCAAATTTGGGGCGATACCAATCCACACGAAATAGACCAGCACCATCCCGACAAATTCACTATTTGGTGCGTATTTCAATCTGGCGCAATCTTCGGCGCGTACTTCTTCCAAAACGAAACTGGCATTGCTATAATCAACTACAACTCGATGATAAGCAAATTGTTGTGGCCTTAACATTTTGATATGAAAACCGATAACATGTGGTTCCAACAAGACCAGCGCTACCAGCGATACAGCACATGTCTGCACGAGCGTTTTGAGAGCATGTTATTTCGCGTGATCGAGCCGCTGAGATCGTGCGATTTGAAGCTTTTAGACTATTTTCTTTAGGGTTCTCTCAAATCTAAATAGGTCGTAGGTCGACGTAAATAAACCATAAACAATTGGAGCCCTCGAAGTTTCGAAAACAAACGCCAGAGAGCAAAGTATTTTAAAATTAAAGCTCCCGAATACGTCCACCAAGCAAATACAATACATAATACGACGTAATACATAAACGACGTAATATTCCATACTTTATGTCATGAAATACATATACTTTCAAATGAAAAAAATATTGAGCGGAGATATCACATACAACTTGCTTTATAAATATTTTAAAATTGAGCATTCTTATTAAAAGATCCTATAAGTATATAATACGAGTGAAGAAGAAGTAACAGAAACATTTATAAACCGCTCAAAATTATTACTGTCTGATTAATCAAATCAATATTAGTGTAGCTGCTGTATAACCGAATATTATTGAACAGGTTACGTAAGCGGGCAGGCCAGGTCGGTCACGCATAGACCCTACTGGGTCCCTAGCGGTACCAGTTAGAGCGCTCTAGTGTTGCGGATCGACGTAAAAATGATCGGTGAGAGTGTGAGTGTTCCTAGCGAAATTCAGCAGCGTGCGGATCTCATCTAACCCAGAAAAGAATGGGGCCCCTAAGTGAGTAAAGCGCAGTCGTTAGATAGTCGGGCAGGAGCACATAATGTGTTTCAAGGTATCGCTGACACTATTTTCTTTGCATTTCCTGCATTCAGCCGACTCGGTGATGCCCATCCTTTGCACATGAGCCGCTGTAAAGCAGTGCCCAGTGGTTGTGCAGTCCTTCCGCGTAAGTGAAAGAACGATTCATGTAAGCGTTTCATTGAATTGTGCGATCGTAATGCTCAGGTAGCTAAACTGTTCCAACTCACCTTCGTCTCGTTAATATTATGTCATGTTAAAAGTCAATGAATTATTTTTCACTAAGATTGTTTTTTTCACAAATTATAGCTAAGTCAACTTTATGCTATCCTATCCACATCCAAATGTTGTTGATTTTTGTCAACATTTATTTTCGAAAAAATCTGAAAAATTCACTATTGAACTTTTTGTTCTGTTGTAAATGCTGCAACAACTATTGAAAAAACGAGACTGCAAAAAAGCAGAGATGGCAAATAATTTGTAAACCAACTAATGCTTATCATGTTCCCTAATGTGCATTTGGCTATAGTGTAGCTGTTTTCCTTCATATCACCGTCCATATCATTTTCCATGGGAGCAAACCACTCGCCGAGTATGTTCTCGATTTGCAGTCTGTGTTTTGCAGCTAAAGTTTCGAAAATGACGAATGTGTTGAGACACTCGATACGATAGAATGAAGCTATCCATTTGCACATAATTTGCACTCTCACAAGTGAGGGACGCTGCTAAAAAATTTAAATAACAATAGCATTTGAAAAAATGAAAATATCGCAAAACCGAATTAACGGGCATCTTAGTTGTGTAAAACTCTTACGAATTTCGCATTTACGACAAAAAATTCCAACCCACCAAAAAAAAGTGGCCCACTTGACAAATTTTGACCCACTTATGAGTGGCTTTTTATAAAATATTTACAAGCGCAACGCTCATAAATTGCTTTCAACTCTAGTAAACAAATTTCTCGATTAAAAATTCTTATCATCACATTTTTACAATTAAAATACATTATTGAACTAAAAGTAGTAGTCGGTTTACAAGTAAAGTTAACGCTAGCAAAACGACTTTGGATTTAGTTTTCGTTTCCAAAAAATTAGATTGAGGTTTAATTTGCAGATATACACATAAATAGAGATGGACATATCTATTTGAAGGTCAAGAAACGTATACGGAATTGGTTTTTTAGAGGCATTGGCAAGACATAGGTCCCAGCTCGAGCACGCGCCTGTATGCTAACAATTCCATTCAGATGGTTCTAGAATAGATGAGAGATGGGTTGGTGAATCGTTGTTATTGATAAAATGGAACAAAGCCGGCTTGTACAATGGACCGGCCCTATGGTAAGAGTGTTGCCTTCTGTGCGATGGTGTGCTCGTTCCAACGAAAGAGATAAAAACAAAGAATTATCTTTGGTGTTCTCACGAATTGGACTGATATTACATAGGAGGCACAATAAATCTTATAGGTTGCAGAGCGTCTTGATTAGGTAGGAAAAGGTGTGTGCGGCACAGACCGAATTTCCACTCAACGGCCAAAATGGTTCATTGTAAGTCCGTTCTTGTTTTCTCCTGGAACTAACCAACAGTTTCAATCTGGGGCGAACCAGTTCGACCTCTTAATGAATTAAAGCAGATCCAAAATTTCCTTCAGAAATCCCAGAGTACGGAGTCTGCGTTCCTGTAAGAAGAACAGTGGCAAAGAAAGTGCTACACCGTTTCTACATTTTCTTCATCTCCATAGCTTCAGAGACTACAGACTATAGTAGTGTATTTTACACGAAACTAAGTTTTTTCGTTGCATGAATGTGGACCAGCTTCGCAACCATCTACAAAAAGAAAAGGAATCAAAAGAAGGGCCTAGGGAATAATTTCTTCCTCTTCCCGAACTTCTTCCTAAAGAAACCTCAGGAATTTGCGGGGGGCAAATTTCCCGAAGTTCCCGAACCCCATTCACAATCTTCCTCTCCTATCCCTACTCCTTTTACCTACCTTTCCTATGGTTATAGTACAATCATCGTAATGACTGAGTGCTATGATATGATTTTGGCTTTCGTGGCCACCCCGCATATAAGTAGAAACTATTCATAGCTTTCTTAATCATTTCGTTATTTTGTTGCCACTTCTTTATGGATAAAGGAATTGGAAATTTTTGTTGTCTTTTGAATAGTTTATGTCGGAAGTAATTCCGACACATTTTTTAAACGATTGTGGTAAAAGTAACAAAAATTTATATTAAAGTAATTATTGCTGATAACATTGCCCACCCGTAGAACTAAGTCAATGAATATAGAATTTTTACATTCCCCAGTAAGAAGCTGTAGTGAAAGGGTTAATGTCAACTACTTTTGTGAGCCACATTGGGGTTCAATGACCTAAGTAAGCGCTTGTCGAAGCAACCACACCTACCATTGTCGCAAAGGATTAAGTGTCTCAGTCAACGTAGCTAACAAGACAGACAGAAAGATCTTGTAGCCGCTTGACTTAAACTATAAAAACTGGGGAATTTACTGCAGAAAGATTACTTTATAATCGAACGGTGCGGGACAAAATCTCCTCTCTCTCGTGTCTTTTCAATAGGCCTTTTTATGCTTTTTATTCTTGAGCGACTAATGCTTTTGACCATGGAATTTTCTCTAGACGCATATCTTTTCTTCATTTGTACGTTAGCTTATTTTTTTTTAACTCTTATCAACTAATTATGATTAATTTCATTTTTATTGATATTTATTGAAGCGTTCTCGAAGCATTGTTTGTGTTTTGTAGAATAGTTTTTATCTGCTTGTCACGAAATTGAAAGCAGACAAGCATCACAAAGACCGTCAACTCTTTTCTTTCGATTGTGTTTCCAATAAGTGACAAGTAGTGCTCCGAATTTTAACATTTGATGTGATATTTTATTGACTATAACTACGCCAAAATTACGCCAGCGACTTAACAGTTGGTACGATAATAATATCTATATACATATGTACATATAGACATAAATATATAGATGTGGAAAAATATGAGTCCATGCAATGCTTATCAGCAGCAGATGCCACTTTGATTGCTGTTTTCGTTTGTTGTTCGCACAAATGCCAGCAACAGGCGTTGAGCACTCTTCCAACATGTGATGAAAATTTCCTTATATTCTGGCCATTGTTGCGTGCTTTGTCGCCAAAGTCCAAACGACAGCGAATGGTGTAGTGCCGTGCAGGTACAATTGGCACTGGACGTGATCTGACAATGACATTCGTGTGTGTACAGTATGTGTACCTGTGTGTGTAGGTGCCATGTTGAATGACATTAGGTCTTAGGACAAGTTGAAGAGTCTGCGAACATGTACCTAGAATATGCAATCTGAGAACGGCGTTTAATTATAATCAGATGACAAGAAAGAGTAATTAGCGAGATATACAAGTTGCGATAAAACGGCAACGCACGTCTCTATTTGTCTACACTTTTTTGTGTATACGTGTGAGTTAAAATAAGAGTTTATAGTATAAATTAGTACTTTGAGCTAATGTTTCAAAGCTATATTAGTTGCATTTTCGGCAACAACAACACATTGTGTACAAAATTGTGTGCCAACTGAAACTAATTTACAATTGTATGACCCATATAAATATACATAAAGGTTTGAATATATATGTATTAGGGCGGGTCAAATTGTATGTAACGATTTTTTTTGATGAAGCGTATAGCAAAAACGTAATCTATAGGTGATTCTGAGAAATTTTGCTCAAGAGACCATAGCTCTAAGTCGGATTTGGAGCCCCCCAAAATTTCAAAATAGATATTTTTCAATATACACATAGAATAATTTAATTAAATTCGTCATAAAATCGGATAGACTTATAGTAGATTTCTCAATCTGGGCTTGTTTGAAAGGTATTTTTATCACCTTTCAGAATCTGTATTGATACCAATATTTTTTTTTTATTTTTAGTAGACATATTAGGAATTTTTTGTCTTAAAATAGCCCAAAATTAACTTTTAACTAATACTTAAATTCCGAATTTTCTTCGATTTTTTTCGATAATTTTTTTTTTTGCAGATTATGAAAGTTCAGATAATTTCCAACAACTTTTATTACGATCAATTTTTTTTTTGCTTTTTTTTCCTAATATGTCTACTAAAAATAAAAAAAAATATTGGTATCAATACAGTCACTTAATAATGACATTTAAGTAAATTTTTTTGCGTTTTAATGAATGAAAATGTCTTGAACTCCCATTTTTTTTATTAGTAAATTACACCCATGTCCATTCATTCATATGTATGTGTGTAAATATATATTACATCAGCCGAACATAACCTCACCTAATAATGAAATTTCATAAATGGACGTCTCTAATCATTAAATTAAACCCACAGTCATAAGTACATACATACGCGTGTAAATACGACTATATATCGAACAAGTCGAATATAACCTCATCTGATGAAGTTTAAGATAATTTATTTCCAATGTCAATTTCATGGAAGCCTTGATTAGTGCCTGCTTTTTATCTCTGAATTAAATCCATAGTCGTATTTATACCAACATAAGCATGTAAATATGTGTATATGCACATATATATATATATTTCAAGTATATATAATATTTCAAGGACTTGCAATCTTTAACTTGATATCGTTTTATATGAGCAATAACAGTATTTTGGTGGTACTCAGTGGCGTCCCCAGGATTTCGGGAAGGGGGGCGATATGCAAAAACCATGACCATGTTTTCCATGTTTACACACAATTCGCCCAAAAAATGTAATTGCATTTTTTCAAATTTCAACAGATGATGAGGGGGTGGCATGAAGCCTGCGTTTGACCAACACTTTTGGTAAATAGTCGATACTTTTGGGAACACTGAAAAAAAACTATTGTGCGAGAACAAATGCAATACTGATTTTTGGTTTCATTTATTCTTAACCCTTCTGCGGGCATCCGGTTCTGGCCAGACCATATCGAACTTTGGATCCACTATAGTAATGTTGTAGTTAAGCTATCGAACTCATATTTCATCATATCCTCAACTGATCCTTTCTAAGTACAAAAACCAAAACCATGCCTGGCCAGACCATGGTCTATTTTCATACAAATTTGCCAGTTAGTTACAGTTTCTTTTGTTATTTCCCACGTAATTATTGTCGGAATGGCTTAAATTAATGGAGCATAGGCCTTCAACTAGGCTTTTCCATTTGACTTGATTTGAAACCCTTTTTTCGTGCCATCCCATGTAATCGTGACATAAGTTAGTTAGCGCAAAATCTACCTGATCCAAGTGTTTTTCACACGTTTTGACTTTGATTTTCTTTTGGGTTAGTAAATTATGATTTTTGTTGGAAAATAATGTCGGAACATATTCAAAATTAATATTTATCCATCGTACTCATGGTTATGTCCGTGTGTTGGTGTCAATTCAATTACATTCCTGAAGTGAAGGAAGTATTTGTGGTCTTGTCGTGTCTGGTTTTTTATCAATTCGATTGGGTGCTTTCTGTGGCAGAGATGGAAGGAAGCAAATGCTATTTTGAGGATGAGGACATTCTTTTTGAACTTCGACGCTGGAGTTAAATCAGAGAGGACAATTTCTCTGAAAAAATTATCTAAGCAATAGCGGAAACTGATGCTTTAGAGCAACAAAATTAAGATATTAATTAATTTGCTGCTAGAGGTAATAATAAGGGTGCTGCCAATTTCACGCTTTCATTTGGCCCTAAACAAAACGAAGCTTCTGATTCTGATAAAAAAGTGGTCGTTTAGATAGTTCAATGTGAAGATAGCGACGACGAAGGCGACAAGGAAAACGATATCCGGCCAGTTTAGCATGAACAATAACATCTGAGCATGTTCTACATGTTTTTCTTTGGCAAAGCAGTTCAGAATTGTTAACAGTGCAAGAAATACAGAAATAATAATAGATATATCTTATAACGCGATTTGTATGTGTCCAATGTAAAATCTCAATGTGTTTAATCATAATACTGCATTATATCGTTGCAATAATTGCATTGGTCAAGCAATTGAATCAGATCCATAAATAACATTTATACATTTTTTTTTACTTTCTTGCTTTATTGTCGTATTTTTTGAATTTCAAATTAACTCATTGAAGTTGTAACTCGCTATTTACTTAATTATTCTAGTATATTTTTACCGTTTTACGTAAATAAAATGTAGGCAAGCAAAAGAAATCATTGTGTTCACACTTCCTGGTTTTTTATATCCTTAACAACAATCTTCGACTATATTCTTGTTTACACCATGGTCTGGCCAGATCATGGGAAGGTTCAACTATTAGGTTTTAAGTGGGTGCTCACAGAAGAGATAAAGCAAATAGTAAAAATGTTTCACAATTCTATATTGTTGCATCAAATTGGATAAATTAATTTATCCACCAAGGGAGGGGATCTATCCTCCTAATCCCACCCTGGGGTCGACACTGGTGGTACTAAAACAAAAATAATTGCGTTTCTGTTTGAACTACATAACACTACATACAAACGAGTACATACATATATGCATATCTACATAAATACAAACATTTATTTCATTTTTGATAAAGCTACGATTTTCATAAGTTTATTGCAGCCAGTATTTATAATCTTCTGATATGATATGATACGATGATGATATGATCTTCTTAACGGTATTGCAAAAAGCGTAAATAGATTTCTACTAATTAAAAAAATTGATTAAATATTTCTTTACTAACACGTTGGCGGACACTTGCGTCTATAGCCGTCAAAGCGAAGTTCACTATGTGGCATGACGGCAATAGCCGTCTAAAACGAAACGGTCGTTTTTGGACACTGCGGCTATAGCGGCACAAATGTGCATTTACCGGCGTACCTAGAGTCCGCTGGCGCCATGACGGTTATAGCCGCAACCTAATTAAAGGGGCTGAATTAATCAAAATTAAGTTTTTTAAGCAGAAAAAGTAAAACTATACTTCTAATATTCTAAAAATTACAAAAACATATAGTGTCAATTTTCGAACTTCACTTGTTCTTACTGTTTATTAATGGTCATTGCACAAGTGACTACCTTACAAATTAATTCATTAATTAGATGAATTCGTAGATATTACTTTGCATTGCAATAAAAGGGAACTACTGTCTCTACAACTTATATCGAATACCTAAGAATACCTACAAACAATTAAGTTCTTTTTTATTGCGTTGTGTTATGCGTTATAACTTTTAATCACTTCAAGTTAACAAATTTTATTTGCTCAGTTTAACTTTCAAGTGTTTAGATATCAATAAACAAACAATATGTACTCGACCATACTTATGTATGTGAGTACACATTCAAATTAAAATACACTCGGTATTTTAAGTTATTATGTAATTAAATTCAACTCAGTTGTTGCTATTATTAAATAATTTTGCAATTGATTCAAATTAACCAATTTTATGATTCGAAAGAGTGCGCAGAGTTCGGATAGCTTAGAAGTTTTTAAATATTTAAATTTCCAACGATTTCACAGAGTGTAGGTACCTCAAAAACAACTCAACTCTTGAGGCAACTCAACTAATATCTGGTATTACGGGAGAAAATTGTTTACAACTGTAGACCACTTTAATTTTGTCAGCAAGATATTTGTTACTATTTTGACTGTAATGCTTAGTACTTGGTTTCACAATGTATTGAATGTGAAATTCCTAAAACCTAAGAAAGTGAATTGTTTACCATTTGTTTTCTGCCAAGTTTTACAACAATTCTTCAAAATGTTGTAAAAGTCATGCAATGAAATTTTTCAAATTATTTTCTTGTATGGCCACAGCTATAAATAAGCGCATTTTCCGTCATTGTGCTTCTTGGAAAAACCATTCGTAACTGAATTGCATTTGCCAATTTACAAAGCATACCGATGAATCCATTAAACAAAACGTTTCTCTTGCTTGGCAGAGTATTTTCGTCCCTATTTTATGGAATACCCTGGTGTTCATACTTAGAGAATCTCTGTTTCTGAGCATTTGGCTATTCGCAATGTCGCTTTTATAACCTGGGGTCAAGATTCCTGATTCGAAATTTCGAATCTGCTCTCCTTTATTCAGAGGTCGAACTGTTTTGTTCCGGATTGACACGGTTAGGTGTTAGCTCCAGAGAAAAATAAGAACGCAACACAATGGACTTCCAAGTGGCTTCTCTAAATAACCTTACATTCTCAAATTTTAAAATAATTTGTTTACATTAATAATTGTACAAATTATTTACAAATAGAATCTTGGAATTTTACATTTTTGTGCAAATATTTATTGAATTTTACTGGCATTTAAGTTCTTGCACAGTATTTCCTTTCATGCACTGCCAATGCTTATCAGCGCATTAAAAGCCAATGTGCCGCACAAAAGAGATTTACAAGGTCTTACACACTACACTTTTGCATACATATTTGCACTAATAAAATAAAAGTGAAGAAGAAAAATAAATGCATAAGAATTACTTATGTGTGCACCGCTTTGCGTTTTTAACGGCGGCGGCAGCAAGCGAGTCGCAACGCTTTTAATATCTCAATTCACATTTTTCAGAAATGCTGGGCAATAAACTGTGCAAGGCCTGGGAGGAGGAGGTCGAGAAGAAGCAAAACAAACACAAGGAGCCCAGCCTCCTGCGGGCGGTGGTGCGCGTATTCGGATTGCGTTTCGCTGTCCTCGGAATGGTGCTGTTGGTGCTGGAGATCGGTTTACGGTATGTAGCATGCGGCCATACGGCGCCGCCTTCTCTAATGCGTGGTGCAAGTGCGGTCGCTGACAGTTGATTTTGTTGTTCTCGCTTGCAGCGTAACGCAGCCACTGTTCCTCGGTGGCCTGGTGAGTTACTACGCCAGGCCGAACTCTAGCGACGACCAATCCACAGCCTATCTGTATGCGTTGGGCGTGATCCTGTGCAGCGCCGTCAACGTGCTGCTGATGCATCCATATATGATGGGCATACTGCACGTGGGCATGAAGATTCGCATTGCCATGTGCAGCATGATTTATCGCAAGGCGCTGCGGCTGAGCAAGACGGCGCTGGGCGAAACGACATCCGGCCAAGTGGTCAACCTGATATCGAACGATGTGGGCCGCCTCGACCTATCTGTGATACAATTGCATTATTTATGGCTCGGCCCGGTCGAGATTGTAATTATAACGTTGCTCATGTACCGCGAGGTGAGTTGGCCGGTCGACGAAATTGCGCACGCACACACAAGTAATCAACGACGAATGCGTTTTTCTTGCAGATTGGCGTGTCGTCGCTGTTTGGCGTGGCATTCATGCTGCTGTTCCTGCCGCTGCAGGCGTACCTGGGCAAGAAGACGTCGGTGCTGCGACTGCGCACTGCACTCTGCACGGACGTGCGTGTGCGCATGATGAACGAAATCATCTCCGGCATCCAGGTGATCAAGATGTACGCGTGGGAGATACCCTTCGGCAAGATGGTGGCCTATGCGCGCCGCAAGGAAATGAGCGCCGTATGCAAGGCGAACTACATACGCGGCATACTGCAGTCCTTCATCATGTTCCTGACGCGCGTCTCCGTCTTCAGCAGCCTGGTGGGCTATGTGCTGCTGGGCCAGTTCCTGACCGCCGAGAAGGCGTTCGTCATCACCGCCTACTACAACATATTACGCAACACGATGACCGTCTTCTTTCCGATGGGCATATCGCAGTGCGCCGAGACGCTCGTCTCGTTCCGCCGCATACAGAAGTACCTGATGCACGAGGAGACGAAGGTGCGCGACAAGTCGCAGGACAGCGACGACCAAAACAACGAGCTGAAGCAGACGTTTATCATCGAAGAGAACGGCAAAGCGATCACAATGAACGGCGGAGAAAAGCCGCTGCCGGCGCGCGATTCCATATTGCGTGACGCGTCTGGCATTGAGATACGCAAGCTCAAGGCAAAGTGGGATCCCGCGTCGCCCGAGTACACGCTAAACAATATCGATTTGAAGGTGAAGCCAAGAACGCTCGTTGCTGTCATAGGGCCAGTGGGCTCGGGAAAGTCGAGGTACGGGGTTGCTTCTATTTAAACTAATAACGTTGCTTTATTGTGCAATATTTGCAGTTTAATTCAAGCCATACTGGGCGAGTTGCCTCCCGAGTCCGGTTCGGTTGTCATGCAGGGCACCTTCGCGTATGCTTCGCAGGAGCCTTGGCTCTTCACCGGCACCGTGCGGCACAACATTCTCTTCGGCTTGCCCATGGACAAGCATCGCTATCGTGCCGTGGTCAAGCATTGCGCGCTGGAACGCGACTTTGAGCTGTTGCCGTTCGGCGACAAGACCATCGTGGGCGAGCGTGGCGCCTCGCTGTCGGGCGGACAGAAGGCGCGCATCAGCTTGGCGCGCGCCGTCTACCGCAAGACGGACGTCTATCTGCTGGACGATCCGCTGAGTGCTGTGGACACGCACGTCGGCCGACATCTGTTCGATCAGTGCATGCGAGGCTTCTTGCGTGAGAAAATCGTATTCTTGGTGACGCATCAGCTGCAGTTCCTGGAGCAGGCCGACCTCATTGTAATTATGGACAAGGGCAAGTTGAGCGCCGTCGGCACCTTCGAATCTATGCGCAAGAGCGGTTTGGACTTTGCCAAAATGCTGACAGCGCCCGAGAAGCAGGATGAGGGATCCGGTGCAAGTGGCGACGGTGATGGCGACGCGAAGAAGAACCTTTCGAGACAGAATAGCAATCACCGCGAGCGCCAGAACAGCATGTCGTCGTTGAGTTCGTTGGCCGAATCGGTGCCCGGCGAAGTGGACTCGCCCATGCAGGTGCAGGAGTCGCGGCAACAGGGCAAAATCGGCATGTTTCTGTACAAGAAGTACTTTGGCGCCAGCGGCGGATATTTGCTTTTCACCATCACAATGTTGTTTTGTCTGACTGCGCAGGTTCTGGGCTCTGGCGGCGACTTTTTTCTCTCTTATTGGTGAGTTCGCACTGCTGCTGCAGCAAACGATGACGAGAGGAAGTAAATGACACGTCTTCTTACAGGGTGAATAAAAATGAGCACAAAGAGGCAGACACTCGGTCGGGAACGTCCGCCTACTCGCCGCGCTATGGCACTCGAACGGAGCTGCCGGAGCCGCGCGTTCACGCCGACGTCGATCCCGTTGACATCTACATTTTCTCCGGCATTATAGCGGCGACTATTGTGTTTGCGGTGTTCCGCAGCTTGCTGTTCTTCAATCTGGCCAAGCGTTCTTCCACCAGCCTGCACAACGCCATGTTCCGTGGCATTACGCGCGCGTCCATGTTCTTCTTCAACACGAATCCGTCGGGGCGCATCTTGAACAGGTTCTCCAAGGACTTGGGTCAGGTGGACGAGGTGCTGCCGTCGGTAATGATGGATGTCTTACAAATATCCTTGGGCGTGATTGGTATTGTGGTCGTTTTGTCCATTGTGAATCCGTGGAACCTACTGACCACCGCACTATTGGGAATCATTTTCTATTTTCTGCGGTCGTTTTACTTGCACACATCGCGCGACGTTAAGCGCCTGGAAGCAATTAGTAAGTGCTGCTTTATTTTGGAGTTAATTGAATCAAATAATTTCAATACCTTAATACTCTCCTCAGCGCGTTCGCCTATCTACTCTCACCTCGGTGCTTCTCTGAACGGCTTGTCGACTATACGCGCATTTGGCGCGCAAAGAGTGCTCATTGCCGAATTCGACAACTACCAGAACCTGCACAGCTCTGGCTACTTTATGTTTTTGGCCACAAGCCGCGCTTTTGGCTACTGGCTGGACTGCTTCTGTGTGCTGTACATAGCCGTCATCACGCTGAGCTTCTTCGTCTTCTCGCCCGAAAACGGCGGCCAGGTGGGTCTGGCCATCACGCAGGCAATGGGCTTGACTGGAATGGTGCAGTGGGGCATGCGCCAGTCGGCCGAATTGGAGAACAACATGACTGCCGTGGAACGAGTGGTCGAGTACGAACAAATCGAGCCGGAGGGTGAGCTAGAGTCGAAGCCCAACAAGAAACCGCCGAATTCGTGGCCCGAGTACGGTCGCATCGTATTCGATGATCTGAGCCTGCGCTACTTTCCCGATCCCAAGTCGGAACGAGTACTCAAGTCCCTCAACTTTGAGGTCAAGCCGTGCGAGAAGGTGGGCATAGTGGGTCGCACTGGCGCGGGCAAATCGTCGCTGATAAATGCGCTCTTCCGTCTTTCCTACAACGATGGATCGGTGGTAATTGATTCGCGCAACACCAAGGAACTGGGACTGCACGATTTGCGCAGCAAAATCTCAATCATACCGCAGGAGCCGGTGCTGTTTACGGGCACAATGCGCTACAACTTGGATCCGTTCGATGAGTACTCGGACGCCAAACTGTGGGAGTCACTCGAGGAGGTATGGGAATGAACTTTTTAGAGCAAAACAAGGGAGCAATATACATGAATTTCTTGTTATACGCGTTTAGGTGAAGCTAAAAGAAGCCATTTCGGAGCTGCCAAGTGGACTACAGAGTAAAATATCTGAGGGCGGTAGCAATTTCAGTGTGGGTCAACGTCAATTAGTGTGTCTGGCACGTGCCATACTGCGCGAGAACAAGATCCTTGTGATGGATGAAGCCACAGCCAATGTGGATCCGCAAACTGATGTGCTCATCCAGACCACAATAAGGAATAAGTTCAAGGACTGCACTGTGATGACCATTGCACATCGGCTGCACACGGTTATGGATTCGGACAAAGTGCTGGTAATGGACGCTGGACGTGCCGTGGAGTATGGTTCGCCGTTTGAGTTGCTCACTGAGAGTAAATCGAGGATTTTCTACGACATGGTAAAGCAAACGGGCAACAACACATTCGACAGTCTGCTAAAAGTGGCGCAGAAGGTGAGTGCAGCAGTGAGCCGAAGTTGTGAAAGATTTCAATTTGATTTTATTCTTTGCTTTGTCCAGGCGCATGAGGAGAATCTGCGCGCCAAAAAGGATTCTTGACATTTCTCCGTACCGAAAGTATTTAAAGAGTATTTACTTAAGATATTAGAGCCCATAGCGAATCATCCGGCAAACGCGCGCATACAGAAAACATTCACCGAGGCAGCACAGCACAAATTCTTACCCCAGCAGGAAAACTACGAGCCCCGCTTCTTCTACTGGGGCGACATTTTCAACATGAATTAAACTCAGCTGCGATACACCATCGTACAATTGCAATAGTTGCTAGACAACTCACAATCCGACAAAATGTAACAAATATATCAAGCGATTTGTAACGTTGACCTGAAAATCACATATTGTAAGAGATCTACATGCTATATGTAACTGTAATTGTAGCTGCTTTAGAACAGATCAAAACTTGTAAAGTTGACAATAAAAAGAGATGACCGCTGCTGGAGCGGCGGCACCCATCTCGATGGGGCGCGTGCAATAGCCACCAACATATCCACTGTACTTAACCGGTACGCCTGGTGCGAGCGTAGCTCCTAAGAAATTCGCACATATTTACACACGATACACGCACACACACATATGCAGCATTGTATAAAATCAAACCAAGTGTTCCAATAACCAGTAAACGGTCGACAATATTAGGGTGTAAACGTAAGAAACTTGTGTGTTTTTAACTGTTTTTGATAGAAGTTTCTATTTTATTGTTTATGTTGTAACTTGCGCAAATAAAGCGAAATTTGCTACAAGCAGCCGAGATGTAAGCTAAGCTATTTTTTAAATATAGGCAAAATGGAATTTTTTGTAAATCATTTATTACCATTGATATTGTTAAGAAACACACACATACACACAAAAAAAGAAGAAAATGATGAGAACCAAACGAGACGAGATTTCTGAGTAAATCCAAAATTCATGAAACTATAAGTATTGCATTTATTGATATTTTATAAATATTAACGATATTGATTCTTCCACAAACACTGATGATATCAGTAGTAGCTATTAATGTTAGATATACATACAAATACATTATTTACAACAAAACAAATAAAAGGAGAGTAGATGCATATATACGGCGAAATACCCTCTGGTATATAGAGTATATTTAAAACGAAGCAACAAGAATACAATAACAAAATCATAGTAAATAATGTACTACATATCTAGAAGATTGTTTTACTGTACTATAGACAAGAGATGTGGACAGAAAAATCATTGTTTTCCAATAAAAACAATGCCCATTCAGAAGATGAGCGTCAGCCAGGCGGCGATCAGGCAGAAGCCGCCACAAGTGGCCGCATGCACGAACGTCTTGTCCCCAGTCAGCGCGCGGTAGTACATGGAGCCGCTGAACAGCAACGTGCCGGTGGCCATCAGGGTGCCAGTCTGCAAAAATCAAACCGTTTAAAAGCGAAATTAACACAGAACAATAATGTTGAAGTTCCTTAAAAAGAAAAACAAACAAAAACAATGGGCAGTGTAGAGCAGAAAAATATGCACATTTCAAAATCGCAACAGCACGTGGGACGCGTTTCAAAACATACAAACCGTTGCATTTATTTTAAAGTTTTCTAAAGATTATTATTAGAAGAACGAGAAGATTGAATTCTAAATGCAATTTAAGTAAACCATACGGATTTCGTGCGCTGTTGGTCACAAAGCCACAACACAAAAAACTGCTCAAATGACAAACAATAAAACGTCACAACTAACACGAAACGCTGGCGTTCAACGCACACAGGCACCAATTTCCCCCGCATAGTTTAGGCGACTAACCTTACTAACGATATCAATCAATGAAACATCATTTAAATTTACATAGATACGCTAACTGTGGTAGAGTCAGCAAAAACAAAAACAAATTTCAACAGACAAGTCTTTAGCGGTTGTTAACAGTATAAGCTCAAACGATGAACATTTTAGATTTAGACAAGGATCGCTTTTTAATGCTTCAAGCCAATTATCGTTAAATAGTGAGAAGAAAAGGAAATCGAAGGCGGTTTTTACATGCGCAACTAGCAACTTCAAATGTGAAACTTTAATCTAAGTACGTCAATTATTAGCTCCTGCAGCGCTCTAGAGATACTAACACACCTCTGTATACACAGGCATTCAATTGTATTTGTAATTGCAAAAAGTCATTAGGGCATTATTTGTTCAAGACCTAACTTTCAAGTAACGCAAGTTGTTGAGAAAATCCGTTCAGCCAACAATAAGACAATATATACAAAGTCGAACAGCAAGATATTTCTTTTAATTAGATGAAACAGAACAGAAAACAAAACATAACAAAATCATATATGAGATTTGTAACACTCAAGCTTTAATGTGAACTTATGGCTACAGGCTCAATATGTGACGGGTATATGTCTAAAGCAAACAAATAAAACAAAAAGTACCACATGGAAGGAAGCACATTCAGTGAAAATGTTGCATTGCTCGATTCAAAAATGGTATGAAATTATTAAGTATAGAACGATAGAAGTTAAGGGAATTGTGTTTTTTGTATTAAAAAAAGAAACAAGTTGAATGTAAAAGTCTAAAATCCTTTTTGTAAACTTTGTGACGTGCAAGTAGTTTAGTGCTTGAATAAAAGAGAAACGTTGACAAAACACACACGACAATTTTTACTCGTTTTTGGCTGCAGTTTAAAATGTAAAGATTTCGATGTAAGATTTTAGTTTAAAGTCTCAAACTTCATTTCAAATACAGTTGATTTAAAGTTAAAAAGCTTTTATTATTGGTTTTGGTTTTGCTTTACTGAGATGATAAGAGATGAGTTTCTGAGAATAAGTTTTTGTTTTTTTGGAGAAGAGCTGAAAAGCACTTTTAGAAACCGTCTGGAAGGTGAATGTGTTTTTACAAGTATTTAGTATACCTGTGAACAAGTAAACGTATTTTTGAACTAAACTTGTTTTACAAATTCCTGACCCTTTTGGACTGGATCGGCCTTTATAACTGACTCTATGTGGAATTAGGGCATCATATCGCTATCATTCATTTTATACTTAATGAATGAATGAACTAGCAGAGCTAGTCGCTAGCAGAACTAGTGAACACTTGCTCGCGGGTGTCAAAATTAGGATCGCTGGCCACTTTGTCCAATGGCTGACATATTTTTGCTGCCCTCCAGTGGGAGAGCACAACTTATTGGCGACTGCATAACAGGTTTTAATACTGTGTGACTCTTTTTAGAGCTGAACAGGTTTTAATACTGTGTGACTCTTTTTAGAGCTGAAATTGAAGATTAGAGTGATTCCGCACACTTTTTTTCAATCAGATTCTTAAGGGCCACATACAAAGTTTTGAAGCTGTATTAAAGCTTCAAGTTCTTGATTGATTTACGACAAGTGTGCAAAACTTTTGCACTCAAAACATGTATAATATTACAGATGTTTCCAGAACCAACGCAATGCGTCGCATTGATAGGGCTCTTCCCTGCACAAACAAATCAGCTGTTTATAAAAAAATTGTACGGGGAGTGCCACGCTCTGCCACTGACTGAGTGCGTCGGGACCATCGAAATATTTTCATAAAAATTCATTTGATTCAGCTTATCTGTACACAATACAAACAGACAAACACGCATTACGAATACAAAATGGATAAAACAGAATATAAAGAAAGCCTAAAGAAAGAGCGACTGAATGTTAGCAAAACTTTGAAGCGGCGTTTTTCGTAGGTAACAGCTTTCTTCTCAGGTCTTTATTGCCTGTTTAGAGTATTGTCGCCAAAAAAAGGTTAACTAAAATGATTAAATAACATAACCTAAAACTCAGTTTTATGTAAACAATGCCTGGTATTGTTTTCTGGTTTACAAAATATCTCCTATCACCAACCAATCGCTTTACCACTGAGATAACATTCACATTTGTGATATCGTAACAGCAGTTAAGCATTTCTTCTATGCTTTTTTCTAGTTTCAAGACTTATATAATTTTGTAAGATGACTTACAATATCATCTAAGTGTTACATATCTTATTATTAGTCTTATTAGGTTAAACTTGAAAAATGGCATTGTTTAACTTCATGTCTACACATGAAGTAATGATTGTGCCACATCTGCAGCGAAGCGCAGCCTCCAATATGTGCATTCGAAGCGACAGCATTATGCAAGTTTGAAATAACGACAGTATCAAATTAACTCACCAACGCCGGTCTATGCGCCAACGGTATGGCCAGCAGTGCGATCGAATGCAAGAAGTGAAAGCGACTGGCCGTTTCAAAGACGGTTCTCGCCTCCATTTGGTCTTTGACGTCCAAAATACAGGCCAAGGTGTGCTTGCCGTAGGCACCCATAATGACCGCCGAGGCCCCACTCAATCCGGCAAGGCGCACAAAGTGGTAATTGCAACCCGCAAGCTCCGACAGCGGCAGCTGAACGAGCTTCGGTTGTGGCAGCGGCATAGGAGCTGCACTCGAAGCGGGCAGCTTTTTAGGCACCAGTAGGTGCTGCAACAACGATAGATAGGTCAGGTCAGGTCAGCCGAATTTGAATGGGGAAATATCAATAATTTGGATCCGTTACTTACAGTACTTTTGGCGAGATCGTAGACTGTGTTGACTAGTGCCTGACTTACTGGGTTGCCGAAGATCAGGTAACCGATGCTTTCGCCGAGCGACATTTTTATCTGATTTTTTTCTTTGGCGCTGCTTGATAAATTCAAATTATTTTCTTGCGACCACAGTTTCAAAACGAATTCTGAGGAAAATGCCAGCTGCAAGTGCCGTCCGGCGCTCGAAAAACGGGTAGAGATTGATAAAGAATGCAGAGTTGCCAGATGGGTTGTGTTGTGGTGAATGAGAGGATAACAACAGAACCCGAATAAAGTCCAATGTGGAATATTGATTTGCAGGCGTCTTGATTCAGTCTGATATCTGAAGAAATGTGAATATTACCTAAAAATAAAATGTAAGCGAATATTTTGTAGTAAATATTATATTTACTGACCAGAAATAGTTGACGGTAGTTAAACTGTGGTGAATTTTGATACGAGGAAATAAATTTGACGTGTACGTTTTTAAAATTTAGGCCAGAAAACAACACAAATATGAGTTTGTCACAAAACACAAAAAAATTGTTTCAATTGTTCAAAGCATGATACATGATTTTTGTGTTATGACTCAAAGTGTGTATTTTTATTATTAGCTTCATATCATTACTTTGTCTTCTAAACAACTACAATTCTGTAGTCGAAAACGATAAACGCTTGAGTTGACCTGAAATGTCACTGAGTTAAGGGTGTTTGCACATTTCGATATAGCGTGCTGCTGAAAATACTACCTATGGACTTTAGCGATTGTTATGATTTTGACCGCAGAATTAATTGTTCGAAATTCAGGAACGTCCTATTTTATGTCTGGTTGCAGTTGTTTTAAATATTTGTATGAAATAATATGAATGAAGAGCTACTTCGAATGAACCCTGGCCAGCAAAAAGGGGTGTGTAGCCTGACAAGACTTCCTGCTTTTAAATCTGTGGTATCCCAAAGAGTCTATTATGGCGTAGGCAAACACTTTCTAGTGGCCACCCTCATCTAACCTAATATTAATTGCACCTTATAAATTTCACCAATTTAAATTGTAGTCAAACGTAAGACATTAAATAAGTATAATTGATAGCAATTCTGAATACAATAATCAATTGTCACAATACTTTTTTTTAATAATTAAGTTTTTCTTTGATTTAAATAGAGTTGATTGCTTCCTCAAAATTCTTCTAAAAATTTATTGTTCAGCAAAATTGTGGTCGAATTCGTAATCTTACATGTGTGAAGTGATAGAGTTAACAACACTGTCCGGGTGCATTTGCTATCATCCTCATGCGTGCTTTTGACATTTGTGCAGAGCAAAACAAAATCAAACAAAAACAAACAGAACAGTTGTCAGCGTTGGAAAATTATTTTGGACGCGTTTCTGGGGTAAAAGTTCACTAAGGGCAATGTCGCGCGCAAAGGACGAGGTCGGTTTTACCACGCCCACAAAGAAGTTGCGCTTCCGCGGGGACTTGAATTTTCCGAGCCGGGTCGATGACTTGTTCGATGACGAATTAAAACGGGGCGGTGGTGGCCACAATACGGCCAAGGGGGCCAGTGCTGGTAAGAAGCAAAACGAGGAGGACAAAGAACAGAAGGAAAAGGGTAAGTTGACGTGTGGGCGTTGCAAGTAAAGAAGCTGCATTTTCACAGAGCTGCGCTTTGTTGCGTTTTTGTTCGTTGTGCCACAGAGGAGTCGCCCTCCTTCATGGACTTCTTCAAGGTGGAGCTAACGCGCGGCTACATGCTGGAGCACGACGAGGAGCGCTACACGGCGCGTCGCCAGAAAATCTACTCCTTCATGCGTATACCGCGAGATCTGGAGCGCTTCATTGTGTACGGCATCATGCAGTGTGCGGACTCCTTCCTGTATATACACACTTTCCTGCCGGTACGGTTTGCGCTGGCCATGTGGGGCTTGCTGTCGCGTCCGATTGCCAGCTGTCTGGGGCTGCGAAGGCGCACTCAACGACTGCTGACGCCTGCCGAGATTTGCGATCTGCTGAAGGGTGCCATTTGGATTTCATGCACGTTGCTGATGCTCTCGGTGGACACGAATCGCGTGTACCACATCATCAAGTCACAGTCGATCATCAAGCTGTACATTTTCTACAATATGATTGAGGTCGGCGACCGACTGCTGTCCGCCTTCGGGCAGGACACCATCGATGCACTCTTCTGGACGGCCACCGAGCCTAAAAATTCAAAGCGCGAACACTTTGGACTGCTGACGCACATTGTGTTTGCTCTTATCTATGTGGTGTTGCACAGCTTTCTGATAATGTTTCAGGTGAATGCCGATGGACTCAGCTCAGCGCCGATTCTCGCTAAATGTTCTTTCTTGCAGGCAACAACTTTAAATGTTGCAGTGAATTCCAACAACAAGGGCCTGCTCACCATCATGATTTCCAACAATTTCGTGGAGCTGAAAGGGTCCGTGTTCAAGAAGTTCGACAAAAACAATCTCTTTCAGCTGACATGCAGCGATGTGCGCGAGCGCTTCCATCTATCCGTGCTGCTGTTCATTGTGATGATACAGACGATGAAAGAGTTCGATTGGAGCCTCACTCAGTTGTCCGTGATGCTGCCCGACTGTATTGCGGTGCTGCTCACCGAGATTCTCATCGACTGGATCAAGCACGCGTTTATTACGCGATTCAACGAGCTGCCCGAGTACATCTACCGCGAGTACACTACCAGTTTGGCCTACGACATGACGCAGACGCGGCAGAAGCACGCGTTCTCCGATCACTCGGATCTTGTGGCGCGCCGCATGGGCTTCATACCGTTTCCGCTGGGTGTGGTGCTCATCAAGGCCATCTACTCGGCGGTGTCCTTCAACAATTTAGGCGCCTGGGTGCTCTTTGTGTTGGCGTACTTCTTTGTGCTGGGCCTGCGCATCTGTTTGACCATTTGTGCACTGGGCAAGGCGTGCAAATTGATGAAGGAGCACCAGGACGAGAAGAGCAACTCCACACCCAGCTCCATGACCAATGTGCCGCCAATTGGTGGCGGTGGCGGTATGGGTAGCGGTTTAAGTGGCACTGGCGGCAACAGTGGCAACAGCTTGAGCGCGATGGCTGGCATTAGCACGCTGCCCAGCACACCGGCCACTGTGCGGCTGCGTTCTGATACCGCCACCTCGCCCACCCATCCGGTGCACAGCCTGCAGCGGTCGGTCACTGTCGATCTGACACACAATCAGAGCGGCTTCTCGCCAACCACCGGTAACGCCACTTCCACTCCGAAGCACACTAAGACAACGCTAAAGCCGAGTATTGTTGTGAATCCCAACGACGTGGAATTGGATGTGAAGAATTCACTGGAGCTTGGCGCAACGGCGCTCTTCTCCAATAGCGATGTGGACCTGGACGACGTGTGCCTTAATGAGCATGTGCTGGACACAAACACCACCAATGCTGGCGCCTTTGTGGAAGAGGAGCTGGCACGCAGCGAGCCGGACCTCTTTCAGCCGCAGCAGCTGGACAATGGTCCGTCGTTGCACTCGAACGCAAACGGTTCCGCTTCGAATGCGGGCGGCCTGGAGCGGCCGAACCGCGTGCCCAAGCGAACGCACAAGCGATCCGAGTCGGAGCCGAGCATGCAGAGCATTGTGGGCATCGAGGGCGAGTCGCAGCAAGCGTAGTGCCGGTCAGTTGGCGTATGCTGCCTGGAAGTTTAGTTGTGTTTCTTCGATTTTAATTTTTTGTTGGTTTTACTATTAAGTGATCGCTTATGAATTTGACATACTACATAGTTGGGACAAACATCTCTAATTGTGCTTAAGCGCTTACGAATGTGCCGCTGCTGCGTATGTGTTTTACGTGAAAAGATGTTCTTTATGTGTGCATACAATTGGGCGCACCTGATTTTGACTTTATGTATGTATATCATCACAAACTTTGTGCTATTGCTGGTACGAAAGGCCGCGCGGAATACATTTACTATAGATAAATTAAAGAATGTGTATTTTTGAATAGATTTAAATACACAGACACACACACTATGCCTTAAGATAAATTAAAATTTGTTAAATATACGGATGGACACTGAATAAAGCCGTGGCTAATAAAATTATGAACAATAACTTTATTGGGGCACCATTCACTGGATGCTAGAGCGGAGCTTATTGTAAGCATTTGTATGATAACAAATTAAAAACCAAGGCTCAAAGGATTTTTTGTTGAAAATTTGTGTAAAAAATGCATACAGCGAATGTAGTTTGGCTTTATTGGGCGAATAAATTAATAAAAACTGCATATTGTACTGCAATTTATGCATATTTGTTACAACTACACGCGCACAGCTCCGCCTACTAGCGCGTCCGTGATGTGGTCGCAAGAAATTCATTCAGAGTTGCGCAAAAACGCGCCAACCATTTTTTTCTCGCTGCAACGCCACAATTTTTACTAGTTCCGTAAGAGCGCCACTGAGGGCGTATGCCATTGTCACACATTACGATTTATGGGCGTGAGTGGGCAGCGCCGGAAGCCGCACAGTCTGCGCTAGCAGGGACCAACATAAGTTATATGTGCGTGTGTGTGTGTGTACGCAGGATCTGTGATGGCTGTGGGTGTGTTGTTTAGTATTGAATGGCATAAATATTTGTCGCGTAGTAAGAACGGAAACATTTTCACAATTTGGCGCGTTGTTATTTATTTAGAAGCCAATTCGACTTTTTCGGGGGGTAATTAAGGAAAACACAAATGTTTTTTATTTCGATTTCGATTTCCAATGAGTTTTTTGTGAGAAAATTACACAGCGCATAATACATAATACAGAATAATAATAATAACATAATAAATAATTATGGGCAGCACTATAAAAGGTGTATTCGCCTGCTAGCGATCTACCCGGCACACAAAAAGAAAGAAGCAACATGAGCTCTGACGAATCTATTTTGATTTCGCATACATGGTTGATGAAAAGAAATCTTTGTATTTTTCTTCTGCGCGCAAGGATTTGTAAGCTCAAGATTCGCTAGCTGAGCTCGTAAGGAGGCATAGATTCGTACGAATATAACACCGTGCGACAGCATTTTTCACACTCTAACTTTATTGGTTTGAAAGTTATTAAAACAGAGGCAGAAGCTGCAATTCAATTCAAAATGAAGTACAAAAATTCTAATTTATTTGAGTATCAGTATTTTAAATAATAAAAAGATACAAAATCAATGAAGCGAGAATAATGAAATTTTTACACGTGATCAAGGACATTTTGCGTTTTAACATACTTACTTTTCAAGAAAATGCTATGTAAATTTTCAAGGATATAAAGGATTAAAATTTTCAAAGGACCTTTTTCATATTCTTTTTTTACAAATAGATAAAAAATCAAGTTTATTTTAACTCTTGAGCCTTTCCTCTTTCATTTGGTATACATATCGCCATATTCTAACGAAGTTAAGTATTTCTTATATTTTTTATATTTTTTATCCCCTTTGAAATTTTGAAGTCCTTCTAAAAGGACAAAGGATGTAGAAATAAAAAGCTGAGTACGCAGTATTACTATGTTTGGTCTCTAGTTTCACGCCCACATAGATTTTTTCCGGTGTGAAAACTTTTTTTTATTTTTGTCGCACGGTGTAATTGACGAGGAGAGAATTTAGTGAATCGTCTTGGAAACCTAACAATCTGTTGGCGTGAGCTTCGTAGGGGTGCCATATAATGAATGCATACCTACATATTGACCAAACTAGACTTGAGAACAGGCTTTTTAGATTGAGTGGGTCCATGAAGTACTTAAAGTTGGTCTAGAAAAATGTTAAACCAAGTTCAGATTTAGCTGGGGAAGCTACGTATTCTTTAAGGAATCCAACTTGAGCTTGGATTCTTGGCAAACCCCTTAGTCCTTCACAACTACGTCATGAATAAAAGAGTCTACTTACCTAAATGGCCATAAGAGCAGATTACTGGATTATGGCCGACTGCAAAAGTTCTCTCCAGGCGCTTCTGCTTGGCGCGAGTTACGGTACTGTCTGCAGGCAGTTTGCGTTTAGACATGATTTTTAAAACAGCGTTGTTGTTTTTTCGTCTTTATTAACGCATTTTGTTTTTCTTCAATATTTTCAATATTTTATTAAAAGTTTCGATATTTTCAATTGATTCACAAAATTTTCTTATGTAATTATATTCACACTCTCGGATAATATCCAAGTCAAGAAAAATGAGCTTGCAGCTGGGAGTCGGACTTTGGAATGTTTAAGCCAAGCCAAGCCTTCCCAAAAAGGGAGAAAAATCTATGAAAGAGAAAAGCAGAGTTGTTACATCTGTAACTCTCCTTCTCCAGTTGGTCACACCAAGAGATGACAGGATGCCCTTAACTTGGTACTTTCTAAGAGAAGTAGGACTCACTGGGATAACTTTTTCTTTCGATCAACGCCATCTAGGATATGTGGCCGATAGGACCACTTAGCTTCGTTAGAAGTTGAAACTCACAAAGTAAGGGATCTGAGTGCGATCAATTGTGTTGAAACAATGAGCCTCGATTGCCAATTGTCCTTGGCGCAGTCATTTCTAACTAACTACCTTGATCGATTCATATTCACTTTCCTCACTTGATTTCGCTGCTTATAGAAATTTGTCTTATTTTTGTCTCATGGAATGATGACAAAATAATACAAACTTCTTTAAGCAAACTTCTTTTGTCTCATGTAATGATGACAAAATAAGACAAACTTCTTTGAGCAATCGAGAAATCAAGTGAAGAAAGTTAGAGTAAAATTAACCTGCATTTTGTGTCCTGGAAAAGCTTAAAACGCCTTCATTACTTCTTGCCACTTCTCCGTGTACTGTAAGCGTAAAATGCAATTTAAAAGATAATGCAATAAATGCGAAAAGTTAATTGTACGCGGCCGCAACAAAACGAAGGTGAGCTCTGCCCACGCGAACCTCTGCGCAAAATGACAATCGAGCAAAGACTTTAATTGCCGAGCAAACAGCACCTAACGGCCGCAAGGTGAGGCATCAACGAGATGGCATAAAACAAAGCTAATAACCCGGAAATAAAATCAAAACAAACAAAAATAAAAAACAATTACAACAACAGCAACCAGCAGAACTCAAGAAAATCACTTAATTCATGCTTAAAAGCATTTGTGGCCGCGAGCGAATGGCGGCGGAGGCATCCAGTGGGCGGAATTGAGAGCAACAACAACAACAACAACAACAAGAGCGGCAGCGACAGCAATAGACTGCTGCGCCTCAAATGTGGGCCATTGTGCGACGCTTCATTGACGAAGCAAATGCAAAGTAAGACAAAAGCAGCGCACAGGACGCGACGTCAAGGCGACAGATATACACATAAACATATATAGCTCATATAGAATTATGTACCATACATGTGTAGTTAATTATACAATGAAAAGCGACAGTGAAGACGCCACATGACAATGTGACGACCGCCAAGCGTGCGGGACGCAGCCAAAGCCAAAACAAACGTTCTGGCAGCCGCGCAGAAACGAGGCAGCCAATGTGCCGAAAAATAACAAAAGAAAAAAATCGAGCGCACGCACAGCTACAGGACAGCGGTGTGTAGCCGGTGAGTTGCGTGGGCTGCTCGTAAAATTCGGCGTAGAATTCGCCGGAATTGAAAGTTGATCTGGCCGCGTATGTAGCGCGAGTTGGTATTGCGGCAGTAAGGCAGCCGCAGCAGGATATTATATTAAATCGTTGTTGGCATTACGTATGACGCGTTCTGTGTCATGCATCCATCCATCCATCTATCCATTTCTCCGGCTAGCCAAGCAAACAAACAACCGTCCAGCCAGCCGAACCTTCATTTATCCATTTATTGCCTCACTTAACGTGTATTTTCTGGTTTGCGCACCGTAAATCGTAAAATTTGTAATCGTTGTGCCATGAATGGGCTTTAACGTGACAGCAAAACAGCCGCACGCACACACCTATGTATGTATGTATGTATGTACAATCAGGTTACAGTGCGTGCATAAGGACTCACGTCATGGGCTGAAAATTACATTTTGCGTTTCATGAATGAACGCACACACACAGCCGCACACGAACGAAGCATTTCCGCGAATGCCAGCGCCCGGCTGCACACTTCAAGCACACCGCGCGCCCGCCAGGCCGCTCGAACTGCGTCGCTTCACCCCTGGGCGCGCGCGTGCATGCAGCGTTTTACGTTCGCGTTTTACTTCTCGCTGCTCGTTTTTCGCTTTTCGGCCGTCGGGTTGAGTTTTTGGTTTTATGAATGAAAATCTTGCATTGACCTTGAGAGGGTTAGGGGCGGCTGGGCACAGCTGGAGCGCTTGCGTTGCTCTTCGCTTTGCAGCCACCGTATTCGATTTTCGAAAATGCCCCGCCTTGCAGCGGCAACACTGCGCATGCTTGGCCCCCCCCACCCCACACACACACACACGCGCGCGCTCGCAGCTCACACGAGCTGCCGCTTGGCATTTCATGAATGGCAGCGCGCCGCTCGTTTCCATCAATGAAACGACAACGTGCGGTCCCATGTTGGCAACATAACCAGCCTTGAGGCTCGAACGCCGTTCCCCAATCGTTCAAGGTCGCTGTCGCTGGCGCTGCCGGTGCCGCGTGCGCGTGTGGCCCGAGTGCAGTTTCGCTGCTGGCGTGTGGCCAGGGTGTTTGCCCACTGTGCGCTTTACATGTGCCAAATGGCGTTTGCTCTGCGCCAACAAATTATGGTCACATTATTGCTGTGCGTCGCGTTGGACAAATCGATTTTTGCCGGCCACTAATGCCGCGCATATTATTCGGCCTGGCCTCATCCGGTGGTGCCGCCGCGCATACTTCTGGGCGTCGGCTCGATGTCCTGTTGTTTGTGTACCATATGCGAGTGTTGTTGCTGTTGTTTGTAGAGTATAGTTGCTTCCGCATCTGCGGGATTTTCCGCTGTTGCATATAATTTGTTTGCCTTTGTTGTTGCTGGTGCTAAGCATTATAGTACTTTTGGCCTTTGTTGGCTTGTTTTTTGAGCTGCTGTTGTTGTTGTTTTTTGTTGTATTGTGTATGTATTATGTAATGTGTTAATATTATTCATAGTTTCAGCCACGTTGTGTAAATTGGCGAAGCAACCTCGCAAGCAATGCGGAATGTAAAAGAAAACTACACAAGCTGAGCATGCATTATTTTTCGAAATAAAATCACTCATACGCCCTGGTGGCAGAGTCAGAAGACGCACTTTTAATCATATCACTGATCTGGTTTGCGCTAGAAGACAACTTTTTTCATCATTTAAATTAATTTTACGAAGCGCTACACAAACTTATTGAAAAACATTGATCTTTTCACTAAAGGACATCAGGTTGAAAACAAAAATCAATGGACGGTCGAAATTAATTTGTTTAGAAAATTTAATTTGTTAATCAGTTTCAAACTCACTCGAAACAATTCATTAAAAAATCAAATTTTAATCAATTTTATGAAAGTTGCGCAGAACGAGGTTTCGATAAAACATGTTGTAAAGTTTTGTGAAAGAAATCACTTAAAGTAGTTTTACATATTACAGCTTCGTAGTTTTGATTCCTTTTTAATATCATTCTAGGAATGTTATTACTAGGGAAAGGATTTTGAGGACCTAAAAACCTATAAAAAAGGCAAAAAAAAATAGCAAAAAAGGCACGGAAAGGCACTAAAAACTGCCAATAAGGCAGAAAAAGGCACTTAAAACTGCCTAAAAAGGCAAAATAGGGCACAAAAAACTGTTAAAAAGGCAAAAACAGGCATGTAAAAATAAGAAAAAAAATACTAGAAAATCTAAAAAAAGGGCAAACGGTATGTATTTTTTAATAATTTTATTTCATCTGACGTATGCAACATACAATATTTATACCTCGTTTTTTGTAAAAGAAAAGGAACATCAAGGTTTTCAAAGATAGTTTAAAAACTAAAACTAAGATATTTTAATTGAAATGTAGGCACATATTTTAAATTCATATATTAACTTCTCATATAAAAGCATAAAAGCCGTACTTGTATCACATTTGGTATGTTTTTTCTTTAAATTTTCCACTGCACAACGAAAAATTACGGCTTAGGAATGATCAAATCAATGTAAAAACATCGATAAGTTAACGAAATTGCAATGTTGCCACTTAATTTTTTTTTAGTTTCAAGGTATTTTTGCGAAACAAAAGGGGGAAAATATTAAAAACGAAAGAAAAAATAAAAAGACGCTCGACAAATCTTGAAAAAGGCATTTTGTGACATTTATAGGTAAAATAGGCAATAAAAAAGGCATTTATGGGTGAAAAAGGCAAACTGCCTTTTTAAGGCAAAAAAAAGGCAAAATAAAAGTGGTATATTTCTAATCAGGAGGACCAAATTCGTGATCATTTTCAATCAGATATTCTCTATCTAGCAGCAAACAAAAAAGGCAATTTCTACAAAATCCTTTCCCTGGCTATTACATTATTTATGCTAGCAAAAATATTGATAAAGAATTGCTTCAAAGTGATCTAACTTCTTAACAAAAGTTTAGGTTGGGAAGGGTATTACTCATGGTGGTCCTAAAAACCTATCGTAAATTCCTTTCTAAGTTTTTGCTTTTGCACCAAGTATCGCAGAAGTTATTAACGCTCGGTATCTCCAATAGGCGCCAACGAGCACAGGCCAGAGGCAGCTGACGCGCTCTTTTCGACTCCGATCTATGGTTATACGCCCAGTTAACCTTTGGAGAACACACTGGTTCATGTAAACCCAGAGTCCTACTTTAAGCGAAATTTTATTTTCTTTGTTCACTCCTCTCGGAAGCATAGGGCCTCCATAACACATTGCCTGATGTTGGTTACATTAAACGGTTCTGTTTTTCTGCCAGGGTAGGTGATTGGCCTATAGATAGATAGTCCTAAGTGATGGGGCTGCCATCTACCGCGGTTTAGAAACGACACCTCCGATGTTGTGAGCTACCGCTGATAGCGCCAGCTGTTGCGTAAAAGCGGTGACAGCAGGATGGTTGGAGACTTTGCTAAGATCGGTTTGGTGCGCTGCTTTTGTCCGCTTCCCTTTACAGGCGTCGCTGCGCGAAAATACCTGCTCCAAAACCTGTTTTCCCGCGAGTTTCTTAGAGTGATACAAACTTCCAAGGTATCCATAAAAGTTATAAATTGTTAAAATAATGTTCAAAGTACACTCCAGAACTGAATTGAACTTTTATAATTATAGATGATCAAAAGTAAAGAGGGTCTAAGTGACCCAGATTGTTCCCGAAATTGACGAGTCGAACAATGACTCTGAAACTGACAGCTTCGAAAGTGATTGTTGAAATGATGACTGATGATGTTCACTGCTGAACTGCCCACTTTAATTCTTTAACAAGTGTTGTCAGACTGAAATTATACTTTCATGGATGTGAAAAAAAATGAATCAAGAGTTGCTTTCTTTTGGATGTTGGTTTCTTTAACAAGTTGTGTCATTTTAAATCAACAGAAAAAACAAAATTTTTGCATAAAGCTATGAATTTTTGCATTTTTACGCAAAGTACATACTACCAACTTTGAGGTTATCTGTAAAGTTTTCGACTTGGCTCTTCTTCATTTGTTTGATGCAATTTTCTAAAACATTTTCAGCCCAAAAACCGTATCAAACTGTTTTGGCTTTCTGAGTCTCAGATGCGACAATTTTGGAATATTTTTCATATTCCATCCTACACTACCAGCATACATGCAGTGAATGCATAAATTGTTTGCAGTTGTTTAAAGTTAAGAAACGTTTGTTAAAAGTTGTTGTGAAGAAGCTTCAGCCCGTTTTTAGAAATTCTCACACCCACATCCCCAGCCGCTTATTTATGCTGTCAATGTTCCATTTCAATCGCACCAGTTTCAATTCATTTTACGCGCTGCTTATGCAATATTAATGTTGATGCTTACCCATTGCTATTTGCAGCAGCAACAGCAAATTGCTCGTCTGCGCAGCGCAAACGCTTCTCCTTTTGTTAACACAAAGCGAACGTCCCGAAGCAAAATGGCAACACTGCTGCGCTTCCACTCCGGGCGCTGTGCATAATGTGACTGGCAAATAAGGACTGGCTGGACGATGGAGCAGTGATAAAAATAAAGTCGCAAAATAACAAAACTATAAATAGAAAAAAGCGCCGAACCGTAGAAAAGGAAGCGAAGGGACGCGAAATGAAAAGAAATTGAAGAATCCAAAGCAATAGCAACAAGATTACTGTGCCCTATATGTGTATGTGTGTGTGTGTATGTTTGTGAAGATATAAATACCGAACCATATGCATTGAATATACATATCTTTAGATACACATTGATTTATTTATAAAAGTTGTGACACTAAAAATAGCAACGAAAAAACGTGCTCCAAGCAATTAACGTGCAGTCACACCAACACGCACACTGGCCAACTCACACGCACACACACACACCAAATCGTTGCTGGCGCTCGGTTAAAATTAGAAAGCTCGACTTTCGAGCAAAAAACAGCTCCGAACAATGCGCAATGCCCAAAAGCAGCTGGCCGACAGGACAACAATGAAATTGAATTCAATGTTGACTTAATAAGCCGAAAAGCGATAGCTTTCACCAATTGTCAGTGTTTGTTACGTTGTTGCTGTTGTTGCAGTATTTGCTTACGTAAATGACAGCGAAGAAAACAAGCGCAAATATTAACCGAATACACGCAAACAACTGTTGATACCGACAGCAACAGCAGCAGCTGTTGCTCTTGTTTTTTGCTGTTGTTGTTGGCGCTACTCTGCCACTGACGTTTATTTGGCCTATTAACATGGAAATTATGACAGCTATAACCCGTACCCGTACCATGACTTTGCAATAATTAGCCGCCACACGCGCTTATCGCTGCCCAACGACGAGCTCCCGATTTCGATTCTAATTTTATCTGCCGGTTGGCATTGCATACATAAACGTTGCGTATTGCCGGCAAACTCATCAATGCCGAACCATAAGTTGTGGAAGAGCGAAAACAAAAAACTAGGACTGCAAACGACGGAATGACAGTCTTACGTCAGAGGCGATTGACAGCAATTAATCAATGCTGCAAATAGTTGTGCTGAAAACTCAAAGTGAATGTTTTGATGTATGGAAAACTTGACTGAATTGTTGGTTACACTGAAGTAAGTAAGTAAAAGTTTATAGTAATATTTAGGCAATTCTAAGGAATTTTGTATTAAGTTGAAGTGATTGAATTTTCCTAAAAAAGTTCACATGTATTCAACATATTTGAACTTGCAATTTTAAGAATTTTGAGTTGGGTTGAAATGTTGGAATTCTCCTAGAAAAAATCATTTAAGTTAAAAATAATGAATCGATGTGCTATCACATTGGAATGGTGCAGTTGGATATCTCGAGAATTCCAAATATCAGAATGAGAATTGCTATCTGCCTGATGACTAGAGTTGAAAGCCCAAAACGAGGACTCCAAAAAACTGTACAACAACATTTCTGCAACAGAGTAACGACCGTATATTTCTGAAAGAGGACGTTATACTGATTATTTTTGCCGAACAAAGTAATAGTCCAGCACGTCTGAGTTTTTTGTAATTTGCACATAAAGGTTAAAGGGGTCCCTACAGGCTTTTACACGGAAAGTATAAAAACTTGAAGAGCTAGAGCTTTGATGTCTAAGACAAAGTTGTTTGCATTGATAGTGTGAATACTTTTGTGTACACATGAATCCCCCTTCCCCTTTCCTTACCCCCCTTTTTCATGTTTTTCGGAAACAGTTTTCATAAAAAGCTTGTGTTAAGTAAAATATTGAAAAAAAAAACCATATTGTCTTTTGAGAAAATATTCCCCATTAAAAAATAGGGAGGGTCTTCAAACACCAAAACTTTCTCAAAACTTGCCCCAAAAAAATAAAAAGCCTTAAACACGACTTCATTAAATACTTTTTTCATAACTTGCTAGCTATGCTTGAGTTGATGGGAAAAATGTTGAATATTAAAAAAAAAAATATTTCCCATTGAAAAATAGTTCAGGTTCAGGTAATTTGCACAGTGCAAATTACAAAAAACTCAGACATGCTGGAGTATTACTTTGTTCGGCAAAAATGATCAGTATGACGTCCTCTTTCAGAAATATACGGTCGTTACTCCTTACAGTAAAATTTCTTTTTGGTCTTTATAATAGTTTGATGCCTTAAAAGTATTTTGAAATAAAAACACAATATTTAAGCGGAGAAGTATACACGTTTTTCGAATTACTATTCACTATACTATCAAACATAACATTTTTATTTTTAACTTTTATTCAGACACATTTTTGAAAGATTTTATTTATAAAAATAAAAAGTGTTTATGAAAAATTGTATTCGTTTCGCATTATGTAATTTAAAAATGCAACATTTAATAAATAATTTTATGTAATTAACACATAAATCTTTCAAAAAATGTCCAGCCATTCCTTTCATCTTTCTTCCTTGTTTCATTCCACTAAATACATACACAGTTTTAACATATTCGAGTGTACTAATGTAACGAGTGTACTTATGTAAGTATTACATCGAATCATAATGATAAGCAGTGATAAGTATACAACTTTTATCGATCAGTCCGCTGCTGCTGAATGTTGGACTATGGAAATATTTTCCGCCTACTAATATTGTAATATTGTAGTTATAATAATATTGTATTGTATAATATTGTGGTTATGGGTTATTTACTCAAATCAACAAAGTTGCCAGCTACGCATGGATTACTTACTTACTTAACTGACCGTAACAGCCCGCCGCCTGCTTTGTGTGCGCCTTCTACAGTTGGTCACACCAAGGAATTATTGGGTGTCCTCAATTTGGTCCTTTCACCGAAGACCGGGCCCCTCTCTTCGCCGTGGACCTTCAACTAGCGCGTCGAATATCTTTCCCGCTGGAACTTCATTGTCCTAAACAGCAGCTGGATGTCGATTCCCTAATTCCCAGAAGTGAGCCTCGCAGTCTCACTAAAGATTTCAAATGGTGATAAATCCAAAAGATTTTCGATTCCATTATTGTAATCCTCTAATAGAATGTTACAATTATATTGCATTTATAAATTTAACATTTTAGACAGTTTTTGTACTTTTTAAACAAATGTTTTCAGTAATTTAGTTATATAAGCCTGACAGTCTTCTGGGTTTACATTACTTCTAAAATTCTGGGAATAAGGGCTAAACAGATCATACGGCTTGTTGTTTATTCGTATTCGATAGTTGTTCCTAATACAAACAGGGCTGAAGATTTTACGAAGTACCTTTCTCAAACTTCGCATGGGTCGCTATGTCGTTACGCGACAGTGTCCATGCTTCTTCGCCATAAAGGAACACGGGAAAAATAAGCGTCCTATAGAGTTCAAGTTTTGTCGGTCGAGAGAGGTCTCTGCTATTCAGTTGCCTACCGAGACCATAGTGGCACCTATTGGCAAGAGTAAACCTTAGCTTTATGGCCAGGCTGACATCATTATTGCTGTTTATGGCGTTGCCAAGGTAGAAGAATTCTTTGACAACTTCAAACTGACTTCCTGCCGGTCTCGACGTAAGACCCTAAGCAGCATATATTGCGTCTCATTTACCACCAGACCCATTTTGGCAGAATCTGATCTGAGAATTTCGATTGTCGCAAAGATAAAAGTGATATCTGGTTTATTATGTCCGATGACGTCAATGCTATCAGCGTAGTCGAGGAACTGAACATTCTTTATGAAACGCTCAAAAACGCGCTCTGGTTGAGCGAGTTGAAGAGGTCCCATGAGAGGAAGTCGCCTTGCCTGAAGCCTTGAACGGAATCGAATGGTCACTTTCAATATTGGTGAAACTTCGAGTATTTCTCACCATCGCTCTGCAAAGTCTCACCAAGTTCAGACAGTCAGTAATTCAAAAACTCAAAATAAAGAAATAAACATCATTTTACCTTTGAATGTATGATTTTTATGGCAATTCTTTAATTTAAATATTAGTTGATAAAGAAAAGTTTTATTAACTAAAAACAGCAGCACCAACAAAATACAATTTGCTGAATATACAAAAAGTTAAATGTTGAATTTTTATTGTTTAATATTGTAAATATGTACTACAAAAAATAGAAAAATCTATACAAATGCGCACATACACTGCGGCCCAACGTTATGGCGAATAATTCATTAAAATGTCCCACCAGTTTATTACTTGAGTAATTATTTTAATTATTCCCTAATGTGCGCTTTGTGACTGACGAAGAGCGTTGAAGAAAAGTTTTGATCACATTTTCCCAGAAACAGAGACAATTATCCAGCGTATTTGTTTCAACGCAGCATTGAAGACGTGTACGTAATTTAAGCACTTAAGCGTGTGTATGTGTGTATATGTGTATGTGTATGTGTGCACGTGCGTGTTATCTTCAGTTGGCACATTATTATGAATGAAATAACTACGTTGGCAAGGACAAGCTCCTGAAAATCAAAGCTTTCAACACACCAAATAACGGGTGTCCGCATCGAAATTTCCATGACCATCACAACAGGCGTGCGAAATTTTTCGCTTTTCATTGCCTATCGACGAGCGTTTTTCGTGCAACACCTGTTAGACTGTGGCGCTGAAGCTTTCGCAAGCTTCGGTGCTTTCGGCGGCCAGCCAGCGAGCGCTGCTGCTGGTTGCTGTATTTCACTTTCGCCACGGCCACGGCTGCCGAGACCTCACCTTGCTCTTGACTCGACGTTACCCCGTAATTTATCGATTTGTCCTGCAGCCGGCACATGCGCGCCTTGACCATGATTCTTATCGTCATTGACTTGCAAATTGTTGAGTTCGCAGCTGCAACCGCGGCCGTGCTGGCCATGGACGAGACAAGGGCTCGAGAGGGGTGCTGGGGGCTGGCGTGCTGAAAACTGTTGCTCATGCCTCACACCCCATACCCGCCCCACATTGGCCAAGCGACAACGCCGCCTGTTGGCCACGCTTCCGTCGTCCCACCATCACTGGCGTGCACAGCTTTGGGATTTTCCCACTGACGCTCTGCCACTGCTGCTGCTGCATGCTGACGTCATGCATGCCATGTTATCGTGCAATAAAATTACGACACACACACACACATACACACACACACATACACACGCATACACATATGCGTTGAGCGGCAAGTTATTTCCTTTTGACTGTTTTTGCATTTGAGTTGTGCCTTGCGGCCTGTGCTGCTGCTTTCGATTTCCGTCTGCTGACGTCACGTGCGGCGTTTCGACAAATGCGCATACAAGAAGAAGGACAAGTGATATCCGCACAATATTGCTGCTGCAAAGAAATTGCCGGCATAATGCGAAATGACGATTTTCCGCATCCAACAGTTGAATGTCTCTCAAGTGTCATGCGATGCTTTGCGGTGTGTTCTGGAAATTTTGCGAAACATTTTACATAACTAATAGAATTTCTGTTGGTTGAAATAGAAACTTCTTTCTTGAATGACCAAATTTGTTCTGTATAAGACACTAATCCTGCCAATTGTTATGAACGAATCCGAATCGTAGCAAAGCCAATTCTTTGTTCTTTTGTTGGGGAAAACATTACGTGGGGCTCGGTTGTGCCTCACGGAAACTAACGAGTTATACAAGTTTCATAAAAACGTGGATATGGTCTGAAATGCAAAAACGCAAACTTGACTGGTTTGGACATTTTGAATGTAAAATAGCGCCCCAGTTCAACTGGACTTTGATTCGTAGCTCGCAAAATTGAAAAGACAAGGCAGACCGAATATTCGCTTTAACTCTTTTACCATTTTGTTCGTTTTTGTTTTTGCTTTCTGTAATCAAATTTCTTTTTAGTCTTTGAAAAAGAAAAGTCTTTAAAGCCTTTAAAGTCTTAAGAGCAAAATTAAATACAGGAACTGAATGTTTAGGTTTCAATCAAAAAAGTATACAATTGTTTAAATGCTGTCAAAGAAATTTTAGTATTTTATTTTCAACTCCTAATCCAACACTTCTAATGCCACACTGAAAAAGGCCATAGCCGGTTAAGGAAGCACTTTTTCCACCTGTGTGATACCTACAAAATATTAAAAAAAATACATTTCAATATTTAATATAATAAAAAATATTAAAAAAAATACATTTTAATATTATTAATATTTTTTTTATTAATTTTATATTTTATATATTTTTTTATTTTTTTTAGGTTATGTTTGCCTCACAATCACCAATTCTTTTCTATTTAAATATCTCATATAGGTCTTTAAAATATATATTTTTGCTGGATTTTTTTCCACAAAAATTAAATGAAATTGAAATTTTTTTCTAGGTTATGTGTGTGGTAAAAATGTGAACAAAATACATGTTGTAAAATATTATATGAAAAATATATAAACAAAATTTGGTGATTGTAACGCACACATAACCTAAAAACATATTAAAACATTACATTTTATTTTTTTTAAGTGTCACGCAGGTGGAAAAAAATGTGGAAAAAATATGTTTTTAAACATTATATGAGAAACATAAGAACAAGTTGGTGATTGTACTAAAATTCTTACTTGATAAAAAAAAAAATTAATAAAAAATGATTTTTGAGGTTAGATTCACTTTTGAGTTCCACCGATTTTTCTGATAATTCGTCTAAGTAATATCTATAATGTCTCAATCTCATCTTAATCGAATGACTACTTAGAAAGTTATCAACTTTTGTTTTTATTTACTATATTAATTCTGGCAGATCGGGGACTAACTATGATATTATAAACTAAAACTCTGGGAAATGGCTACCTATATTAATACTAGTATAAAAAAAATAAAACAATTAAATTTGGCCAGGGGACACTTTGCCCTTCCTTAGCCGGCTACGGACTTTCCATTGTTGCCGATTTTTCGCTTTTGCCTTCAGCTGGTTCCAGGATAAGGTGCTGTCATCTACTAGAAATAACGCCCAAGAGTCCTTAGGCCGTCCACGTCTGCTTGATTCTTGAGGGTTCCACTCTAAAGCCATTCCGCTATTAAAATACTCTGGCTTGTCCAATCCACCTTTGCCTATTCTCCCTGAACTGTAAGTGGTCAGGTTCAACAATAGAGACCCTATGGCTAGGCCACCATAATCTCCATACAACACAACAGTGACTGCAATTTGCTCTCTCATCAGAACAAAATTTATTTGACATTGAAGTTAGAAATTGGTATTTTCGTGAATCCAGTCAGCTGATTTAAATACCAAAGACATTTGAGGCTAACAAATGCACATCTTGCGTTTTTGATCCTCGAGTCAGGTAATTTTTTTGCTCCTCCTTCTGGTGTTTTTAGGCTTCCCAGGTGAGTCAACTTACTGACTTCTTCAATAAGTTCCACGTAGACTTTCATAGAACTAATTTATTTTCCTATTTATTTGCAAATCAACATTCTACCAGATATGTAGTATATGAATAAAATAAAATAAATATGTTAAAAATATTGAAATTACTTTTACAACTCGTTATCTTCTCTTGCGTATCTTTATTTCTTGACCGCTTTTCTGGCTGTTCAGCCAATTTTATATCTTGATCCCATAACAAAATTCATTCAGCTACATATAACATTTAGTAACATAAGTTAATATACAATCGATTTGTTTTCTACATCTTTTTCCATTCCGTATTGCGAATTCGCCCTAAAGCACTGTTTGCCGTCCTGGCTTTGTTACCTGTTTTACCCGCATAAACTCATAAATGGTGCAAACAATAATTTGACGCATGTGCCACCGCCTCCTAAATCAAACGGGGGGAGGTGGCCATTCCCTCGAGCATCCAGCCGCACACAAATACCGTAATTAGAGAGCCGCATGTGCCAATAAAGCCGAAATTGCCGCAAATACAACACAATATCGACAATTTTCGCTTGTAATAAATGCAATTGCAACAATTGCACGAATAGCAATCGCAGCAGCAGCGCTGAACGCAGCCAGCCGACACGAGTCCATTGCCAGCGAACGTCATGTTCAGGTGTCAAACAGGAGCCCAGCCAGTGCTGGCGGTGTGGTTGTGCATAATTTCAATGTGGACAGCCGCAGTGTTAAGCAACATGTTTGCACCTAAGAAGCCAGACAGCCCGCACGATCAGAATTAAATATCAGATTCAGTGCAGACAACTTGCTGGGTGCTGGCGAAATGCTCTAATAAAAATGTCAATTACTTATGGCAAGTAAAAAGAGTGTTGTGGACGAGTTGTAGTCGGCATAACAAGGAAATATTTGTCTGAGGGGTCTTTCAAGATTTGTATAATTAAATAGTTAGTTTGGAATGTTTGCAAGTGCCTTCTATCAGAGGATCTTGGAATCAGTTGAGTTACAGACACAGCAAAAATAAATTGGTGGGACAGATTGGGACTCACGACTTAGTAAAACGTTTGAAGTAAGGACTCTGAATATTTTCTTATTGATGGATAATGTGAGGTTATGGTGCACAGGCAAATCAACGGCCTTCTAAGTATATCACTCAGAAATTGCAACTGTTGTAGAAGAGTTTTCAATAGCTACATTTGTCTCAACTTTGGCAGCTTTTGCTGTAACGATTCAGGTGGACATGTTTTGCTTCTTTAACGTTTATGTTCTTTCATAGTCACCATTTTAAAATCCCAACACCATGCAACCACGCTTGTAAGTATTTCTTCGATGTTTGTATTCTCTCTTATGGCCTGAACAAATTCAAGACGGCAGCGACACGGCCACACGACTTTATAAAACAAATGTCAACGTGCATTAATTTATACTGTAATACTAAAAAGTTTCTAATTGTTGTTCAAAATACATCGAAAAAGTATGAAACATACATATATACAAAATATCTGTTTTGAAGCAGTAATACCAATTACTATGGTTTTGGCGCCTAACAGAGAGTTCTATGTTTGGCGACAGCGACAACTGTGTTCGTGTAGTCGTTAAAATAACACTACTCGACACGAAAAATGCTCCTAAAAAAAAGTTAAAAATATAAAACTTAGTTAAAAGGAGAAAATGTTACTCTTTCATTTGATACCCATATCTTCATCATTGCACAAGCGCAAGTATTTAAAAAAATATTTGAAATGTGTATATTCTTAAAATTTTAAAGTCCTTTAAGAAGGTATTTCGGCCAGAAAATGAAAAACTGACTATGCCAGGATATTATAAATTACCTCTAGTTTCACGTCTATGTCAACATTTGGATGGGTCTCGGAAAAATTAAAAAAAATTTTCGAACGGAACGGAATTTTCGAATGAAAATTTTGTGTTTTCACTCCGTGCATCAGAACTTTGTCACTTTTCTTTGAATTCTATTGATGTTAGGCTTAATATTTACTCAAATAATATATCTTTCATCTTAGATTCCAAAACCAGAGGAGATCATTTATTTTATCTATAAAAAAACCATTCAAAAATGTATAATTTTTGAAAATGGTCAAAAAATTCACTTTTTTATAACTTTCATCGTCAATAACTTCCCCAAATCTGATTACCTTCTGAACGACGGGCCATTTGTGTTAGTCGAATGGTTGGTTTACGAGATATGTGTTCATAACTGAAATAGGAGAGGAAAAAGTGTTTTTCGAAGATTTTTCGAAAACGCTTCTTAAGAAAATGTTTTGATTTTCAGTTTCGTGTTCAGCAGCCGAAAATTAGTCTAAAAAATACTTTTGTTTTTAGGAGTACGCGATGAACCCATTTTTCGTCGAGTAGTGTAATCGTTTCCATATGGACGCTCTGATTCTATGTTTTGACAGTTGCAGTCGTGTCGCTGCCACCGTATATGTGTTCGGGACATAAGCCACCATTTTCATGGGCCGCTTCAACATTCAGCTACGCTTTAAAATCTTTTGAATTTATTATAAAAACTATGTTCTATATGCCAAACTTTTTGCACAGTTTTGGTCAAACTGTTTTGTAAAAAGCAAATTGGTCGCATATGGGGAGAGAATAATCCACATCAGTATCAAGAGTCTCCATTGCATTCGGATAAACTGTTCGGTATGGATTTTTGTTGGGACATGCATCTTAGAAAATGAATGAATAAATGTCAAGAAGAAAGTACTGGGAGACTACCTCCGAAGAGGATAATTGAGGAGTTGCGTTTGACTGCTAACTGAAACTGATTATTTTTAGTCTCAACTAGATAACATGGACTTGGATGACATGTGGCTTCAACAAGGCGATGCAATGGGTCACACATCGGGCGTTGCATTGCAGTTGTTGCAGGAAAAATACCCAGAACGTTTTTCTCATATTTTCAAAAGAGGCGATGTGGAATTGCAGAGGACGCGAGATTTAAAGCTCTTGGACTTTTTTCTCTTTAACTACGCTAAGTCGCTGCTTTATGACATAACAACCACAATTGACTACCTGGAGAACAACATCATTGAAACCATTGCCCGGCGTTGAAAAAGATTTATGTGCTCTCAATTTGAATGATAACGTTTTAAATTACTAATAAATGAATTAATGATATTTGATGTACATAAGTCTGTACTTTAACCATCGAAAATGTCTATAAAATCATGGAAATCGTCGAGTCCAAATACCCATTTGGAACCATTTGAATAAGGCTGGATATAAAAAGAAGCTCCATGAAAGGGTACCAAACGAGTTAATACAAGAAACCTCATGGACCGATTTTCCATCTGCAAATCGCTACTGAATCGACACAAAATCGACTCATTTCTGAAGCGAATGGGGACTGGTGTTGAAAAATGGATCACTTACGACAACGCCAAGCGAAAACACAGTCGTGATCGAATTGCGTTTAGTCAGCGCAAACGGTGGCCCAGCCAGAATTGACGGTCAGGAAGGTTTTGCTGTGTGTTTAGTAGAACTGATAGGGATTTATCTACAATGAGCCGCTTCCCTATGGTCAAACTCTTCATTCGGACCTGCACTGCCAATAATGGAATCGCCTGAAGGAATCGATAGCCCTTCAAATTTTAAAGCAGCCAGCTTTGGCCATTGGGAGAGGAGTTGCGGTCTATCAGGACCACACCAGGCCACACACATCGATAGTAACTCGCCAAAAGCTCCGGGAGATTGGTTGGGAGCTTCTTGTGCATCCACCTAATGGTCCAGACCTGGCACCAAGTCATTACTTCCTATTCCTATCTATGGCGAACGATTGTGTTGGTGAAAAATTGAGAAGCTTGTAAAAACCAATTGTCCAACAGGGAAGGGAGTTAAGAAAAACATAATGGAATCATCTTCAAATGGCAACAAGTTATTGAATAGAACGGCACACCGGATCACTCTATGAATACTTGTTGATAATAACTGTACCTTATTATACTTGTTCAACTTTGTATATTATTGAACTACATACTTTCCAAACTAATTATATTGTACATTTGAAGTTTAGAAAAAATAAAATTTTCACTTCGCTTCCACAATTGATCGACTGAGGACGTGTTTTCATCAGGACGCGCTACATCAATAGGTTATGGGCCCAGACCCAAACCGGAAGGATAATTGAATTCATTGGACAAGAAGTCAAGAATCAGAACACTCGCAATGGCAGGATCAACTTTAAGAATTCCATTACTAAATGGAAACAACTATCAAACGTGGAAGGTGCAAATGGCGGCGGTGGTGTTGCATAGGAGCAGATTGTTGCGTATCGTCCGTGGGCTAGAAGAACGGCCGAAGGACATAGATCTGCCGGCAGCACCCACAGCAGCACAAGCAAGTAATTACGAGAAAAGGTGCAGTGAGCAACGCGAATACGACGATAAGGATCAGGATGCACGAGCAGAACTTATAATGGCCATGGAGGCAAGCGTGGTCCAGATGATCAAGACGCTCAAGACTGCAAAAGAGGTGTGGCTTTACCTACAAGATACGTATGATAGAAAGTCCACAAGGCGGAAGGCTGAGTGCTACCGTAAGTAAGTAAATTTGAAAATGAGTGAAGGTCAACTAATAAAATACTATCTCATCGAATTTGACATGTGCGTTACTTGTTTGACGAAGATGGGCGTCGAAGTTGACCAGGATTTATTAACTATTTTAATGATGGACGGCTTATCAACGAAATATAAATGCTCAGCAAATGGCGACGTTTGGAGGGCATCATTCGAGAACCAAACACATTGAATATAAATACCACTTCATTCGCGAAGCTGTTCAGAACGAGCAAATTATTATAAAGTACCTTCCCACAACTGAGATGCCAGCTGATGTTCTTACTAAACCACTTTGTAAAGCTAAACACGATATTTGTATTAAAGCTATTGGCATTGTTGATTGTAATTTAAAGTAATTCAAAGTTGAGGAGGCGTGTTGATAATATATATATAGTCCTATGGTTCCTCGCGGGAACAAAGGGCCGATAATAACTGTACCTTATTATACGGCAGCCGCCGTGGCTCAGTTGGTTAGTGCTTTGGGCCGCGAATCGAAGGCAGCGACCCAGGTTCAAATACTGCCTGTAATAACACCTAAAAAAATAACGGGAAAATTCGTTTTCTCTTTCGGTGGCTGTCCTCTCAGCTGGAAATGGCAAACCTCTGAGAGTAAAATTGCTTATGAAAGAGCTCCCAACCTGCCGTTCGGAACCGGCATAAAAATGTAGGTCCCTTCCACCCGCGTACAAATTCACACGCACAACACGGGTGGTTGCGGGAAGCTAGGCCTTAGTCTCGCGCAAGCGGGCTGTCGTGCCAGTCAATTATTAATTATTATTATTATACTTGTTCAACTTTGTATATTATTGAACTACTTTCCAAACTAATTCTATTGTACATTTGAAGTTTAGAAAAAATAAAGTTTTCACTTCGCTTCCACAATTGATCGACTGAGGACGTGTTTTCATCAGGACGCGCTACATCAATAATACTAAAAAGTCTTCAATAGTCTTCTTTCAGTTCTTGCTGATTAAGTTGAGATTTGTGTACCAGCGCCCCTTCTGTGTTGCGATTCAACGCACTAACCACTGAACAGCATTGGCCATTTTCATGTTCCTTCGTAGCAGAAATTTGTTGCACCACACCCTGTATGTGGTTGCATTTCGAATGTCTCCTAACACGGCTATGGTAATTTGCCACTGGAAGCTATCGAGAAATTCGTTTGCGTACGAGACAACAGGAGACAACGCGCCGAATCAGTCAAGACGTAGAAAAAAAATGTTTATCTAATGCCAGTCGCTCGCAGCAAATGGGTTAGACGCACACGTGCACAAACGAACGACGCACACTCACCGAACTCGCCAGACGTACGCGTACGCTTACAAAAGAAATTGCACACAACTCATTTACTTTTATGACGAATGGATTTCTTTTACGGCTGCCACAGTCACAGCCACAGCCAGAGTCACAAGCTGCAGACAGACAAGACTTGAAGTGGCTTAAAGTGACCGCCGTGGCCGCTTTAATGAGAAGGCATTTTGCAAAAGACGCAAACAAGGAGAGAAGCAAGAAGAAGCAGCAGCGGCGGTGGCGGCGGCCGAATGCAAACCAAAAGTCATAAGTGCAGAATTTAGAATGAGAGCAGCAACGCGCACAAATAGTTAAAACCACAATAACAAGAACAACAGCCAAACAACAACAACAACAATGAAAGCAACAAGGAAAGGGTAATAAAACTAAAAAGACGAACATAAACTGCGGCCGGCATTATCAATTCGAGGCAACAAAAATATTTGCAAAGCATGGCAGAGATAATCTGCAATTTAAGCCGCAACACTTTTCAGTGCGCGTGCGCATGCGCAGCCGCGGCCGCAGCCACAGTCGCAGCCGTCGCGTATGCGGTGAGTGTGAGGCGCGCGCGATTTGCGGTCGGCGGCGCAACCAAGTGAGCTTAATTGAAGACATGAAGCGCGCTCAAGCTCCAAACAACCAACAGCCAGCAGCGAGCTGGACGCGCCGCCAATGGACCGACAAACGGGCGAACGTACGCACGGACGGACGGGCGGTAATGGCGAACGGCAAATGGCAAATGGCAGCGTTTTCTTGGAGTGCACTTTTGTTGTCACCGCAACATTTTATTTTAAGTGTACTTTGTCTCTTCAGCAGCGAATTTCAGTTGAAAATTTCGCTGTTGAAACGCACTTGACGGCAGCCGCTGCCGCCGCGCTGCGCCTCCAGTTCGCCATCATTGCCATCACCGTCGCTGCCCAACCAATGGCAGCAACATCAAGAGCCAACCGGCAACACAGTAGTGAAAACAGTAGCAACACAATGACGGCAGCTGTTGCTGTTAATGTTGATGACGAACCGCAACGAATTTGCGTTTCGTCTCTTCTTGATGTTTGTTGTTGTTGCGTTTGTTAAATGCACTGGGAAAAATCAGCTTTTGCATTATTGACCCTTCTGTTAATACGAAAATTGTTTAACCATTCATCAATACGAAGGTACCCGGATGCCTTCATACAATTTGTGGAATTTGAGATGTGAAAATTGTAGCGCAGAAATTTTAAAAAACGTTGTTGGATCTGGAACAAAGCATTATTTAGTGATAATTCAAGTTAAAAAATGTAAGCATATATTAAGGAAAACGTTTGCTTAACACTTTGTACAGCAAACACTTTGTTTTTTAAGCAAGTTTTTGTATCAAATGAAGAAGAATACAACACGAATTTTGTCCTTGTTTGGATTCTTGTTAGACATCGATTCTATTTATTGGGTAATTAGCGAACTAATTTTGAGTTCTTTAATAGGTAAAGTGAAGGTAAGAATCAGTGAGATTTTGAGTTATTTCACAGAAATGCAGAACGGTTTAACGCTTTGTTCACATTTCTTTGGACAAAAGACAGCACCAACTCGAGTAAACAAAAATTTAAAAATTAAATTTTACGTTTTGGGCTTCTATGTGGTTATATTAGCAACATTCCATAAGAAATTTTTTTTAATTTTTATACTCGGACCCTGTATTTTTGAGTGTTTTCGTATGAGAGCAACCACATCGTTGTGGCTGTAATAATTACTTAAACATAAAACTTTTTACCCATAACGAAAATTTGAATATTTCTTCATTTACTTCAGCCAAAATTAAAAAAAAAGTATCTAAATTGAAAGAAAACGTCAAATTAAAAAGTAATCTAAAGTTTTCTGCTTCATCTTCCTTCACTATGTCAAGTTATACCATTAAAAAAGTGTATACTTCTCTTCTTTAAACTTAAATATTCAGTTTATTAATTTCGTATTTTTCCTAAAATTTCAAACTATTCTAAAGACCAACAAAAAAATGTATTCTTGTAACCATAGAGGATGCAGACGTCCACGAAGTAGCATGTTGTCATATGGCAAAAAAATAGTAAAAGGGTTAAAATTGAATTTTTAGTCAAAAAATCAGTCACAAATGCAGATCGATGAGATGGTGTGTCAAGTTGACTGTCTGGCAGAACAAAGCGCGCACTTTTTGGATGCCAAATGTTCAGTTAAAATGCAATAAATTGATGTGCTTGAGATGCTTAAATCCAATTTCAGGAACTTGAATGAAAGTTTTTCCTTCTTTTGGATGACTTCGTCCACAGTTTTCTAAATTTTTTAGAGCACTCTTGAATCCTACCATGGCATAAATAATCATCACCAGAATCTTGGTTCATCAATGAAATGAAAACTTTCACATATATTGGCTGTTTGTTCTAAGCTCATTTTTGGACCGATGACACAAACATATAGTCACTTTAGACGCAATAACTCCGCTTCCAGTGAACAAAATTTCATGACATTTTAACAATAAAACGTAAAAGGATGTACCTTTCCAACGCACTTTGTGACATATAGGCGGAAAAATCTATTCCAAAAGTCCTGTTTACTTTGGAACAAATCTTGTATTATAGATCATCATTGACTGATGACAGACCATTCAACAACTCAATATTAGTTATAATAGAACTTCAGAAGAGAATCAGAAAATCATATGTACTCAGAGCCATATTTTTTAGAAAAAGTACTGAGACACTGAATTTGCCGTTTAACGATTTTTGTTGCAGCTGAAGCTCTGAGGAAGAGGATTAAAGTTTGTTGTGTCTGTTTTGTTAACGTCCATCTTAAACCTAGGAATATTGGGAAATTTTTCTCATCGAATTTGACTGAAATATCGTCATTGCGTATTAGAGATATTGCTTGGTTCATTTTGGAATCACAATAATTAGGAATCTCACGCTTCGCTACAGTTTTGCTGTATGAATTTAAGATTTTAATTAACGCTTATTTAAACTGAACAGAATTTTTTGCTTGAGTAAATTCCAACTAAAGTTAAACTTCATGGAAATATTAATTCAATTGTTGGATAATCATTTAATTCTGTAAATTGCTCAATTTCAAATATCTTTAAAAATAATTTTCATAATTTCACAAAAATCCATAAACATTTTCTCTCCGTGTAGTTGTGTGTGTATTCGCATAAATTGCAATAACAAAGGTAAACCATAAAATGTTGACAGACATCTTCGAAGTGTGGTTGGCAACAAACCAATATACAAAAATATGTGCAGACAATCTGTTGACTTTTTGTACAGAAAAATTCATTTTCAGTGGTGTTTTGACATTGTGAGGGCTTAGAATTTATACAACAAACTCGCATAAATGTACATGTTGTATTTTTTACTTTTGCCGTCAGTCTATTGCGAAAAAATCTACAATGAGAAACAGAACCTTTTCCAAATTGTAAAATTGCTTTGTATCTTCCTGTGTGGAAACTTACAGCCTGGTTTAGAATTTTTCCCCAATCGGAGTAAATTTGATGATTTTCATGATATCACAGGGTTGTTAAATTGTATTATATGAGTGAAAGGGTCACAGGTGAAAAGCAAAAACTTTACTTTATTGCGACGTTTTGTCAGCAATTCGCTGTACTCTGCGGGAACGTGCAACAAGCTTAAAACACTAGAAAAACTCTGTGCAAACACTTGAAAGTTGGCCCAGGTATTACCACAAACCCAGTAAGTGAATTGCTGACAAAACATTGGCGTCGAAGTAAAGTTTTTTGCTTTTCACTTTTGATGGATTCAATTCCTGCTACCCAACTCTAAATGCCAAATTGACTTAGATTTATGTATGAGCCTAAGACATGTTAATCGAAAACTCAAACTAGTGCAATCAAAATCGTTTTCTTAAATATTGTGTTGGTAAAATTTTTTACTAATTGAATTCACCATGGCCCAACGGCTTTCATATCTTTAATAGCACAAATGGTGGAGCGTGTAGACACTTGCAAAATGCTGCAATCAACGTTACCGCAACAACAAAAGCGGCATTCAGTGAGCTCGTGCTTTCAATTTGCTAGCAGACACTTTTTGACTTAAAGAGTTGCACGTAAACGCCACATGCGCTCAAGCGAAAATATTTGACCAACTATAAGACACACTTTTCGACTTGGATGCGGCACAGGATGCGATTGGGAGACGTTGCACAGGACACTGAGAGACTTGACTCAGTTGTTTTAATTTCACGCAGTCTATGGATAATTCGCTTCGGTGTCCTCTAAACTTACCCTGCTTTGTTGTTAGTGCAGTCAGCCATCTGAAAGCTTTGCAATCAAGATTAATAACTCTTCCATTGGCGACTTGAAGGATGCCTTAGATTGCTGGCAGTAGACTGAGATGACCCAATGCATTGAATCACCATACTGTCAAAAATATTCTTGGCTTGGATCCACAAAAGTCTTGTTCTGACCTCTTCTGACCATCTGTCAGCTCATTTTGCCGCATACCGACATGCCCTCTTTCCGCCCATCAGAGTTAGTTACCCTGCTACCAATGGCGGTCTTTCAAAATCCAGCTTAGAGGTTATGGTCGACTCCATTCGGTATCGAATAAAGTCAAATCATTATAGATTTTATTCGACACCTGATCCTCATTTAGGTGATCCCACGCACAAATCAGTTTCAGAATTTCTACTCCGAGATGCAGAGTGCTTCTCCAGATGGCCGCACTATTCGAACATTGGTTAGGTGCTTGAACGTAACTTTACTTTGGAAAAGTTTCGTCTTATGTTTCCGACGAATAGTTTTCATTGTGTGTAGTAGTAGCCGCTTAGATGGCACTTACCGGGCAACGGTTTTTTAAACGCCGCGCACAGCTACCGCCGCATTGTGTGCGCACAGCAGGCAGGCATGCAAAATAATATTGCAGCCAGCGAATGCTTTCGTTGCTGCGCTCCACTCTAGACAAGAAGAGTTAAGTGGTTGCACTACAAAATGGCATGCATTGAAATTCCGGCGGCAGCAGTAGCCAAGCTGAGCTTCAAATGATTTTCATTCTTGCGATGACTTGGCGCGCATGCGCACGCTGCCTGTAAACACACAAACACACACATATACTCGTATGTAGATGTAAAGAGAGACAGATAGACAGACAGACAGACAGACAGACAGAGGCGTTGTTGATAACATCGCGCCGCGACTGCATTCGTCGCCTCACTCACTGGCGCTGGCAATGAATGACAAGTCAAAGGCCAGCAGCCGAGACCCGACCAGATTGTGAAAAGCATATTTGCGACGCTGGAAAGGAGCGTAAATAATTTTCATGAAAAGCTTACTGCTACATATTTGTTGTTGTTGTTGTTGGCATAAGTGCAACCGCCTGCCGTTTTCCATGGCCGCCACTCGTCTTCCAACATAATCGTCAGTCATGGCTGGCCTCAGTCACACAAACACATACACACACAAACAACCTTTTGTCGCAACATTGTCATCTCTTCAAGCGGCCAAGGCGCTGCCAGCTTACTACTGTTTAATGTTGTTCTTGTTGTTGGTTAGTTGGTGATAATTTTCGGTAGCTCACCTTCATGCACACAGCTTGCAGCGTCTATGAGTGACAATTCAAATTGCACGAACAGAGATTTTCGTGAAGATTTCCCTGGAAAAATGTTAATCAATTGAAATAAATTTGTTGTGCTGCAAATTACTCATTCGGCTCTTTTCGTATTAGACGGTTTCAATTATTGAATATATTCATTGATTCATATGAATACTTATGATATATGCGAGGAGATATTTATTTACAAATATATATGTAAATGTGTATGAAACAGGTGTGAATTTCGTAGATGGGGTTAGGGGTTCAATCATCTGTCTGAAGAAGTTTTAGATTTTTGATCAATTAAAGACGAAAGACTGCAACAAGTTGTGTGCATGCTTCATACAAAATATGATCGACCATGAAGAAAAAACGATTGAATTAAATAATGAATTGTTGTATTTCACGGGCTGTTTGTTAAGCTGCAAATTACTCGTTCGGCTTTTTTGTATTAGACGGTTTCAATTATTGAAACTATTCATTGATTCATAGGAATACCTGGCTATATGCGAGTAGATATATATTTAAGTATGTATGTATGTATGTATGTATGTATGTATGTATGTGTACGGAGCAAGTGTTCGAAGCTCGGGTTGCAGGGGAAAATTTGAAGATACCCTGCGGGAAAGGATAACCTTACGACTAAGGTTAACCAAGAAATGGTGTACAAAAGCGGGGCTGAATATAAATCCGGCGAAGACCACCGTTGTACCCTTCACAAGAAAATACAAACTTGATGCTCTTAGACCTATACGTTTGGATGGGGCGGAGATAGAATTCCAGAAGGAGGTGAAATATCTAGGCGTTATACTAGATCAGAAACTTCTCTGGAAAGGACACCTAGAGGCAACGATAAGGAAGGCCACGAGGGTCTTCATGACCTGTAGGTCCATATCAGGTAAAAGTTGGGGTTGTACTCCGACTATACTGAGATGGCTTTACACGGCGATTGTAAGACCCATGATAACGTATGGTTCGGCTGTCTGGGTAAGCAGGACCAGCCAGGCGACCACTATCAAGGCGCTTAGTAAGCTACAAAGACTGGCATGCGTGTGCATAACAGGGGCTATGAGAACGTGTCCAACAGCATCCTTGGAGGTTCTTTTGGAACTTACACCTCTTCACTTATACATACAGACCCAGGCGAAGAGGGCTCTCCTACGGATGACTGATGTTAATATCGGGGCTGAGGGATTCCTGAGTCGTAAGAGGATTGATACTCTCACGCTTAATTTTAATAATTGACTGGCACGACAGCCCGCTTACGCGAGACTAAGGCCTAGCTTCCCGCAACCACCCGTGTTGTGCGTGTGAATTTGTACACGGGTTGGAGGGACCTACAGTTTAATGCCGGTTCCGAACGGCAGCTTCAGCTTCCCGAAATCGCAATACCGAGGGACACAATCTCACCGAAGTTCAGCTTTGTCAAACGGTTCAGAACTGAACTTAGTAACAAAAGGAAATGGGTAGGTATATCGGAAACATATCGGATAGACCAGCACATGATATCCTGGTACACAGATGGCTCCTTAACGGAAGAAGGTACCGGGATAGGAGTATACGGGCCGAGGATACGATACTCGGAACCTACTGGAAAGCACACTACTATCTTCCAGGCGGAAATATACGCCATTGAAAGGTGTGCTCATTTCAATCTGGTGAAGAATTACCGGAACCGGAAAATTGCCATCCTTTCTGACAGCCAAGCGGCTATCAAGGCTCTTAGATCCTACCAGGTGTCCTCGAAACTGGTATTGGAGTGCCTTGAGAAGCTGAATGAACTTGGCCGTTACAACAAGGTGTGGGTACTTTGGGTTCCGGGCCACACCGGCATTGAAGGGAACGAACGGGCTGACGAGCTAGCAAGGAAGGGAGCTTCCACACCCTTTGTCGGCCCTGAACCTTTTTGTGGGTTGGGAAAAGGAGCCTCCTCCTTTCTACTGAGAAAGGACGAGATAACCAGAAGGAATCAATACTGGGAAAATCAACCATTCGAAGCAAGCATTCGAAGCTGGTTATCGGATCCTATAATAGAAAACGTTTCGAGGAGTGTATGACCCTGTCAAAAAATAATCTAAGGATTATCACGGGAATGCTTACAGGGCATTGTAGATTGAACTATCATCTAACGAAACTAGGAATCCGTGAAAACGGGTATTGCAGGTTCTGCTTGCAGGAAAACGAGACTGCAATACATATACTAGGAAATTGCCCTGTACTCATGCATAAGAGAAAGAAGCACCTGGGAGACCATATCATATCCGGTGCAGACTGGGTATCCAGAGGCTTAGGAAACATACTAAGATTCCTCTTGGATACTGGACTCACTGACAGTCTTTGAGGTCCAAGAAGGGGGCACAATAGATCTTCTAGGTCGCAGTGCATTATCCCCATTAATAATAATAATAATAATTCGAAGCTGGGGTTATGGGTTCAAATATTTCCCCAAAGAAGTTTTAGATTTTTAAGCAATTAACACTAAAAAGACCGCAAGTTTTCCATACCTACGAAGACTTCACATCATATCCGCTGATATCTACAAAAGTACACATCGGATTTGGCTAATTTTTCACAAAATAAATTTTAAAAATAAAATAAAATTTTTCACGATAGAAAAAATAAAGGTCACCAAATCAAAAGTTGATACACGGGTAAAAATAATTCATAAAAATCTTATGAACGGCGTTCATAAACATTTATTTTGAACTTTTTATGATAAATGCATAAATTTGTTGATTTTTTTCATAAAATTTATGAAACAGTTCATACATGTTTATGAACGCGTTCATACAATTTGTGAAACTTCGTTCATAAACCATTTCATAAAAGCCGAATCTCACATTTTTGGTTCGGGTACGAGCCGAGCGGGCATACTACCTTTATTTTGAACTTTTTATGAAACATTCATAAATTTTTCGGTTTTTTTCATAAACTTTATGAATCAGTTTTTGAACACGTTCATAAAGTTTCTGAAACTCGTTCCTAAACCATTCGTTCGGCCACGCCGAATCCGAACGGCGATTGTCAGTTTTTTCTTTCACACTTGGAGATTTTGCCATTGCCTGCCAAAAGCGTACTTGTGCGATTCTTGTAATTCTCATCTGCTTCATGTGGTTAGCGATAGAAGTAGATGAGTCGAAGAAGTCGAATTCAATTAATTAAATTTTATATTATTTCATTGCTATTAATTGTCAATTTCTTTTTAGCAGTCAAAGATGCGGGTGGCGGCCATATGCTGTTTATTATATTTTATTATAAAACGAAAATTTATTGAATTTGTATATCATTATTAAAAAATTAATTATGCATATTTATTATTAATAAACAAAATATGCATTTGTAGAAATATTATTCGTAATTACTTAACATGTTTACTATAAATCACTTTCATATTTTGTAAGTTTCCATAAAAAGTATTAGAATTTTTCAAATAAACTAAAAATTCAAAAATATACCAATGTTCTAAATTTTTTAGGGATTTTGCTTTTCAGGAATTTTTTATGAATAAAATCAAATATTTTATGAATTTCGTTCATAAACGTTCGGGTTTATGAAGAAGGCTTATGAATGCGTTCATAGAATTTAGGAACGCATTCATGAGCGTTCGGTAAACCCGAATGTATTCAAAAAGCTTATGAACGCATTCATAAGCGTTCGGTATGAATGCGTTCATGAACTTTTTATGAACGCGTTCGCTGGTTCAAAAATTATGAATATGTGCATACAGTTTATGCACAAATTCACAAATTTTTTTAACGTTTTTCGTTCCGTGTAGAAATAGTTACTAATGAAAATACAGATATTTAAAAAACAAACATCAAAATGACCGCAATGGTCTTTCTAGTGTTAAAGGCGAAAGTGTGCAACAAGTTTGCATGCTTCATACAAATTATGAGCGACCTTGAAGCAAAAACAATTGAACTAAATAATGAATTGGAGCATTTTACGGGCTACCATTTTTCTCGAATTTATTTTCTATTGCTTACAGGAATTTTATTTGTTTGGCCAAATTTTGCCAAGTACTTTCTAATTTGTTATCCATTGCACTGATTAGCAGAGTATCAATAAAATTAGAGCAGAACCTCAACCTCAACCTCAGACCTGCAAAGCATATTCAAACCAACTCTTACTAACTATTAGTCGCAGCAGGGTGAATTAAGAAAGCTAAGCGAGACGCAACAATTCGTACAACTCTGTGTTGGGGGACAAATATCAAAAGCGCGCCACACACCGCGAGCGCAGTTTGTATGCAGACGCAGTGCACTTGCGCGCACGGTCAGCTTTTGTCATTTGCATAAGCAATTTGTAAATGTCCCATTGCGGTTGGCGACGACGACAATGTGGCCAGTGCACGCACCAAACCAACCAGCAGCCTCGGACAAACCAGAAGAGAAGCAGACGCTGGAAGCACACCAGTACGCACCAATTTCAACACAGCCATTTCTCAATACCACACAAACGGATTCCAGTCGTGCGGCAAAGGCTGCGTCGTTGTCCGCGCGCGCCGACTGGACGGCTGGCCGGCGCGCCGCTCGCTCCGCGCTACTTAATCGTTTTATATATCGTCCAGACGAAACTGTTACATTTCAACAAATTTGTCATTTATTTATTTGTGCGGCTTGCATCATTTCTCAACAGCACTGCGACGGCCGCCGCGCGCGCATTTGTTCGCGATCGTGTTGCCGTGTCGCTGGCAATGCCGCAGTTTTATTTAGTACATTCGCTGATTGAAACATAAATTCTATTGGCCACACAGCGACGTCAATGTGTCGTGGAATGCCGGCGAGTGTTCCCCTTTTCGTCGCCCCTAGCTGCCGCCGCGAAGGCCTTCGGTGCGCCTAAAATTGGGTGAAAACCACCCATTGTTATAATTATTGGTCACCATTATTGATTTGACAATTAATTTTATTGACCACCGTTCTATGTTGGGGCCGGCAATTAACCGCAACAACAACACAAGGCAGCAGAAATGTGCCGCGACCGCAACGCACCGGCCGATCTATTTTTCTTGTGGTCTTTAGCTCCTTGTTTGTGCATGCGAACGCGCTTCGATGTCTGCTCGCTCATTTTCCAGTTCGGTCGCTTTAATTTGGAATAGTTGTCATTTCGTGCTGTTGGAGAAACTCAGTCGAACGGCTCGGCTTTTTCGGCAGCTGTTGCGCGCAGACGCACAATCGAATCGCCCGAGCAATTAATTTATGCCACCAAACCGCACACAAGCGTCCCAATAGCGTTTTCTAATTGCGGTTAATTAGTTTGGTTTTTCTCTCTTTTGTTTTCGAAAAGCCTACAACTGCATTGCATATTCTTCAGAAGCCGACAAGTGGCTTTTGAAGTCGGCGCATCGGCCAGCGGCAAACAAAGACAATGAATGTGGAGAATATATCAAAATATTGTATCACAATTTGTTTGTTTTTAATGGAGCAAATTCGTTACGCTACCAAAATTTATTGCAAACTCGAACCGTAAATCGAATAGTCAATGTCGCTACATTAGTATTCGATTTGGAATTAAGTGAAAACGTGCGCAGACCAAACTGATTTCTCTCAGACTTAATCCAACGCTACCGAATTGATATGAATGAAAAAGTTTGGTTTGAAAATTAATCCGAATAAAGCAACTGACGTTGTAACGGCCAATCGAATGTAATGTAAAACATTTATAATGTCTTCTTTTGAGTCATAGGATTGGAACTCTGTGGCTAAAGTGTGTAGATACATCAAACCCACTGAGGCTTAAATGTCTGAAAATGAATGAAAAATATGTAATTCGATTTTTGGTCAGCGTTGGAATCCACTTTTTTGGTATCTTTTCCAACGACACGACTTTTTAGGTTTGATAGATGGGCTTACTGGGCCGAAACCATTTATAGAGTTGAGCAGATATACAATATGGCAGGCTTTTAGGCAGAAGGAAAGATCCAGGAATTCACAATACTGGACTGACTGAGGTACTAAGGTATTCAAAGATTGGATTTTAATCCAAGATGGAGCTATTGGTTCATGGACTGGGACAAATACTTGCTGCGTCAAGTAACCCACTTCCATGCAGGGTTTTTCAGATTCATTCAAAAGGCACAACTAGCAAGTTCAATGGAGATGCAAAGCACATCATCCTCCACTGCGTTACTGCATCCCACAGCAGGAGCCAATACTTGGCCCAGTCCCAGCTAATTCAACGAAAACTCCTACGTTTCATTAGCGTCAAAGAGACGTTTTCTAACAATAGATCAATAAAAGTCACAGTACACAGCCGAGAAAATTAGCCTCCTTACGATTCATTCCTTAAGCACTCACGTTTAGTGGCCCGCTCTACTTAACTCCTCCACTTTTAATCGAATCTAATCTAAACTATCCGAGAATCGTATATTTTTGGTTATTTTTTTATAGAAATTGAAGTTAAGGTGATGTGACAAAGATCGAAACGTGTGGTAATTGGAACTAAATGGAACGTCTGTAAGTTCTTCCACGAGTCTTTCCAGGAAGATTTTGACTAGTTTTACACAGTGTTTGGGTGTGTACAATGATTGTTAGATGTTCAGCTCTAAATGATTCTGTAAAATCCGTTTGTCCCTTCATTGAATAGTGTTTTCAATTCTTTGTCTTCAAACTTTGTTCTTTATTGTTGTTTAATTTGAATCATAAAGCTAGATACTAAGTTGCGTTCAAGTTGACCCACCGCTGGTAATTTTCATAAGAAAGAAAGTGCTACTCAAGCAGGTTAAGTGTTAACGATCGAAACGGAACATTAATATTTTTGGTCACAACTTTTATGAAGCGACGGAGAAGATGTTTGCAATGCAGAAACTTTTAGTGAGAAGTATTGAAGCCGTAATACGGTAACGGATTGTTATGACCAGCTAAATAAGTGGATCTTAATCTTTCTCTCCTAAGGATCTTCAATAAAGATTCAATGGTTCAACTTTTTTGAAAATATTTATAGTTTCATTTGTGTTTCTTCTGACTTCTTCTTCTTCTACAAAGACTTAGAGAAAAGCATGAATGGAAAGGCTATGTGGAGAAACTTAAACACTTCTCAAACTGCAAAAGTAATGCAAAAATCACATAACTGCACAAACTTTGTGATTGGACTATCTCGATTGCCTAATAGCAGTTCAAGCGCATAGGTTGGGTTTCATGGATAGGGAAAGTTGCAGAATGTGCGGGGAAGACGAATCTCTGGAGACATTAGACATGTTCTCGACTTCTGTCCAGCCATTTCAAGACAACGCTTGGCAATCTTAGAGGCACACAAGTTCGGCTGGACTATTGGAAGTGGCGACGAAGTTTGCCAAAAGTACTCGTATTCTCAGGGATCACTACTACAAGCCATAAAGGGATCTCCATTTTGCATCACTAAGAACCCAATAAGCCAACCAGTTATACCTACCTACCTTTGTTTTTTCTAAGATTTAGCTTTAGATTTTAGATACAATAAAATTAGTAACCTTTTTGCTTTCATTTGGTGACTTTATGATTTGGAGTTCATTTCCGAACCGTCAGTTGGTGAGATTTTTCGGTCGTCTGCTGGCAGCTGCATTATTGCTAAGTGAACGAAAATATTCTTCGATACTTTCAGTTCAAATTATAGCTGGGCTTGTCTACCACTTTCTGGTTCCCCCCCAATTACCCCAAATTGCTCACTAGTTCGTTATTTTAATGCGTAAGTTTCAGGCTAAACAGCTTAGACACACATTGCGAAATTTAACACCTCATTGTGTAAATCACAGCTAGCGACAACTCTTTTAGCATAACTGGAAATACATACAAACATATGTACATTTATACATGCATAGCTGATCCAATACCCGATTGGCGACATTATTAATGAACTTAACATAATCCCTGGGGGTAATTATCTTAATTCTAGTGTACGTTTCGTTTAAGTGCGATGCCATTCGGCGGCGCATTTAGCGCAGTTAGAGTGAAACCAGTTGAAAGGATTAGCGCGGAATTAAGCAGAAATTATTGCGCCAACCATTACTAAGGATCGTTAGCCGAATAATCGCTGTTGAACGAACAACATTTTAAGTTGCTAAATGTTGCCACATTACTTAGAGGTTTGTGTTCGGTTGACACTTGGCGGCGTTCAAATCGTACATGTGCGCTTGAATGAGCGTACACGATTTTTATGGCCGCGACACGGCTGATTGGAATTGCCGTTATGCGGTAGTTGTTGTTGTAGTTGTTGGTGAATAGGCTTGAAATAATAATATCTCCATGAAAAATAAATAAAAATTAACAACAAATCATTGAAAGTTTTAATTTAACTAATTTTATTTATTATTAAATTATTAATTAATTTTTATTTTTAATAATTTAAGCATAATATTTAAATACTTATAAATAATGTTTATCTTTAGTTTCAGTGCTGCTTTATGGCCACAAGAAGACTAAACCATTGTTCGACTACCATTGTTCCTTTCTTATGTCATTTCATGAAATAGAGAGATAGCCATTATTTAGCAAAATAAAATAAAAATGAATTAAATACAAATGTAAGTTTTCTCAATTTTAATTACAAATATGATGGTCTTTTAATTTGTATTCACTTTAAACGCATTTTATGCACTACCGGCTTCTTAAAATTGTCTTAAATGGCTTTAAAGTATATTAAATATGGTTGGATATGCAGGGCTCAGAGCCTAAGGCCCACACATTTACATATTCCAATCTGACTGAACTGTCATCCCTGAGTAGCATTGATAGGTAGAAGCAGAATGGACCACTCGAAGACATCACTTCGCCCAAGTGCTCCACATTGTGTTATCCCATGGTTTTTCCCTTTAGTCGCCTCCTATGATTAAAAACAAATTTGTGGTTCAATAGAATAGAATAGAGAAGAATTCTTGATAGCGTCTGTTGCAGGCCAAAAAAAAAGCTCAAGTAGTGTTGTCCCTTTGGATCGTAAGCGCGTTCTTAGTTTCGCTGTGTTTTTTCAGGCAGATGCCCTACACATTCTTTGCAATTTTTGTCTCTGAAGCTTCTGCAGAAATTATTATACCGCTTGTCCTGTTATGATTTCAACTTATAAAAGGCTTCGCTTAGTAGGACAAATTCTTGGAATCTGCTCTGGTTTTGCTTATTGTGGATCAAATCTGTCTTACAAAAAAGTTGATGGAATGTTGCTGGTTCATTTTGCAATCACTTTTGTTCACCGAATAATTTTTAAGAAGAACTATTTCTATTTAAATTTTTAAGCGAATAGAGAAGTTCTCTTTATGATTTTGAATGAAATCTTTTCATGAATCCTTTTAGGTTTGAATTTTGAAAGAGACAGAAGAAGAAGTTGACTTGAATTGTTTTGAAAATTTATTGATACTTTTTCTAGTCCAGTTGGTTATATATAATTATATTATATAATTTTATATTATTATAAAAAATTATATTATAATTAAGAGAAATTGATCGCAAGAATATTGATGCTCTTGCCAAGTTTCTAGTTTTAAAAAACTGGACAAGGGTTTCTTAAGCCGTCGCTGGTGAACGATTGGTTTTGCCGGTTGTAAAATAAAACTGACCCAGCAAGAACCGAAGAAGAGACAAATTTCATCCTGGTTCTTGGACAAATCCTTCAACAGCATTTGGTGAGGCAATTCTGACTGAGATTTGTCCAGTGTGAATGATGTTTGTTTGTTCACCTTAAACGGTGCGAGAGATTTATAAAATCTGGTTCCTTTAGTGCATCCATTTTACTTTACTTGTTATAGTTCTTTGTAGATTTATTTATCGAAAAAATTTATTTGAAAAACTTTGAAAAAATTTTACAATAAAGAAATGATTACAAGCAACAATTTGAATGAATAGCTAAAAAAATGACATAATTTCCGTGACTGTTTGCATTGTTTAAAAACGAATGACAAATTTTTTAATAAAAAACTGTTGACAATCACTGGAGATGTTGGAAATTTGCATACAACAGCCAAAATAATGAGGTAATACATTTTATATTTAAAAAAAGTACCTACAATGTCACAGCAGGTGTTCTACGCTTATTGTGACACTATGTCACAATTTTACTTTAAACTTGAAATTGTTGTTTCATGTTACTTCTTGTTTGTTTACAAAGTTGAGTTTATTAATTTTATACTCAAAAATTCCTCATTTCAAACCAAGTTTGATTTCTAAGTTGCTGCGTGTCAGACTTAATTTTCTGTACTCCATAAATTAACAACTTTGCACAATTTTCTTAGCAGTTGCATTGTGTAAATGCAAATGAGTTCTGTGCCAACTTTGCAATGGTCAATCGATGTAGCGCTTAGTTTTCGACAAGCTTTGTATTCGCTTCGTGAACGTGCCAAACATACAACTGGAGCAGGACAAGGCGCTGCGATTGGGCGCTGGGCTTTGGCGCAAACCACGTCATCGAACATGGCAACATAAATTGCAAATGTCACAAGGCCAGACTTGACATCAGTGGCTTTTGCCTTTTGCTGCTAAAGGAGAGAAAACTAATTTCGTAGCATGTCAGTTGTGACAAACCCCAAAGAATAACAGATTTTGGTTTTAAAAATTGCTTAAATGAATGAAGAAATGTTGTGCAGTTGTAATTCTTGTAGTTGTGGTTGACGAAAAAACGACACAACAAGTTGCGAAGTTTGATCTATGCAGCAATAAGCTGCGTCGAAAAACTGTGTTCAGTCAATAATGATGTTTCATTAGTCAGACGTGGCGAATGAATGTCGCTTTTGTGGGCACTCAACGACAGGGTTTCAAAATATTTTGAACGACTTTCGACTGAATTTATATGAAAGGGCTTTTGTTAACTTTCATAATTATCGATCTGTTGCATGAATTTAAGAAAGAAATAATAAAAGCATGACAGAAAAAAGTTTTATTTGTTATGTGGCTTTAAAAAGCTACCAACAATACCCTAAAGATCCGAAAAATCAAAATTAAAATCTATTGTAGTCAACACTCTTCTGCTAACGACAGGTTCCTCACTAACTTTGGTAGAATTTCAGTTGATTGACGTGACCAATACTATTTGCCTTGTGGAGGACTTATTCTCCCTATTTTCTATTCCACTTGAATAAAGAGAAAAAACTCTCTAATAAACAAAAAAAACTTAAACAAAATCTAGGAAAGAGATTCTCTAAAGTGGTAACATTGTTCAACGAAAGCGCTCTGGAAACCCCACAGTAGATATGATTTTGTCTTAATTGATTTTTGTGCACCGCAAGCTCTAATTTTGTGAGGTTAGGTTAAAAATTGGATGGAAAAGTGGATTAGGAAAAGAAGGATTCTATCAAGTTCAAAGATCAAATTTCAAAGTTCAAATTTGGGACAAAAAATTAGCAAATTACATCACATCTGTTCAGAAATTCTTGTTACAGGGTTAAAGTGTAGGATGGACGCTTCAATAAACCTTTAAATAGAGAGAAACATTTCATTCAATATGAAATTTTCAGATAGTGTAAAAGAAGAAGAAAACAACAAGAAGAAGAAATCAACAAGAATACGAAATTCAAGTTATTTTAACAATTTATATGAGGAATTTTTCTTAGTAGAAATGGCAAAATTGCTATGGACAGGGGAGGGAATTTTCCCCTCTGAAATTCGAAATTCTTTATACCATATAAATATGTATAGAATTCTATATTATATTTTATTCGAACTCCAAATTTTTAATTTTGATTTGTAGTCTTGCCCCTTCCCTCCTAAATTTGTTCCTGGGAACGCCCATAGTTAATTTTTTATGATAGTTCCTTTAACACTAGAAAGGCCATTGCGGTCATTTTGACGGTTTTTATTTTTTAAATAAGTGTATTTTCTTTAGTATTTCTATCAACTTTTGCTTTGGTGACTTTTATTTTGTTATCGTGAATAATTTTATTTTATTTTTTAATTTATTTTGTGAAAAATTAGCCAAATCCGATGTGTATTTTTGAAGATATCAACGGATATGTTATGAAGTCTTTGTAGGTATGGAAAATTTGCGGTCTTTTTAATGTTAAGTTCGGGAGATAGGGGTTAAGTTTGAGAGAAATTTTCAAAAGCAAAAACAACAAATGAGTCTTACATTTGACAACCTGGAAGCTTCGGGATAGTTCAATTCATAAAAATTGGGAATGTTGTATGGAAGCTTTCTTAACCCTTAAGCAACTAACTTTAAAAACTGTGTAGCGTTAATTTTGAATTTACAAGCAATTTTGCATTTATGACTTTCGACGCCAATCCTTTTCCCGTTATTGTGTTACAAATTAAAAAAGAAAAAAATTTAATACAATTGAATGTGTAACATTTTGGTGATTAAGGGTCAAGGGTAAAGGGTTAAGCAAGAGACATGAGGATAGGTAATTTTTTATAATTTTTTTTTGAAAAATAAAACAAATGAGGCTCAGTCACATATTGAACTTCTCTGGACACAACAAAAACAGAAGATAAGCGAATGCCATAAAAACCACATATTTCGTATGGAGTCCATCTTGAAAGCCGGTCTACATTTTAATTCTTTAAGAACAACTTCGAAGCAGTTATGTGGTAATTAATGGGTTTTCTTAAACTTTTTCGAACTTTGAATTATTTATGAACGTTTTTGTGGCTCAATTCTTTGGCTCATACTTTAACGCCTCAAACCTTATAAAACGAGAGATTTCGGAGTCGTGGAATCAAAGAATTGTGCACGTGAACATGTCTACATGACTAGTTGTGGGACTTGTTGTTGAACTCCAAAATATTTGTTATATTTTGTACATTTTCTGGCATTAAGTGAGCAACAATACATAACCCACTTTTTAGTACTTGTTGTTGTTCCATTCGTTTTCTCCACATCGCACATTGATCTCTGATCCATTCATGAACACATGTAAGTGGCCTGTTCCACATATCGGCTCGAGTCGGCGTACCTGCGTTTCAGAATTGAATTGATATAAAATTGAATTAATATAAAAAGCTACAAGCGTGCCAAAAGGCTGACAAACATGGCATTCAAATAACGAAATGAATGAATGAATGGATGCCAATAGAGGAAACATGCCGAGCTCTGCACCATGAATGGAGCTAAGAGCAATCGAACCAATCAAACGCACACACACACACACACAAACACAGACACACGCATGTGAGCATAGCTGGAAATTAATAACTTAAAAACCTAATCCAATCAATCAAACCGAAAATCACAATCGAACAAGTAAACGCGCGTGCAGCCAGAGTGCCAGATCGATGGATAGACCCGGCCACTCGTCTGTGCCGGAGCGACGCGTATCCGCATCCCATCTGGGTGCTTGTGCCCATAAGATAAAAACTGCGTCGGCACTGGGCCATGTCAGATTCATAGTAATAATCTACATACAGCCAAGTCAAAAGCACAGCAACACAACAAGAAGAACAAAAGCAGAAAACACGAAAAAACAAACAAACAAACAATCGAATCCGCAAGACGAAGGAGCGAGTGGAAAAAAATCGGATATGCCCATCCCAAAAAATTATTAATACGACAAGAAGTTTAATTTTGTTGCCCCTCGTGATTGTTGTTGTGCTGCTTCATACTCGGCTTCAGCTTCTATGTAGTGTCGGCGATTCGAAATCTCACTTACAACAACATAAAATTCAACAACACAGGCAGTAAGTAAGAGAGAAAAAGTTGTGAGGGCAGACGTGGCGAAAAGGGCTGGAGTGGCGTGGAACAAGACGCGGAACGAGACGAGGTAGAAGACCACAACGAACCCATAAAGCCACAAACAAATCACCATCGATGACTTGAAAATGTTACTCTATGCGCAGAATGATGCGGAACAGCGTCGTCGAATGTGCGCATGCGCAGTCGCGTATTGAGGGTGTGTGTATGTGTGTGTGTGTGAGTGCTTGTGACGTACACAAAAGGTTCAATTGCCGTAATGTGCAGCATGTTGGTGGCTGCTGCGACTGCGATTACCGCTCGATGGACCACATCCCATCACAGTCAGCAGTAACAACAACAACAACAACACGCACAACACCATGAGACAATCTTTGTCCGCATCCTCGACATCCCATTGCAGCAATTTCCATTTCCACGCTCAGGTGACTGACTGTGCGCACCCGCAACGACTGTCCGTCCGCAGGCCGGCCGGCCTGTCTGTCTCTCGTTGTATGTATGTATGTGTGTGCGTGTGTGTGTTTATGGCGTTGATATTTTTGTTTTGTGTTTGCTGTTTGTTGTTTCGATGTTGTTGCATTTTGTGCCTTTATAAGCCACATGAATGGTTTAGCACGCGCCTTAAAGCCACCAGCTGAGATGACTTGCTGGATTTTTTTTGTAGCCTTGCTTTTTGCTTGTTCTTGCCTTATTTTTGTTGTGTTTGCATTGGACTTTTTTTTACCAGTTGGCTGTCTTTTAGCGCTGCCAATAACAATTCGCCATATGGACGCAGAGACATGAACACACATAGACGTATGTATATATGTATGTTTGTATGTGAATCTACGCATGTGACCTGGCAACTTTTGAGCTGGCAGATAAGCTGGCCGGTTGGCAAACTTCTTAAGAATTTGCAAAACTCTTTGGTAGTCGAGTGAAATTGATTTTATTGATTAAAAATACACAATTTGAAGACTCAAAGTTCTTAATTCTTTATTCTTAAATTCTTAATTCTACGGAATTTCATAGATAAAAACTAAAATTACTAAATAAACGTTAAATCACAAAATTTAACTTAATAACTATATGCGTTTTTTTTCCTAACTTTAATGCTTTAATCTGTGTAATTTAAGAATTTCAAGTAAGCATTTTTTGCCGTGTAGCTTTTCCTGTGAGAAAGCAGCAGCAGTAGTTCGACTCAATGAAGCCGCTTCAGCTTCACGATATATGTTTTGACATGAGCGACCGGAAATAAAAGAAGGATTGGCTCATGCTGTGTTTTGTCATGTTATTGAAAAAATCACAACAAAAACAAATACAAAAAAGTCATATGTTGCTGTTTTTTATCATTTGTACACTGATCGTGATGGCTAAACTTATAATGAATAATATTATTGACATTGACGCTTATTGTGGCCATTGTCGAGCCATAATTTTCATATAAACGATTAGCGGGAAATTAAATATTGACATTGAAATTAAATATTCACATTCAATATATGAGGCATTCACAAAGCAAATTTCTTAATATTAATTTTTGAAGAATTCAGTAAAGTGCCGAATGAAAGTTAGACCCAAAAACATAAAACCAATATTATAATGATCTGTTGAGTTGAGCAGTTTGAATAAATTCTTTGGGAACTAAATGAACTTTTGAGATACTAATAAGTTCAATAATTTATATAAGGTGTTGTAAAAAGAAATTCAATATTTTTTAAAATAGATGGATTTAGTAATCTGTCTCTTGCGTTGTACAAATGTGGTGGGGATAGTTAGATGGTGTTAGAGAGATAAGATTTTGTACTAAACAAACCTTTTTCAGAGAGTTTTGTGATTGTTTGACTTAGTTTAGACAACAGCAAAGAGAGAAGAATAGAGAAGAGAATATTTTAGTTTTTTTCAGCAAACCTGTCAAACAAAAAAGTGAACAGAGTTTATGGTCTTCATGCTGTAACAACCAACCACGCGCTTTTTTGGTTTTGTCAGTTTCGTTTCGGTAATTTTGATGTGAGCAATGTTCCGCGCTCTTGGAGGCCAATTGTTGAAAATGTTGTTAAAATTATGAAAATCGTTGAGCCTGAACGTCATGAAATCACTTTTTCGATAACCAGAAACCGTTTGAAATCACTTGAATACGACTGGATCCAAAAAAAAACTTTCCGTATGGGTGCTGCACGAATTAAGGCAAAAAACCACCATGGACCGAATTTCCATTTGCAAATCGCAGCTGTAACGCAACAAAATTGAACCATTTCTGAACAAAACAGCGATTGCTCATGAGAAGTGAATCACTTACGGCAACTCCAAGTAAAAAACGGAGTTGTCGTTGTCGTTTGCGCGGTTAGTCGGCGCAAACAGTGACCAAGCCAGCATTGACGGGCAAGAAGATTTTGCTGTGTGTTTGGTGGGAATCATCTACTATGAGCTGCTCCCCCATGAAAAAACTCTTAATTCGAATCTATGCTATCAACAATTGGACCGTTTGTAGCAAGCAATCCGCCCAGAAGCGGCCAGCTTTGACTTAAAGTGACCCGCCAGAAACTCCGGGAGCAAATGCAAATGTGCTGCAATCTCAATCAACTTACCACAAATTTCACAGGTTTAGGTCATTAGCAATTGAAATATTTTTATCAATGGTTTTTCGATAAAATCTTGGCATGATCAATGAGATATTTATTGATTATATTAAATAAGTTCATATAAATTACCAGCAGAGTTATGCAAAGTAAAGTGAAAAAAAATAATAAAAACAACCTTGTCGGAGCAAAGAATTATAATTAAATTTGATAAAAATCGGTGACAGCTAATAAATGAACTTTGCCTAATGAAAAAATTCGAAAATATTGTACAATATTTTGATGACAAAATACAGAAGTCGCAGCGAAAAGCAGTCCAAACCGGCGGTCCAAACGAATTCCGTATCGCACTTCGCGGCCGTCTGTGCACAGCCGCAGCTGGTGGTCCGTGGAAAACGTCAAAACTTTTCTCACCGTCATTAGGCAAAATGTCACCGATAGCGGATCGACGCGCAGTCGATCGTCGCCGATAAGCCATGCGCGCAACAGCGGCACCGCCGCAGCGACAGCCAGCGAAATGTTGGTAGTCAAATTGTTGGCCATGTTGCTGTCGCCTGCAGTGTCCGCTGTGTCGCCGTATTTTTCTGCGCTTTTGGCGGCGTCGATTTTCCCCGAACAGCGCCGGCAGCGACAGGTTGAACGAAAACAGTCCATTGGCGTACGCGACATGCGTGAGACGGCAGGTGTAAATCGAAGACAATCTGAGCACGTACGATTGCTCAAATCGGCACTAGCGCGCTGCGTTGTGACTGCCGATGTTGGCGCATGCTGCGCAGAAAAAAAAAATGGCGCCACATTCGGATCAGGTAGCGAGCAGCGAGTTTTAGCGCTGTGCATTTGTCAGACACTGTGATTGCGTGCACTCATTATGGCAAAGGTTTTTAATTAATTTTTAGTAATTAGTGTAAGCATCTCTTAAAATTATCGACAACCAACGTTTAGAAGCGACGCTTTCGAAACCAGTTACGAAAAGCAACAAAGCAATAATGAAACAAATACAACGTGCACCTGTGATGGTTTTCAACAACCAATTGCGCTTTGCCTCGTTTCGATAACACGAATTACTAATAGTTATCGATAGGCACTGCAAAAATGCCCAAAGATAGAATGGTCAAATATCAGTTAGAACCACACCAAATCTATTTCACGCAGAAATTAGAAGGAAAATTCAAATGTAATGTAGAAACAACTATTTCTACAACAATTGTTGTTAGAAGTGTTTGTATGAACCTAAGATTGTCATTATTTATTTCTCACATGTTACCTACAACATTTTATTTTGCTGGAGTTGGACATTTTCAACGATATCGCTTATGCCGTTTAACCCATTTCGTTCCGATATTTTGGAAAAGGTTTTATTTTTTTAAATATTTGTAATAATTGTAATTTTTGTAATAGAAGGACGAACTAGGTTAAACAAGGCACGGAATGGCATTTGTCCGTAATCGCCGATTAAAATTGGATTTTCCTCAACAGATCTAATATAATTTATTGTACTAAAAAATTACTAAGTTTATATTTCCAATCATTGCACAAGTGTATTTATTTTTAGTACTTAAAAAATGCAAAAAAAAAGTCAAAATGTGAGATTTCTTTCAATGCCCGCCCATTTTTGATAGGGAAGGCGTGGCATGGCAAACAAGTATTTTACTAGAAATCCAATCGATCGAATTATAATGTAAAAAACATATACTTGATATTAGACAGGTTTATCGTAATAAAAAACTGCAAATACTTTCAAATTTCTATGATTCGTTAACGAATCAAGGGTACGAAATGGTTTAAATTGGAATAGCAAATTCTTATCGACTAAAATCCCTTTTTGTTATCCTGCTGGAGAATTGGCCGCCGGAGACGTTTTGGAAAAGAAAATATGTGCTCAACCACAATAATGCATCAGATCATTCATCACCAATTGTAAAATTGTTTTAAATACGGTGTGAAAAAATTTCTAACTGGATATAAATTGAACATTTTATTGAATCCCAGTGTCATCAAAGGAACTAATATATTTTGCATTGTTTTGATAGTTCCTAGTTTTTGAAAGGTATAAAAATGAAGAAAATGGGGATAATGCTGTAAAATTAAAAAAAAAAATATTTAAAAAATAAAATCACAACTCATGATGCAATAATAAAAGGTGATGTACATTTTGACACGCCGGATTTGACACTCCCTTAGCTCAATGTCGTATTTCAGAAGAATGGAAAATGGGGAATAAAAAAAGGCCTTTTCAATAAAAAGTATTGAAACCACTACACAATTTAAGTAAGAAAAAGTCTCGGTTTTATAAGTGCAAAAAATATTTAACTTTGCATAATCGCGCTATGGCATAAAAGCTCCGTTAAAAATATGCTGCTGTACGTTTCTAAACCTCAAAATTAAAATTTTGGAATGAAATACATATAAATATTTTCGCGAGATTTTATTTAAGTGCTTAATGCGAAAATGCATTCGTGCTTCAAAATAGAAATTTAACTTTTTCCTCTACTTCAACTTCATCACATTTTGTTTTTAATTATTAAAATAGTTTGTACAATCGCCATTGGAACCGGCCGCAGTCCACACTAAGGTCTTTTTTCTTCCTTGATTTTTCAGATTGATTTTAGCATTAGAAATTATTTTGAAATTGGCACAACAGTTAGCCTAGGCGTATACGGATACGCAGGCCGCGCAACTCAGGACAGGGCAGCGCAGCGCAAATCAAACTGTGACCCAGAAAATATGTGAACTGCGTATACGAATCTCGTGAAATCAGCACACGTGTTCCGTATTCATTCTATAAACCCACCAATACGATAATATGGGTGTAATATCGGCTGTTCACGCACTTTTTCAATTAGTTCTTCAGTTTTTGCAAGCTAACGTGTCGACCGCGCGAAGAAAATTTTGAATTTGAATTTGAGTTTGTTTACGAAAAATTCAAAACAAACAAACAAAAATTGGACTAGTAATGCCCACTTGTTTTTTTGGGAGATTTTAGCATTTTTAATACAATTTTTTGTTTTTTACTTGTAAAAAAAATAGTATCCGCTTTAAGAAGCATTACTAATTTGCTAAGGGAGCGAATATTGTCAAATTAGAACGAGACGGCGTCCAATGTACATCACCTTTTATTATTGCAAATAATAAAATAAATAAATAATTTGTTTACTTGTCATTTATACTTCAGACTCGCAAAGAAACGGAAAAATTCCTTCCACCTTTAAACCCCCAAAAATGTTGCACTATATTGTTGAAGGGAGTAATGAACCATTAATTTCTCCGCAGTTCTACTATAAATTGTGTAAGTTTTAAACGAAATTTACATAATTTTTTATTAATTTTGTAACTAATTGACCAATAAGTGTCAATTAACATGTCTTCAAATTTTGTGAATGGAAATTCAAGTGGTGGATTCTTTAGGTGAATGTCTGAGGGAGTAGATGAAAGGAGGACGAGTGGTTTTTTAGGAGTCCCACTTTTTTAGGGCATTTGTTTCCGGCTTGTAGCTACGTCGCTGTTTTGTAGCAACATTTTGAAAAGGGGCGGATGTCAACTATATTCTAAATACATGAAACCAGAGCAAATCGATGCACAAGATTGCCTTTGACAAAAATGGTTAAAATGCTTGTAAATAATAAATGCGTAAGGATATATCTTCTTTACAGCTTTCAGGAATGCAATCTTAAAAACTTTAATTCAAACACACAGTAAACTGCAGCTAAAACTGAAAGCTTTGGTATAGAAAAAACAGTCTTTGATGTTCCCCTACTTTTATTTGAAACTGTTTCAGGCTTAAAATTTTCAACAGGCGATCTTTGAGCAATAGTTTCTGTAACTTTTTCACGGCTTGTTCAGTTGAGCCTGAAACTCGTAATTGGTATTACAAACTCAAACAAAAATTGTCCAAAAAGTCGAAAAGGCGTAAAGGTTAAACGATAAGTCATTAAGAATATTGTTATTAAAATTAGTTTTATTGGCTAACGCAGGCGTAATTCGTATCATTCGATTGTACCAAAATAAAACACGTTGAAATTCTTTAATGCAGTTCATCACCGTAGTCACTTCATTTACAATTTTCCAAAGTCACTTTACTTTCTTTTACTGATTCGCAAATAATTTTACTTTCACTTCAGTTATCGTATCCGTGTTATTTTAAGTCCAATTAAATTCTACACAAAGACACACAGGAAATTTGCTTCCTTAGTGCATGTTTGCTACTCTACACTACAGAGTCACTAATTTCTAAATTTCTTGAATAATTTCTGTGGTCAAAGTTTTCAAGTAAAAACAAGCAGTCTTTGAAGCATCAGCAATTAAAAAAACAGATACATTATATATAAAATACATAAAACACTTTTGGATGGCGTAATTATAACTTAAAGTTTTTAAAAGACAATTAAGGCGAAAAATAAAAACATGACCAAAAAAATCCGACTAGAATGGACTGTTGATGAATTGAGGAGGTCCATAAAAAAATTCAATAATTCAACCAGAACATTTTTTTGGATAAACGAATAAATTTAATTAAATTCAGTAGGATATATATTTTTTTTTAAATAGTTGTTGTGGTATAATAGTTTTCTAGGAACAATACAAATCATAAATAAATTAATTTATTTGGCAATTAATTTTTAAGTTATTTAGAAAACAAATTTGGAAATGTTGCGTTTTAGTCCGATACATAGTATTTGTTCCAGTATTTATATAGCTGTAATAAAATTCTTACCGTTTTATAGTTATTGTAGAGTTACCATAACAATAAAATTAAATTTTACTGTAGAGTTACCATAGTAATAAAATTAATTTATATCATTGACTTTTCACTAATATCTCGAAGTTATTTATTGCATACATGTCGAAATGTTTCATTTTGGTCTGAACCATTATTTTTGGTTTTGAATTACAGTGAAATTATTGACCTTTGGTATGTTTTATAACAATCGTTACATAGATTTTAATATGTAGAATTGGATTCAGTCAAAAAAACGAATAACTTAAAATGTGGAATTATTGCGTTTTGTTATGGACCTCCTCAATGAAGGCTAACATCATAAAGCTAACGGTTCATCATAATATACATATGTATTATATTATATATCCATGAACACAGGCAGGTAGATATATAATACTTATGCATGGTTGTTAAAAAAAATATCAAGAATTATACGAAATTATATTTGAAATATTTAGTAAAAATGTCCATAATGTAGTATGCCATGGGAGCAAAAGGATTAAAGCACTCACTCAGTTGGGCGCACCCATTGTTCTGAAGGGGTTAAGCTGCCTTCGATGCGATCTTGAAAATTTAAGAATAGAAAAAAACATTACTCTTTGGTTTTTATTGCTTTACATATGCAAGTGTTGAACTATGTATGTATTAGTGCCCAGAAATGGCAGTCATGATTTCACATTTGAATTTCTACTTTCCAGCAATTAAGCTGCGACTTGAGCTCTGAGTGCTTTGACATTGTTCGAAACAATAAAAGCGCCAACGAAAAGCCATTTGTCAAATGACAAACTAAAATCATTTCAATGACATTGTCGCCCGTTGTCGTTTGACAGATCGATCACTCGATCGTTTGTTAGCGGCGTTGTTAATAAATTTGTAAACACTCGAATGTTTGGATCGTTTAATGAATTGTTTGGGTGTTGTGTGCGGCTTTCGCTGTAAACGCCAGATTGTTCAGCGATAGGCGGGCAGTGCTCCGGCGGCATCGCGATCGGGCCGCCAGGCATTGGGCTAAGGGCCGACACAAGCACTTGTTAAAGGTTAAACGTAAAACGTTTTTGTGTCATTGTGGCAGGTTGATTAAAAGTTCTCGGGGCGCTGTGCCGTTGTGTTGTGTCGTTGTTGGCGGCAGCGGGCGGCGCGCGCGCTCCATGCACCCATAAATTATTGCGTTTTAATGGACTCGGCCGATGCTGGCTGGCCACCACCGATGGCGACGATTCGAGGCGCCATTGTCGTTGTTGCGCGCATCGTTCGGAGTCGCTGCGTTTTAGTGGCCGGCAGGCGTTGATAGTTAATCAAAGCTGCCTGCGGTAAGTGGCAGCAGCTGGTCGCCTATAAAATAGCAAACATTCTATTCGTCTCTTATGATTTTCAACAACATAAATCCGTTGGCATTCGCTGCCACGCTTTGACAGTTAAATTGGCGCATTTTGACGTCTGTCGGCGTACGTTCGCCAGCATATTTGTGTGTGAGTGTTTGTGTGTTGGCTCCCATGTCGATGCGCTTGTAAGCTGGTCCACCCGTCCATTCGTCCGTCTGTTCGTTTATTTATTTGTTCACAAATATGTTTGTTTGACCACACTTGTTGTTTGTTGTTGTCGTTGTTCTTGCCTACCAATTCGAATTGGACTACATGTGGCTATTTTCGATGCTGGTGCGCTGCCACTTTTCATCGGGCCCCCATGCTCGAACGCTGGGACCCCCCAGACGGTGGTATGATAACGGAATGTTTTGTTGTGACTCGTTCAGGTTGTCAGTAAGTGCTCCATTTTCGACGCTTTATCATTTTTCTTACCACAATTTAAATGTTAATGTTTCCTCTTTCACCAGCTTTTTTCTAGCTTTCGAAACGCATTCGTTTTGTGGTAATGGCTACTTGTTGTTGTAATTGGCTTTGGCATTTCCGACTTTGTTGGTGGTTTCGGAATTTGATATAACTAATTAAGGAATTTCTGCTTATCAAAGAGAGGAAGTTTTAATTTTCGATGTTGTTGGTGTTTATGACTTAAAATGTGAGACCACTATGGTGGAATGTGTTAAAGAATTAAGATTAATCTTTATTGGTATTAATTTTTTGTATATGCAGCAAGGAGGTTAATGAATACAATGTGATTAAAGCCATTCTTTACGAAAATTTCAAGTTTGTTTAAAGTTGGCAGCAGTTTCTGGCAAAGACTTTTATAGCTGTCCAAATTGTTTCACCATATCTTGGTGAATGAAGAAGAATATGGTTTGCCAGTGTCCAGTACTGCCTCTGACTCTATAGTTTCTGCTGACTCTGATTCCTTGGAGCAGGGGACTTTTGTAGCTGACAACATTTTTGTTTAGTAGAGGTGATGAAGAAAATCATATTTTGCACCTTGTGTGCCACCAGAGGCTAGTTTTCTATCAATAGAGGAGATTCCTTCACCTTGGGGCTCTTTTCTGGTTGACCTGGCCAACTTGCCGCCCCTCGATATGAACGGCATTCATATAAATATTCCCGCATGTTCAATAAAATTGTAATTATCGATTGACTTGCATGAAAAAATTGAATTTAAACAGATCACATGTGGTTGATAATTTTTCGTAAGTATTTTAATACAAAAATTTAGGGGCGGCATTCTGGCGATTTGCCTCGGGTGGCATATAAGCATTGTCCGCCACCGGTAACAGTACAGACGCTAGCTTCAGCTTCGACGTCCTTCAGCTTCAGCTTCAATTGCTTCTTCAGGAGCCGATCAATATACCTTTGCATCTTTGTATGTTAAATGTATGTTTCCTCTGTGGCACAGAATTAAAATTGACAAGGGACCGGCCAGTCACTGTGATCCAAGAGTTTCTCTTGTGATGGAGTTCCCATTGATTCAGAGATCCGAAAACTCTAGCCTTAGAGGGTAAGATACAATGTCCTTGGGGGATCTGTACAATAAGAATATCAGTTCGTCGGCAATGCTGGAATTTTATCTTCCTAGTTCTGTAGTCTAATATAGATCTTCAAATGGAAACTGCATTGTATGAGATCAATATGAGATGAGACCTGATTTTTAAGCTAGGCATATCCAAATCAAGCAAGTATGGCTTTGAATGAAGCCGCAATCCTTAGTCTAAAGAAGATTACCCAACTTACTTTCACACCAAGCAGTTTCCTTGGTTATAGACCACTGATTCGTTACCATACCATGTGTTAGACACATCCTGTGGTTCGACTTTCCCCTCAATGACTAAAGAGGCAGACATCCTGTACTTGAACTTGGAAAAGATTACGAGTTTTTGAGTCCTTTTTGATGATTTTAATAACACTGTACAACACAAAAAAAAAAAACAAGGTTCTGACAACGGATTCTGGTGGAGGGCGCCAAAAAAATATACGTGTATCGGCGTTTTGAAAGTTTACGTCTGAATTTTTTTTTAGGGGGGTCAAACTGTTCCCCTTTTTGCACATTCTTATGGTGAATCGGCATACGAAAACCATGTAACCTCACATTTTAGGTATATGATGTGTTCAGCAATTTGATGTAAAATACTACGAAGAGAATTTTTTTGGAGCATTTTAACCCTGTAGTACCAATTTTGATTTAGTACGAAATAAACACTTAAACACATTTTCAGTTTTGACTTAATTCTGGCGTTCAAGTTAATTTCTGAGCTTTGATGTATTCAGAGACCTATAGTAGAATTTTATGGCGAATATTTGCGTGGTAAGTTTTGTCCTTAAGAAGTCCTGTTTTACAGGACGTTTTTGGCATTTTAGAAAAAAGGGTCAAATTGACCCATACAAATAGGAGCTACAGGGTTAAAATGCTCCACAAAAATGTTCTTCGTAGTAGTTTACATCAAATTGCTGAACACATCATATACCTAAAATGTGAGGTTACATGGTTTTCGTATGCCGATTCACCATAAGAATGCGCAAAAAGGGGAAAACTTTGACCCCCCCTAAAAAAAAATTCAGACGTAAACATTCAAAACGCCGATACACGTATATTTTGTTTTTTGCCCCTCTACCAGAATCCGTTTTCAGAACCTTGTTATTTAAAAAAAAATATGTCAAACAGCGACTAAGGCGACTTGTACAGAATGTAATAAAAAATAAATCAATAGTTAATCTTTCCTCTTGTAAAGTCTCATATAAGGGTACTTTGTTGAACTGGAATTTAACCTAAATTAGTAGTTATGATTGCATCATATGATGATATCATTCCGATGTGAATAGTTAAATTTGATAGTAACTTTTCAAATAAATTCACACCTTGATTTGGAGGATAAAACTAGAAATAAGAAAATTTACCAAAGTGCAGCACACATTGTGGCATTGAAGAGTACAAAATTGGGGTGGATAAAATGGTCTAAGAACAATTAATAATAAGGACCAGATAGCTGAACAAGAACTGGGGATGCAAAAGGACCCGCTGAGAAGTAAACTTCGGTTAATCACTCAGTCGGATAACACAAATTGTTTTCAATCGGTAGAAATCTGATATGGCGATAAACACGGGTTCATTGGTATTTACAGATATATCCATCTCCTGTGAAAACAGTATAATTGTTTTGGATACGTTAAATTGAAAAATTAATTAAGGTTTTTATTTTTTCTGTTTGTGTAAAGAGTCTTTTTAATGTTTTACTTTCGATTCGTCAATTGTTAAGTATTTGATCTTAAAGAAATATTTAGATTTTTAAATTTATTTAAATAATTAAATAAATTAAATAAAATAGAAATAATTTTATTTATTCAAATTAAATATTTATTTAAGTTTGTAAACTTACTTTATTTAAGTTTGTGTTGAGTCTCATTCATTGTGCAATAATTTTAGGCACAAATTCACAAAATTCAATTCAATTCAAATTCAAAAAATACTTAAAAATAGAAAATAACCATTTTTATTTGGTCATTATTTCTCAATAAAATATATCAATTAAGAAAATTGCTAAAACCATTGGCCAACGAGATTTTTAGCCAGATTTGTTGCAGTCGTTGTGGGCCATAAACTGCGCTGAATGCCTGCGCACTCAGCGACACCCTTTAATGCGTATTTAATTCATCTGCCGATCGCCAGGAATGCTGGAACATGTGTCGCGCAGAATCCGATCGCGCCGCCAGCACCAACAACTGCCAACAACGGCCAACAGCGCAATCTGGAAACCTTTTAAAAGACCTTAAATTATAACACCATTTGATAATGTTCATTAATTTTTCACGCGCTTATCTTGTCGCTGCTCCTCTGCGACCGGCGCAGCGCTTTAGTGCCGACTCCGAGCGCAGCATCGGGAATGACATAAAAACCGACATGTTGTGCAGCGGTCGAAGCGTTTCGGCGGCAGGTCTCGCGCCTGTTTGAGTTGTTTATGGATCACTTTCGTGTTGTGGGGCACGCGGCCGTTCTCGTTCTACCTGGGCGTCTGTGCGCCTCAAGCGGCCACAATTTTACGCTCATTCAGTGTGCAGCGCCCAAAGGTCATCCGTGGCATTCCACTGCCAAGACGGACAGCTCGTTTCGAGCGCAAAGCCTTTAAGCATTCTTAGTGAGTTGTTTTCATTCGGTTTATTGTGTTTGCTTAACATCCCGCTTCGTATTGCGTTAATGCGACATTTCTGCCTTCTTTCCAGTATTATTGACAGCATTTAGTTGTAAAGATGCCTTTTTAGAATCCTTCCGTCCGGCCTTTGTGGCTCTTGTGGCTGGCGTTTAGGTTTCCTTTTGTTGGGCTCGTCGCTGCTGGAGTGAATATCAATAAAAATGTTAATTTGGTTGAGGTGGTGTCGAATATTGTAAACTTTTATGAATGATTACGCAGTGGGTTACTGGAATTTCATAACGGACCTAAATTGTATTCAACTGGGGGGTTTGAAACTCAGCTGTAAATGGTCTAGTGGTAGTAAAAGTTTGAGGTCAAATTCTTCGAACGATTTCAGAGTTGGAATTTTGTAGGACAAGTAAAGTTACATTAGTGTCCCGATTGGTCTCAGTTTGGTTTTAACCCTCAAATGCATGAATTATTTTCACGTTTGCTAAATAAATATAGGTTTTTCTTTTTAGTACATAAAACCACTGAAAAGTGAATTAAATATTAATAAACCTCTAAATATTAGCCAACAGATTTCGAATGTGGTTGTTGTTCCAAAATATTATATCGGGGTTTAAGTTGAAGATATACACAAATATGGTAGTGTGCCTAAAGGCATCGATATGCATTTGAGGGTTAAAGATCCAAAGAAGAATTTTAAGACACTTGACTTGAATCCATCAATGTAACATAAGAAGAAACTTTTAAACATCCACCGAAGTTTAATCTCCACATCTTTCAACTGGGATGCCGGGTTTTTGCCATTTTTATACTTGGCATGCAATGCAAAAAGTTGTGAATCAAAAGTTTATAAAACCTCACACTAAATCAAGTTTCTGGAGAAATAATTCATAGATTTCACAGGACGATAATGTGTGATCAAAAACACACAAATACCATGGATCAACTACCTTACAACTCACCAGATCTGTAAAGGTGTGACTACTTTCTGCTCTCAGTTCTAAAATAGACGCACCGGTGTATTCGTTTTGACTTGATTGAAGCCAAAAAGTTATATTCGAGGAATGAGCAGAAGGCCGGAGAGTAGAAATAGTCTATAAGAACCAAGTGTTTTCTAGAAATTCTGACAAATGTGTGTTGCATTAAGTGAAAACTGAGTACGTTGAGGATTTTCACATTAAAAAACATGTTTAACCCTTTGTGGACCCCGTCAGATTTTTATCAAACATATACTTGTCTAATTATTTCTCATTTGAAGAGCTTTTACCGTATTTGAAGTCAATAGACCAATTCAATCATGTTTCCCCATACAAATTTTTAACCCAACTTTGATCCCGTCAGATTTCAAATATCGAAAAAAAATTAAAAACACGTGTCGTTTTATTTATCATTTGAAGCACTTTCACCAAGTTTGAATTCGAAAACCGTCCTAAATCATGTTGTAAATATATACAGTCGTGTCTGGGTATAGTGAACACCCAAATTTTGACATGGAGCCTCTAAATATTGAACAAAATTTTGAAAGCAATTTCAAGCAAAAAGTGTATTTTGAGCAAATAAAACGAGTTTTTGAACAAATATGTTGACCTTGATATAGTGAACAACCTCAATATTGTGAACAGACCTTGCAATAATTAGTTCACTATATCCAGACACGACTGTATATAAGAAACACGTTTCAAATTATTTCTAGTTTGAAGTGCTTTTCTCAAGTCTGAATTTGAAAACCCAATTAAATCATGTTTCCCCATACAAATTTTTAACCCTTGGTTTACCTCGTTAGATTCTGATTTTCAAAAAAAGTAGAAACACGGGTCTAATTATTTTTGATTTCCAGTGTTGTCACCAATTTTGAAGTCAATAGGCCCATATACGAATCTTAATCCATAGTTGTTTTCATTAAATTTTGATTTTCGAAAAATTGAAAAATACGTACATATTTAATTATTTTGGAGGTGAAGTATTTTCACCAAGTTTCAAATCAATAGGCCTATTAAACCACATTTTTTCATACACCATCTTAACCCAAAAATTTAATTTTAGCGGAAGTTAACCTTAGTTCAAATTTCATGGTTGTAGCTTTAGCGGTTTAGGCTTGGCGATAATGGATCAGTTAGTCAATCAGTCGGGGCAAACAATTTTATGTATGTATGTATATACAGTCGTGTCTGGGTATAGTGAACCCCCTATATAGTGAACACCTCGATATAGTGAACACCCAAATTTTGACATCGAGCCTCTAAATATAGAAAAAATTTTTCAAGCAAAAAAGAAAAAGTGTATTTTGAGCAAATAAAACGAGTTTTTGAACAAAAATGTTAACCTTGATATAGTGAACAACCTCAATACTGTGAAAAGGCCTTGCAATAATTAGTTCACTATACCCAGACACCACTGTACATACATTACATAATGATACAGTGGCGCACACATGATTTCAATTTGGGTGTGGAGGCGGGGCACAGTGTCGCGATTCCATAGTAGCGAGGGACAAAAATAGAAGGAATAGTTGTACGGCAATAAAATTTTGTACATATGATTTTGTTATAAAGAGAAGTAAATACACCAAAAATTACTTCAATCGCCCCACGGACACGCCCACCTCCCATACAAACCAAATACTAAGTTAACAGTATCTCGAAAACTATAAAAGATATATTGATGAAATTTGGTACAGCATATCATATCATCAATATAAACACATATATTTTTTTGATCGACTTACAAATACCCTTGTTATAAAAAAAAGAAATTTTGAAAAATCTACAAATATCTGTTCATACTTATGCGCATCTAAGTAATTTCAAACCCAAATAGAAAATAATAACATCTCTTATTTAATTCAGTACAGCATATATTTTCATTAAAAATTACAATTTGTTAATCTGTACTGCTAGGACAATCGGTTTCCGATGATGAATTATTCAAATTTAACCCTCTACATCTATTTTTGACAAAATTCTAAATTAAATTTTTTTAAATTGCATAATATCAGAGTTTCGGTTTTCATGTTTACCTTTAATTTTCCTATTAACTGCTATAATTGGTTCTGAAGACATTAACCAGTTTTGCTTCTTTTCGAAAGTTGCCTTGATTCGATGGCAAGCCATCCAGTATTACAGAAGCCTTCCAACGAATCTACCTTTTTTTTTGTAATTTTTCAAAATCAAGTGGTGTTTGCATATTATTACAAACAAAAATTTATAGCTCAAGCGAAACGCAGCAGTGGTCGCTATGTTTTCCTGCCAACCATGTTGAAAAAAGGACCCTATTTTTGACTGCATACGCCACTGAAAATTTTGAATTTCTTAAAAACGTGCAAGTTTGTGCAGCTAAAGTCCATGGTTTCTATTAATACATACTTTCAGCTATATGACACTGTAAAATCTCGAAGGAGTGAGAAGGAGTATTTTTTTAAAGTTTATCTAAAGTTTGATGACACTGCACTTTTATTCCTACGAATTGACGTTTCTTTAAGTAACGGTCCAAGGAATATGGAAAGCAGAACAAAAGAGGGAAAGCTTCCACAGAGTTGAAAAAATAGTATATTTATAGAATATATTTACTTAACATAAGGTTCCATGGGAAATTTTTCAATAAGAGACCTCGAACTTACATTCAACAAATTGCAATAATTTCTACCCAAGTCACCCACCTTCACAAAGTGCAAGTTTGGTGGCCTGCCATCGGTATATAAATTGATATTTTTTAAATCCGTTTTCACATTTTAGTAATTTGAGGTATTTACTTCAGTACTACAAACTTATTTTTCTACATTTACGAAATTCATTTTTTTGATTTTTGTCCCTACTCGCGACACTGTGCGGGGTTGCGTACAATTTTAGAGCCGAATACCATTCGAAACTATATTTTGTACCATAATTTTTTTTTGGGGGGGGCGGGTCATATAAATAGTATTCATATATACATATGCAGCCTTGATTAAAAAGTTCCCAGAATCACCAACGCGTGACGCTTTTAGTCGAGAAAAGATAATACAAAAAACGAAGACTGTTCGGATGGACATGTCGGTAATCGTGTTCGACAAATGTTTTGAGATCTGAATCAAGCACTGGAAGGAGACAAAATTAATTTTAAACAATAAGATTGCATTTTTAATTTTGTGAGTAAATTCCGATAACTTTTTGATTGAGGTGGCATTTTATCTATAATGATAATTATAAACGTTTCTAATTTTTTGTTTTCAAAATTAAGCATAAAGTTTTACTGAAAATATATGAAAATATTGCTCAATAGCTTTTAACTCCCCGCGGACTCCTTTTATTCTCTTTTTCAACCATAAAATATTCAACGTTATCTACAGACGCACTGTGCTGTCTTTAGCATTTACTTCATTAAGTCAATTTCAAAAAAAAGCAATTAAAAAAATGACAAATATTGCCATAAAATTTTGCCCATTAACATGTGAACAACTTTCAACTGTCGAACTTTAGACGCACCAAACGCTTTGCGCGTTAAACTGTGGCAGTTTGTCACAGACAACAACCGGAAAATGGCTTTCCATCGCTGCACGATCTGATCGATCTATGCAGATTATTTTGCATAGCCATAAAGATAAGCCGCACGAAATTAATTCAAATTTAATTTTTATCGTCGGGGCAAATTGATTTTTAATTTTTTCATCTTTGGCACATAAAAAAGTAACTTAAAAACGATTTCAAGATTACCGACAATTAATTTCGAACTTTGCGATTTGCTGCCATATCCATTAATGCCGATATCCACACTGTGTTGCGTTGGGAATTTTCAAGACGGTAGTCGTGCTCGCTTGGCTGCCGGCGGCCTCATAGTGGGTCAAATCAGAAACAATAAAAAGTCGAAATCAACCAGAGTTTTATGTGTTTATTGGGGTTCGATGTTCCCGTTCGGGCCGAGACAGAAATGCAATGAATGCGTTTGAAGAGTTAATGGGCTCCATTACGTAAACGCGGGAAAGCGCTGCACAACTGACATTTTCTGTCATTTAACGACATTCGTCGCTGACATTCTAACGAACCCGGAGCAAAGTGTTCGAAACGCTGCTGCGGCGAGTGCAATTTGTCGATTCCGATCGGCAATCACGGCTGCATATCAAATGTGCGCATCTGCGCTAATGTAATTAAGACAGTTCGTGTTTCTTCTTGCTCGGCCTCGTGCTGTCTCCAAGAAGCTGTCAAGAAGCTTTCGGTTGAGTGGCCGTCGTCCCATTTATTGCACGTGGATTGCTCCCATTTCGTGGCCATAAAAACCCAGTCTTGATTGCTGCCCTGCGCGCGATGCATCCATGGTGTCATAAAATGTTCGACGGTGCAGTGAGGCGAAGCCATCGGCATTTGATCAAGATCGGTTTTGTCCGGTCTGGGCTTTCAAAGTGATTTGCTGCAATGCACGAAAAGCGATTCGAAATCGTCAGTGTCAGGTGGGGCGTAGAACAAATGATGGCCAATCGTTGTCCAGCTCATGTTTCAGTTTCTCACATAATTGCAAGTGTCAAAACTGATATTCGAGCATAGGAATTTCTTATTCAGATAATATAACGAATGCGTGTATTTGTATTCAAATAAGGAAGAAGCCGGAAGCAATAATTTCTGTTGCTGATGCAGAAGTTGTCAATGGTGTCGTTTAGGTTTTTGGTGTCGTTCGAAGAGAATTTGTTTCTTTTTTTAAAACTGAGTCTTAGTGTGTTGACAGATATTTAAGATTTTTGGCAGAGGACTACTGTTATGTTAAAAATTTATTAAATTATCAAAATAATTTCAATTAAAGAGTTGGTTTTTGATTCAATACTCAATACAGATTTTTTTGTTAAGAGTTTTAAGCATATAGAGAATAGAGTTTTAGTACCTTTGAAGCTTCATTTAGAAATATTGGTACAATGTATTTTATTCAAAGCATCGACTTATTCTCTACAACCATCGTTAGCTTCGACCTTTTCGCCCATCTTTTCGGCAACTTACGAATTCCATGTAATTTATATAAAATTTGCCTGAAATTCAATTTAAACGAGACGGGTTTAAGGGGGAAAGCCACTGTGACGGGTCAAAAAATTAGTGATTTTAAACATTTTTTTGACCGAGTAAATATAGGAATTTTTGGATCGGTTTTTTTTTATTTTATTAAGCAGACATCTAATAATATTTCCACAAATTTTTATTAAAAAATATTAAATAGTTTAAACAATAGAGATGATCCCGTAGCGCTTGAAAAAAAATTCCCCCTCCATGGCGGCATCGATTTCTCAAAAACCCGTACTCAGAAAAAAAAAATAAAATTTTATTGTAATCTGTATGAATGTAGCTATCTTTGTACGTAGCCGTTTTTTTTTATTTTGATTTTTCACAAAATGGCGACCGATTGAAAATATTTCCATGTTTTCGACCTTGTTTTTTTGGTTTTGAGACAGTTTAAAAAATAGTAAAAAACAAAATTTTCCAAATCGGCTACGCTTAACCTTAACTACTACTAAGACGAACAAAACAAAAAAAAAATTTAGAAATCGGTTCATAATTGTTCGAGTTATTGATGCCGCCAGTTCAAAAAAAGTCGTTTCGAGAAAAACGCGTTTAAAGTTTTGAGTCCATTTCTCTCGTAATGAAATCATGTATCTTTTAAAATTTTCATACCTATATTAAACTATCGAGTCCTGGACCATATGACTTGAAATTTTGTACACATATTTTTGAATATATAAGCTTTGATTTAAAACAATTTTTTTTTTACCCGTCACAGTGGCTTTCCCCCTTAAGATTAAGCCTCTTTTAATTAATATAGTTATGGCTGTATATTTGTAAATTTATTTTTTTTTAATTGTCCAACTTATTCTATAGTCTGTAAGATCTGGTAACAGTAGACTGAAATAAATAAATTAAAAAAATAAATTCCGGCCCGACAACATTTGGCTTCTTTGTAATAAATGAAGTGATGCTCGGTCAGGCCAAGAGTCATCGACCGGAACACGTGATAATCGGAGGAAGCAATGTCTGGTTTAGTCAGCGGTTGGGACAGGACATCCCATTTAACTTCTTCAAAATTTCCTTGACGACTTCTGCAACAAATTGGGTTTTGTTGGCATTAAAGGTTGACCTCTTTTGAAGAGATTCAAGAATCGAAGCCATGTCTGGTGAATACGGAGGTTGGGGCAGGACATCCCACAGAAGCGCTTCTGGAAGTTTTTTGATGACTAATGCAACAAATTGTGTTTTGTTGGCACGAAAGTTGACGTGGTTAGAAAGAAAGTATGTTGTTTACATTTCAGAAAAATGATATCTACTAATTTTTAAAAAGAAATAATGACTCTTTCCCTACGTTGCATGATTTGATTTCCGTGAAGAAAAAACATTTTTGTTATATAATTCTTGTTGCTTGTCAAGTTCTCATGGTTAAAATGAAAGTTTGTTAAATTCCTGTATCTATGAAAGAAGTTTTGCGGACATTTTCCGTATCCTGGTGCGAACGCTGCCGCCGAAATGAAAGTCGGTTTTATCTATATTTTAGTGTTGGCTTCACAGGGAGTCGGACAGAGGTCAGGTGTCACTGTATACTCATAATTCAAAGCACTAAACAGCTGAGGGACGGCGACAGCTATATCTCCATCGCCATCAATAACCAAAATTATTTCACAAAATCGAAACACTTGTTGTTTTTTCGATTATTTTGCACATACTTTCAATGTCAATCGCAAAATTCCGTAGGTAATCAAATGCTTGAATAAATGATTGTAAAATGGTGAATAGAATAGTTTCCAAATCTATAGGGTGTTTTTTTTAGAGGTTTGTTTTTCGAATAGAGATAAAACTGGCATTTTGTGGTCAAATCTGGCAACTCTAATGTCATTTATGTTCAGTTTGGTTTGCCATTTCATCATGAACAGGTTGACAAAAGAACAACGCTTGCAAATCGTGCAAATTTATTTCGAAAATAATGGTTCAGTTCGCGAAGTTTACCGCAAACTCCGTCCATTTTATGGTCGACATAATCGTCCATCAGAGCAATTAATTCGGTTAACCATGGGTCGTTTTCGCACTACGTTTACTCTATGTGATAATACGCATCCGCAGAGACGTCGAACAGTGCGCACCGAAGGAACAATTGCCGCTGTAGAGCAAAATGTTGAAGAGGACCCAGTCAGAAAGGAGTCAGTTACCGTTAATGGAGACCGGTATAGAGCCATGATAACCGACTATTTTGTTCCCGAATTGGATGGCATGAATGTGGATGAGTTGTGGTTCCAACAAGACGGCGCTACATGCCACACAGCGCACGTCACAATCGATTTATTGAAGGAAACATTCGATGAGCGCCTAATTTCGCGGAATGGACCTGTCAATTGGCCACCAAGATCGTGTGATTTGACACCATTGGATTATTTTCTTTGGGGATATGTGAAGTCGCTCGTCTACGCCAACAAACCAGAAACGTTAGGGGACTTGGAAGCCAACATTCGTGGCGTTATTGCCGACATACGGCCCCAAATGCTCGAAAAAGTGTTTGAAAATTGGACCTGTAGAATTGGCTTTATTCGAGCCAGCCGCGGCGGCCACATGCCCGAAATCATATTTAAACATTAATGGCATAAAATTATCCTTCCAATAAAGCCGATGGACATTAAAACGATTTTCTTGTGTTTTATTTCAATTCGAAGTTTTATACCTCTAAAAAAACACCCGATATGAAAAGTTAACATTGCATATATGCAATGCCATGCAGCGAGGGGTTAAAGATGGTCCTATGTCCTTGAATGCTAAATATGTCATCTTTTGCATGTCCCTCAAACTTATTTATGTATAAAATAATAAATAAATAATGAATTAAATAAATAAATAAATAAATTAATTAATTAATAAACAAATAAATAAATGAATAAATAATTAAATAATAAATAAATAAACAAAGAAGCGAACTGCTTTTTAGGTTAAAGCTGTGACGGTCACGGTTGTCACTTTGGTTATTTTTATTCAAAATTGGTTATTTTTATTTTATTTCTTGAAATTTGGTTAATCTTTTCGATTTGGTTATTTTTGTTTTTGGGCGGATCAATGGATGCATCAAATATCGCCGTGTGATTGGGTCGTTGGGTTTTATGATAACTTTTATCAGTATGTTTTTTTTTTCTTTGATGTTTTGCCCGAAAGAAGTAAAACTTTTTCACATGAGGAAAGGAGGAACGACTGTCGAAACTTCGTTTTCCTTTTCATATGTTGCAAATCTTTTTAATTTCATTTTTCATTTTTGTTACTATTCTAGCAAAATTTGGTAAAAAAAATTTTGTTCGAGCGGCAACTGTGGTGGCGGTATCTTCCAAGTCATTCGCTGCAGTGTTCATCTGGTGTAGGCCTTTTTTTGTAAATCCCTCCAAACTTATTTGAATCTCCAGTAATATAGAATAGCAGTGAAAATAAGAGTTTTGGCACTTTAAACCCTCCGTCTTCACACTGGGATCCACTGGACCCCAACAACACTTCATAACGGATTTATTCCTTTTTATGTAAATTAAGTTAAAGGTGTTTATAAATATTTTTTTTTAAGTGTAGATAGTCAAATTCGATTTATTGGAATTAACTTGGGGTAGGTTGAACCCCACTGTGAGTTCATAAAAAACAGGTTTGGAGACGGAAGGTTAAGACAATAACGTCAGGACACAAAACTAGTATTCATTATATTTTCGAAACACCCCAGCAAACAATTTCTCGATATAAATTATTAGCGACAAATTCTTGAAATATTATCGATAATACTTGAATTTTTTTCCTAAAGAATTTGAAAATTTACAAGTCAAAAGAGACATTTTTTTGTCAATGGAAAATTTATCCTTACGTGAAAAACGAGTTTACGTGTACTTATAATCGTTATTTGATTTGAATAATAGACTGGCCATGCGACAGTACTGTAAAATATGCGTTTTATTTAATTTTTCAGAAAGAAAATAAGTTTTCGTTATAATATCCAAAATGCTATTGAGAACAAGAAAACTTGCGCCGTTATCGAGGATATCGAAATTTTCGAAATTTTCGACATCGTTACGATATCTCGGATAAGATAATTTCTCGAAATCGTTACTGTTCTCGTTCTCAATTCAGACATTTTAGCAATACTCGACAACGAGAAAAATTCTCGCCTTAACGATACGGTTTCTATATCGTTTCGATATCGTTTGGTTTGCTGGGATATTTCAAATACTAATACATAAGTATTCAAAAAAGTCTTTGCTTATTTGACGTATTTATGCCTTTCGCTTCCAATTAGATTCAGTGCAATGCCTGAAATCTGAAACTATAATGAAGCTGTTCCAACGTTCGATCGCAAGCAACACTAAATGGGTTGTTAATGTTGAGCGAAGAGTCAAATTGTTTTTGTGCGTGCAGGTAATTATGGTCGCTGCTTGACAAGTGAGTCGAAACGAGATGAGTTAATGTGCGCAGAATCAGCTACCGAGTTGAAAATTTGTTTAAAAAAAATGCCCGAAACGGGGCGTTTATAAACGACTAATGAGCCGCTAATCAAAGAGCCGACACACGCTGCAGTAACACTTTGAAGGGGGCAGGAGATTTGTCTCATTATGGGCGTGGAAAGGTGTCGAAATGGTCGCTGGTTAGCCTAAAGAGCAGCAATTACCAGATGACGCGCAGGGCGTTCATCGCATAATATGAGAGAAGGAACACAAAGCGCAACAACTATGCTACGATTACCTCCAACGGCACAAGGAGCGGCTTGCTTGCTGGGCTGTTCGAATGTTCAAATGTTCGATCATGCAATCAGCGACAACAATCAATTGGCCGGCACCTTGAAGTGCGTTGGCAATTAGGCAAAAGTCGCTGCGCTACGGAAAGGAAAACGACACAAATTCCGCGCAGTCCATTTCCATCGATCTTTGGTTCTTTCACTTTGCAGCAAATGCAACCAACAACAACAACAACCGCCATTTCGATATGCAGATGAGTGCCATTGATAATTTATAACATCAGAAGCAGATTTGCCCATTTGCAGATGAGTGAGCCGAGCGCGAGTGATTACCCGGTAGCGCTTATTCAGCTAAAATACGGTATGCGGCTATAATTTCATAACTGACGGCTGCGCAGATGCACGGCAGACAGGCCGGCCGCCGCGGAGACAAATTGAGCAGGAGCAGACGGACGCACAGCCGGCAGCAGGCAGCAGTACAGGCAGCGCGGCGGTTAGATGCTCAGATTGACGATGGCCATGGCTGGTGGTGTGCAGTGTTGTGCGCCGCGCCACATACGCGGTTAGTCAATTTGCCACTGTGGAACAGAGTAAACATTCGCCGCATGACGAGCGCGCCGTCAGCCGGTTGCTCGACTCGCCGGCTGACTGGCCGAATGGCCGTTTGCGCGTTTCCACACCGACCCGGTGCTGAAGAGTGTGGCAATCGATTATGCGCAAATTCATGCATGAAAAATATGCTTGCATCGATGCAACAATAATTCATCGTCTAAAACCGATCATTAGGCGATCGCTTCGCGCTTTACATTTCCCCTCGCACTTTGCTCTTTCATTCGAGACTTTGCAATTTTTGTGTCGAGTACGATTTCAATGTTTGAATATGGTCATTTGAGCAGCGACTAACCGACAAAGCGTCCCATCACCGGCGCAGAGATCGCCGTGCAGTATTTCGCAACCGGGAACTGAACTAAACTGAGCCGAACAGAAGTGAATTGCAAAGTTTTCCATTGAGATTTTCGCAGGTAACTGGATGAGGGGTAAGTTAATTATCTTCTTTACTAAAAAAAAATTTGTTTGCAAAATATGGTTTCAAATGATATTTTGCTTAAAAGTTTTGTGCGGAACCTCCCCAAAATGAGATCCTCGGTGTGCCACTGCTTCTTCTTTTTATTGTTAATATTAGAGTGTAGGAAGCGTCCAGAAACGCGATCACATAGGCAAAAGTCTGCGCCTTCCTCCTTGTAAGCAAGTAACGGGTCCACTTCGGCGGGCGACCCTCAAGCCAGAATTGGGTCATTTCTACGAAATACTCAACTGCGTCCTTGCGGTACGCTGATCACGAGACAAGACCAGTCTCCAGTGACCAGTTGCATTCAGGTTTGCAGTCACCCTAGGAAGGTTCCTAGAAGCTCTGGATCTCAGTTTGCTGGAGATTTGCTGTCTTGAAGCACTGCCTCTACTCCTCTTTTTGTTTTACTTTTTTTTGTGTTTTCTTTCAAAACATATCGGAACGATCTAGCAAGCGCAGCACTTAACATAAACAATTATACGTCCATTGTACTACGACTTGTTGTTCCCTGTTAATGTGTTTTTAATTTATCCGACCTCCGGAGAAATCTTGATAGATCCTGGGGTGCCAAGAAGCCAAGGTAGTCACTACTTAGCACATCAGTGCCAAATGTCTCAAACCTGATACGAGCGAACGCGGGGCCGTCTCAACGTCCTCTACCGCCCTAAAGCGATTCGGTAGATATCGGTGACTGATTTACTAAGCGACTGTTGCCAGTATGTTACTTTAACAGTGCCGCCTTGAAAATGAATCCTTCTCAATGAACTCAATGGTCTTTGGGTTGCCACCTGTTGAAATGTTTGGGAAGCGTCTCGCTGCTGTCATCTTAAAACATTAAATGCTCGACATGAAGGCAACACAACCGACTATTTCCACTGCCGAAGTTCACTTTCTGCTCGTCAGTCAATATAGGGAATAGCATCGAAAGCCTCAGGTCTGTGCGGCACTTTAAACAGCTAAACCCTCCTATCGTCCGGAGGGGTTTTCCACTTTTGGGACCAAAAGGTATTACGTCAGGAGGTCGTTGTAAGCTTTGCCGCTTGGATGGATGGATGGATGTGAGGGGGAGCCGAGGAAATAACCTAAGGAAGGTCATTACCTCAAGCACTCAGGCTTTATAGCCCATTGTACTTAAGGTTGATAGAGGAAATTGGAATGGGAAAGAGAAAAGAGAAAGTGGGTGGAAAGGGAGAAAGGGCTATGAGGTCTCCTGTGCAAATTTCCCGGACTCATTAATGAATCTCAGGAGATCACACAGGGTGAGAGAATGAACTTCGTCCATTCTCATAACATCTGAACACAGCGTGCGCAATCTCGTTCTAGAGAAGGCAAGACATGCACAGAGAAAGTGCTCTGTACTATCTACCTCCTCCAGGCAAGACATGCAAGTCGGATTCTCGATGATGCCCATGTTGGCCATATGTCGCCCCCATGGATTGTGTCCTGTGATTAACCCGACCATTCGACGAAGGTCTTTCCTTCCCAGCTTGCCGCTTAATTGTCTTTGAAGTCTGTCACGTCTGTCTCGGAAACAACAGCAGTCCTGACAGCTTTTGGGTCAGAAAGAAATTTACTTTGCAGTGTGTTCTGTTGCACCAACAGTCTATGCGTGAGATCAAACGCCATATCCATCGACCTTTTTGGTGACGCATGCCATATGTCCCGCTGCAGTGCTTCTCCGCGTGTCTGGAGCATTTCTGCTCTCATGTCGCACTGTTACTGCTTCTTCTTGCTAGTAGGTCTTTCTTCTGACAGTTTTCGAAACACGCAGCATGTTCTCAGTGAACTAAGTCTATGTGCAGATGTCAGCCCTTTAATATAGGAACGAGTCCTGGTTGCTTCTGCCCAAATCGGTGCTGCATACAGGCAAATGGACGCGCTTACGCTAGTCAACACTTACTTCTTGCTTTGGGTCGCCAATGTTAGACATTGACCTTGCAATGGCTACGCTGGTTCGTCGAGTCCTCTCGCCGGCGTATCGCAAGTGCTCTTTACAACTTAGTCCGCAATCTAACAGCACGCCCAGGTGTCTAATGTGCGGACTGGATTCACCAACTCGGATCGATATGGTTTCAACTTTCTTTCTGCTTCTAGTCAGAACCGTTTCCGTTTTATGGTCGTCTAATTGTAGCCCAGCGCCGTGTAGCCACGTTTTAATTGTTGCAATTGTTGTGTTGCAAACTTTCGTTAAGTTTGCCAGAGTCTATGCTGCAGCAACTACCGCCACATCGTCTGCATACCCCACGATGCTCGCTCCCGGGGGCCGTTGTACCTCCAATACGCCGTTATGCATTATGTCCAGAGAACCGGCCCTGAGACAGAGCCCTGCGACACCTCGCCTCACCGAATGCGGCGATCTGTACACACGCGTGTGAGTGTGTGTGTGTGCGTGCGGCGTTGTGTGCGGCGGCAGCAAAAGGCGAGGTGGTAAATGATAACTCATTGCGCGGTATTATGGCGCTTTACGCAACAACGCCCAGCGCAGAAATCGTTAAAGGGAAAATAAATAGTTATAAATGCTGATCTCGGAGAGCAGGCCGCATGCTCGGTGCGTTTGTGGTAGCACTAACTCATATCCGTGCCACGCCGTCGAACAGCGAGCGTGGTGCGCTGTAATTACCGCCAGCCGTGTATACCGAGTGATATTTAAGTCTTAACAAAAACAACAATGCAGCAGCAACAACAGTCAGTGTCAGCGGCAGTGCTGGTGGCAGCAGCAGCAACAGAAGCAATAAAAGCCAACAGCAAAAACAACAGCTGCGTCGGCGAAAGGTGGCAGAAACGTGTTGGGTGGTTGACAGCGCAACAATAACAAACACTCACCCGGCGCAGCACAGTGTTGGTTCGGTGTTCGAGGCGCTGCTGGGCCGGCCGGCTGGGAAGCGCTCGGCTGATTCATGTCGCTGATGCTGTTCTGCGATTGTTTTTCGTTGGCTTTTTTGTTCTAACTAGTCACTGTTGTTTAGGCTGCAGCGAAGCAGCAGTGGCAGCGCCTGCGTCAACGTCACTTAATACCAGAAGCACTAAACGCGCCCCGGCAAATGACTGAGAAATTCATTTGCAATTTTTCAACGATCGATGAACAGGATTTCTTGCGCCGCCGCTCAACAGCGACAACGTCAACAGGCCTCGGCGACATTGTTGTTGTCTCTGTGGTGGCTGCGACTGCCAGCGAAACCTGTCGCTGTGTGTCAGCTCTTATTTGTTGTATGTGTTGCGGTGTAAATTGTAAAGTTAATTTGGGGCGTGTTGGTTGCGGAAACGTTGGTCTTTCGGCCAGGCAGCGTTGTGGAACCGTAAAATTCGCTTTTAATTGTAAATGAATAAAAATTCACCTAACCTCAATGTGGCCAACTGTGCAGTGTTTCTTGGGGGAGGGTGCCCAGATATTTATTTTCACTTTTTTTTTGTTTTTTTGCACATATTGAAGAATGTAAATTGGAATAGATTTTTCATTTCCAATGTGAGGAAACCCATTATCAATAATGAAATGATTCTTTGATAAAGAAACAAGGTGAATAAAAATGAATAAATAATCAAAGTCAATAATTATAATGAAATGATTTTTTGATAAAAAATCAAAGTGAAGGAAATATATATAGTATATATATATTATACTAAATTCTTGATCTTTGCTGCCTACACGATACTTCTTCGCCTGCCTGATGGAATTCCTAAGGGATTTTTGTAGGCCGTAAAAGTATGGCCTGTACTGCAATGTGGCCTGTTGGCTGCCTGTCAATAGCAGATCCTTACAGTACTATGTTGACTAATTTTTTTAAAGAGTAATTCACAGAGGATGCCTTGAGTTTTCATCATGCCATTAAGCTGGCCAACGAATTGCATTAGAGAAGATGAAATTCGGTGATTGTATTTTCTGTAGAAATGCCTCAGTCACTTAGTTGAATTGGCTATGAGATTTATCGTAACTGCAGAATTTTCTGCATAAATGCGTCAAACCAATTAGCCAGTTTTGTAAGATGATCCCAGCTGCAATAATGAATCTGAAATTGTTCGAATATCGACCGATTAATGCAGGGAGTTATGGGAATTTTTATTTGAGGCCTCTGCTCAGGCATTTCTGAGGAGGGTATTCAAATCTGAAGAAGAAGAACGCACTTAAGTAACTTTTTCTTCAATAATCTAGGAGATTCATCCGATAGGATTATGCACACTATATTTCGTTTTGTAAATAATTCGAGTCTGATGTGATTGCGAATACGCAACCCTTAACAATGAAACTCTATGACTTAAGGAGTAATGGCCGAAAAATGGTTTTAATTTGACGATTTATTTTTGGAGTTTTTTTTGGTACGTTTTGTTGCCACATTCTCATTTTGGGTTAGTATTGGCTGGTATTTTAAATCCTCTTTGTGAAGCACAGAAAGTGTAGAAGCTTCCTGATCCCCATGCTGGAAATTTACTGAGGTCTTCCGGGAAGGGAGTAACGAGCGAGTGTAGCCTGCTTCTTACTAAACCCGAGCCATGTACACAGAAAGTGGGTAAATGTCTCTCTTTGGTTTTACTCCCGACAAATATGACTTTCTCTCTCTTTCTTCGACTCTCTTCCCCACTGGCAAATTACCCTTAACACTAGAATGCCCGACAATCTGACATACCTAAAATGCGCAAAATGTCATTTTGACTACATTATTGTTTACTGACTATTTTTTTAGTTTTATTGGTTTTTAAGTAGCAAATATGTACACGAGATTAAACTAAAATAAGAATTTAGTATTTATTTTTTTATGGTTTACAAAGTAAATTCATTTTAATAAATTAAAGTAAATTCATTTAAATAGCGTACTTTACACATAAATGGGATAAAATGGAATGAAATTACCTACTATGATATTATTTTTTTTAAATGTTTGCAATTATTTGAAATTTTCATATTTCGCAATTGAAGATGCATATTTGTCTATTTATCAGTAAGATTTGCTGAAAATTTTATATAGGTAGTCAAAATGACTACTTTTGGGCATTTAAGGTAAATTTTGCAAAATTGGGGTAAACAATTTTTTTTCAATATTTTTAATTTATTTATTCCATTCAACTTTAAAAATTAGTAAGATATTTTTTTAGAGAGCGATGCAACAAAAGCATTCTAGTGTTAAGAACTGCAGTGAGTCTTGCGGTGTTCCCTGGTTATTTTCAAGCAATTGTTTCATTCTGTTCAGGTCATACTTTGGATATGTTTTTCTTGCGCTATAGGTAGATAGTAACAAAAGTAAACAAAATATTTTTGGTTATATTTATTAACAAACAAGTTTATATAAAATAATGTATTCCTACGGAGAATATAATTATAAAACTGCTGTCAAAGTTTCAAATTGATGTATGCAATGGTAAGTAATCTGTCCTTCCAATGTAAGGAAAATGGTGGAGAGAAAAACGCCTTTGGGGTTACTATATACCTTCATCACTATAGGAACAACTAAATATTATTTTTATGACCCTTGAACATTGTTCAAGCAGAAAAATAGATTTTTTAAAATTCTGAGTGAGCTCATCTCAGTGCAGTTACTCCCACCTACCTATAATAAATAGAACATATGACTGAAGAGTGTTTTAAACCTAAGAAGTAGGCGCATGGTATCTTTTAAAGGTCTGCGACCAGTCCAGCAGTCTCTTACATACAAAGATTCCTTTGACCATAGATCCGAAAGTGAACGATCATAAGCTACGATGCATCTTCAGGCTTCAATATGCCACCTGACTTGACAAACAATTGAGGTATCAAAGTCGAAATTCAACAATCGATCTGCATTCAATAAGCAGAACTAATCAGGATTCCTATTTGATTATTTCAGTGTAGATCGTTCTCCTTATTTTCTTGCACAAAACACTCCAAATCGCCGACTATTATTGTATAGTACCCGATTTCTCGTGTGAAACCATAATAAAACACCAAATCACATATAAGTATATATGTACTCAGAACTAAGGAAAGAAGGTGCATGATTGTGTGAAAAAGTTGGGGATAGACTTATCACGATTATAACTGTCATACAATTTTATCGTGAGGTGATGAAAAGTTCTGGTTTTAGTTTTACTTTTTCTTTAGAGCAGCGTCAGATCATTCTCCAAATCTCCCATACAACCTGAGCTACTGGGTTCATATTGTTTATATTTAACTTATCTATTTATATTCCATTTATCTGCTCCTTTTCTCCATTAGAATCGCCTTTGATACTCGTATTATCAACTATTTGTATAAACTGTTGTTAGTAATTTTTCGTACTTTAGTACTTTTGCACGGCCGTAGTTGATTTTGTGCATGCAGCCCTTCGCAACAACTGCGCGTCTAGTGGTGTGTTGAGATTAATTAATGGCTGGTTCAATTAACATTGCAACATGCCGTTGAGCATACACCTTGGCCAACACACATGCAAACGTGCATGGCTGTGTGTTGGTGCAGCTATTTGCATATCCTAAAACGCCGTTTGCCCATTCACGCTCGAGAGAAATGGTTTTCTCTGACTTCTGCGCCACGTCTCGCATGCGACTCGTATGTTGGCTTGTTCGACAAGCCGCAGTGCCGTGTCCGCCACTGATGAGCCACCACCGTAAAATCAACAGCAACGGGCGCTTGTCCATGTGTGCGTGTGTGTTTGTGTTCGTGCTGCACATGCGCAACGAGCAGCTAATCTCGGCCGCAATGTCCTCAAGCGTAAAAGTGCTAAACCGATTTAAATTTAAGTCCGGCAAAAATGCAAAATCAATTTAGCCATTTGATTCTAGCATTGAACTGGATTCGGACACAGACACATGTGCACGAAAGCGCCTCAAGTAGCCAAATCCGCAGCCACGGTCCGAGTCGTTGCTGCCTGGGCCGTTGTTGTGGTCGTTGCCGTTGCCGTTACAGTTGGCGGCTGCTGTGGCCGGGCAACGCTTCGTGGTGGCCGTTGTTGCAGCACACTTGTTGCTCGTAGCGTTCGCCGTTGTGTTGAGTGTTGTCCTTTTCGCTTTGTCAATTTGCAACAACACTGCGCGTGCGTGCACACTTCTCCTCCGGTTAGGTTTTCGGATTAGCAGTTAACGCTAAAGATTCTGGTCAGCAATTTGTGGCGGAATGGAAAATTGCTGTTCAATTATTTTGGCATGTAAATTCGCTGCTTCGACAACGTTTTGCGCTGTTCGCTGCTCGGGTGACAAGAATTTTAATAATTTACCTTAAATTAGTTGCAATGTGCAATTTGCCGGAACTGCGGCGGCAACAAGCAGTTCGCTGTTGTCTTAGTTGGGTCTAACGTGAAGCGTAAGAAAGAAAATTGAGATTTAATTTCGAAGTTTTGCCACCGGACAAAGTTCACAGTGGTTATTTGATGGGGGATGTAGAGGGAAGAAGGGAACATTGAAAACTGCGAAAGAAGATAGCTAATGGAATCGGGTTATTTAGTATTAATGAAGATTTCGATCTGATTTCTTATACTTGATAAACTATAAGCTGTGAAATTATAGTGAACAGATACGTCTTAATAGAGTTACGGACATTCAAAAACGTGGTCTGATATCAAAATACTTGGCCATCGTTTGGATACGAAAAACAAACATTTTAAATTTGGTTTGAATACAGAAAACCATAAACACAAATTTTAAATTGTGATCAACATTGGAGCAATGAGACCATAGTTTGATCTTTACCGACTAACAAAAAAATTCGAGTACCGAAGACTTTTCTTGGCAAAGTATGAAATGGATTTGACATGGTTTTTTAAGCTCAAAAGCTTTCTAATTCAAATAATCTTTTTGTCGACGAAGTTTTAGTGTGAGCCTTTCTCACTGTGTTAACCCTTTCGCTACTTTGTTGGCATATGGCAACATGCTACTTTGTGGACGTCTGCATCCTCTATGGTTGCAAGAATACATTTTTTGTTGGTCTTTAGAATAGTTTGAAGTTTTAGGAAAAATACGAAATTAATAAACTGAATATTTAGTTTAATGAAGAGAAGTAAACACGTTTTTTTAATGGTATATCTTGACATAGTAAAGGAAGAAGAAGCAGAAAAATTAGAGAACTTATTAATTTGACGTTTTCTTTCAATTTAGATACTTTTTGTTTTTTTAATTTTGGCTGAAGTAAATGAAGAAATATTCAAATTTTCGTTATGCGTAAAAAGTTTTATTTTTAAGTAATTATTACAGCCTCAGCGATGTGGTTGCTCTCATAGAAAAACACTCTGAAATACAGGGCCCAAGTATAAAAATGAAAATTTTTTTATGGATTGTTGCTAATAACCACATAGAACCCTTAGGCGTAAACTTTAAAATTTTAACTTTCCCCAGTAAAAACCTGTAGCGAAGCTTTAAGCTCACAATAGAAAGAATTTCCTGCATTTTTTATTGAAAAAAAATAAATAAATTGTAATCACCTGCAGCAGATATATTAATCAATAATTAGGTTATTTGATAGGTTAGGTTTTAGTTTAGTTGAGCTTTACTTAGATTTCTCGCAATTACTTTTAAGCCAACAACATCAAGAAATTCCTCCTTACAAATGATTTGGGCTCACTTGCAAAAGAAATACTGATCCTCAAAGTAAGGTTAGGTTTAAATAGTTAAACTTAATTTAGAATTCTATTTTCTGATCATGAAAGAGATTCTTTAAATTGTTTACTTTTTTTCGATAAACTGAATTCATTCGCAAGTGAAATGTTGAGTTATAAAGTAAGGTTAGGTTTAAAAAGCTAAACTTAATTTGGAATTTCCACATAGTGCATTTTATTTTCTGATCATAGTAAGGTTTTTCAATAAACTGAACTCATGCGCAAGTGAAATGTTGAGTTATAAAGGTTCATTTATAAAATAAGGTTAGGTTTATAAGCTGAACTTCATTTGGAATTTCAAAATATTGAATTCTATTTGACTGATCATAGGGATTCTTTACATTTCTTTACTATAAAACTGAATTCATTCGCAAGTGAAATGTTGAGTTAGAAAGGTTGATTTATAAAGTAAGGTTAGGTTTAAATAGCTGACCGCCCTTTAGAATTTCAACACAGTCTGATCATGGAAAGAAATTCATTCAATTTCTTTAATTTTTTTTTTCGATAAACTGAATTCATTTGCAAGTGAAATGTTCATTTATAAAATAAGGTTAGGTTTAAAAAGCTGAACTTCTTTTGGAATTTCAACACAGTGAATTCTATTTGACTGATCATGGAGAAAAACTATTTCACTTTCTTTATATTTTTGATAAACTGAATCAATTCGCAAGAGAAATGCTGACTTAAAAAGTGAGGCTAGGTTAGCTGCACTCAAAGTTCCACCACAGTGAATTCGATTTGGCTGATCGTAGAAAGAAACTCTTTCTGTTCCTGTATTTTCTCTCGATAAATCGAGGCCACTTGCAAGAGAAAAAGCCATCGAAATGCCGCAGTTGCCACTTGTGGCACTTCATCGGCAGCGGCAATACGAGTAATTATGCGCCATAATGCACGCAGCGCATTTCACATACCGCCCTTTCCGGTGAAAAATCACCAACTAACCGGCGATTGAAAGACGTCGGCACAACTTTGAAGTTGACAATAAAAACAGCACGCACGATCGCTCGATGGCGCTGCAATGATAATCAGAAATGATTAAGCGTCGCTTAGTTGTCAATGTCTCGGCTAATGTGCAGCGGGTAACGCGCTGGAAATATGATTAGGACGCCTGTCACTTGTTCGATGATATGCAAAGATTCAAACGAAATGCGCTCGAACGGGACGAGAAGAAGGGGGGAGGCACACGTGGTCAGCGCGCGCTGTCACCCGGCCGAAAGTGATTTCGTTTCCACACAGTGCATTCTTGCGGCTGCGGGGAAGAGACGCGTCGAAAATTCAGAAGAAACAAAAGTGGTTAATGATAGTATGCAACATTTATAGTTAGTTAGCGACATGCTGAGCTGAGTAACAGCAAATAAAAAAGAATAAAATGTCACATGCGCCAACATAAAATCGCTAATTGACAGCGTTTCTCCTCGTTCGGGGTGTCGCGTCTTTGACTTTGGCGGCTGTCGTTCGCGCTATACTGGAGCGCGGTCAGTCGGCCGGTCGGGCTTTGCCGTCAGCCCAGCGATGAGTTAATTGTGAAGGCAGGGAGACAAAATTAACAAACCAACAAGCAGTCGACATTGTTCGAAATGGCATGCGGCCAGTTGAGGCGATTCGAAATGGAAGGCGTAACGCGTCACAGTGTGAGGCTACCGATGTTTTCCGCTCATTCGCCGCTTGCAACGAAAATTAATAATGCATCAAATTTCGGGAGAGACCGTCGAGTTAATAAACAAGCTTTTAATGCCTTTATAGTATTTTCGTAATTACTAGGCAGCGCGGGCCGGGCGAGTGGTGGCGCTGCGGTAATCGCCGACGATGGCAATGTTGTTGGCGATTGCAGTGGCAATGTTGCCGGCGCTGTTGCAGCTGCGGTGCCGCTTTCAAAACGTAATTTAAACGCTGTTAATCGTCTGTTAATGAGCTCGACGAAGGCTGTCTGTTTATTTGTTTATTTTCCTCGGTGTTCTTCGATGGGCTGTGACCGGCCGAACAAGTGTCCCACCAAAACGTTCGGTGTTCAACACGAATTTACAATGAAAAAAATTAGAAAAACAATGTGCCGCACATTCTGCGCTCCCTCGTCCTGCTGTTCGGCGCTTTTAATTGCTGTTTGTGTTTTCCATTTTAGAATTTTGTAAACATCTCAAAACAGTGTCTTCGCATGGTTTTGGTGTTTCTAATAAATATTTCTGATTGCCTTAAGAAAATATAAAAAAAACGCATAAACCGAATAACACAAAATTAAATAAAATGCATGTTATTGTTGTTGTCGTTAGTTAGGCTGCTGAACAATTTTGTTAAGTTTGGGTTTATTTGTTGCATGGTTGCCACCAGCAGCGTTTTCGCTGTCTGCTCTATCCTAAATTATTCAGTGTAATTTTACATTCGAAATGAAAAATCCCCAGTTAATTAAATTTTCAAATAAATGCAGTTAGTGAATGCAGTTAGCTGTGTTTGGTTTTGATTTGGTTGTGGCGTTGGCGCTGGCGCTCGCGCTGTCCCGGCCTCAGTCTCGGGGGCTGTTATAAATCTTTTGACAGCTTGACATGTGTAGAAATGTGGCGCACAATAAACAAAGTCGCATTTACATACCCGGCCGAGTCCGTGTCCGCACTCCTCCTGCCACTCGGCGCACCCCATGAATGGGCAGTTTTTCTTTTAATATTCATGATCGCCTCTACAAATAACGAGACGAGCGAACAAGTGCCGTGTCGTTCGCCGCATGTGAAACTCTGTCGGCCAGCGCGCAGCCTTCGGGCACACAGCCGTTTTCTTGGCCGATTCCCATTTGCGGCAGTGGCAATTTTTAATTGTGGCTGCATTAACTGGAATTCGAGCGGCGCAATGCTGCCACACGATCGCATTGATGTTAAATACTTTGTGTATGTTTGTATATGCAAACGCGCGTTTAATTGAAGCGATGCCACTCTAACTGTTGAACATTTTTGGAAGCTGAAACGGTGGCTTCGCCGTCACTCAATTGGCAAATTACACTTTTGACAATGCAACTGAACAAAATGCTGCTGAATTGGCTTCCGATGCTGATTTTGGGGCTTTATTGAGCGATATATATGAAACTACGAATGCAAACATTGGATGTGACTCAGTGGTTAGTTGCAGAAGCTTTTCATGTACTTTTACGCGCAGAGGTTAAGGATTTCTAGTTGAAAGGATTAAAAAATGTTTGCTTTAATTAATGTTAACTGAGTCGGAACCTGAAGCAAAGGCCTTTTGAATCTTAATAGAATAAAAGTTTATATAAATACATTGTTATTGTTATGTCCAATGGATAAAAGTACACAAGGACCTTTAGGTGTTAGGTAAGAAATATTATAATTAATTAAGATGGGACATTGAGAGTTCGAACATCAGGTTGGACGTAATAAATTTTGCCCTCAGAAGGTCAACATTTTCCGTTGGGGTTCTCCGACTGTTGAACAAAGTTGTATTTACTTAATTTTTGCAGATTTTTTTGGACTCCAACCCATGACTTTCCCGCGCACAGTTCAATACACTAACCAACTGAGCCACGTTTAGTTTATACACTTTAACACATTGTTATTTTTACATTCTATTAATAAAAGTGCACAAGGACCTTTAACACTGGCATTGGGTAAGAAATATCATAATTAACTAAGCCGGAGGTTAAGGTTGAAGGCTTTTAATACGCGATTAAATTTGCTCTCAGAAGGTCAAACATTTTCGTTTGAGTTCTCCCACTTTCGAAAAAGGGTTTCTTTACCTGATTTTTAAAAAGTTTGGACTCGAACCCATGACTCTCTGACTTATAGTTCAATGCACTAACCAGCTGAGCCACCGTTAGTTTACATATAGATCATGTTTCTGAAAATATGTGCCATGGAAATAAGGGGAGGTGTAAGGTTAGAAAACTAAACTAAACTAAAACTAACTAAAACGATTCGTGCCCAGTTCAGTTCTCAGAGCACTTGTATGTAATTTTTTTTAATTGTTGTCACTGTATTTTATGTATTTATTTTTAAGCTTACAAAGTGCTTTAGCACAAAATAAAATAACTCTTGTAATCTGAACGGGCTTAACATTTTACACCTGGAATAAGAATCGGTTCTGCCAGGAGAGACATAACAACTGTTCTAGGCTTCTTATTCATCATGAATTATTCCAATTGAGATATTAAAGAGATAGTAGGATTCATGTTGGAAATGTGGGAATCGCACCATTCTTTTCAGTATAAAGCAATCACTTCAACTTAACCTAACTTTAACCAGGTTAAGATTTATCGTGTCCTTATTAAGGAATGAAAGTTCTACCGTGTTGGAAGTAATTTTCAAATTAATTAGATCAGTGAATTCAGTTGTCCATAGCGTGTTAGTTAGATTTGCCATAAGTCATCGATGAAGAATTCATAAGAAATATCAACAAAATATTATTTTAAATAGTTAGATAGTTGGAGATTATCAGGCCAATTTTTGGTTTGTTTTTACGATGATACATAATGTAGGGTTTTTGGAAAAACTAAATTTTTCTCGTGTTATTTCGAGATGGTCTGATCGCGAAATTTTAGGAGTTGTTCGAAATGCCGAGAACAAAGTGCTTGAAAATAGAATAAGCCCCAGAAAACCGGTCAGCTCTATTGTTATTCGGAAACTGTGTTTGAAAGGGTTAAAACATATGGGTTAAAGCATATTCGAAGCGTTTTGGGTGGTAAGAGTGAAAGTGTTCGTTGACTGATTTTATTTTGGTACCCTAGAGAGCGTGTTTGCTTAGTGTTAGATTTGCCAATTCGAAATATTTAAGGAAAAAGCAGTCCTGAAGATAAGGGGTAGGTCCGGGAAGGCTTTTACCCGGTCTCGTGTTTTTTGCTTGGGAGCAGAACTTATAGAATGGAATTTTTTAAATCGAGAAAATCGAGTTTTCCGTTCAGTAAAAAAAATAAAAAAGAAGATCTATGAAAGATCTCCAAACTTGCTGTATAATATCGCCAGGATTAAGGTATCATGGCATGTTAGAAAGGGGAATTTTTAATGATTTACAAAATTATTTATTTTTCAGCTCCTTTATTATCAATCTTTTTGACAATTTTTTTCAATATATTTACAATATACATATTTAAGGTTTAAGGCACACAAACAAATTTTTTTTTTTTTAGTATATTGTCTCTTATATAGGTGGAGTCGCGTGGAAAAAAAACACATCCTCCATTACGGACACTTAATCTCCGGATTGGCTAATCTGAAACAAAAAAACAAAAAAGATTCATAATTATTAAGCTTTCGGACACAGGAATTCACCAGAAAAATAAAAAAACGCTAAATATGAAAGGATAGGAGCTTTTTGAAAAAAAGTGTCAAAAATTGACTGCGTTTTTCACCTTTTTTTTCCCAGCAAAAATACTTTAAATTAAAAACTTTCTTCAATATTTTCATGGATTCTTGTAAAAAATAAGTTAATAAAAAGAAGTAAAATTTTTTTTTTTAAATCGGTCGAGCCGAAAGATTGATAATAAAGGAGCTGAAAAATAAATAATTTTGTAAATCATTAAAAATTCCCCTTTCTAACGTGTCATGATACCTTAAAGCTCATGAAATGACATCTCTTGTCCACAGATATCTGAAAAAGGCCACAAATTCCTTCACAAGTTGGCATTCCTTGTGAAGAAAGAAGCTGGAGCCGTTCATATTTATGAATAAAACAAGATTTGATATATCAGATGTTGGAGGCGTGCCAAATGTTTTTTGTTGCAAGTTCAATATCCGCTCTTGTCGCATCATTCCTGAGCCTTTCATTCCACTCTTTGTTCGGCAAGCTAAAAATAATTTTTCGAATTTAAATAATTGTCAAGCTTGTTGTGCCAAATGGTGGTATCGACGCAAAACATTGCCTCAACGACAACAATTCATCAACAAAACTATGGCAACAGTTGCATGCGGAATCAACAGCAATAACAACAACAACAACAACGTTCAATCAATAACAACACCGAAATAACATCGCAAATACCAGCAGTCAGCTGGTATCGGTCGCCATGAGCTGATGACAATACTTATATGTGTTGCATGTTGCAAATGCGCGACGCGTCACAGCAACGCAGACGTCTACTACCTACAGCAACAACAACAACGACAACAACGTTGCATGGCGGGCGCAGTGCTTTTGGCGCATGTCGCAAACAGAGCAATTCAATTTATTTCGAAAATAAATCACTAACGGCAACTCATTAACACTTGAAGGCATGCCACAGGCCAACAGTGATTGCATGCCCAACATTTCCACGCAGCTGGCAGCTGGCACCACATTCCGCACATTCGACTTGTCCATCTCAGCAGTTGGCCGACCGCTGCCGGACAACGACGACGACGACAGCTTCAACACCTCTGGTTGCACACGTTGCAACCATTCGGCCGTCCACTCATCCATCCTTCAAGCGTCCGCACGTCCGTTCGCTGGTCCGCTCGCCGGCTCATCTGTCTGCCGCTGGCTGCTGCTTTCCCCACTCGGCCTGTCCGTCTGCGGACGTGCGGCCGACTCCTATCCCGGCAACGATAATGTTAATTATGTTAATAGTGTCCTACCAGTGCGACACTCCTAATAGAGGTTTCTACATTTGTCGACACTCGGCAAGACACTCTACATGTACATATGTATGTATAGATGAATGTATGTTATGTATGTATGTATGTGGCACACTCGAATGTGTGCCTTCTGCAACGAGTTTAATTAATACCCGGCCGCAAGTGCTCGTACTCGTATTTCTGTGCAACGCTGTGCCGCACGATTGCATGCAACATTCCTGTATTTTGCTTCTAGTTAGCAGTCATTTAGGAGACAACTAAATTTGAGTTTCAATTACATTCAAAATTAACGAAATTTTTCCGGCATGACGTGCCGACGTTGACCGGTTCGCGCACGCACCGCCAGCGCCGTTCGGCCATTAAAGTATGATTTCAGCTTCAATTTAAAATGCAAATGTCGATTTCGGAATTGAAATTGCGACCGAAATCGGTTTGTGGTGTTCGCGTTGCGGCGCCATCGATCAGTCATTGTCAGACGCAATCTTGTTGCAGTTAGCGGAATGTTAGCCGTGAGCACTTAGTGCAAACGCATCATAATCGGCAATCGGTTTGTGAGGGGCGAGCGGCGCTAAAACTTACATTTGCGCTTATTTTTTTGCGGTAAATGACAACTAAGTAAATGCACACAATACTTGGAATTGTCTGCTTAAGTGAGAAGTTTAAGTCAATATGTCCAATACGTCAAGACCAAAAACGAAGTGGGTCTCTTCAATGGCGAAATTTCACCTGGCGCCTTGGATTGTTATTAGGTTGCTACATATGAATTTCTGATTTTCCCATCAGTCAAGTTCAAAGTAGAGTTGGGAATTTCAGTACGATTTGATGATCAATCAATGTGTTTACTTCAAATCGTATATATGAACTAAATAGTTAACACTAGAATGCTCTGGCCCATTCATTCTTTCTTAGCTCTTATGGAATCATGTTACAAAGTCGGGGGTGAAATTTGTTTTAAACAATAGTGGAGTTCAGTTAGGAGTAGTTAGTTTTTGTATCAAAAATACGGAAATTTGAGTCTTCTTCCAGTCTTCTTCTTCTTTTACCATATTTTAAAGCTAAGTTAAAACAAAAATTAAAACAATAACGGAGTTCACTCTTCATAGCATTTTAGGTGTAAAGTTCCTATCGTAGCAATTTTTGAATTTTTGCAATGTTTTCGAAAGCAGTTGTAGCGACAGATTGCTACGATAGCAACTTTACACCTAAAATGCTATGAAGAGTGAACTCCGCTATTATTTTAATTTTTGGTTAACTTAGCTTTAAAATATGGTAAAAGTCAGGGAAGATTTTGTCTTCGAAGACTCAAATTTCCATATTTTTGTCATACACAAATGTTGATTATCGTAACCAGTCAGAGTCGTTCATACGGTCGCCTTAATAAAGAAAGGATATGATTCAACTTTAGTTTAAACCTTCAGGCTTCAGTATCGGCGAATGAAATCAATTATTTGTTGCTCAAAAATCTACAAAGCGACAGACCTGAGAATCTTCCGAAGTATGACCAACTGAGTACCGTTGCGAAAGCAAATTCAGGTCTGGCATGGTAACTGTACAAAGTCTGAGCAATAGGCCAATTAAAGTGTGGTCCTCCGATGTCAAGGACTCCAATTTATCTCAAGAATGCTCTCGTCACTGTATGGTGAACTTGCATCGGAATGAAACACGTCGCAATAATTGCAGAATTCAACAGATCTTTGAATTTCAACTTTGTTATTTGATGTTACGATTTTTAAGGTATCATGGCACGTTAGAAAGGGGAATTTTTAATGATTTACAAAATTTTATTATCAATGTTTTTGTACAATATATTGAAGGTTTAAGGAACACAAAAAAAATTGCAATTGCAATTTAACATTTTGCTAGATCTGTAATAAATAAATAAATAATTTCTGGTGCCTTGCCTTAATTAGGTTTTCGTTGTGTTGTTTTAGTTAGCATCCAAGGACGATTGTTTCATTGAGTGGTCACATATGCCGACTCAATTCAAATGGAGCTTGGCACGACAACTTGGATATTGGGCAATTCACTGCCGGTTGACAGACCAATGTCAACTGATATCCATTTTGAAAGGAACTGTGGAACTATGCTCTGATATATCCTGAAGGGAACAATGAAGCAATCCAGAGTCCACGACTCAGGGTCTCACGCATGTATTCCACACAGATGGTTCCAAGACCTGTTAAGGAACTGGAGCCGGTTGGTAGCTGGATGAATATACCATGTACGCGTACACACACAGGAGAAATAGCTACGGTCCTCCAAACGGAGGTCTATGCCATGCTGATTGTGGCCTGCTGGATCATTGAACAGAAACTGCGGGGAAGAGGGCATAGGAGTTTGCAGTGATAGCCATGGTGCACTAAAGGCCCTGGAAAACCCTTTAATTTACTCAAAGATCGTAAGCGAATGTAAGGCAAAGCTGAGAAGTGTCGCAAGACACAATCAGCTGATTCCTTTATGGGTTCCAAGACACTCTGGTGTTCTTGGTAACGAAGTAGCCGATCAGCCAACGATCGGCCAATCTGGAATCAGAGGGCAAGCCAATGGAACCAGAGCCACCAATAGGCGTCAGCGCTGTAGAGGTCCTACAATGGATCAAGCGAAGTTCATATGGTGAAATATACCGGAGTGGAATCCTGCAGAAACGCAAAGTGTTTTGTGAAAGCACCGAGTAAAGATGGAGCAGACTTTCTTCTACGATTGGTGCGAAAGGAATTGTGACTCATGATCGAAGTGATCACAGGACACGCTGCATGTGGCCAACTTATGGCTAACATTCGCATCATCGATGACTCTACATGCAAATCCTGTCTCGAGGACGCGGACACAACATAGCATTACATATGCCACTGTCCAGCGTTCTCTAGAAGCAGGAGGGCATATTGGCAACGATGTACTAAGTACGAGCGAAGCGTCATTGACGTACGGATATACTTTTGAATGGAGTCCATTAAGGGGTTATATACCTTTTTCTGTAGGGAAATACAGGGTTTTAATTTTTTTTTTAAGCATGTTACCATAGTTTTATTCAAATGGAATACAAAGTTTATAAAAGTACATGTCCTTATGTGAATTTGTATAAAATTTCAAGCGAAAATTCGAAAAATTGGGGAAGTTACAGTCCTTGCCGCAGAACTCCTTTTGTTAGCAGTGGTTGACGGTGAGCATGAATTCGAGGTAACGGCTCAGCTGAAAAAAAAAAAAAACTACGTTAGTACATAGTGTTACCTAGTTCGTGAACGAAGGATTTTACAAAAAAAAATTTTTACAGTTACAGTGCTATTTTTTTCCAAAAATGTCGATTTTTTAAGGTCGAAAAATTGAGTTTTTTGCCAAAAAAAATAGAAGAATTTGTCGAAAAAAAAATCCTTCGTTCACGAACTAGCTATTGTATGTACAAACAACCCCTCAAAACCCTTCAAATTGATCGATGTAGTGGTTAGCGGGATATCGTGCTCACCGCAATGGCATTTTTTCAAAAATACGATTCCGAGATAATCAAAAAAAAGAAGAAAAAAAAAACAAAAAAATACTTGAGTTCCGGAAACTGCGCGCTCTGAACGGCCGTATCTTAGGCTCTAGTGCCCCGATCTCGATGAAATTTTGCAGAATAATTGTTAAAAGTATGTACTTCAAAAATAAGTCATAAAATTTTTTTTCGATTTTTTAGCCACAAAAAGGTATATAACCCCTTAAGTGCTAAAGTAAGCATTCTTTGAAAACTGTTTGAAGATATTTTGAGGCCAGAAGCTAATCTTTGAATGGGTGGTGTCTATCAAGTGTAGACAATGTGTGGAATGGGTTTGATTTTCGTTGTATAGGTATTTGATGGAAATAGTTTGGCATAGCTGGTGTTGAAGAAAATTTCTTTCAACCTAATACAACAAAAATATTTTCTACTTATGTATAATAGCCTTGTTAATTCAAATTTATCATTTATTATCTTGTTTAGTTTTCTGTAATCAACGACTAGTCGCACTTTCTTAGTGCTGTGATGGTTTTTTTTGGCATGAAAATGAGAAATGCATTGCATGGGTTTTGTGTTGGTGATACCTGATGTACAAAACTGGGCATTAAGCAATTAAAATTGGATGAAATTGCAATCCGCATTAATTAAAGCAGTCGGCATTAGTCTTCACAGCGACATTCAAGTGAATATCTTTAAAAAAAAAAAATTAGCGACTTGTGGTAGAAATTTTTACAACACCCTCCCTACGTACCAGATCTCTCTTCTACAGTCTATCCCGTTCCCTTGAAAATATTCTCCGAAAAAAAAATAAATCATAATTACTCAAAAATTGTAATTTGAGAAACTCTTTTTGGTGAACTATTTATGTCAATGGTGAATATTTGGCTTAACCCTAATCCGTCGTTCGGGTGATTTTTCACCCATTTTCAACATTGGGATGCTATAACTTTCCTATATATTTATCAAAATGATTAAGGTTTCTTGTATTTGTAGCAAACCAATATAAGTTTTAGAAATTATTTACAAGATATTGATTATTTCATTATAACGGTTATTATAAAAAAAGTTACGTGGGCGACGTTCGGGTGAAATTTCACCCATATACAAATTGTATGGAAATTCAACGAAACACATACAGAAAACGCCATAAGATTACGTCTCTGGAATGAAAGTTTTGAACTGCTTTTATAGATAAAACCTTTTAATGGATCAATGGGCCTCCTAAACTCAACGGAAAAGTAAGAGCCAGTTATATTATTTCAACTATAGTTGGTATAACTCGCTATGCTTGAAGTCATGTGTCAGCAATACAAGATGCCAATATAGACCAATGTTTGAGATAATAACTGACAAAACTAATGTTGAAGTTTTGCGAGTTTTTGGCAGTGCATGGATCAGCGTTGGTGATATTCAATTTTTGGTATTTCAATTTTGTGTGGTGTTTATAAGTCGAATGGGCAATCTCTTGATAATCTGTAGAGTTACACAACAGGCAGACCAATTTGTCGTTCTGTCGGTGAGAAAACCACTCGCCAGGAACGTAACGATTGTAATCAAGAATGAAGCTCGTCAACACCCATAAGATATATATGAGAAAAGTAGGTTTAGCGACATTTGTTATGTACGTCCTATGAAAAGGCCACACTAAGTAAACAATTGCTGGCTTTTCGCGGAAGATGCCCCTTTGAGCACTTTTCATCATAACCAGGATATGTTGGTGACAAAAAATTATCCGAAATTATATCGTTTTACAATAAGTCAAAAGCAATAGTTGACACTTTAGACCAATTGGTTGTTCACTAACTATACCGTCAAACGAAAAACTAATCGCTGTCGATCCCAGCTGGAATCACAACAAAAAGTACAAGCGGCGAATTTTTCTTGAAGTCTTAGATTTAAGTTTAGTAAAGCTAAACATTTTGCGTAGAGCAACGTTACCAAAAGGGAAATCTTCATGCTGGCTTCGTATCTCAATACAGCCAATTTCTCAAGCTTTGTTAGAAAATCAGAGCGTAAAAAAGTAAAAAACAATTGAAACACGGTGCCAATTTGTTATCAAAACGATCGAAAGGCATATTCTGCTTGCAATTCTTAAAAAAAGTATACATGTGGTGAACACAAAGTTTTAGTTAACTACTGCCCTTCCTTCCCCCTTTCCCAATCCGCTTCAATTGTGTGCTGTAAATATGTTGGAAAAAACAGTGCCACATACACATTTGAAAAAGGGTGAAATTTGTGGTATATCACAACGGTTCTCATAATAGGCCTCCGAGTGCGTCTCTTACAGAGGCAGCCACAATAACCTAACCTAACCTAGTTGTCCTAATTGCAAATAAATATAGAAAATTTGTTAACTTATTTATCTGTAAGATAACAAAGATAATAAATATTAAAGATAACAAATCATTTTTTATTATAATTGGTAAAAAAATTCATAAAAACAATACAAAGTACCATATGGGTGAAATTTCACCCGAACATCTTATGTGTGAGTTTTTTGAACGTCGGATGAGGGCTAAAGTGGTTTCAACTTATAACTTCACATGCAAAAACTTGAAACAAGATCGTAAACGATTATTTCGTGCAAGAATGGAAAAGAAAATTTTTGTTTGGAGCTACTTTTGTTTATAGTGAATTTTAAATAATACCAAAAAGTTTTCTTTTCTTTTCGGTAAAAAAATTAGTATAAAGTTAAACGCATATTTTTTTTTGATTCAGCTAAATAAACCTTAAAAATTTGATTTGAATAATAATAATAATAATTTGATATTAAAAATAATTTCTCTCGCTCAAACATGGTATTTGTGTATTTCTAATGTTGAGACTCGAAAACAAACGCTTATCGTGTATGAATAATACAACAACAAAAACATGAATATTTCATTTAAAGCAAAACATTCAATTAAGTTATTAATTTCAATAAAACATTAGTTCGATACGCGCGTTGTTTGCGACATTAAATGCGATATGTACAGCAGCGGCAGGGCGCGGCGTTAGGGGAGGCTGGCGAAGCAATTAAAAATTCCCGCTAGTAGCGCCATCGACATATGAAAATATGTAATTATAATAAATTCAAATCTTACTGCACTCCCTGCACCAAGTAAGTAGTCAACATCAGCGAATATCGTTGTGGTGGAGAAAGGGGGGAAGGAGGCTATGCGAAACTGGTTGCTGTCTTTGCTGTTGATACTGCAGTCGTTGCTGTTGTGGTTTGTGTTGTGGTTGTTGTTGTTGTTAATGTTGGTGAAATAGATTAGAAATTTTATGGCGTTGTGGCAAAACTGAAAAGGAAGAAAGACGAGAAGAAGAGGCGCAGACGCAGCGATCGACATGACGGCCGGCGCTGGACATTTGAGTGCAGTACGGCTGGCAGCTTTCGATTTTCGAAGTGTGGCGTAGAAAGGTTTTTTTTGCACGCTTGCGCCGCTTTTGGCGTGCAGCATTTGCCGCCGCATGCGGTGACGATGATGTGACTTTGCATTTGCCCAACAACGCGCCCGTTCGGCCGCCAGTCGCTGTCCGTCTGTCTGTCTGGCTGTCTGTCTCTGTGTTTGACCAACAACGGTTCCGGTATTTTGCATTCGCCGCTGCCGCTCAATGTGAGGCACTCGGAGGCGCTTGCGGCCGCCTGCCATCGGCACGAAATGGCTGGGCACCGCAGCGTGCTGCCCGATGTGGCTTGCGCGCTCGCGTTGTTCTTCGCATTGCCAACAATATTTCATAAATTGAGCGCATAAATCAAAATTAACGAGTGCACGAGCCAATCCAACTACAAGTGAAGCAGCCGTGATGCATCCCAACTAAACAACAACAGCAACAACAGCAACATGGACAAGCGTTCGAAATGCCAAAAACCAACAACAGTAAACTCAGCAAACGTACGAAAGAAAAAGGAGATTCCTGTCGCTGGCCGTGAAAGGCAAAGTGGAATGAAAAGTCAACCGCTGCGTAGATTCTTTGAAAAAATAACCAGCCGCAGCGTGGAAACGGTAGAACTGAAAGTGCGCCGAATGCAAAGCAATATTGGCAGCAACACAGCAACGACGACGACCACCATCGACAGACAGCAGTCGCTGCGATACCGATCATACGTGATTGATAAAATGGCGTGTCGAAGATGTCGACGCTCGACGGCAGGATATCGCCTGCGGTAAAGACGCGCTGCGCATGCGCAAAAAAGGGGGTTAGTGTGTGGATTCGGTGGAAAGTGACAGAAGAAGAACGAAAAAGTAGAAGACGAGAACACATTTAACTGCTAACCTGGTCAGCGGCTTAGCATTTTTTTAATGGCAATTAACACGTTGCGGGTGTGCGAATGACAAATGTCACAGTGACAGGTCTAGTTGTCACACAGCGGACATTTGACGTGTTGAAAACGAGGTAACAAATCACATGATTTGCTGTACGAAATGTAAAAAAGTTAAAAGAAAAGGATTACATATTGCAAAATTCGTGAGATTCTGACAAAGTGTTTAAATAAAATTTCTACACATTCTGTCTGTGTACATTCCATCTATATGATTCATAATTGCCAAGCCCAAACCGCTGAAGCTATAAATATGAAACTTGTACTGTGGGTTTAGTTGAGAAAACAAACCTTTTATGAGAACAAATTCTTTAAAATTCTCATACAAAGGAGCAAAGCATGGGTTAAGATGCTATAAGGAGAATCATATTTTTTAATGGTCCAATTGATTTCAAATTTGTTGGAAATACTTCAAATCAAAAATACTTTGGACAGGACCAACAATGTGTTAAGATTTATATACGGAAAAGCTATGAAATTAACAGTAAAGAAATTAATAAGCCTATTGACTTAAAATTTGTTGAAAACACTTTAAATAAAAAACGAATTACAAACATGGTTTCAATTTATTTAAAATCAGAATTTGGAAGGGTTAAAAGTGGGTTAAGAAATTGAACGAGGAAATTGTAAAAAAACACTTGAAATTAAAAATAATTAAACACAAGTTTTCAACCAGCTCGAACTAGGAATCGAACCTAGAAACTCTGGTGTGGAAAGCCCGCACGCTACCAACTTGACTGTCGGGGCTCGATTGACGGGTTAAACAACAGCTTAAGGGAGTGTTCCTGGGTAGACGTTTGAAAAAATCGATTTTTTTTGGCGTTTTATTGTACCTTATACTATATACTATCACCCCCCAAAGTCGTTTTTCAATCCGCAAACTCAGTACCCACTTTTTTGCATGTTAATTGAAGTAATCTCAGCTCTTTTTGCTCCGCTGATACATTGCGCATACCTTGAAAGCGCGTTTTTCTCGAAACCAAATTTTTTGTACTGGCCGATAATTTTTCTCAGCAACTATGAGAGGTATCGACTTGAAATTTTGGGAAAATGTTCTAGATAGTTTTCATTGGATGCTAAACCAAAGTTTTCATCAAAAAATTATTGTTAAAGATATTTTCAAGCACTCTAAAGGTAAAAAAAGGTGGCAAAACTGGACAATTTTTTTTCATATGGCCGCCATTTTGTTTCTAATCAACATTTTGACTAAAACTGTGGTTTAGCATCCGCGGAATTTATTGCAGATTAATAATTGCATACCCATTTCTGTTTCAGATTACTGGTTCCCGAAATTTATTATCGGCCAGCAGTGAAAACAAGGTCACATTGACCACTGAAAATTTGTACTTAGAAAATAAAATTGTTTGACACAAATATGAGTTTCTGTTCTCCAAATAATAAGGAACAACAAGCAAAAAACCAGAATATTGCATGTTGCCTTGTAGCTCCAAAATAATTTTTTGAAAAACAGCCTAAAATCGGCATTCTACCCGGGAACACTCCCTTAAGGTTTGTATGGTGAACTATGATATTACTTTTTGAAACTTAAATATAATTTATCCTTTGAATGGCTTTCATCATTCAAATGTGGTCAGTATGAATATTCGTCAATAATTATGTGTCAGATCATTCGGTACTGTGCATAGTTCATTTTAACACTAGAAAGGCCGCTACTAGAACCCTAATTGTAGAACTAGTTGTAGAACCCGATAAATAAAAGTGATCAAAGCAAAAGTTGTTAGAAATACAAAAGGAAATACAGATATTTAAAAATGAAAAACCGTCAAAATGACGGCAATTGCCTTTCTAGTGTTAACGTATATAGGAAAACACTGTACGGACTTTGTTTTTAACAAATTTTTGCAGGATCCTAGCAGTCTCCAGTTAAACGCAAGCTTCACTTTGAGAACAACAGAAAAAAACTCGAATACACAACAAATTAAAATATGCCAAACAAATTTCAAATTATGCCCAAAGTGATCAACTGTCAACTTAGTCCCCAACAAGTCATTCGGAAGTGGAAATATACCGTCCAAGAAACTTAACTGCTTTAATGATAAAACTGTACATTAAAAAGAAATTGTTTGAGTGATTCTCTTAAGTCTCTGTCTCTGCAGCTTTGTCTTTTGCTGTAGATGAAAACTTAGAATACATTGCAGAGATCTGAAAAGCTTTTTAAGGTTAGGTAGTGTTCTGAAAAAGGGGTTTTCAACACAAAGAGATGACTCATTTGTGATACCACAGTGGAATACTGCGACTTTCCTTCAAAGGCTTTAGGAACCAAAGGTATTCCGATATGAACCTCGCCATCTCCCTAATTTCAAGAGTTGAAAGTTCGTTTAAGCTGATGAAAAACAATAGAAAACTACGATTTTGAAATAGTCACTTCAAATATCTGGGTGTCCGCATAAACGATGAGAACAATATCTCAGTAGAAATTAATCACAGAGTCCTTACGGCAAACCGCTGCTATTTTAGTCTGTGTAAACATTTAACTTTTACCCAGAATTTAAAACTTTCATTATATCGCAAATTTATTGTTCTCTGCCTGACATACGGAAGCGAGACATGGAACATCTACAATGCTGACAAACCTCCTTTGGAGAAACAAATCCTTCGGAGAATATTTGGGCCAGTGAACGATGATGGTGATTGGAGAAAACGCTTCAACCGACTGAGGTGAGCCGGACATGTCACCAGAGCCGACTCTTTGAAAAATGTCACTCGTTTCAAAGGATGTCCCAAGCTAAGATGACGCAGTTGAGCAGGATGCCATGACGCTAAACACAAAGTCATGAATATTCCAAGCGCGACATGGGGAGAACTGCAGGTAATTTTTACTGCAGGCAGAGACCCGTTTCGGGTTGTGATGATGATGTAAAACGAAGACCATGAGAATCTTGGTCTTCTCTGGGCCAGATATATTGACACATAAAGTTGACGATCGTTTTGTTTTTTGCTCTTCGGAAGGACAACTGCGACTGAATTCGTTTTCTGGCAATACTGGACTAGTCCTTCAGCATGAATTCTCGTGAGCACAGCAGCTGAAAGCATGGTTAAGCTATTTAGGAATTTAGTCTTGTCTAGGTCTTTTCCCCTTTTCGAAATGACAGATGGCATTGTGTGACAAACCCAGTCTTTCAGCGTGTCTTCTCCTCATCACAGCAACCACTGAGCTAATGGGAAAGGTTCTTTCAACTGTCTGATGTTTGTAGTTACTTGTCTATTTTTGCTCCACAGTTCCTCACTGGGCTAGCGGTGTAGAGCAGTGATGACCATTCTGCTACTCGCGAGTAGCAGCGACATGGTCGCACGTTTCGGTAATTTTTATGATTGTGGAAGGCTCGCCTGCAATTTTTAGGTGTCATAGATTCAGGGGCTGTCAACTTTTAAGAAAAGTTACACATTTCAAACGGGTAAAATTTGTGGTATCACAATGGGCCCATATAGAGGCCTAAGTGTGTCTGATACAGAGGTAGCCACTACAACATACCTAACATTCTTCTATATTTGTCCTCATAGGTGTTGGAGTTTCTCTCTGACCAGTGATGGACATTCTGCTACTCGCGCGTATATTCGTAAGCGTGCGTCGGTTCGCTGCTACTCCCGAGTAACTTTAAAGTTCATGATTTAAACTTTAAAGTTTAAGTTTAATATAAAAATTCAATGAAGAAAATAATGAAAGAATTCGTGGCTGTCATAGCTCGGTGGTTAGAAAAGATTCCTAGAAATTTTGTAAGGGAGAAGAACAAAATTTGTCACAACACATTTGTAATTTGTTACTTTTTTAAAATTTATTCTGTTCTTTTCATTCGATTATCCTGTTCTTCATCTCTTTCAGCGTAATATTTTGTTGACATTTCCTATCTATTTTATATTTTTTATTTTCTTAATTTTAAAATTTTTCTTTTCACATTTTTCCTTCCTTTTTGATGACGTTTTCCTTGTAGATGCCGCCACTGTTGCTCCTGGCCATAGGTCAACGTCAATTGAAAAGCTCATTCGGAGACGTAGCGTAGCTAAGAGAAATGGCCGCTACGTGAAAACCTATTAATAAAATCATTATCGGGTCTAATGACATTTGACTAATTGAAAGCCGCTGATTGCGTGAAAACTGCGTGTGCTGCAGTGGCAGTCCGGACATAACTGCACACACACACACACTCACGCAGCTGCTGCAATGTGCATGTGTAGGGCCACCACTGCCACTGGTTGTGGCAGCAGCGAAAGTTTTCCATCATCGAAACGGTGACATTGAAAAAGCCTCCAACAAGCGGTTGGTTGGTTACATTTGCCGCCAACCATTTGCCCCCTCGGCCCCCTCAAGCCGCCAAACGGCTGATCCACGGCATGCGCTGCGCTTTGATAGCGTTCGCTGCTGCGGCCGCTGCAGCTGGGCAGAGTGGCTTCGACTGGTTGCTGGCTGCCCTCCGGCAGTGCAACATATTCTAATCAGAAATAATTCATCATTGCGCGCCGTCCGCGTGCGACAGCGCCGTTTGCGGCCACTTGCGCTGCGGCTCCTCGGTCCGTTGCCGATCCATTAGGCACACACACACACACACTCGGCTCGTTGCAACGGCGCAGTGCGACACAAATGGATGACATAAAATTCCACGTGCACGGCAATCGTTACAGCAACAACAACAACAACAACAGCATCAAAACGTGCAGGACAGCTGGCTGCTGGTCAGGCGGCACAGTATCGGTTGCACCATATTTCATCGTAAGTGCTGCAGCGCATTCGGTCAACAGGAGCTTTTTCGCGCTCGTGGCCGCCAACAAAGTGGATCAGTTTCGGTTTCGGTGTCGTTTGCATGCGCGGTTTTATTGTTGTTGTTGTAGCCACATAGACTGTAGAGATTTTTGCCATCAACAGACGAAATGAACGAATGCTGCAGTATGCGGTATGCGGCTGATTAAGTCGCCACTGATACCGAGGCGAGGCACATTTTTAGTGTCACGAGCGGGCGACCGGGCGGCAACTACTATAGATTTTGAGCTGTCAATGCAACAGAGTATTCTGCGAGTTTGCTGCAACTGAGTGAGACAATAGGTGGTCTGAAAGTCCAAATGCCACAATTATGTATGCATTCAGTATGTCAAAGACATTGCTGGGAGTTTTTCAATAAAGCGCACACATTTTATTGATTGGTCTATATTTGCGTTGTTGTGCCCATAGTTAGTAGTTTTCATTTAATGGAACACACACCAGTCTTTCATTTTAGTCTTTTAGACACTTTTTAAATAATTTAAGGTTCCGGTAACGTATTTCCGGCGGTCTTCAGTTGCTTAATGAATTTTGCGTTATAGCTTCAATTGAATCAGAATGGGACCCCAAATGGGGTCTTTCAGACCCAAAAACAAAAAGCAGTTGCAAGAAGCCACCCCTGAGGAATAGTTGGATGGTTGACCGAGGGTATTTGTATTTGTTTTGGCCTTAAAATCGGTCAAAAAGCTGGATGGTTCGGTTCAAAACAGTTTCGGTGCAGAATAGGTTCATAGCACTGATTTTTAGTTTATGTCAGAGACCTAAAATAATTATTATCCATATTTTTGGGAATGAAAAAAATGCCCTAATTTAAGAAATTTCTATAAGTATTGCTTTATATAAGCATAATTAATAATAATAATTAATAATAATTTCTTACTGGGAATAATTATTCCCAGTAAGCAATGTTTTACGTCGCCTATAATTATTATCATGTAATAAATATTTTTGAGTTGCATAATAACTCTTATAAGTTACAAGTACATTTTTCGTTGTCCATGATTATTATTTTGAAATATTTGTTTTTTACATTGCTTCATAACTTTTATTTATGACTTTTTTAATTTACGTTAACTATTATTTTGAGAAGTTTTTTGTTACGTTGCTTCATAACTTCTATTTATGATATTTTTTCATTTACGTTGCCGATAACTATTATTTTGAAAAACAAATTTTTTTCGTAGAATTACCACATTTTGAATATGAATTGATTTTTAATTGTTTTAAATTGGCAAACGCAAATTAACTGCAGAAACTTAATTTCCACCAAGAACTAAATTAGAAAAATTAATTCATACTCAATATGTGGTAAGGCAACGTAATAAAAATGTCTTTCATAAAAGTTATGAAGCAACGGAAAAAACATTTTCTTTCAAATAATAGTTATCGGTAACGTAAATAAAAAAAATTATAAATTAAAGTTATGAAGCAACGTAAAAAAAAAATTTTCTCAAAATAATAGTTATCGGTAACGTAAATAAAAAAGTCATAAATAAAAGTTATGATGCAACGTAAACAAAAAAATCCCAAAATAATAATTATCCAGAATGAAAAAAATATTTATTTCTCATAACCGTTATTACGCAACGTAAAAATTAACTGTCGCAAAATAATTATAATCAACAAATAAAATTTACGTTGCATTGTAATAGTTGCATTGCAATTATTTTCTTAAAAAACTTATAATAGTTAAGTCCCTGGTTTATGTAGATCACTGACTGCGTATTCGAACTACAATTCTGATAAGTAAATCTGTTAAAATTGAACCCAGGTACGGAATGTTTAATGTGTGTTTATGGCGATTAATGGAATCTTGAGGCTAAAACTATCGGTTGATCAACAGAAATATGAAACATATAAAACTCAATTTAAGAATTTTCTCATTCGTACGATGGAAAACTTCAGCCCACGTATGTATGTACGAGTAAGTAAATATGTATGTTCCTATCGTCTAATCAATTCCAACTCGATTGCAACGCAGTTCGTTATCGGCTGTCATCTGCGCACTCGAATGTGTCACACGGAAGCACTTAAGGTGACAGTTCTCTGGGCAAGCAACGGCTCGCTGCATTGGCTGCAGCCACGTTATGGCATCATCTACGGCAGGCAATGATGCTGACGACGGCAGCCGCTACCGAGGCCGCTGAAGGTGCAGCGTGCAGCAACTCGTGCAATATTTCGCAGTGTCAAATCAAAACGCCAAATGGCCGGTTTGAGCCAAATAACTTTGTTTTCGCATGTCATAACATTACAACACCAACAAAGCCAGCGCCACAGTTGCACGTACGTACGCACGCGCAGCGGCCGTATCGAGACGCGCCGCGTAGCCGAAGGAGTTCAAGAATATTTGCTTCCTGATTTCCAACCATCGACAAAACGTAAACTTTTTTTTACGAGTGAATTGCATTCATAATTTTGTGCTGCAGGTGACTGCTTGGCGTTCGCCGTTGTGCCGCTGTGTGTCGTCGTCGTTGTTGTGGCTACGGCTGCGGCGGGACGGACGCAAGCGCGGACAACAAGTGGCTGCCAGGCTGGCGATCGGCACGGCGGCCCGGTGAAGGTGATGCTCTCGAATGTACACATGAAACATTTTATTATTTCAGCGTTTGTTGTTATTATTTGCGATTTTATTGCATTCCGCTTCGCTGCAGTATTTGCATACGACGGCCGGCAATCGGCGATCGGTGGCGCACGGCAGCCCGTCGAACGGGCTGCTGCGAGTGAGAGTTGCCATTTCTGCGGATCGTCGCTACGTTGCGGCGGCATTAGGCAGCTCGACGGCGACGGATAAACCCGATGAACATTGCTTTGAGCTGCTGGCAAATCCAACTGCTGCTAATTATAATTGTTTGCGGCACCGCAATGGAGTGTGGCAGCAGTCGGCGAAACGGCGTCGCGGCGCGGGGACCAACGCCATTAAATGTTGCGAATTTATTGGTGAATGCCGATCGAGACTCGCCGCATCACACCAATGTTTGTGGTATGTGTAACGATTTCAGCGATTTGGTTTTTCCGGATTTGTTTATTAACTCTAATAGTTGGCTACTCGATGTTTGAGCATTACATGCATTAATGAATTACGCTCTTGAAATGGGATCTTCAGTAATGATAAGAAATTGCTATCGCTGCACTGTGCTTCACAAATGCTTGGCATAAAGTCGGCAATTGTGTGAAATATGCTTATTATATTTTTAATATCTTCGAAAACCCTTATTTAAAGACTTGGCCAAGGGAAGCTACTTACTTTACTTTCTTTTCTTTCCTTGCACCTGTTGGCAAGAAATACTCTTCGCCTGATTGCCAACACTTCGAAATTGATGTCCTTCTCGACTACTCTGAAAGTATGTAGTTGCTAGAGATCACCTGGGACCATACAGGAGACACGACTCCTATCTGTTGTTCTGCTCTAATTTACGGTCAAATTCCTTTTCGAAAGCAGAGACATTTTGCTTGCTACGTCACGTCCAATGTTGTTGGTATTATCAGCTTGCGTTCAAACAATCATTTTTCTTTGTAGGAACAATCATATTTTGAACATGTCAAAGGAAGCAGCAAGTTGCCTTGGCTTTCTTAAGTGTTGTCAAAATGTCTTCCCTCCAGCAGATCCCCGCATAATTTATAAAAAATGGAGTTAAAATCGCACCTACGTGCTAAAAGGCTTATTGGGGACAGTACGACACTCAACTTTATTGAATTCAAGGAGCATCGTCGAAAGGAGGCATGGGTAAAATTTTACCCATGAAAATTGATTTTTAAAAAAAATCACAAAAAAGTCAATGTTTGAGATCTATCAAAACCATTGATAGGGATAGTTAGGGTAAAGATGGAACTACCTTATCCTAGTGAAGGTCACCCTAAAATTTCGCCATCTAGCTAGAGTTACCAGACTCCAAAAATCGTGAATTTTCCGGAGGTGGAAAATATGGCCTTAGAACTTCACAAAAATCTGCCTCCTAACTCACCAGCAAAAAATACAACTTTTGTTCACGTGTTTAGCTGATTACTTCACAAAGTATGGAAAAAAGCTACCATTGCTGCGTAATGCGTACAAAATACCTATACTAATGAATATCTCAGCAACTCAGCAACGTGCAGAGATATAAAGCTGAAATTTAGTTTCTGATCATTTTGGGTCACTTCTAGGTCGTGTATGAAATTTTATCAAAATTGTATGGGCGGAACTGGTACCCGGCAGCAATGGGTTAATGGCTCCATTTGGCAGACATTTCTTTGGTATCTGCTCAACGGAGATGGCATTACTCCAGGAATTGCCCCGAGCAAGGCCGCTCAAACATTAGAGCTCTTCAGAGAGGAGGTTAAAATCTGGCCCAAAAAATTTCCCCAACACTTTCGTAGGCTCAAGTCAAGTATTTACAAGTTGATTCTACTGAATTCCAACCCTTAATACCTGCATTCGTTCAGAACCAAAGCAATGTTTCGGATTCAAGGCCCTTCTGGGGAAATGATAGTAAATACAAATATTATTTTGAAATTGAATTGACCAGGATTTGGTTTAATGTGAAATTATGATCAATGGTAAACTTCTTAGGTCTAAAACTTTGCACAAATATGAAAAAAGATTGAGAATATTGTTCAAATGTTGTTTTGGTACCATCAATCTGCGACTTAACATTCGATAAATACTCATTGAAAAAGAAATACAATTAGTTTTTACGAATTGTACAATCTTAGGGCCCACTCTGCATCACTTTTTCTAGAAACATTCTACTCTTGAAACTATCCTCGTCATAATTACAGCTCATGTCGTACAATTCTGGCCAGAAAAAACAGTTACTTATCATGGCCCGATGTGTTTTCATAAAACTTACCGAATATACATATTTAAAGACTCGCGAGGATTAGAACCCCAACACTGCCAATGGCGAAATCCCGATCTTCACTGAAAGATGAATAATTAATTGCGAGATTGTGTCGATATTGTGACGATAGTGCATTTCGCTCAGAGTAACACGCAATTGCGCAGCAGAGTAGACGACATGGCTTAACAACAACAACTAGACGGCCATGTGTTGCATTGCCTACTTTTAGGGGATATGGTAATTTCGGCGGAGACGGTTTGAGGCGATGCTAGAATGTTCGAGAACGAGTCGCGCTATGGTCTTGCTTAGTTAACTGACCATAACAACCCATTACCGGGTTACGGCCAGCCGCAAACGCTCTCTCTACCCGACCTCTCCAGTTAGTCACACCAAGAGATGATAATGTACCCTCAACTTGGTCCTTCCACCGGAGACACGGCCTCCATCTTTGCCGTTGACCTCCAACTATTGCATCGAACACCTTTTTTGCCGGAGCTTCACCGTCCAACGGTAGACATGGCCAAGCCAGCGTAGCGCTACAGTCAGACAGGTAGAAAAGGCCGCTGGGTACAACGCGGCAGTCAGTCTGATTTTTAAAGTGACTACTACTGGGTTAAAGAATTCAAAGTGTTTTATTTTGGGACACAATCCAGTGAAACGAAATACAGCTGCATTGGCCAGCGGGCTGAATTTTCGTAACAGTATTAAATTACAAAAGAGCTGATAAAATGGCACGAACGACGACGAAAGCGGCAGACGTGAACAAGGGGACTGGTATCTGGTATCAAAGGACTGGAAGTTTGCTTCGATCTTAGCAGTAAAACATGAAAACAATTAATGGATTGCTCAGCTTGACTGCAGGATCTCAAGCAAGTGCTGATTAAATCTAAACCAAAATACCGCTTTGTCTTCAGCGACTTAACATAGCGAAATTTAGCATACTAACAGCCTGATTCTGTGTATTCTTGACAAATTTTTTATCAAGGTATTTTGTCAAGATTTTTATCAAGCAAAAGCTTGTTGGTATTCTGATGCAACATTGATAAAGTAAAAAGCTCATTTAATTCAACATAAGGTGAATATGCGACAGCTGTCAAATTGTCAAAAAATAAGACAAAAAATTTAAGGAAAGTAAGTTTTGCAAAAAAAAAACCGGCCTTGATAGCCCAGCGGGTAGCGCGCTAGCTTCTCATACCGAGAACCTCAGGTTCGATTCCTGGCTCGGGCTGGAAAAAACGCTCATCTATCAGGTCAGTCCATAAGTTCGTGAGTTTTTTTTCAATAGTTACACAATAGGCGAATTTTGCATACAAAAAATAATTCGTGGGAGGTAACGGATTTTTTTATTTTCTCTGATGTAAAATTGTTAACATGCACAATTCTTCCATTTTCAATAGGAAAAATTTCAATTTGTATGCTGTTGTCAATAGCATTCAAACTTTTGACAATTTATCAAGAAAAGAGCTTTTATTTTTAGGAATAGAATACCAATTCTTGACAAATAGTAAAAAATTGACAAATAGTCAATATGGTGAATTTATCAAGTGTACAGAATTGGGCCGTTAGAGGGGTTTTTGAGACTGTCTAAGTTTGTATGGCGACAGAACGTTTGATGATCCTGGAGGACAGAACTAGATACATTCGAAAGAGGACCTAACCACAATCGCCAGGTATCACAATAAGCTTCCGAGTATTCTGGCCGATCAACTGGTAAACTGTCCGTCTGATCCAAACGACTCTTTTGTGTTGAAAGATGTGTGTTGTTGAGACAATGACATTAATAAAGAGTTTTTCAATACTTGGAATACTTCAGTACTGAACTTTGCACGATTAGTTGGACCTCTACCATCGAGTGCTGCCAACGAAGTCGCAGAGGTAATTTTAACCCTTTCCTTCCCGAATTATGGAATAGCCAAAGAAACAAATTGGCAGTTGGTTATTTGAAACGAGAGAAGTATTATTATTAGTATTTTGCATCATATTTAAAATGGTTTCGACTTTCCAGTGGGTGGTGCGAGGGGGTGGTAGCCATACTACACTGGACTACACTGAGCTTTTATGAAGCAAAATGACAACATATGTTATATAAAAACAAAATTTCACTTTATTTACAAGTTTTTAGAGTTATTTGTTAGAATTTTAGAGTTATTTGGTGTCCTTTGTTAAACATAGAGAAATATTATATTTTTGGCATTTAATTCTGCTGCCCTGTCGAGCGGGAGCCGTTGCACAAATGTTAACAATTTTCAATGTTCCCAAAAAAACAGTCTACATATTTTGCTGAAAAGCTCAGAACAATGTTTCTTTTAAGCGACACATTTCATAGAATGAGGAAAAATCGAAAATTATACATCGAAATTCCAAATTTGAATTTGGTAGTCATATGGCTACCATGGTAAGGAAAGGGTTAATGATTTATTCAGAAATAGTAATAAGGATGTCATTCGTTAAATAAAATAAAAAAATAAATACATAATACCTCACCTCAATAACTCACTGTTTCAATGTTTTGTTTAGATTTGCTGGAGCATTTTTGTATATCTAATTGCTGACAATTCCTTGACTGAAGAAAAACCACCCGCTTTGCAACACTTTTATACTTTTGTCCGAATGAAACACGATTTGCTTGTAAGTTGTTTGCCATTTCTCTTGCTGCTTTTATTTCAGTTTTAAAGTTTGAAATATAAAGTTTACGGAATACTGATGATAGTTTCTCAGTTAATTAATTTATGTTAAGTTATATACTTAAATTAGGTACTAGTAATAAATAGTCGAAAAACATTATAAATATGTATGCGTACGCAAGTATGTAGATGATATACATATATAATAAATACTAATTTGTGTGTATAAGAAAAAAATATACATATGTTTGTATGTATTGTATGTATGTCGACAATGCATATTCGTTAAAGCAATATACGTTTCGAAATTATGTATGTATGTATGTATGTATGTACGGCATTGGCTGCATGTGCGCCATAATAAAAGGATTTGTGCATACAATGTGTGAGTGTGTGTGTGTGTGTAATGGCAAGGCATGATCCATAACGCCGTGGAATAGGTGAGAACACATTTGTATGGCTTGCAGCGGTTTGCGAGCGCTTGGCTCACACACACACACACACACCCACACGCACACACACACACACATACGTGCATAGTTGTTATGGCTTAATTCGTTTCAGTGCTAAATTCGTTACGAAGACATTTCGTTACGCTAATACATAGATACTTTTATACATTTGGTTTGTATATATGTATGTATGTACGTTGGCGCATACGAAAAAAAACAAATGCTGCAAGTACACATTTCTTCGTAGTTTACTTGAAAGTTTCCTAGACGAAACTCAAAGACAGTCTTGTTCGAATGGGCGAGAAATCCGAGTGCGCAAAGTTGCAAGCAGTGACAAGTCGTGACTGAACATCGATGATTAGGTGGCTGTGTTTTTTTTTTTTTTTTTTTTTTTTTTTTTTTTTTTTTTTTTTTTTTCCAGTAGGGGAAAGCATCGAAAGCCAAACGAGTGCGAGACTTTAACACGCTAAAACCCCTGTACTCACAGTCCGTGTACCTTCATCATGGCACCACCGCAAGGTATTACTTCACGATGAAGGCGGATATGTTAGCGTTCAGCTACGTCCAGGCATGAGTCATGAGATGCTCAGCCGAAAAGTGTCGTGTTCGGACGGACGGATGGTCAGTCGTTGGCATTTGTCACCGGACAGTCCCGTATGTCTCGTCTCTGTAAGAGCATTATACGAGCAATACTCCTGCATGCTCGGTCCCACGATTCTGGCGACGCAAGCATGTACGACACCAATGAGGATGGTGTCATGGCACCGCCGATAGCCTCTTCGAGGTCGGCTCTTTCATCGGCGTATTTGGCGCATTCGAAGAATGTATGGTGGACCGTTTCCGCCACCCCTATGCACTGATTGCAGTTAGGGCTCTCTGCGTGCTTGAATCTGTGCAGGTATGCGCGGAAGCATCCATGGCCAGAGAGAAACTGCGTGAGGAAGAAATTCAGCTCACCATGCGTTCGCTTTAACCACGGTGCCAGCACTGGGATGAGCGTTCGCGTCCAATTGCCTTTCGAGGACGAACTCCATCTACGTTGCCATGCAGCTATCGTGTCTTCGGGTGAGACCTGCGCACCGCGTTTCTGCCAGTACGCATTTGCCTGTTGCAGAATCACTAGCTGAATAGGTGGTCTACCAGCGATTACGTCGGCCGCCTCGTCCGAGACCGTTCTAAATGCGCGACAGACTCGTAGCGAGTTGAGCCGGTACGCTGCTTTAAGCTGCCTGCTGTATGAAGTCACCAACATCGCCTTGTGCCACACTGGACAGGCGTAAGTTGAGACAGCAGTGTTTACGACTGCAAGCAGAGTTCTTGCTTGGGTAGAGGGACCACCAATATTCGGCATTAGCCGCGAGAGCCTGGCTGTTACTTTTAGGGCCTTCTCGCCGGAGTGCGATAGGTGCGCCTTGTAACTCAGACGGCAGTCCAGCAAAACGCCGAGATACTTTATTTCGGGGCGCGACTGTATGAGTTGCCCTCCGACATTTAACGTCACGCTTTCCACGCATTTTCTGCTGCTTATCAGCACGGCTTCGGTCTTTTCACCTGCCAGTTGCAGACCTGCTTCTGTCAGCCAGACTGTAAGCCGAGCGATCGACTCGTTTGCCTTGGCTTCGATTTCGTGTAGATGTTTAGCAACTACGACTAGCGCTACATCGTCAGCGTATCCAACGGTGGTTACTCCGTTAGGCACCTCGGTACGCAACAGGCCGTCGTACATCACGTTCCACAACAATGGTCCAAGGACAGAACCTTGTGGAACGCCACACGTGATGGTGTATTTGCGCACACCCTCGTTAGTGTCATAAGTGAGCTGCCTATTGCTAAGGTAGCTGCCGATTACACGAAGAAGGTAGGCTGGCGTTCCTAGATCTCTAAGAGCATCGAGAATTCTAGTCCACTTGGCAGAGTTGAAGGCGTTTCGTACATCGAGCGTGACGACCGCGCAGTATTGCTTGGAGCCCTCTCTCCAGCGCTTTCCTTCAATTGCCTTCGCGGCGAGGTCGACCACTGCAGCTATGGCATCGACAGTACTACGGCCTTTGCGGAAGCCGAACTGGAGTGGAGAGAGGCCATTTGGGCCTTCCGTGTATTGTTCTAGCCTGACGCAAAGCAGTCTTTCATAGAGTTTACCCATAGTATCGAGCATACAGAGTGGTCTGTAAGCAGATGCATCGCCAGGAGATTTCCCTGCTTTGGGCAGGAGTACTAGGCGCTGAGTTTTCCAGCAGGATGGGAAGATGCCGGCTTGTAGGCAATAGGAGAAAACGTTAGAGAAAACTTGTGGCTTTGCGACTATTGCTGCCTTGAGTAAGGCGTTTGGTATGCCGTCGGGGCCTGGCGCTTTGTTGGCTTTAAGCCTGTGCGCCGCAGCAAGAACTTCATCTATTGAGAAGTCTTCAAAGCTGTCGCCAAAGCAGGGCCGGGGAAAGAGGCCTTGACGACGCAAGGGAGATTGCGGAAACAATGTGCAGACTATCCGTCTCAGCATCGTGGGACATGTCGGTGGCTGGGGTTTCTGCTGCGCCAGTTTTTTGACCACGATCTTGTAGGCATTTCCCCATGGGTTATCTTCAACCTGCTCGACGAGTTCAGGCTGTGTGGGTGAGTGTGTGTGTGTGTGTCGAAAGTGGACTTTCGGTGCGAGTTGTCTTATGTAAGTTTATATTTATTCACTTACTAACATTTGAGTCTTTTTGAGTTCGATTTATGTGTGATGGCGCTTGATGCGTTTTTTCTCGTTATTCTTTATAGTCTTCTTCTTTTTGTTTTTCTTCTTCTTACTTATTTTCTTCTTTCTCTTGTTTGTGGTTTTTTATTAGTTAAAGTAGATTTTTATTTTTGGAATCTATATTAATTTTATTTTTCAAGCTTTCAATCGCTGACATATTTAACACTTAAAACAGCGAAAATGTAATTCAATTCAGTTAATTGAGACATTCAACGAAAACGAAGTTGGAATAACATTAAAATCGTCCATTGATTATTGGCATAAAATACATAATTACAATGACATTTCTTGTATACATTTAAATTATGACTAACTACATTTAAAATTTTAAATAAATGTTCAAACTTTGCCTTATTCAATAATTACGTTTACGTTTTTCGGCGACGTTTTTGAATTGTATTTTGTTTAAATACCAACAAAATACGCTATATATCATATATATAGTTTGTGTATGTGTGTGTTTAAATGGTTGGGCGCAAAAAAACATTGAAACATTTTCTCACTCCGCCATTGGTACAACGATGTTTATGATTCGTTTCAATTGTTTTTGTTTTGTTTTTTAGTTTTGGTTTTGTTGCTGTAATTTATTTTTGTATAACTACCATTTGAACAACTAACTATATAGTTGAATAATGCAATTGTTGCTGTCTCTAATCGCAATATTGTACATTTTATTCGGTTGTATGGAAGAAAAACTGTCCATAATTCAGCGTTTTTGCATTTTGTCATGTTGCCAGTGTTGTCCTTAGCTTCAATTGAAATTGTTTTTGTGTTTTTTTTTTGTATTAGCATAAAATGCAGTAAACATGCACGGATGAAAAAATCACAACATCATACAGATTTCCGTCAATATGTCCTCGTCACTTAGTTTCTTGGCATATTTCAAAGCACACGAAGGCGCCGCACAAAGTTCTGCGCGCAATAAACATTTTTTGTTGTGTAAATATTTTTTTGTTTCTTTAATTTTTGTGTAGATTTCAATTTATTTAGTTGTTTGTTTCTTTGAAATTTTCCTAGTCTCTGCAATAATTCGTCGACTAATCTACTCAACAAAATGTATTTCAAAAGCTCGTCTAATACTCATGAACCCCAACAATTTTTCAATGTTTTTCGTTTACAATAAATATAATGTTGTTGTAATGGCACATTATGTTCTCCTTTAGATCTTTGAAAATATTTGTAATGTTTATTTTCAATTTTTGAAATTTTGGTTTTTTATTTATAAGTTTTCAATTTAATTTTAATTACATTTTTTTGCTAAAGGCCATGTCGAACCTGTTGATATAGTTTGCGGTAAAACACACATCATAAGGATATTTTGCTTAACTTGATCAGTATGTACGTTTTTTTGTTTGTATGTTTGTATGTATAGTATGTATGCACTTATGTATAAGTATTGTAGCTAGGCAATTTATTGTGTTCATTTGCGTTTACACTATTTTACAAGTTCGTTTCGACTTGAACATTTAATCGAATACAATCGATACTCATTTATGTCTACAACAGTTTTCATCATAAATTTATCAAATTGACTTGAATGGCTCGAGATGAAGCGGTACGAGAACTTATTCGAGCACGTCATCAAAAGTATGCGAGTAATTTAAAAGTGTTGTGAGAGTCTCTAATTTAGGTTAGAATGGGTGTACGGTGGGAGTGACGCCCTGAAAAAGCTCATTTAGGCACAAAAGCACAAGCAAGTTGTGATGTAACATTGGGATGGCAAGAGTCCTCAGCTCTCACGTCTCCTATGTCCGGAAACACAGTGCTTACAAGATTCAGTTTTGACTTTTAGTTTTCGGATAAATCTATCAGCAAATTAACTTTTGGGATCACTACATATTTCTTTGAATGGAAACGCAGTATTGATAAGATTCATTCTTGACTTGCAGTTTTTAGTGGAATCTTTCCGAAAAATAACTCTTGGGATCACTTTTCCTACGACCGGAAAGACAGTGTTCAGTCTTGTCTTTCAGTTTTAGGCGAAATCTTTCAGACAAATCTCTTTTGGGATCACGTTGACAAATTTTTTTTTGACTTTCAGTTTTTGGTGAATTCTTTTAGCAAATAACTCATCTTTCAGAAAAATAACTTTTGGGATCACTTTTCCTACGCCCGGAAAGACAGTGTTCAGTCTTGTCTTTCAGTTTTAGGCGAAATCTCTTAGCAAAATAACTCAATCGATCACTTTTTCCTCGAATGGAAACACTGTATTGGCAAACTTCAGTCTTGACTTCCGGTTTTATGCGAAATCTTTCAGAAAAATTACTTTTGGGATTACTTTTCCTACGACCGGAAAAACAGTGTTACCAAGCTTCAGTCTTGAATTCCAGCTTTTAACGAAATCTGTCAGCAAAATAACACTTTGGATCACTTTTTCTTCGAATGGAAACACTGTATTGGCAAACTTCAGTCTTGACTTCCGGTTTTATTCGAAATCTTTCAGAAAAATAACTTTTGGGATCACTTTTTCTTCGAACGGAAACACAGTGTTGACAAGCTTTATTCTTGACTTCCAGTTTTTGGCGAAATCTTTTAGCAAAATAACACTTTAGATCACTTTTTCTTCGAATGGAAACACTGTATTGGCAAAATTCAGTCTTGACTTCCGGTTTTATGCGAAATTTTTCAGAAAAATAACTTTTGGGATTACTTTTCCTACGCCCGGAAAGACAGTGTTACCAAGCTTCAGTCTTGACTTCCAGTTTTTGGCGAAATCTTTCAGCAAAATAACACTTTGGATCACTTTTTCTTCGAATGGAAACACAGTGTTGAAATCTTTTATCAAAATTACTCATGGGATAACTTTTTCTTCAAATAGAATCACAGTGTTGCCAACCTTCAGTCTTGTCTTTCAGTTTTTGGTGAAATATCTTAGCAAAATAACTCATGGGATCGTTTTTTCTCTCGAATGGAAACACTGTATTGACAAACTTCAGTCTTGACTTTCAGTTTTCGCCGAAATCAACAGCTTGGTTTAAAGTTTGTTGTTGTTTGTTGTTGAACTGCAGAATTAATATTTTTGAAAGAATAAGAATCCAGTCGCCTGGATTCGCCACTGCTGTCCGAAAGGTCCTATGTACTGCAGAAAGAGAAAGTTTCTATCTTCTCGAACAGGATTATGGAGTAGTTTGCATACGTCTCCCTTAGCGTTAGGAGGTGACTGGCTCTCTAAGCCTCTATGGGAACCTTTTATGAGAAGCGGTAACGATTCTATGTCCCTCTTTCACTCCTTGGTTGGAAATCGAAGAGCTTTTGCTGTTCAAGGAAATACACATTTTTGTGGCCTTTTTCAGATCGTTGCCGCTCAGTGGTTAGAAAATTGAATGAAAAGTCTTATAGTGAGTGTTTCGAATTATGGAATCACAAACAAATGAGAACAACTTTTCTTTGGACATTCGGCGTTCTCAGCTGGTTTGTTTTACATTCTTTAGTTGGAGATCGGAGAGCTTTGTTGTATAAGGAGACAGGAATTTTCACTCAGTGGGTAGAGAATTGAATAAAAAGTTTCTTCACTGACTGCACGTAAAATAATTTTTTTCAGTTCAACCTCAACTTCTTTAAAAGTTACTTCACTGAGTGCAAAATAATTATCTCTGAAAAACTTGTATTCTGTCGTTTTGTATTCACTTTAATCCAAACTTCTGCAAAGTAAACTTTAAAGTCTTATTTACTTTCTCACTTTTTTTCTTTCTTTACTTTTTTTTGCAAAATTCACTTCTATTCGTTTTTTGGAAAACTTTTGTTTTGCTATCAAATGAACAGTTTTGTAGTTTTTTTTTCGAATCGTCACCTCTCAGTGGTTAGAAAATTGAATGTAAAGTCACACGTTGAATTAATCGAATTATTGAATCACAAATAGAAAACAACTTCTTTCTAGACGTCCAGTATTGTCAACAAAGAAAAATAATGACAGTGAACAATAATTTCATATGAAAAGCTTTCAGCTCGATGTTTGACATTCACTTTAACCTCGACTTCCTCAACCTTAACTTCTTATTTATTTCTCTATCATTCACTTCATTTCCCTATCTCTTCTTTCATTTTAAACTCGACTTCTTTAAACTCAACTTGAATTTCAACCTTAACTTCTTATTTACTTTTCATTCATTCACTTCATTTTACTCTCACTTCACTTCTATCTCCAACTTCTTTACTGTTTTTTTTTAATAGTTTCCTCTCCTTCTACTTTATCGTTCTTTAAGCACTTTCTTCCATTCAATTTGATAAATTTATAAATTGTTGCTTTGTACTTCAACAAATTTTATGTTTTTTATTTTTGCTTCTTTATTTGAAAAATTCTCTTGAATAATTTTTTCTGACTTACACAGCTAATTTGTGATTTGTTTGTAGCGGCTATGCAAAAAAATTATCATCATATATATTTTTTTGTAAATGTAATTTTTTTGCAAAAAACACACACTTTTAACAAGTTGACACGCACACACACGTATTCGTACACATGTATTAAATGTATTCAATGACTCTGAAAGTAAGCAAAATGCAAAAACCAGCGTTTCGTTTTCGGTTTGTCACTAACTGCTAACTGTCCGAAATACAGAATTCGTTATACTCTTTAAGGCTTTTATTTCTCGATCGAAATAAAGTTACCAAGCACGAAAACCTAAGCCTACCTTAACTACACCTTGACTTGAACACCAACTGTGCCTTACAACTATCTATGTTTCCTATGTCTACTCGTGTTGGGCAACAATTTTCGGAAACAATTTTTGCATTCTTGTTTATCAATGAAAAGTGACAATAAATGCTAACTTTGAAGAAAGAAGAACATATAAAATATTTAAGTAAAACAGAAAATTATTTATAAAAAAGAAAATGATAGCTTTGATAAAAGAAAATGAATACTTAATATATATTATGGTATGAACATACGATTTCAATCAATCTGAATTAAAATAGAATTTTGGCAGACAATAGATTTTCAGATTTTCTTGATTTCGTTGTAATTGCAAGAAATTTTTGGAGGCATATTTACAACTTACTTACTTACTCAAAAGTTGTAAGTTCTGAAGAAACTGTTTTCACACAGTGGATCGTCTGAGCTGATCTTCATAGTAAAAAGATAAATTGAAAACAACTGAGTGATGATAGGCAGACAGTGACGCTCCCAAAATGTCTTTTTCGTGGAAGAGTTTCGTACACATCTTTCGAACCCATTTGACTCTTTTAAACCATATTTGCCATCAAAAATTTTTGTAAAAAGCAGATATTTAGGGGCTTTGAATTCCCAAAACTATAACTTGCGTTCTATACTGTAGGTAGGTAACAGTGACAGTACTCAGATGAGAGCATACTTAGGTAAAATTAGACCACAAGATCACTTAATACCTTCGTTTTAAATGGGTCTCAAACCATTCTGAACAGGTGATGAGGCCTTTGGTGTCGTTATGTAGAACATGTCGACAAGATAGTTGGTATTGTAAACTTGCAAATTTTTTTCCTATAGCGACCAGGAAAGATTCAAAGTGAATGTATAATGGTTTCCTTTCCTTCTACATGCATCTTCGCAGTTTCTATAGAAATCATTGGCTATGTAATCCGGAGTAACCCTGAGCTGGCTTAGCCCATTGCTGCCTGGTACCAGTTCCGCCCATACGATTTTGATTAAATTTCATACATGACCTAAAAATGACCCCAAAATGATCAGGAACAAAATTTCAGCTTTATATCTCTGCACATTGCTGAGATATTCATTAGGTATTTTGTACCCATTACGCAGCAATGGTAGCTTTTTCCTTACTTTGTGAAGTGATCAGCTAAACACGTGAACAAAAGTTGTATTTTTTACAGGTGAGTTAGGAGGCAGATTTTTGTGAAGTTCTAAGGCCACATTTTCCACCTCCGGTAAATTCACGATTTTTGGAGTCTGCTAACTCTAGCTAGATGACGAAATTTTAGGGTGACCTTCACTAGGTTAAGGTAGTTCCATCTTTACCCTAACTTTCCCTATCAATGGTTTTGAGGGATCTCAAACATTGACTTTTTTGTGATTTTTTTTATAAATCAATTTTCATGGGTAAAATTTTACCCATTAGGCAGCAATGGGTTAGAGATAGCAATGTGTAGTTTAAATAGGAAAATTTGGTTAGCAAAAGGAATATAACTTTTGCAAAGGGAAAAATTCTAAGTAAACCCCAAAATATTGTTGGGCATCAGTGGTACAGTACTTGGATTTTAAAATAGTTAATTCGATGCTCTAAGCCCTAGAATGCTTCTTTTTGTTTGGACCTAATAACTGCTTTCAGACGACTTTTTCCATGGAAGTAAAAAAGGGATTAACAGACTTTTACGGTTGAGTCTTCATTAGATGTTTGTATTTTTTTAAGGTTTTTTTTTTGTTTTAAAGGTTAAAGGTTTTTTTTAGGTTATGATTGAAATTTTTGGGGTTTTATTACAATGTCCAAGTGAAATCCACTCGGGGTAGCTACTTCTAAGGGGGTACCTTTGACCTTCCTTGTGTGGAAGTCAGGAAGTTGGTATTCAATGGAATTACGTGCCGCGTAGGCACTTTGGCGACATGGACATCAGAAGAGCGGCTACAATGTTGTGGCATATGGTCCAAGTGGAGGGAAATACTTCAGTTCACAGTGTCTTTGAATCGATATCAGTTGGAGGGCGGAGCGAAAAAGGATGTTAGTAGCTCAGGTGGAAGAACAAGTCATAAAACAAAACGAACAGTGGAAAAGATTTCAGAGCACTTGAGCCTATTCAAAGTAGAAATTGCTAGGAAAATGGGTACTTTTTTTAGAGAAAAGAAACTAAGTTACTTGGTATTGGTAGATAGGCAGTGACAGCTCTCTCTGAGTGAGACATACTTAGGTCTTAGTTCGAACTAGGAATCGAACTTAGAGCCTCTGGCATGTGAAACCAGCGAGCTACTTGCTGGACTATCGAGGGCGGCGCTCGGTATTGAGTGCGACAAAAAATTGTGTTCCCATGAAGTTAATGACTTCAGGTGTGAAGACTCTGCCAAACATCTAAAAACCGGTCAATAAACTGAGCATCGAAAAAAAAATTTCTCGAGTAATTAGGTAGGTATTTGTAACTCGCTGCTTCGTAAAATCTTCGGTCCTGTTCGTAATGGCGGCGACTAACGAATACGAACGAACAAGGAGCTGATGAAGCTGTTTAGAGAAATGGATGAAACAGACATTTCACGCGTATGGACAATGAAGGTCGATGATGAAGAAAGAGGTCTTGTCTCCGGTGGAAGGACCAAGTTGAAGACACCTTTTAGTGTGACCAACTGGAGAAGGCGTTCGCAAATCAGTTCTGTGGCCTGGAAAGACCGTAACCCGGTAACTGGTTGTCATGGCGATAGCCCCAAATAAACCTCTATTGGTTCCTTAGCAATACCGGACAAAGATCCGTTCACAAGTTGTAGTTGGAACACAAATATTTTTCGCAAACCTCAGCAAAGACCTCGACCCAAGCGACGACACCTCGGTTAGTTGCTGTGTAATTAAATACCAAAGTTTTTTTGTAATTTAGAAATTTAGCACCATTTTAGAGTTCAGGTTGTGTACTTTGAAAAACTTTAATTCGTTTGCAAAACAAAATTTTGATCTTTTCCCTCGATAAGTTGACAGCACTCAGTCGCAAAGCCAAATGTGAAACGTCTGAAGAAAAAACAAAAACGAATCGACGAAATGAAAAAACGAAAATGTAAATTTTTTAGCAAATGTTATGTGTATATTTTGTAATAAATATATTTTATTTCAATATTTCTGTATAAAAGTTTTGTATGTAAATTAAAAAAATAATAAGAAACTAATATAAAAACTCAAATGTGAAACAATTCGTTGACAACTTAGGCGATAAATAACAAATATCAAATAAAAATTAGCATAGCTTCTGGAAAACACATGATTTCTACGTATGTACGTATGTATGTAGTTTGTAGATGTTCTTTTGTTTTGTTTTGTTTTTGTTGTTTAACACAAAATTATGCGCAACGCATTGATTAAATCAAATAAGGAATAAGTCTGGTGACACTGGAAAACAACAAGAAGGACGCTCACTTAAGTGATAAAAGGACGACAAAAAATAAAAAAAATTTATATTTATATATAATATATATAAATCATTACATGGCTGCAGCTGATTGCAACAAAATACATACATAATTTACATAACCGCACACCGACACACCGCGCGAACTTTGGGTGTCCGAGTGTGCGTGGGGGCATGCAACATTTTCACGCTTAACTGCCTAATTACAATAATAATTTCACAACTTCTTCTTCATTATCATCTTTGTGTTCTTAATGATTTTGTTTGTTTGTTTGTTGGTTGGTTGGTTGGCTTCGATATGCGATAATCTGTTTACACAAATCGGGGCGGCTTGGCTCGAGCTTAGGCTTAGGCTTAGCTAACTAGAACTTAGGTTTCTAAGTGGTTAGTTGGGGTTTTTGGCGCCTTAAGTGATAACGGTAAAATACATAATGTCAATACTACCATACAACTAAGTAGCCGATTCGATGCAACAACTGAACAAACAGTTTTCTCCTTCGACTACGCAATAAGTTAGTGCATTTTGTTAGTTGTGCGTGTGTATGTGTGTGTGTGTTAAAATTAAGTTTCTGGTCTTTAATTAAGAGTCAATGTAAAAGCGCTTAACAACAAATCATTGTTTATTGTTGTATTAAATTAAAAAAATAAAATAATTGCAGCTAGTTATGTTTGAGGCTTTTTTAGTTTTAGTTTAGTTTTTTTTTTTGTTTTTTTCATTTAGTGTTTTTGTTTTGTTTGTTTATTATTTGTTTGTTTGTTTGTTAAACTTGTAGTTTCGTTTAGTTGAAGTTCAAAATTAAAAATTATTTATTACAAATGAGATCACAGTATTAGAGATATAAGTTAATATAAGTTATATACGTTGTCAAGCTCAAGAGAGTTGTTCGTCGCTTTCGGGTGTGTTGTTGAGTTCACTGGTGAACAAATTTGCGGTCAACTTTGGGACCCGAGCAGATAAAAGTGTTTAACGTTAATGTCTTTCGGCGCTGAATGTGATATAGCAAATATAGAGAAAATCAGAGAAACGTTTTATATCGCGTATTTCGAATCAATCAATTAATGTGTAGTTTCGAAATTCGAAACGTGAAACACAAAAAGCATAGAAACATTTAATGTTGAGAGCTTAGAAAAGTTAAACTAACCACAGTTTTTTTTTTTATTGTTTTTCTGGGCGCAGAATTTGAAAGCGAATGAAAAATATTTTCTTATCGGACATTTTAAAAAAGAGACGATTGAAAGTATTCTTAAAATTTTTTGGTACGTTGAATTGGAGAAAAAAAGTAAAAATGTTTCTTATCTAAGTTTTTAGACGAACCATTCAGAAATGTGATTTGGATCAAGATTTCTTAAAATTTTGCCATGCGTTGAATTTTAATTGAACCGCTTATTTTCAACAACTAAAATCAATCAAAAGTTTTTTTTTGTTTTGCGCTGTGCTGAATTCGAAGCAAAAAACATTATTTCTAGAAATTATTCATAAAAATGACTTAAAAATTTAGAACACATAGAACTTTACCAAATCGAAAAATTCTGTGGAATTGAATTATGCAAAAAATTAGAAAGAATCAAACTTTTTTAGTTTTTGATGCGCTGAATTGAAAAGAGTGACATTTTTACATCAATTACTTTAAAAAAAAAGTTAATAAAATGTTTTCAAATATTTTTTTAATGCGCTGAATTCGAATGGAAAATAAAAAAAACATTTTTGAAATATTTTTTGTTTTAAATAAAAGTCAACCAAATGTTTACTAATAGTTTTTGGTGTGCTGAATTCGAATGAGGAATAGAAAAACATTTTCGAATTAATTTTTTTTTAATTAAACTCAACCAAATGTTTTCCAATAATTTTTGGTGCGCTGAATTTTAATGCGAAATAAAAGAAATATTTTTTTAATTGATTATTTCAAAAAGCGAGTCAAGCAAAGGTTTTTTTTTTTTTAATTGTGGATTCGCTGAATTCGACTGGGGAAAAGAAAAATAATTTTTGAATAATTTTTGTTTTTAAATTGGAGTCAACCAAACGTTTGATAATAATTTTTGGTGCGCTAAATTTGATTGCGAAATAAAAAAAAACATATTTTTTAAGCGATTATTTAAGAAACCGAGTCAACCAAACGTTTTCTAATATTTTTTGATGCGCTGAATGCGAATGAGGAATAGAAAAAAACATTAGACTGAACCAAACGTTTTCTGATCATTTCGGTGCGCTGAATTTTAATGCGAAATAAAAGAAATATTTTTTAAATTGATTATTTCAAAAACTAAAAAAAAATTTTGATGCGCTGAATTTGACTGGGGAATAGAAAAAACATTTTTGAATACATTTTTTTAAAATAAGAGTCAACTAAATGTTTACTACTAATTTTTGGTGCGCTAAATTTGAATGCGAAATAAAATAAATATTTTTTTTAATCGATTATTGCAAAAAGCTAGTCAAGCAAACGTTTTTTAATATTTTTTTGATGCGCCGAATTTTAATGGGGAATAGGAAAAATATTTCTGAATCAGATTTTTTTTAAATTAGAATAAACCAAACGTTTCCTAGTATTTTAATTTAATGAGAAATAAAAAACCGATTTTTTTTAATCGATTATTTGCAAAAGTAGAGTTGAGTAAAAGTTTCTTAATATTTTTTGTGCGTTGAATTTGAATGCAAAATTAAAAAAACCTTTTAATTGATTATGTGAAAAAGTAAAGTAAGTTAAACATGGGTTTATGTTTGTCAGTTTGAATGGGAATTTCGAAAACTAGATTTAATCAAACGTTTCTCAACGTTCTCGTTGCGCTGAACTCGATTGAAATTAACAAAATGTGAAGATATTCAATAATTATTGCGAAAACTCTTTTCGAGTCAATTGAATGTTATTTAACCTTTTAAGATGCGCTGAATTCGTTTAAAAAAACGAAAAATGTTTATATCCACAATTTTGAAAACTAGACTCAATCAAGCAAGCTGGTAAATGAGCGCAGAAACACTTTCAACCTCGGGTCCAAAACCGTCTTTAATGTTTTTTGTTTTCGTTTCTATGTGAGTCTTTCAACTGTTATTTTAATTTCATTTGTTGTTGCTTATGGTTTTAGTGAGTGATTAGTGATTTTTTGTCAAACTTTCAGCTTGTTTGCTTTACACTTTATTAGTGGAAATTGATTAGTTCAATTGTCTGTTGTTGATGTTAATTTAGTTGGTTGTCCAGTTAGTTTAAAACTAAAATTGTTTTGTTTGTTGATATTTAACAGCTAAACTATTGTAGTTTGTAGTAATCATAAATGTCTTGTTTGTGAAGCCTTACAACAGCGCCGAATCAGCGATTTTCATGTCTCAACGCTAAGATAACACAAATTTTATATATAGTATATTTTTTGTTTTCTCGACAACCTCTGGTGTGCTTTTGTGGCTTTCTTCGATTTTTATAATATTTTTTTTCATTACTTTTTTGTTGTTGTTGCAAATTTGACATAGCTAGTTACAATTTGGGGCCAGTTTTGGGGCCCTTTTGTCGAAAACATCATCGAATGTTTCCTGCGCAATGGATGCGTTCAACGTTGATGCGTTGTTTGTATATGTAATGAGAGTGAGGGAGAGAGATGAGTGAAGAGCGCAGGCGCGGCGGCCAAGTTACAGAGTACAATTTTGATTGTGTGTTTTTGGAAGCATTTGTGCAGAGGTTTTACATAAATAGAGCTCAATACTGATTGTTTCGTTGGTGATTGACAGCTGACTGCGGCGCGTTGACTACAATTTTCGTTCGATTTAAGGCCGAAAAATTTGCAAAAATAATCCGAAATTCGAATATGAAATATGCTTTTCGCATTTGCAACGATCGGCGCTGCATCCTGGGAGCTGCGACTCTTAACGAATTACCGCCCATTACAGCAACAAGCGCGCCACAAACCTAATGACAATTTATGTGTCGCAACAGACATTCGCAACAACAATAATAAAATTGTCAACAATGGCGAACGCGGCCACAAACCAGTTTCGACGCGTTGCTGATCTGCTGATCGGTCTGGCAATCTGGCTTGATTCGTTTGTCTGGCTGTCGCCCGATCTGACTGTCTGGCTGTGACAATAAACGTCGAAATGTGCGACAAAATTCCCTGTGGCCTCAATCGAGTGTCTGCGATCGTAAACGAACGCACCGCGCCTGCTTACAGCTGTAAGTGACGCTTTTGCGAAGGTCTACAAGTCGGCGTGAGTGCGACCGACTGACATTTACGCGCGCCATAGTCACTCGTATTTCATATTTTGCGCGCTTTCTGCCGCCTTTTGTTGCGTGTGTGCCAGAAAGAGCGCAGTGGATTTGCGCGCAGAATTATCGGTTGACCGCAGCGACGGACAGACAGACGGACGCACGAACGCTTGTTCCAGCCTCATTTGCTTTTGCCAACTTTGAATATGTAAATAGCTAATAATGCTGCTAAATGTAGGCATAAATTATTGCGGCGTCGTTGCTGCTAATGGCCGCACGTGTGGACTCGAACCCGGAGCGCAGCGCAGGTTGCGATTTCGAAAACCATATCGATGCTGTACTACTTACGTTTTTAGTTGTACCTATAGCTATAACTGTCAACGGTCATCTGTCGTCTGTCAACTGTCATCTGTCACATGTCACCCGCCGCCTGTCAGCTGCCAACTGTCAAAAATCATGTGTGCGCTTCCTGTCGCTTATTGCGTTAGAAATAGAATTACCATATCCTGACTGTTGGTGCTCAGGCCCTGCGAATTCACGCCGCGCAATATGGCCACCGGTATGTTGTTGTTGTTGTTGCTGCTGCTGCTGCAGTTCTTTGTCTCGCCGCTCGTTCTCGGTTCGACGCTTGGCAGCACTGTCGGCTTGGCCAGCAGCTGCCTGGGCGGCGTTGTATTGGTGGCCACCTCGGCCGTACGATGGCCACTCTCCGGCTCGCTGTTCGACTGCCGCTTCAGTTGGAATTCGGCTGGAATTTTTGTTGCTGCATCGAACTGTTCATGCTCGTAGCTGTTGTCCTGCTCCTCTTCGGGCTGTTCCATTTCTATCTGCACATTGGCTTTGTCTTCCGCGGCCGCCGCCGTCTGCGACTCGTCCACTTCCATGGCGAAGGGAAATGCGGTCTTTGGCTCGCGAGTGCGCCGCAACGACAGTTCTGCCGTGGGCATGGTGTCCAGCGGCGTGGTGGGCGAGAACGGCGACGACAGCTCCGCGTGCCAGTCGTGCACCATTACCGGCGGCGGCTGCGGCATTGGCAGCGGCGACAGCGACGTGTACGATGTGCGCGCGACGGAATCATTCGACGATGAGTTACTTTCGACCTACAAACTGGTGGCGCTCGTTGTCACAATGGGAATTTCGCCGGAGTGCAGCATGTGGTGGGCGTGGTGGTGGTGCTGTTGCTGCTGTGCCGCGGCCGCTGCCGCCGCCGCTGCGGCTACCTGCTGCTGCTGTTGCTGTTGCTGTTGCTGCTGGCTGAGCTTCGACTCCTTCTTGATGCGCTGCTTGAGGTGCACCTTGGCGTGGCGCTTCTTCTCGTCGGAGCGCGCAAACTTGCGGCCGCAGATGTCGCACGAGAACGGCTTCTCGCCGGTGTGCGTGCGTATGTGCGTGGTGAGGTGGTCGGAGCGGCTGAAGGAGCGCATGCAGATGCGGCACTGGAACGGCTTCTGGCCGGTGTGTATGCGGATGTGGCGCGTCAGCTCGTCGGAGCGCGAGAAGCGTCGGTCGCAGTTTTCCACGGGGCAGGCGTAGGGTCGTTCGTGCACGGGCGTCTTGCTCGGCCGGTTGGGGTACTTGCGCGGCTTGACTGGCACCAGCTTGAGCGGCATTGCGCTCTGCTGGTACACCTGCGACAGGATTTCGTGGCCTTTGCTTGTCGACGGGCTGTACTCGGCCAGCTGAACGACCGAGTAGGCCGACTGGCTGCCGCTCGACGCCGGCGGCTGCATGTGATGCGGCGCGGGCGGCGTCACGTCCGTGTAGGCTTCCTGCTTTGGAATGAGGCCGCCGACGACGGCCGCGGCGCTGGACGATGCTGACGAGGGGCCGGGCACGACGAGCGACTGCTGCGCGCCGCCGTACTCGGCGGGCGAGTCGAGCCACTGGTACTTGGGCGTGGCGACGGACATGTGCTGGCGGTACTGCTGCAGGTCGTGGTTGGCCTGCGCCTGCGCCTGCTGCATGTCGGCCAGGCTGGTGAAGCTGCTGGCGCTGCTGTAGCTGGGCGGCGGCTGCTTGAGTATGATGGGCGAGCAGTCCATGTTGAGGCCGAGCAGTTCGACGTGCTGCGCGGCGCGGCCGTCATCGTAGGCGACCGAGTGCATGTGGTGCGAGGGCGACGGCGTGGACGAGGGCGGCGCCACGGCCTGCTGCGGCGCGTAGTGGGCCTGCGCGGCATTCTGCGGGCCGGGGCCGAGCAGGCTGAACATGGGCGGCTGGAAGAGCGTCTTGTCGGGGCTGGGCAGGCCCCAGCTGTTGCCGAGGCCGGCCGATGGCGGCGACATCTGGCCGGGCAACACGCCCATTTGCGGCGAGCCGATTTGCTGCGCCTGCTGTTGCTGCTGCTGCGAGGCGACGGCGGCTGCTGCTGCCGCTGCGGCGGCCGAGTTCAGGCCGCTCATCGTCGTGTTACCTGTGGTGGTGAAAATGCCTCGATATAGTATTTTGCCACTACTATTGCTATTTGCATGCTGTTGTTGTTGTTGTTGCTGTTGTTGTTGTTGGTGTTGCGCATGCTGTTGTTGGTGTTGGTGCGAATAGTGTTGGTGTTGTGATTGTTGTTGTTGCTGCTGCTGCTGCTGATGGTGCGCGTGTTGGTGATGATGGTGATTGTGTTGCTGTTGTTGGTGTTGCAGGTGTTGGTGTTGTTGCTGTTGTTGTTGTTGTTGTTGGTGTAGTGCATTGTGATGTGATATTTGGTTTTGTTGCAGGTGATGTTGCTGTTGCTGTTGCTGCTGTTGTTGCTGTTGATACTGATGTGGTGAGTGTTGGCCGGCATGTTGCTGATGATGATGATGATGTGGCTGCTGTTGTTGTTGATGTTGCAGTTGCAGTTGTTGTTGTTGGTGGTGGTGATGTGTATTGCTTTGTGTTGTTGTATTTGTATTATTGCATAATGTTGTGCTAGTTGTTGTTGTAGTTGTCTGACTCTGACTTAGATGTGTTGGGTACATGGTACAACTATTATTACTTGTTTCTTCCTTAACGATCGTCAAGGCGGGCGGAGTGCTGCGCTCCTCCTTGAGCGGGCTGCACAGCACCGGGCTGGATACTGTCTGCGGTTCGAGGGACAGATCCTCGGATTCGATGGAACCTGAAAAAAGACAAAAACAATTGCAATTAAATTTATTGATTATATTATATTTTTTAAAATTTTTTTTTATATATTATGGAGTTATTGATTATATTTTAGGACATTTTGTGGTTGTTGTGTTTGTGATTGTTTTCATGCGTTACAGAATTGTGAACAATTTTCGATTATGGAGCGAAAGGTATCAAATAGCTATAAGGAGGTCATTTTAGAGGGGAGGGAGGACAACTTTTGAGTTCAATGCCATTAGAAGCCATATTTGCTACTAAAATTGTTTGTAACAAACAGATATATGGGGGGTTTGAACCCCTTCTGTGTGCGGCATTGACCTTTGTTCTATGATTTGACACTCTTAACCCTTTAACATTTGACACTCACAATATTCTGACAAGTCCTTCTTAATTTGTAGTCATACTTTCATTAAAAACATAATTTTCTCATAGTTAATTATGTCATATTTGTAGTCATATTTTTAATTAAAACCATAATTTTCTCATAACTATGATAATTTATTTTTTAAAAATAATTTAATTTATTTCTGTCGCCTAACAATTGCATTCTAAGATAAGATACAAAATATAAGAGGTTGTTCTACACCCTTCCGATTGATCTCTACTAAAACTTTATGAAAATCGCAAGGAAACAAGACATTTGTTATGACTCAAAAAGGTTTTAAAAATATTTCATGTATAGTCAACAACTTTTCCAAGCATCAGTCCCGAACTCAAACGGTTTTTTACACATAATACAAATCACAATCGACTTCAATGACCGTCATTTATGAGTAATTACACTGACTACTGCTCGGTCCAATAAAACAAAAAAATACAAAAACAAAAACAAATAATATCACATTACACACCACCACCGAATCGTTGACTTCAATCAATTTTCGCTACTTGCTAGCTGCGCATGAAATGCGATTTCGAAAACGGTTGGCAGAGAATTTCTGCGAATTTTGAACTTGCCGTCGGCCGCGTCACGACGACAAACTTACAATGACCAAATCGCGCAGCAACCACAGTTGCGCGCAAAAAATTCGATACATTTATTGTGCTGGAAGAATAAAAAGAAGAAGAAGAAGAAGAGATGCAACAGCAGCAGCAGCAGAAAAAGCCAAAAGGCAGCTGCTGCTTAATTCCGCAGAAATCATCACGGGAGGTCGGCCCAGTTGGCCGGCGCAAGATTGTCACAACCGGAGCGCGCAACGGAGTTCGACATCAGAGCCGAGTTGGGCGGCGGGTTAATCAAGCAGTGGAGACGCCGCAAAAAAGTGTGACTTTGGCGCGCAAGAAGACTAATTACATTCCGAACACCAACAGTGGACACTTTGCCATAGCGACTGTTGTTGTTTTTTTGCTGATTCCTCAGCGCGATTTCATTTCTTTTGTACTTGGCTGTTGTTTTTCTTGTTGTTGTTGTACACATGCACGTTTGTATTGTTATTGTTGTTCGTTTCGTTACAATCGCACGCCCGGTGGGTCCCGGCTGCGGCTCAACTGAGCTGGACCGGCTGCATATGCGCGCCCAGCGCTCGGCGATTGCATTGATTGAGTTGCAATGCGCTTTTAATGTGATTCGACATCAATCTTCTTCCAGTTGGCGGCGCACTGCCCGCTGGTGTGGCGCTTTGTGACTGCCGCCATAACCATTCGACGAACGACCGCAACGCCGAACGTTTATCGCGAGAGTGTTGCACTGACAAGTGACGTTTGCGAATGTCAATGTTAATACTTATCGGAAGATGTGCCGCACAATTGCGTAACAATTCGGAATTCGCTTCATAGTGGCCGGTTGTGCGCGCGTTGACGTTTATGGCAATGCGACTTTTATGCGCCGCGTCCGTCGAACACTTTACGACGCAACTGTTGCGGTTATTTATAGAGTGTACACTTTTATTATCGTACTTAAAGCGAATATTGGCTGCAGGGTTCTGTGCGGCTTTATGCATGCCGAAGAATTTCAAGAATTCATGAGGAACTTTGTACAATAGATATGGGCTTTTGTTGTTGTTGTTGACATAGTCAGGAGTAGAAAAAGGTGTCAGGAATGATGGTGACCAAAGTGAAAATGACTGGGAAGTAGCAGAGATTTGAGGCATCTTGCAACTATTTTCAGAGTTTCGAAATCTTTAAATAAGTATGCAGCCAAGTGATTTCTTGCTTCCTCTCTCAAATTAGAATTTGCTCCATTTCCTTTAGAGTCCAGTCTGCAATCAGTGCCAGCGCATACTTGTCATTGCCAGCCATGCTAATAAACCGGGCACAGCAGCAACTCCAACTTCCCCCAACGGCTCCATCACACTTTTCGCTGTTCGGTAAGTTATGGCGTATTGCTGCTGCTTTATGGCTCTACGGTCGCCCCAGCAGTATGCAAGCAGCTTATTATGTCCGGCCACTTGGGATTCGACTATTTTTGTATATATTTGCAGTACTCATAGAATTGTGTGTGTGTGTGTGTGCAGTGGCGTCGAGCGGCTCTCAATGTTCTCCAGTCAATCGCGACATGAATTATGCACATTTTGCTTGCCAACTTTGGACGATTAAAGGCGTCTTTATCATTGTCAAAGCAATACAAATATTTATAAAACTACAAATAAAAATACAAAAAAATGGAACAATAATGCCAGAAAATAGTTGCGAAATTGCGCCACGGCCGCAGTTGCATGCGTTCAGATAATGAAAGCTGCGCGCTGAAAAGTGTCGGCTGCAAGCGAGTTGGACTCCGTCTTGGCTTGTCTTTGCTTTTCTTGTCGTAGAATCATTTTGATTATTATTGTATTATTTGTTGTAGTTGTTGCATTGAAAATATATTTTTGGCTCAGTTTATTTGGTAGCATAACTTGAAAAAAAAATAAGAATAAAACAAAAAAAGAATAAAATGACAAAACCAAAAAAAAATGTCTCGTTGCGTGGGTTTGGTTGTGCTGCTTTTTCTGTGTGTTTTTGTACTTTGATTTGTTTTGCTTTTCATTTTTGTTGCTGTTAGTGTTGTTGTTGTTGTGCGTTTGTGAAATTAAATGTTTTGTAAAATTTATGGCGACAGCCACTTTTATTTGTTGGAAGCTAATAAAAACAATTTTTATTTGCTTATTTTCCCCAAATAAAATTTATGATGAAAAGTTTTTAATGTCTTTGTATTTTGCTTACATTATCAGAATATAGTATGAAAATTATAATTTTGAAATATTGAGCAATTAATTGAGAAAGCCTTTGCAATGCGTTATTTGAACTGTAGACATGCGGCGAGCTGTTGCCAAGTGATGCGCTGCAGGGCCGATAATGATTTTGGAAAACCGCAACAAACAAATAATTACAAAACAAGTTTGAAGTACTAAAAAAGTAAAAAGCTTAAAAACGGTTCAGTTAGAAAAGCTTCGTTGTTAATGATGGAGTGGAAATTTTTGTTGACAGCCAGATGGACTCTCTGTCTCTCTCTCTCAAAATGGTAATTTTGACGGTTTTTCATTTTTAAATATCTGTATTTTCTTTAGTATTTCGAGCAACTTTTGCTTTGATGAATTTTATTTTTTTATCGGGTTCTACAATTAGGGTTCTACAATTACAATTAGCCAAAACCGATGTGTAATTTTCGAGATATCAGCAGATATACTATGTAGTCTTTGTAGATATGGAAAAGTTGCGGTGTTGTTAGTGTTATCGCGCTCTCAGCCTGAGAGAGACCCACTTGTGGGGTCTATAGGCACTTCACGGTTCTAAGCTCATTTGCAAGGCTATCTGACGGACTATGTGATTCTATACCTGAATTTCTACACTAACTTCAGGTCCCACAAGGGAGAACTAGGGACTCCCCACAAGGTATAACGAAGAGAACGGTTCTAAGTTGAATGAAGGCACAGGAACTGGTCTCCACCCATACGTACTACGAACCCATAGGTCATATGTAATGCCGGACCTCTGTAGTACCTTTCAGATATCGGACATCTGTGCAATCTTAAAATCTGCTGAACTAATCCGTGCAAAATAGAGCAAATTAGTTCCATGAGCTGTTGAATGCAAAAAGCTTTGACTTCTACGTTGATTCGTCATTATAAATCAATGCCAGTCAGGTCATTATTAAGAATAATAATTATATTTTTTTGACTTTTTGCCCATTGCGACATATTAGAGATCAATGAGATGTGAACTAAAAGATGAAAGTAGTCCTAGAACCATAAAAAAAGCGATTTTGTTTTCAACATTGCAGCGTGAAAATATTGAACAATCTTTTAGCAATTCAGTCCAAAGGTCACGTAGATTTTTCAAAATTTTTGGAAAACCTTTTCTTGCATCTTTGTTGGTTTTAGTGCATGTTTGACTCTTTTCTGTACCTTAATAATTACTTTATTTTAACTCGAACCCGATTTCTCAAAAAACTATCTTTTGTATTTTGTATTCTAGGGTTTACAACTGGTCATTGTAGAAGACAGCGGTTCTCAAATAGTGCTACGTATCACTGCCGATACGCGAGGCCTCCAAAGGTGATACGAACTTGATCCACATTGCACATGAATAGTACCAAAAAAAGTAGTTTGAGAACCAATTAATTAAAAAAAATTGCTAGTACAAAATATGTTTGCAAATGGAATCGGGCTCAAAAGTTGTATGCAAAACCGCCCGCCCCTCCCCCCAAAAAGAAATCCCATGTGCGCCACTGTAAGAGAGAGTCAGTTATTTAAACTGTCCATTGTCCCCATTTTTCAATTCAATTCGAATTCAATTAGATCAAACCATTTCAACTAAATTTATTTTTGTTTCTCGCGTGTCCTGAAAATACCAACGTCCAATTTTCATTTTCCATTTACTTTTCATGCCTTTCTGGGTATTAGAGAGAAACGACTTTCTAGAAGAAACAAATGGTTGTCAAACGATTTTCAAGAATCAAATGAGTGAGTTATCCATATTCGATGGACTGTGAAGCAAAGAGTCTTCTTTAGGTTTGACCTCAAGTTTGAGGCGCAAAGTGCAGAGTGTTTTATATTCCAGCATTGAGAATCATTTACACTCAGCGCTCGGACACTCAGTGTTCAGTTCACGCACCGGTTCCACGCTCTAATTTAATTAATCCGCACACTGTCGCATCGGTCCATCAATTACGTCCGCGTACAAATCTCGTCAAAATCGTTTCTTCTTGCATTTCTCTAACGCAGCGGGCAGCTATCTATCAGTTTTTTGTTGGTGTTTTTGTTTTTATGAAATATTTCCTCCCTCAAATTACCGCATCAATTAAATTCAATTGTTTCTTGTTACTTTTTCCTACCCAAACAAAAATAAGAAAAAACCAAAGAAAACAAACGCAACGTTCCTTAATTCAATTAGAAAAAGTTTGCGCAAATGTGTGCGTTTCGTTCACAAATAGTGTTGTGTGCATGTCTGTGTCTGTGTCGTGCAATTATAATTTCTTCAGTTGTACAAAGTAGAGCCGTGTCGAGCGCCTGGGGCCGCTGCAAGTGCGCCGGCGATAAAACGCCAAGAAACATTGACACTGAACGGAAATGTTTAATATATGCGACACGATTAATTAACGCTGCTCTCCGGCAACTTGCAACGGCGGCATCGCGTTACTTTTTCTCATTTCGTTTTTATTGCGAATTTAGTTTTGTTTGGTTTTGTGGCACTGATAAGCCGACATTAGCCACACTATCAAACGATTATGCAGCGCCAGCGCCAGTGCGCGTTTTCGCTCACGTGACTTGCATTTTACTTGTAAGTTTGCTTCGAAAGCGATCGTTTTCCTGGCATGCGAATTGCAAGTATTTATAAAAATTTCTTTTTGTCAAAATAAGATTACATTTAATAGGGTTGAATAGTGGTAAAAACCACACAAAGTGACATTTGCAATGAACTCTCATTGCATATACGAGACTTGCATTTTGATTATTTAAACTGAGTTCAAGTGATTTGATTTTTATCAAATTCGATTTTTCTAATATATTTTTGCCAATAGAGAAGTTGCCAATCGATTTACGAATTTTTTCCGCTTGAGGCCAGAAAACCTTCAAACTTCAATTAAAGATTTCTCAAAAAAGGCGATCTAACTTTGGAAAGTGACTAGCACAGGATTCAGCGTACTCGAAGGAGTTTTACCAACCAGGTCCATGTTTTTTTAGATTAAAAAGTTTCCGATTCAAGCGCAGTGTTATTATTAAAAGACCACCAAGAAAGCGACTCTAATGGGCCTAAAATAGAGGCGCGACTTGGCTGTTGGCTGCCCATTGGAAAGTAATTAGGCCATGTTTTCATTTCATGTCTTGTGTTTGTTTATAACGAGGGTAGTCTGAAAAGTATCCGACCTCGTTTGCGCCCTTTTTGAAAGCTGCTCTTCAAAACTTTAGCCGTTTTAGATGCGCACTTTTCGTATGACAATGGTTTAAGTCAGCCGAAGTGAGGCTTTTTGATAAAAAAGTCGAGTAAAAAGTAGTCATTAAATATTTGTTTTTGAAAGTCAATAAATCTATAAAAACTTAAGACGGGTTGGACGTTGTGTACAGGAACTCTTCATCAACATTTACCACGTCCAAAAACTTCAACCACTGACAATAACATTGCCCAAGTTGACCAAATGGTGCCCGACAACTGTCGATTTAAAGTGATATAGATAGCAGAGACTATGACTATGTTCAAAGAACATGTTTGTCACATATTGAATCAAGATTGACGCATTTGCTCTCGGTGGATCAAAAACATGATCGAATGAACATTTCCAATGCTCTGTTTGAACGGATTTGATTGATGGATTGATTTGATGTAAGCATCAATGGGAGAAGTGTGTAGACTTACAGAAGACAATATAGAAAAATAAAAATAAATTTGAAGAAAAAATGTCTTGTATCTTTCTTAGGTCAGAAACATTTTCAGACCAAGTCGTATAGTGAATTCCCTTAAAATCATTGAGAGCCTAAGAAGTTTGTGACCAATGTCCGTCACTAGCTTGGAAATTATAAAATATCTTTAGTCCCATTTCTACAATACATCATCCATAATGAGTTTTCAAATCTGGACATCAGGGACATTAATTGTAATCTTCAGTGACGCACGCAAGAGGGGTTTTGGGAGTTAAAATCCTTCCGAATATCCAAATGGCTTCAAATGGCATTGGGATCTAAAATTGTGTACGTAAACCCTCCCCAAAATGAAATCAGGTGTGCGCCACTGTTAATTTTCATATTGCAATCCTCGTGGTTCACAGAGGTGTAAACAGGGGCGTGGCGCCATTTCAATGTGGTGTCAAAACGAGCTTATGAGCCTTTAAGAGCTAAACCCTTTTGCCTATTTTGTTGCCATATGACAGCAAATCAACTCCGACAATAAAATATTTTTTCCAATTAGTTTGAAGTCTTTTCGAAAAAACAATTAAATGTTAAAGTTTAAAACAGAGAAGAATGCACGTCTTTTCAATGCTAAAACCATTGCTTTTTGAGTTATGCATAAGAAGATCAGTCAATATCCTTTTTAAAAAATGCATTGAAATTCCAAAAAAATAAATCAAATGTTACGAAAATTTTTACGATCTAAAGTTGAATTTTTAATATTTATTTACGACAGCTGTGAATAAATTAATGCAAATTCACGCAAATGTCTCCCTTCTACTGGTACATAAATTTTGAATTAATTTCGTTTAAGAAATGAAATGAAATTAAATAAAATGAAAAGCAAACACAAAAACAACAACAACCAAGAAAAAAATAAATATGCAAAAACATGCAACTCGCCGCGCGACTGACACAAAAATACTGTAAATGCTATGAATTCATTTTGCTCAATTTGGATTTTGGCACACAATTATTTTTATATAATAAAATCAAAAAATATTTATTTATATTTTTTTTTTAATTTCAGCACATTCGAGCTGTTGTTGAGAGCGGCATTTTACGAAAAGTGAACAAATTTGAGGAAAATAAAAAAGCAACAAATCGTTACAAGAGCTCAAGTGCCCTTAAAACGACACTCGACAGTCAAAAGTGTATTTTTTTCGTGTGTCCAAAGTACAAAGCAGAGACACAAGTTGGAAAATACGAATTCAGTTTTTTTTTATGGTCGATTACCAAACATGAGTTGGCTGGCGTTGTGATTGTAAATCAGCGAAAACGAGTTTTTTCTGAGGTTTGGTTTCGTTGAGTGTGTGGCCGATGTTAGTTGTAGGCGATGGTTGAAGCGGGTGGCGTTTTTTATATCGCTGGTGCTGTTGAAAGACCCTGTACTAATCTTCAACTTTATTCTTTTTGACAAAAGTGGTGCAGACGAGATGCTTAAAACACTTTGCATTTTATTTAAACTTCTCGTATTTCAATATTTTCATTCAACTGATTTGAATTTTGACCGCTTTTGGTCGCCGATCATGACTTGAGCTGATATTCGATAACAGTTTTATAATTTTTAATTGAGAAATTCTTCTTCTCTGACCATAAACATTTCGCATCACCTATTGAAAGCTTTGCTCTGTTGATCTGTTCGCACTTTGCCAACGCTGATAATGATTTTTTCGTGTACCAGCAATTAAATAAATCAAAAAATATGGTAATTCTGTTTGAGTTTCAAATTGAGTACAAGCATTTTTCGAACTGATACAAATTGATTCGAATGACCGTTGAATGCAAATCAGTTTCGAGTTATGCCAACATTTCGTTGCCTTAGCTGAATTCTGGTTTTTGCGGCCCATAAATTAAAAACTCCACATTTCAACAAAATTTTCTGAAAAATGTCTTTTTATAGATTATGTGCTTCGTACCTGTTATTGGTGGCGGCTCAACAACCGTTGAGGGTCCGAAAAATGATGGAATATCGTTGGAGGTGGTGACGGGCGTATTGAGATCGCCCGACTGCGCATCCGCGCACTGGGCGTCCAGCTGCTGGTGCCGCGACTGTTCGGCGCTGACGGCGTCGCTGCCGCTGGCGCTGCCAGCCGGACTGTGTTGCGTGGTGTTTAGCAAACTCAAATGCGACGCCGAATTGCGGCCGCTGGACGCAACAATTGCGCTGCTGCTGCTGTTGCTGCTGCTGGCTGCACTCAGTGCGGCTGCGGCGGCAACGTTTGCCGCTAATGCGGACGCTGCACTGACGCTGGCGGCCGTTTGCTGTGTGGGCGTGGCTGCCACCGAACGTGCAATATTCGCGCGCGATATGGCGGCACTGAGTGCCGAATTGGTGATGCTGTTGTTGCTGCTACTGGTCGCTGTGGCTGTACTGTTGTTGTTATTGTTGTTGTGATGGGCACCGCAACCAAGATGATTGTTGTTCGACTGTGATGAGAGATTGTAGTGGAGCAGTGTCTGTGCGCCCAAATGGCCGCCGGCAAAGCTGGACGGCGTGGTGAGATATGTGGCCGCTGAGGTCGCCGCTGTCGAGGGACTAGTCTGCGCTGTCGTCTTGAAGAGGCACGTGTCGAAGCTCAGCACATTGAAGTGTGCGGCGGCAGCGGATTCGGTGAGTAGGAATGCGTGATGCGATGGCGCCACTAGGGTTTCAAGCCCTTCCATGATCATGGCCGCTGATGGGGTTCCAGGGGCTACGCCACCTGCAATTAAGCAAAATTACGACATTCATGAGTACGAAAGATGAAAAGATTTGAAAAAGGGAGAAATGATTGAACAAGAATCTGATGCATACATATTTCTAAAAACATAGTAAGACATAGAGAAATTTTCATAAATATTGATGTAAACGATCTTTATAATGTAAATCTATGTAATGTTTTATATTATTCTGAATAATAATTTTCAGATTATTTAGTGATTTTTGGAGTTCTCTGATAACTCATAATTAATTCTTAATTGGTCAAATGCTGCATAATTGAGTTTCGGCTGTAATATCGAGATTTAAATCAACAGTAGATATAGAAGAATGTAGCAATCTTGTGGATCTACTGCGTCTCCTATGGTTCATGGAACAAGGACGATTTTATATGATTTTATTTTATATTTAAATTTATGAATATATTTAAATTTATGAATATTGGATGCATCAAGTTGAGGGAGTTGGATCTTCTTCAAGATATGCGCTCCGAGGCATTTGTATCTTTTGAGCATTAAAATTTGAGAATTTATGATTATGACTCTCTCGAAAATCGTATAATTCATACAAATTATTGCAAAATATCACACTGAGTCAGGGGCGTAGCCAGAACTTGGGCATGGGGGGGGTTTTTAAAATGTTTTTTTCGCCAGTTTAGTATTACGTATTTTTTAAAGTTAACTGCACTTTCCAAATAGGGCATTTTGTGATGGCTTATGTGACTTATTGCATTGGAAATTAAATTTGTCCCGATTTTTAGTAAACATTTCATGAAATTTGGTGCACTGGAAGCGAAGTTATTGCATCTGAAGTGAAAGTATGTATGTGTCATCGTACAAAAATTACCATCGAACAAAGACCCAATATTAACTTTTGTTTTAAAAATATTAAAATTTTAACCGAAGCATTTAAATTTATGAACCAAGTTTATGGTGATGATTTTTTATACCGTGGTGGAGTTCGTAAGTAGTAAACTCGATTTAAAAACGATTGTCAGGACATAAATGCTGACCAACGTGTTAGCCAACTGAAATCCGCGATCACCGTAGATTCCATCAAAACTGGGCGGTAATTCATAAAAGACACAGGGCAACAAATTTCGACTTTTGGTCGGCTTTTCTGGGTTTGACATCAGTTCTAGGGTAATTAGGGAGCGCTGATTTCGAATCCGCAAACCGTTTTTAAAACTTAGTTTCCGTTTTCGCAAAAAATGGGCGTGTCACTTTTTCGGATTTTCCCTGACTTTTTTCACGTTTGGGATTGTAATTTCTAAACCAATAAACCGGTTGACATGATTTTCACTTTGTAGCATTTACAACACCTCACGGCTTCTTCTCCAATGTAATTTATTTTTAGAAGTTTTACAATTCCGCGGTAATTGGACCTCAAAGTCGGAAAATATGGAATTTCAAGGCGTTTTCTTTGATGTTAAAAAACATGCACATTTTTCGTAAATCAATTAACGAGTTTGGTGTATAACGAAAGCGGAAACATCAATAAATACAACACAGCCAAATTTTGTGGCGTAAGTCACATTCTCATCGAAACAATAGCAAAAATGTTCCATAGCCATTTTCAACTTTTTTCAGTTGTTTTCCTTAAAAAACTAAGAGCCTCAAAATATGCAAAGTTTTCAATTTTTTTTGTTTTGAGCAATTCAAAATTTTGTTTGTTTGTTGCTTGTATTCCAGACTGTAAATGGAACATATAAAAGAGCATATTTTGAGGCCCTTAATTTTTTAAGGAAAAAAGCTGAAGAAAGTTGAAAATGGCTATGGTACATTTTTGCAATTATTTCGATGAGAATGGGAATCACACCAATTAATTTGGCTGTGTTGTATTACTTGATGTTTCCACTTTCGTTTATACATAACTCGATAATTGATTTACGAAAAATGTGCATGTTTTTTCAACATTAAATAAAACGCCATGAAATTCCATATTTTCCGAATTTGAGGTCCAATTGCAGCGGATTTTTAAAACTTATAAAAATAAATTACATTGGAAAAGAAGCCGTGAGGTGTTGTAAATGCTATAAAGTGAAAATCATGTCAACCGGTTTATTGGTTTAGAAATTACAATCCCAAACGTGAAAAAAGTCAGGGAAAATCCAAAAAAGTGACACGCCCATTTTTTGCGAAAACGGAAACTAAGTTTTAAAAACGGTTTGCGGATTCGAAATCAGCGCTCCCTAATTACCCTAGAACTGATGTCAAACCCAGAAAAGCCATTTTGCTGTTGATCAGTGAGATTAGCCGAAGTCTTCATTGACTTTGCTTGCTTTACTTATACCCACCCGAGTGATCTTTTTAATATTCGTGTTTAATATCTGCCAGAGTATTTAGCTATGATTTCGAATAACTGCACAAATTGGAAGGTAATTTTCAATAACATGAACAAATTTTTTTTTTAGAAATTTTGTTTATGTTTAAGATGGAAATTTTCACATTTAGTTTGGCTGACGCTGTGTTCTGCTCAAGTGGGCTTCTTGCATTTCATGCAAATTTGGCGTGTATTCCTCTTTTGCCTGGCTGTATGGCAAATGTATCATTTACCCTTGAGCTTTATGCGACCAGTGCCGTCCCGTTCAAGTTTAACATCTGTCTCAAAGTCCTCATCCACGCAAGTTCCGGTAACGGGGTTTCCCTCAATAAAAATTAATTATATATTTGGGGGAAAACATTGTATTGTTGGTAAAACAAACTGAAAAAAACATACCTAATATGCACTCAATAGCAGTTCTGATTTGAAATCTTCCAACCACTTTTTGATTTTTGGATCTATTAAAAATTAGAGGCAGACAAGGATCTTCACCCAGGAGCTCAAGGAACTGCCGCCTTTGTGATCGTTTCATAGACTGCCCTGTGTTGTTCTCCTTGTATGCGTATAATAAAAGCAGCAAGCGTGGCGGTATCCAAAATATAGTAAAACATTGCCATAGGCCAGCACAATGTTGGTCTTTTGGTGGAATATTGGGACAGCATTTTATCCATTGTGTCCACGCCACCTTTAGTCTCGTTATAGTATAATATTATTCCTGGTTTTTTGTCTGGTCCAGACACAGCATCATTTCTGTGCATTGTAGACAACAAAACGACAGACTTGTTTTTAGTTTGGACGTAAGAACACATATTGACATTTTCAGTAAAGCCAAATAAGCTTGATGTGACTTCTCTGGTTCGCAATGGTTTGACCTCGTTGGGAACATACCTCTTGTTTTTTTAACTGTGCCTACAATCGACATGTTCCAATTTGCTAGTTTTTTGGCCAATGACAATGTCGTGAAGAAGTTATCCATGGTACCGTTTCTTCCTGACCCTCTGTATATACCGACCAAATCTTTCACAATACGCTCACCTCACCTCACGTCTCGAATGTTGTTAACTTTCCCAGTGTAAATTTGTCCATGCAGTGGATAGTAGGTGGCTGAATCACAGGCCCACCAGATTTTAAAGCCATACTTGGCAGGCTTAGACGGCATATATTAGGTGAACCGAGTACGGCCCCTTTACCCAAACAGCTGCTTATCCACCGTAATGGATGCAGACAAATATCGAAATTCGTTTCCACTAGTCATTGTTATTAGTTTTTTTCACACTGAACTTCTCAAGTCAACAATACCAGATGAACTTATTGACCTTGAAATTTACACATTTTTTTTTCAAAATTTTAAATTTTTTTCCACAAATTCAAATTTGTTTTCAAAAATTTAAATTTTAATTGTAAGTAGCAACAAAACAGAGAAGGCGTAATACAGGAAAGTGAGGATTCCGACTTTAATTTGCCATATACCTATACAAAAAACATTGAGGTCACCTGGGTGGGTATTGGTAAACGACGTACAAAAAATTCTTTGGTAAGGCGAAGGTTAAACTTGAATTTTGTAATTTTGTATACAAAATACCTACACGGGTGATCCCAAGTGCTTTTGCTGCCATTTTGAACAAAACAATAAATTGTTTTGCGTACCTCATTATGTGTTAAATAAAACATCTGGAAAGAAATTTTGTAATATTTTCCATAGTTGCAAAATAAATCATTAAAGTTAGGCCTTTTTCGAAAAACGAGCTATTGCCAGAGGAACATACTAAATACTGAGGTATGAAAAATATTTATATATTATTATACCTAAATTGTTAGTTTTACTCAAAATATCGGCGGAAGAGCCTGGGGTCATCCGGGTGAACGACATTGGTAAACGACGTATACAAAAATTGTTGGTAAGGCGAAGCATCTCAATAGCATAAATTTATCAATAGCATTTTAACTGAACATCTAGCTATCGAAGGATACCATCTCACCGATCGACACTTGTTTTGACTGTGTTGACTGTTTGACACTCCTCGTTTTCACCTGGTGCGGCACCGTGCGACTTTCACCTTTTCAAAAAATGCATTTCCCGATGAAAAAAGCGTTTAGAGAACGAGGAAACCATCCAAAAGGCTTGTACAGACATCCTGAAGGATATTTCGGTCGACGAACTAAACTCCTCTTGCTAGGCTGTATTGAGCCTAAACGGGACTATTAAAAAAACAAATTAGCTTCGCTCAAAAAATTTTTTACTATTTTTCTTTTAAATGTTTAAAGATGAAAGACCTTTTTGCTAATGTGGGAACGTACATACGACGCATAGTGATTTCAAATGTTGACAAATTATAGGCTATGGGGGGGGTTCTGACACCCTAAACCCCTCCCTTGGCTACGCCCCTGCACTGAGTAAAGGTTTTTGAAAACAATTCTTCTAAAATTGAAGTCTTATGATGAAAGCTATTGAGTGAAGAATTGTTTTCAAAAACCTTTACTCAGTGTGATACTCGTATTTTGCAATAATTTGTATGAATTAGACGATTTTCGAGAGAGTCTTAATTTTAATTTGTTTAAAAATTCCATCAGTGTGATATTTTGCGGTGATTTTAATGTCCTAACACTTAACAAAGCTATTGCGGTCATTTTGACGGTTTTTCGTATTTAAATATCTGTATTTTCTTTAGTATTTCTATCAAATTTTGCTTTGGTGAATTTTATTTTTTTTTAGTTAACAATACATATTATATTTAAAAAAAATTTATTTTGTGAGAAATTAGTCAATTTCGATTTGTACTTTTCAAGATATCAGCGAATGCGATATGTAGTCATTGTAGGTATGGAAAATGTACGGTTTTTCTAGTGTTAAACGAGGCTAAATGAAGTTTCTTATCTCTATTTGCTTCCAGGCCTGTTACGCTGTTTGCTATTTTTGTTTGCAAAATTTCAGCAATTACTCAAATTTTTTACTGGGTTTTTAGTACCGTAAAACCTACAACTTGAATAGGTAGAACGAGCTTATTGCTTGTCGATTGTCCAACAAGTAGATTCGGAGGCCTCTGAGGTCCATTGTCAGGACAACTAAAATTAAAATAATTACACTGTACAACAGCATTTCTGCAACAGAGTAACGACCATATATTTCTGAAAGAGGACATCATACTGATCATTTTTGCCGAACTAAGTAATAGTCCAGCACGTCTGAGTTTTTTGTAATTTGCACATAAAGGTTAAAGGGGTCCCTATAGACTTTTACACGGAAAGTATAAAAACTTGAAGAGCTAGAGCTTTGATGTCCGGGACAAAGTTGTTTGCATTAAAAGTGTGAATATTTTTTGGGTACACATGAACCACCCTCTCCCTTTCCTTAACCCCCTTTTTCATGTTTTTCGGAAAAATTTTTCATAAAAAGCTTGTATTGAGTAAAATATTGAAAAAAATACCATATTGTCTTTTGGGAAAATATTCTTCATTAAAAAATAGGGGGGGTCTTCAAACACCAAAACTTTCTCAAAACACGCCCCAACAAAATAAAAAGCCTTAAACACGAAACCTTCATTTAATATTTTTTTCATAAATTGCTAGCTCTGCTTGAGATGTTGAGAAAAATGTTGAATATTAAAAAAAAATATATTTTCCATTGGAAAATAGTTCTCTAACCTAGGGGGACCCTAAAAAGTCCGCTCTTAATAAAAGAACAAATTTTCATGATTTCAAAAAGACTTTATTAAGTTCGTGGATATTTCGCTTTACGGGAATGCTTATATGGGTCAATATTGCGATTCAAATTCCAAATGTACTCTGCGAGCATTTTCCAATGGAAAATATATTTTTTTTTAGTATTCAACATTTTTCTCAACATCTCAAGCAGAGCTAGCAATTTATGAAAAAAATATTAAATGAAGGTTTCGTGTTTAAGGTTTTTTTTGTTGGGGGGAGTTTTGAGAAAGTTTTGGTGTTTGAAGACCCCCCCTATTTTTTAATGAAGAATATTTTCCCAAAAGACAATATGGTATTTTTTTCAATATTTTATTCAATACAAGCTTTTTATGAAAAATGTTTCCGAAAAACATGAAAAATGGGGGTAAGGAAAGGGGGAGGGAGGATCATGTGTACCCAAAAAATATTCACACTTTTAATGCAAACAACTTTGTCCTAGACATCAAAGCTCTAGCTCTTCAAGTTTTTATACTTTCCGTGTAAAAGTCTATAGGGACCCCTTTAACCTTTATGTGCAAATTACAAAAAACTCAGACGTGCTGGAGTATTACTTTGTTCGGCAAAAATGATTAGTATGATGTCCTCTTTCAGAAATATATGGTCGTTACTCTGTTGCACACAAAAAGTTTAAAATTGTTGTACTGTGTTACAGCTTCAGTGATCTGCAAAACACGTTTGCGATTCCACAAGCATTTTCCGCTATTTAAATAATCTGCCCACAATATGTCAAGATGATTGAGCGTCCCACTTCGCGCTCAACTCAAATTCTCAAGACAAGTACTTGAAATGTCACATTACATGTGACATTTTATGGCCGACAAACATCAAACAAACACTGCGTTCTGTTTCTCTTTCTAGCCAGCTCGGGCAGACGTTGCCCCTTTCTCTTTGCATGCTAAATGTCAGAAATCTTTTACGCTTTAATTGAATCGCAATGACAGCAAATTCATTACTTATGCGCCGCAGCCGTTGTAACTGCAACATTTATTGATGTTAATTACAATTTATATCATTCGTTGCGTACACGTCTGCGCGCTCGGACATTCTAAAGCAACAACAATTCAATTCGTTGACAATTGACAATTGCAGACAATGACAGCCATTAGCACCCACACGCACCGGTCTGACAGATCGGCAGAGCGCGAGCGACAGTGCGTTAACGATGCCTTAACGGTACAAGTCGAGAAGCGCTACGAAAGCAATTAAATTGAAATCGATTAAGCACTTAAACACCGCATCGAGAAGCCTCATTTGCCGTTCGGAAAGTGGCTGGTTCCCATAATGCTCTTTTCGACCATATCGACGCTGACCCACTTTCGGTCGCACAACACTGTCAGAGCGATGAGGGGCGGAGGGTTCAGCTGTTAAATGACAACGCGCCCAGAATTTCGCACAAATTAGCTGATAGCGAACAAATGTTAATTATTTGTCAATAGTTAATTTGTATGTTTGTGTGTGTGTGTGTATTAGTGACAATTTACAATTTGTGCAATGCGTAATGACGTTTGTACGTTTGTCAGCGACATTCATTTGCCATTATTTATATACGTCGGCATTGCTTCTCCAGTCGCATGGAGACGCGAACGCTGATCTTCAAAATCGGCAGCGAAGATCTCTCAGTGAATTCAGTGCGCTGTACGCTGTCACTTGACGTCCGCTGTCGGCGCGCGTTCGTGCGCTTATGTCACTAATTTAATTTCGTATTTAATTGAATTTTACTTAACGTACACAAAAAATCAACTAACAAGTAGAAAAAAATAAATAAAATACAAAATTGTTGTAGTCTGAGTCGACGAGTCGCCACTAATGAATGAAACTGTACGAATGTGCAGTATGGAGATGTATGAACGAAAAATACGTGTGTGTGTGTGTGTGTGTGTGTGAGTGTCACAGTTGGTGTGTAGTGTGAATACCCAAGCGACTCTCACCTCTTGACAGACAATGCGTGCGTACAGCCGCGTTACAAGGTTGAGTGTTTAGCACTTTTGGCGTTATGAAAACATTTGAGAATCTGACTTTAACTCTTTCAGCTCTGAGCTCAAGTTAACTCTTTCAGATCTGAGCAAATGTTTATTGATGGATTTGAACGAAAAACTTTTAATCTTATACCCTAATTCCCAGAGTCTCACTAAAGATTTCAAATGGTGATAAATCCAAAAAATTTCCGATTCCCTTATTTTATGTAATCCTCTAATGGAAGGTAAGAATTATAATGCATTTATTAATTTAACATTTTAGACAGTTTTTGTATTTTTTAAACAAATGTTTTCAGTAATTTAGCTCATATAAGCCACACAGTCTCACTTATGGGTTTACGTTACTTTTAAAATTCTGGGAATTAGGGTTAAGCGTTTCAAAATGTACTAAATTCACTACTAGTCATTTAAGTAGATTAAGATGAATGTTAGGAAAAATGACTGGAAAGGTTGCTCACTTCCATTTGGAGACTATTTCGGTCTATTATGATTCCCTCGGAAGGAAATATTGCTTTGCTCTTCCCTTGTAACCTCTTTACGTCAGAGAGAAGAAAGTTTATAAAAGGGTCTTACAGAGGATTCACAGATGAGAACCTGTCTTATGAGCTATTAAGGGATCTGATTAGACCTAACAGATTGCAGTGCATAACACCTTTTTATAAATCTCATCTAATCTAGTGAGCCATTCCGATGCTTTAGGAATCCTTGCACAAAGAAGATTTCGCTTTGATTACCAGCTTAAAACCAGTTAGTGTCTTTGAAGAAGCTGAACAAAGTCGGTAAGGCCCTTTCTTTGTGTTGGGTAAGTTCAACAAGAATCTTGAATCCAAGGAACAAAGTCGTTGTACTTGAAGGATCTGTCATTGTACGTAAGGATCAGGCAATGAAGTGATGTAGGAAGTGTTATATTGGTTCTACTTATATCTGTAGATAGATAATATAGACGATGCAGATACTGCATATATCTTGTTTTACTCTTTGAAATTTACAGTCTCAGTAAGCAGGTAATACATTCGCTCCCAAAGAAGTATTTTGCTTTTCTGAATACCTCGCTGTGTAAGACAGATATCGGTGGTAACATAGAGTTATCTCATTAATATTATTCATAGCCATAGCTGTTCTTTTAGGGCTTCTGAGTCACATTGAAACACACCTCAGTCGCCTCTAGTACAAGCCACCAGCTTTTCGCATCGACTTGTGGACCTCAAAATTTATTTCCCAAAAGAGCAGAGCGCAACATTTGTAGTTTCAAAAAATCACCATAAACCTTCGAAACCGAAATTGGAAAATCGTTGAGCCACACCACTGTGCGTTGGTGTGTGCGGCATTGTTGCTGGCCTGCATTTGGCATTTTCTGAAGTGTGTAGTGTAAAATTTGTCAATGATTTTACGGCCACATTGTTGAGCGGCACGCCGCCACTAGCAACCACCAACACCAGCATCAGACACCAGACACCAGCATCGGCTATGGCATCAACCGCAGCAGCACCGTGGCCGCCGGTGTGTGTGTGTTGTCACAGTCGGTCAGTTGAAGTAGTGATAACTCAACTTTATTAAAAACCACTTTGTCTCAATTGTGGCGTCATCTTCAGTTGTTATTGCTTATTGTTGTTGCTATAGCTATTGCCATTGGTATGGTTATTGTTGTTGTTGTCACTGCTGGTGGCGGTTATTGCGCGCTGTGCTGGCGGCTGGTTTTGTGGTTACGACCGTTCGCCAATTTGCCTTTTGGCAGCATACATATGTATTATTTTCGTTGTTGTTATTGCGCTTATGACCGTATTTTTTTCGTCATTGTGCTCTTTCGCATTTTTCTGCCTTTTTGCTTTGTTGTTGTTGTTATTTTTTGCGCGACTAAAACACAGAATTGTCGATTTGCATGACGAGTGCACTCAATGACAGCATCTATGCGCTAAAATAACTACTGTTAAAAAAAAGTTGTTGTTGTTGTTGTTGGCTTTTATTTTGATGAAGTGTGCGTACTTTTGTGCTTTTGGCACAAAAGTGAAATTCAAGTGTGATTGCATAGGTTGAAATTTGATTTTGAACTGATTGGAAGCGCACAGCTGATGAACTGTTGAGACATTGAAAGGAAATTCCAAAAATTTAGAGAAATTTTTGCATAGAAAGTGGATTAATTTGGGTGAATAACTAGTTGAGGTAAAATATGTTTTATAAATGCGATAGGAGATCACTATAGACCTAACAGGTCACAGTTATTAACAACTTTTTACAGATCTAATCTAAAGTAATAAAAAACAGCTGAGAAAAGCAGTTCAAAAAGGCTCAAAAACAGTGTAGACAACCTCGTCGGTTGTGTGGGCCAATATTCAGACTCTAAAATGATCACTTTTTCATTACGAAATTCAGATTCAGTTTTCGATTGTTAAACTCTCACATTGACTATAAATGTTTGATGTTTTACTACTTGTTAAAAAATAAAAATAGATACGATTAGCTGCCAGCTTGGCGATCAGTCAGCAAGTTCACTTGATGTCTAAAAAGTCGTTTTGTGTTATGCGACAGTGTGACAACCCTTGTGGCATGTTTCGTACTAGATTGACCGAAATCTTAATGAAATTTTTACAGTAATATGTTCAACTGTAATTGGTTCAACCGTCAAACGATCTATCAACGGTTGGTAGGTAGTGAGGCCCATTGCCATGTCGTGTGAGGATGGTAGAGTGGGCTAAGTTTTCCACTTTTAGGCGAACTAGTTGGAGTTCTTCATAAAGCTACATAAGTAAGTTGGGTACTGTCATTCTTGCTAGGTTAGCCAGGGTGTCGAAGAAGTGGTCTTTCAGGCATTGGTAGGTAGGTGTTGGATGCTTACAATGCCCTTCTCTTCTATGAAGTTTCTGCAGAAATCATGAGAGGCACTTTAAATACCCAGTTTTTTATATGAATGCCTATAAATCCTATGAGCACTTCTATCTGATTTGCTTTGAGAGAAATAAGCTGCTTAAAGCGATTATGATTAAGATTGGAGGGAAACGGCTTTGCTTTGTAAACAAAAATTTATGACTTTTGCATTGAAATGGACTAGATCATTCGCCCTAAAGTTGCATAGATTTAATTGACTTGTTAATTGTGAGTTTAACTTTCAGTTTAACTCTAACTTTTATCTTACCAAAGCTTTCCCTGTTTGACCCATAGAGTCTGATAAAAAACATTTGTCGAACAGGCCAATAGGGAATAATAACAAATGAAGAAAAGTTGATACTGTATAACAATGTGCCACGAAGGCGTTCATGATTAAGTCAAAGTCAGATTTGAAAGCATTCGATTGATCGGCAGAGGTTCTATAGATGGAATCGCGTTTGTCTTTTAAACTATTAAAGTATTGCAATAGATCTAACACCTTTTTTATTATTATTTATTATGTTTTTTAAACATTTTTCATATTTTGTAAATTTAATATATGTCAGAGTTGATGAAACTTGCAAAAAAGGTAGTTAGACTATTCCAAAACTCGGCAGATATTATGACAAAATAACGAAAATGTCATCTGGATGGACATTACTAAAGCAAAGTTTAAGGGTTCATAAGTTTGCTCTCAACTTTTTTGCTGTATTTTCTTAAGCCCAATTCACCTTTTTGTATTTTTTGTTTTTGTTTTTTGAAAAATTGTTCAACATCTTCCGATCACTGCTCACTGTTGTGAAAATTGATACAGCATTTTTGGCGCTAACACCAACACCACAATTTCATTGTCTCTTCTGCTCGATTTCGGATTTGATTAATTTTCCCAAGAAGCCCAAAATGTGAATATAATATTTTGATAAGACATTCCACACACATCTATCAAAAGACACAACGCATAAAAAACAAATAAAAATTGTCTACTTATAAATGGACCGAGGAAACGTCAAGTTGTTTCAAGTTGTTTTATGGTATACAAAACCAATAACAACAACACCGCAGAATAATGCCAAAAACAAAAAATGACGCCTCAGCTACAGATTCCGAATAAAATAATTCATTCATATTTCTTACTAAACCAGCAAAGCTTGATCGATAATATCTGAAGGTAAAGAAACAAAATCACAACAACAACAATTAAGGAAAAAAAAATCCAAAAACACACATTATGAATCACAGCAACACACACACACATTCACCCAAACAAACAACGCTGCAGCGCAACAAATCGAATCGAATCGAATCGAACGCGGCATCTCAGCCAAGTTGCGGGCTTCTGCCGACGCTGACAACGGCGACTAAAGCCGGCCCCACAGTTGGCCGTTAAACGCAATTGACACTCCTCTAAAGTGATGCTGCAGAACGTGTAGACTGTTTTTGTCTTTGTTGTAGTTGTTGTTGTGTTTTGTATTGTATTTTCTTCAAGATTTCTTGCCTTTCGATATGGATTTCGTTGCCAGCGACGCGCAGCCATAGAGAAGGCGAGCGCGTTGTGGCGCTGCGGCAGTCGGCTCATCGGCGCTGGCCGTTCTAAGCGGCGATCCATCAGTCGACGCTCGACTCGGATGTTGTTACAGTATTTCGATTTTGTATAATTTTGCATTTAGTTTATTGGCAGCGCTGAAAAGCGTTGCGCGCACTTGACGCTCGTCCGTTGCGAGCTCGCTGGCGCTGGGCGCGGGCGTGCGTCGGGCGTCGGGCGCATGTGGGAAATTGGCGAGCGGGCTCCGGGGGCAGTCATAATACTTAATAATATAACGTTATGTGGCAGTATTATTTTAATTAAGCATTCAACCGGTTTCGGCTGGCTGGTACTATTTGCGCTGCCACTTCCACCGGTCTGCGGCTGCGCGTTGTGTCCGCTGCCCGACGCGCTATAAGCCGCTGTTGCTGTTGCGTGCGTTTTTTCCGCCTGTTGTCGCTTTTGGGTTTTATCTCCGCTTTTTTCTCTTCGTTTTTGTTGTAGTTGTGTTGTTTTTTGTTGTCGGTTTTTGTGTCGTTTTTATGTTTTGGCCAGTTGGTGTGTCCGTCGTTGCTGTTGAGGCGAGTCCAAAAAATACTCGAACAATTTTATGTTTGTTTATTTTTCATTGTTGTTGTTATTGTTGTTGCTGTTGCGAGGCTAGTGTTGTCTTTTCGTTCGTCTGAATGGGATTAAAAAAAATGCCGCGCACCTTTTTGCATATTGGCTACTTAACGGCTCCGAATAGGTCCAACAATGCGGCTGTTATGTGCTTTTATTGCTGCAGCTGTTGTTGTAGTTGTTGTTGCTATTGTTGTTATTATTGAGCATTTTTTCCGCATTAAAATGTACATTTGTGCAATTGTTGTTTTTCGTTCTTGATTTGTACGTTTTCTTTGCATTTCGCCATTTAGGCTGCTTAATTTTCGTAAAATAACCAACTCAAGTATGCAAAAAATCAAATTAAAATTATGAACAATATTGCAGACAATAAATATGGGTTAGTGTTTTGATTTGTTTTTGATTTTCAATGCGTTGTCCACACTTTGGCGGCGATAGTGTCAACCTTGAGGGAAAAAACGACAAAAGCAAATTGCTTTCAGTGGTTTTAGGGCGAGGAAAGGGGAAATATATATTGTGCAATATTATTGTATTGAATGCGGTGAAAAATTGTAGTTGGTGGTGCCCAATGTCTGTCTGATGCTGATAACTGCGCACTGAAATAATTTTTATTGAGTGCTTCACAGGTTTTATGAGTTTTTGGTGACAAACTTAATTCAAAGCACATAAAATAATTCATATTGCTTTGAAAATATTCAAAAGAGCCATAAAGCTAATACAAAAGATAACCATCAGCTGATATATACAGATAATGATTTGTTTTCGGCTCAAAAACACAAATATTGATAATTTTTTGTGTATGAGATTTTTGGATATTTTTGGGAGGAAATATTTTGCAAGAAAAATTTCCAGTTCTTACTGTGAGAATTGCGAATGGAGACAGACAGTGAATTTGTAAGCTGTATAGAGACGAAGTCATATAATCTAAACCCTAAGAGCCCTCAAGGGGCTGTTACTACATCATAAAACATATATCGAACGAATCGTAAAAGAACCGATTCCACTAAATTATTGGACCTCTACAAGTTCATGTGAGAGGGTAAATGGTAGAACAGGGACAGTGGCTCCCACAGGATTTCATTTTAGGGGGGAGGGGGTTTGCGCACAACTTTTGAGCCGAACACCATTCGAAACTATAATTTGTACCAGCATTTTTTGTGTTTGATAAACTGGAGTTGAACTCCCGAACCCACCTGGGTGCGTCACTGAACAGGGAAAATATTTATATTTATAAATTACTGAATGCGGAGAGTTCAAAGCTAAATCTGACATTGTAATTCATTGCAAGAGTTGAGTTCCATGTGGTTTTGTAATATTTGTTTTTAGCTCATTTCTATTTTAATTATTGTAGATAAACATGTTAAGCTTGTTGCAATTGCATTAGAAATAAGTGACTAATAACATTTTGAAACGAAATTTAAATATATAAAGTATTGAAGTTCAGTGTGTATGTACGTTATTGCGGTTAGCATGCGGCAATACTTAACACTAGAATGCCATTCCACTCGAACCTTAGTTACATTGATGAGGTGGAAACATTTTGACTTCCATATTGTTTACCAAATTATTATAGCTTTTTATTTTATTGATATTTAAATAGCGAATATGAATAATTATACATGGAATTACGATTAGAAAATATATTTCATGTTTATTTTTGCGGTATTTACAAATAAAATTCGATTATAAATTACAGTGACGTACCTCAAATATTAGTAAAAAAATTATTGTTTGTTAGTAATAAGCAGGGAAAGGATTTTGACGTCCTAAAAACCTATAAAAAAAGCAAAATAAAATAGCAAAAAAGGCACGGAAAGGCACTAAAAACTGCCATAAAGGCTGAAAAAGGCACTAAAAACTGTTAAAAGGGCAAAAACAGGCATTTAAAAATAAGAAAAAATACTGGAAATCTAAAAAAAGGGGAAACGGTATGTATTTTTTAATAATTTTATTTCATCTGATGTATGCAACATACAATATTTATAGCTCGCTTTTTGTAAAAGAAAAGGAACATCAAGGTTTTCAAAGATAGTTTAAAAAATAAAACTAAGATATTTTAATTGAAATGTAGGCACATATTTTAAATTCATATTTTAACTTCTCATATAAAAGCATAAAAGCCGTACTTGTATCACATTTGGTATGTTTTTTCTTTAAATTTTCCACTGCACAACAAAAAATAACAGCTTAGGAATGATCAAATCAATGTAAAAACATCGATAAGTTAACGAAATTGCAATGTTGCCACTTAATTTTTTTTTAGTTTCAAGGTATTTTTGCGAAACAAATGGGGGAAGATATTAAAAACGAAAGAAAAACAAAAAGGCGCTCGACAAATCTTGAAAAAGGCATTTTGTGGCATTTATAGGTAAAATAGGCACTAAAAAAGGCATTTATGGGTGAAAAAGGCTAACTGCTTTTTTAAGGCAAAAAAAGGCAAAATAAAAGTGGTATATTTCTAATCAGGAGGACCTAATTCGTGCTGATTTTCAATCAGAAATGCTCTATTTAGCAGCAAACAAAAAAGGTAATTTCCACAAAATCCTTTCCCTCTTAATAAGTAAAAGTCAAGCAAGAGTTTCTTTCAGAAAGCAAATTCATATAAGTTTTAACATAAAACCTTAATGAAGTCATTTTAGCTTCCTAAGGCATTCTAGTGTTAATCTAAATAGTGACCAGTTAATTGTTACATCTAATGCATTTCTGTTTATTGAAAATGAATGTAATTAAAATAATATAAATAGAAAAGAGCAGTCACCACAATCCAGTACAGAGAAATACTGTACTTTTATAAAAAATCTCTGAACGAAACCAACTATTGAAACGGGCAATTGTAGCGTTTGAGCTTTGGTTCTTGTTGGTTCTCAAATGTTGCTCATGTTCATTGAATGTCTCTGACACATAACTAATGCAACAGTTCAGGCAGCACCAGCGTTGCAGTTTTTCTGCTGCAGCCTCATGTGGCTTTGGGATTTTTTTAAATTTTTGTTTTACATTGTTTTGGTTTTCTCAAAACGAAGCGTTCACAATTAAATAAAACAAACATCTGCGTCGGTTGCAGTTTGCGTGGATATGCAAATAACTGCGCTGCGTTCCAGTGCTGATGTATTTTTCTAAATGAAGTGGCAGCAAAAACATTTGAATGCTACTTAAAGCCACCGAAAGTAGCGCACAGCGAACGCTGCGTATTCACTAAGTGTCAAAAGTTTTCGTGTCGCAGATACATTTTCCTATTGATGGCTACAAGTGTGAGAACATGTAGCGGCGCTAAGCTCTTCGCGCCACTGCCGCCCACTGCGCGCCACTTGATGAGGTCCGCACTGTTGTTGTTATGCTGTTATTGTTTGTGTATTGTGCTCTTAACATTTTGTTGTTGTACGTGTCAAAGTCCTAGTGTAAACATCGGCGAACTTTAAAGCGCTGCGTACGCGGCAGCTGCGACGGTAATTGTGTCATAATTAATTTGCTAAATGGAAAATCAAACAGCGCGCTGGGAACAGATGCGCAGCGCAGCGAGCCAAGCCTCGGTCGGTTGGTCAGCTGGCGCGGCGCGATGCGATGCGACGCGACTCGATCATGGGAACTGGCGACGCTTCGGTGCGAATGCGAGTGCGAGTGCGCTGGGAAAAACTGCCGTCTGCCGACTGCCAGCTGCCATAAACTATAAACATTTAACGGCGCATATTTGCACATAATTTCAATCCCCCCGCCCTCTCCGCTCATACACCCCTCTCCAGCCAACAGATCGCTGCAACAGTGTTGCACTTTCGGCAACAATTTTTATAAACCATTAAATTGTAAGCAGCGTTTTGGTTTTTGCGCCGGCAAATTCGTGCAAAAATCGCCATTGTTGTTGTTGCCGTTGCCGTTTGCCATGTCCACATTTCAGCACTAATTGGCGAGGAAGTGATTTTGCAGCGAATTTGCAGTCAGTTTAATGGCGCGCCGCCAGTATTGCGCGCCTGCAGGTTGTCGCCGCGTCGCACCGAAATGTTTATTGGGCGTTAAATGAATTTGCAGCGTCTGCCGTGCTTTGGTTTTCGTTAAATTTTTATGATGAATTTCTTCAATTGCACACACATATTTGAGGTTTATTTAAATGCTGCTTCTTCTTGCCAGAAATAAAGCCATTCTGTGCGATTATTAATTTCAGGCATGAGCGCGCTGCTAAAAACCCAACACTTGACACATTTTTGTCTAGTTTTGATTTTGTACGCCACACAAAATTGCTAGTCGTCGTAGCTTTTGGCCGCATTATGACTGCATTTGTGACACTTTGTAGCTTCGCTGATAAAAAAAATTATTGTAGCTGCTATAAATTCTTAAAACTTTGCTTCGCCGAGGGAAAATAAAATTAAAATTTGAATTTGAATTTGCATGTGAAAAGTGTTTATGTTAATGTGCAAATAATTTTTAATATTTTTATAAGGCTGTCATTAAATACAAATTGCAATTCTAACAATTTATTGGCAACTGTCGCCGTAACAGGAGTGCAGGAGTGAGCATCATTTTGAGTGCTTAAGTGCTATGAATAAATTTTCGTAAAAACGAATGTCGATAAGAATTGAGTGTTTACATTTATATTTAAAAGTTACAATGATAAGATTTGGTACTTAAAGGCTTCACAGAGAGAATTTTGTAATAATTTGACTCTGTTTTTTTCAACGCGTGACACCAGCAAAGAGAGAATACGCCATATTTTACAGGTTTTGGAATAGAGTTAGAGAGATAAAATAGAGAGAGAAAGAATAAAGTTCTATTTTGGTTTCGTACAGTCCGTTTCGACAATTGGAATGTCAAAGAGGCACCACACTCTGGAAGGCCAACTCTTGAAACGATGAGACAGCCATGGAAATCGTCGGGTCCAACCGTCATCTAAGCACTGTCCGATTGTTCAGATTGTTCAGCTCAGCATTGCACCAATAACCTTTTGGAATTACTTGAATAAGGCTGAATAGAAACTCCATGTATGGGTGCCACACGCACACAATTTCATGAAATGATTTTCCATCTGCGCATCATTGTTGCAATGCAATAAAATTGACCCATTTTTAAATGCAATGGTGACGGTGATGAAAAGTGAAAAGAGAAAGAGAAAAGTTGTGGTCGAATCCCGATGAGCCAAGCCAGCATTGACGGTCAGAAAGGTTTTGTTGTGTGTTTAGTGGAACAGGCAGGAAATCTTCTTCTAAAAGCTGCCTTCCAACAGCCAAACTTCTCATTCGGACCAGTGCTGCCAAGAATTGTACTGTGTAAAGGAAGCCTTTTAGACTTTAAAGCAGCCAGCTTTGGCCAATAGGAGAGGAATTGTGTTCCATCAGAACAACGCCAAAACACCATTCGATAGTAATTCGCCAAAAGTTCCGGAAGATTGGTTGGGACGTTCTTATGCATCCACCTTGTAGTTCAAACTTGGCACCAAGACTTTACTATCTGTTCTCGTCTATGGCGAATTTTTGTGCTGGTGAAAAATTTTCCCCAGGAGAAACTTGTGAAAATCGAGTGTTTTTTTCTAATAGAAACGAGGGTTTCCATGAGAGAGGCATAAAGGAATTATTTTCAAAATGGTAACCAGAATGAACCAAATGAAGTCTTAAGAAGAGATTTTTTTATTGCTTTATTTGCAAAAATTCATCATCGCTCTATTAGCAACAAATGCAATGTTTAAAAGTGGAGTGCAGTAGAAAACTATCATCTATATTTTTCTGGGTCCGTTTCACTTAAAAGTGACCAACGAAACTATGGTAAATTTTTTCCCCTTGCTCCTTTCTAATTTTACCCCAGAAAAAAACCTCGGTGAGAATGCGGAACAGGATTTTTTTTAGGACATTCGGATACCCATTTCATACTAATTGAACAAAATATTTGTCACATCTTACTTGTAGTCAATGTTCTCTCTTAAATTCTTCAAATTCTTTCTCCTTGCTCCTCTCTAGTTTTGGCCCAGCTTTCAGGGTAGAAATCCATGTGAGAATGCAGAACATGATTTTTTAAGGACATTTGAACACCCATTTTGTAATATTTTTTCAAAACATTTGCCATATCTTACACGTAGTCGATGTTCTTTCTATCATCCTAGAAGTTTCGCACAAGGCTTTTGAATGAGTGCCAAAGTAAAGTTATGGTCATTCATCCATTTTCTAATATCTGGTTCAACAAACATACCTTTTTTGATTTAGGCATAGACAATTCTGGAAAACAGTTTTACCAAATACTGAAAACGCGACGCATCCCGGTCAAGGACGAACGAATTTTTTTATAAGGTTAGATGTCTAAAGGTAGCAATAACACATGAGTTGGATCGACTTGTGGGGTGGCCAAGTCGACCAATATTTTTTCTGGTAATGTTGTTCGGTAGCGTGACTGTCCCATAGAAAGAGAAGGCGGCAGTATATCCTGAAGTCAGTGCTTAGTTTGGGAAAATAATCTCTATCTATTTTAATCACACTCAATTAGGTTGCTTAGACTACAATACATTTTGTTTTGTTGACTAGTGTTTTACCACACAAGTAATTTTTAAAAAAGTGCATTTCTGCTGTGAGAAACCTAAGAAATCCAACCCGATGGCACAATTCGGATCATGAATTTGAAGTCAGCGCGCGAAAATACATGAAACAAATATTTGTCTTCTATAGAAAACAAAATTTTTAAACCTAATTAAAAAATATATAAATATATCTACCGAATAAATATATATACCTCTAATTATCTACCAAATCGTTTCTTTACAAAAAATTATTCTAAAATTATTAAAAAAAAAATTACTGTTTAAAAAATTATGTGTTAATCTGGCCAATTGTGCCGCTATTCAAACTGAATATTTCAGTTGAGTGTTGTGTTTTATTTTCAAGCATTTTAGCAACGTGTTTATTTTTAAATGAAATGTTCTTTCTGTTGTTATTGTTTTAATTTGACAGTAAAAATATTTAGGGTAGAACGCCGTTGTTTTGCATTGGCCATAGCCACTGAAATATATGGTTTCAATATTATATATTTAAGTGTATGTACATAAGCAAGTTTTGTATTTAATTTTTGCAATTTGTTGTGTTTTTTTTATTGGTTATTTGTTGTTTTTAGTATTTTCGTTGGTAGTGTTGTGATTTATTTTTTAAGATTGCTGTTGATTTTGTTTTTATTGTTGATTTCCGCTTTGACATTTTTTATTTGTTTTTTATTGTTGTTTCTTTAATTCTCATTGCCAATTGAAAAATGAAAATCAAGAAAAGGCAAATAACAATGAATAGAAAAATATAAAATGTAATAGAAAACGATGCCAAATTTTTTGTTTTTGTGATGAGTTGTGACATTGAAAAATAATTTTTGGGAAATTATACAAGTAAATGAAAAAAAAACATTTCAACTTTAAGTTTTATTTTTTCTTGAATTCTTTCTTTAATATTTGTTTTTATGTTTTTTAAGTTCATTAACCGAATATTGCTGGCAAAACATGCAAAGTTTTAATATATGCACATTTTTATGTACTTTGTAATGATTTTTAAAAAGTTTGGTTCTATAGTCTTTCACAGGTGTCTACATTTAATTGCTCATAAACTTGTCAGACATTTTTTATGTACTCTGGTTTTATTGTACTATTTTTTATGTTTATTTAAAGTTTATGTCAACTTTTTCCTAACCAAATATTAACAGCAAAAAAAAAGTTTTGATTATACCTATAAATATTTATTTGTGGATTTAGTAACATTTTTGAGAAACATTTGTTCTCTTCACACTCAAAGGTCTCTACACTTGATTGATTATGATTTTTAAGCGTTTTTCATATACTTTAATTTTATTTTTTTTCTTTACCTTGACCTTTTTTTTTGAATTTTTCATTAACATTCAAATATTACAGAAAAAAACACTAAGTTTTATTTATTTTATTTATTTAAATATTTATATATGCATTGAGTAAAGTATTTTCAGAAAGTGTGGAGAACATTCTCTCGCAGGTGTCTACATTTCATTGTTAATAAATTTTTAAGCATTTTTTCATACACTGTGGTTTTATTTTATTATTTCTTCATTTAAAGATTAACTTTTTAACTTGCCCCTAGCCAAAAATGTACAGCAACGAAAAAAACAGTTTTATTTATATAAATGTTTAACTATTTTTAAGTTTTTTCAGGAAGTTTTGTTCTCTACACCCTCACAGGTGTCTACTTGTTGAGCGGTTTTGTGCACTCGTCTACTTGTGTTATTTAGTGTTAATCGCGCTTACAACCCAATAACAAATCGAGGAAAACACTTTTCGGGGCTTTCCCCTTTTCTTTTGTGATTTATGTGTATCTAACATTTCTTCATGTTTTGTCAGTAAAATATATAACCGTTTGATTGGGGTCATCTTGACCCCAAAGGACAGCGAACGCAATTTTGAGCAAAGGACAGTGAGAAGGTTAAACAAATATCTTGTTTTATTCCAGCATTTTCAAAATAAAAATATGGCTATGTGTGTGCAATGAAAAAGCCTTCGATGCGCGGTTGCCTCTTACCGCAAGGAAACTTTTCTGTATGGCAATTTCTCTTGATTGATTATTGAAATTTTAATTTTTAAAAGAAAAAAGCCGACCGAACGCAAAACAAATCCTGTGAAAATGATCAGCAATGCATACAAAGAGAATTTGAAAATGTTGGAAACTTTACGTCAATTTTAAAGTTTTAACGTAATAAAAACAAAAACAAATGAGGTACCGTTCACTTGACGAAACCAAACATGCATTGTTATTGTAAAGAATGTGAATGCTCAAATAAAAACTATTCGAAGGGTGAAAAACAACAAAAATATTCGTTATATCGAATAGCAAATTTCACTTTCGTTCGTAATATAGAACCATCAATAGAAAAAATTTGGCCGTACGTTAAATCGAAAATTCGTTAAATGGAAAGTTTGTTATACTGGACGTCCACTGTATTAGCAAAAAAAATAAATAAAAATGTTTAATTATATATTTTAAAATTCACATATAAATGAGACTGATAGTCCTTTTTCCGTCTCTGCAATCTCTACAATTCTCTCACAGGTGTCTGAACTAATAACAGTTTTTTAAAAATTTATTTCACATTTTCAAAGTTGTTTACTTAAATTTTCCATTAATCAAACACTCAGCAAATGATCCAATAAATGCGCGAATATTGTTAAGGTGTATGTGTGTGCGTGTGTGTGTGTGCGTGGCGGCGGGTGGAAACATTGATTGCCTGAGCACACTCTTGAAGTCACTCTCCACTCACCTGGATTATAATGGCACGTGCAGAAGAATTCGACGGTCTACTGGGCGATGTGAGTTCGCCGAGGAGAGCAGCACCTACACAGCTGATGTGCTCCGTGCGTGCCAAGTGTTTATCCTTTTGAGGACTTGTTGTTGTTGCTTTATTGCAAGCTGCAGTTACAGTTTAATGGATTTCACTTTTCATTCAATTGAAATTTTGGTTTTGCACTCGTAACGCACGAAAGTGAATGCGAACTTTCACAATGTTGCGGCAGCCGGCAGCGATTGCGGCGCTCATTTGGCAACAACGAATTACTGTCGGACTGTATATATGTGTGTGTGTGCGTGTGTGTTGGTTGGTCTATGCAAAAATCGATAACATTCACGCGCTCTATACGATCACAAATTGTACCTATGTACGTGTGTGTGTGTGCGTGCGTACTGGGTACGTGCAAGTATCCCGATAAAGCGCACAGAAACAGAAACAATGACAAAGTGCGACGATTGGGAGCATACGTCACCACTACAAAAGCGAACGTCGCTGGATTGGAGAATCCATTCATTCATTCGTGCATTCAGCCATTCATTCATCAGTTTTCGGCACTGTCGGCGTGGTTGGCGTTGCCGGCGCGAGCGGGCTGTGGGTGGGCGAGTGCGAAGGCGTCGGGATGGGTGCCACTGTGCGCAAAGTTGTTATACCAACAAGTCCTTTCACTTTTCACAGCGCACTCGATACACAATTCGGCACCGATTCGACTGAATAAATCGAATTGATTTCAGTTTGGCACACTTTTTCCTTTTGTTGATTTGCAAGTTGCTAATTTGTTAATGGGTTCTTGGACGCACTGGCGGGATTTACTAATTTAACTTTTTCAATTTTTCTATTTGGCAAACTTCAGCTCAAACACTCTGCCATCAGTTCAAGTCGATCAGAAATTTTTCTGAAAGCCGTTTTGGACTTTAGCTGCTTTTGGCGTTCTGTTTCACTCGACTTTGTCACAAAATATTTTTATTTGAATTCGTTTACAAATTCGCACGCGTCTTTATTGTTGGTCTCCGCTGTGGGCGCGTCTCGGACGCTTTCGTTGCGTTCAGTTTGAAACTTGGTGCGCGTTGTCGCTTTTCACAATTCTTTTCAACAATTCGTTTTTCACTTTTATGCTGCAATATTTTAGTTGACTGCTGCTGCTCTTCTTCTTCTTCTTATTAATAGCTGTGTGCTTTGGATGTGCTGGCTATTGGCTTTGGGCTGCTTGGAGCAGTTGGAGAACTAACCGACGCGCTCGTTCGAACACAACTGAAGCACGCGAAGAGCACACATTTGGTTTTTATGAATGAAATTGAACTTGTCGGCGCTGGCGGCAGCGACAGCGGCACCGGTCGGCGCGCGTGTGTATCCACCGGCTGCCCGGCGTACACCCATCGGGCGCTGCTTACGTAGATACGCGCGCAAATGCCGCCCGTGTGCCGGAATGTGGCCGGCGCGCTCACGGAGAGCGGCCGCACAGTTCCCCAGCCGGTCGCTTTTCGAAGTTCGAAAGCAACGCGCCGGTGTGTGTATGCGCGCTCGCTCGCCCCAGCGTGGGGAATTTCGATGGCGAGCGCCGCCAATCGTGGTGTGGGTTACCTCCCTGTTTTGCAGCCATTTTCGTGCATGTTGGGCCGGCGCAAGCGCACTTCAGCCAATCAACAGTTTGTTGCTGCACACAACGTCACACACACACACACGCTCGCAACACTCAGCGCTGTTTGCTGGCTGCTCACTTGGCGAGCGTGTTCAGCTGTGCAGCAACTGCGAGTGCCACTTGTCGCTCTCGTCGCTGCTGGCGTGGTGAGAATTTTCGGCCGTTGTCAGTTCTCCAATTGATCTCTAATTTCATGCGCTCCCGCACAGTTCTGCAGGTAGGCCCAGCCGCACAAACGCTTCGCTTCGGTCCGCGCCACGTTCGGACGTACGTCGACAGGGCTCCTGTTTACATTTGGCTTTTTATCTCGGTTTGTTGTGCGGCCGCGCGCGTCTAATGTACGTATGTACGTCATCAATGAAAATTTATTGGCAATTTTCGCGTAGCGTACGTGTGAGCTGGCCAAAACACCGGCTGGCTGGCCGATTGCTGATGGCTTGATGAGCTGAATCATCGCGTCTCTTTTGGCAACATTTGTTTGCGTTTATTTTTGCGAACAGCATCCCCGGTGCTGATTTTGCCTTAAATGGCATGACAGGTGCCCGGTTGAAGGTGTGCACAATTTTGTCTAAACGAGTTGTTTAGTCGTTGTCGTGGCTGATTGTTCTAGAAGATGGGAGAGGCAATGAACTTTGGGAACAAATTAACACCTTTGCTATGCGGAATCAATTGAGGCGAGTGTGAGTAGTTTTGTTTAATTGGACAACAACTGAGACAAAATTGGGTAGTATTTCTTGTCATAGAAGCAACGTTGGTGAAAAGCAGAGAAGCCAATGCGACCAGAAATGATTTGGCTATGATTTAACAGGAAGTTTAGCAACTTGCGGCATCAATTGACGGCAGTTTAAGTAGTTCAGCTTAATATGTAGGAAGATAACTGATATAAAAATATGGTAATTTTTGGCATTGTGAAAAGTAGAAAAAAAGTATAAGCCCATGCAACCAGAAATGTCTTGGCTAAGGATTTACTGGGAATTGTGCACCAGGTGGGTGTTGCAACAAGTGGTTACGACTGAATGCATTAAAATGGCAATATTTGTATTATTTATTTATTTATATTCATATATATTTATATCTACATGTATATATACAAAAATGGGTGGCATACATGATATTGTTTTTTTCTTCTTATTCTCCCCGCTTAGGAGTTGTTGAGCATAGGGCATCAACAAGGAGCCATAGGGCCTTGTTTTGGTTTCGTTAATCAAATGAAATTTCGTCAGGTGGGGTAACTAACCGATTGTTAGCAGTCATAGGTGATAGGGCTGTCCATCTATCGACTATCCATCGTCTAGGAGAGAAGCAGCACTTCCGTATGGTGAGTCTTTTTTTTTTTACTAATTTACTCCTTCTGTATATTCGTTGCTAACAGATGGGCGTTGTTATCAGAGGGTTGATGACTTCGATAAGCGCTGCGTCATTTCTCTTCAGTCCCTACTGGCGCATTGTGTTGTTGTTGCAATTGAACGACTATTGACTATAAGAGGTGTTGCGTGTTGCTTATCACAACTGATTGCAGTGTGAAGCATAGAAGCTTGTCACAAGGTAACGGATGGGACTGGATAATGTTGATGGGATGGGAAGTAATGAGAAAAAAAAATGTGGAAAATGTTTAAGTGGAAATCATAGCTAGGACTTTTTTATATGAGCCCAGGGCACTTACGCTCAGTTAGCAAGGCGACGCTTGTGCCGTATTTTATTGTAATCTATTTTATTTATTTTTGGCTTTTGTAAGTAAATCTTACATACTTCTTAACAGAGCTGGAAGTACAACTAAAGCATAAACAGCCATTTTGAAGTTGAGCAACAGAGACTATACTTTACGCTTTAGAGACAAACAGATCAAACATGAAAGAGGACCACAGCGCATTTAGCTCAACTAAGGTTCGTGAAATGGGTGCATTACGACCACAGCTCGTTTACTGTCACAAACGATGCTGTCGACTGTCCTACGCTTTGAGAGGATTTCGTTAAGTGCCTTTTTTACAAACATTTATCCAGTTTAATGTCTAATGAGTGATTTTATTGTTGGTTTGTATGTATCAAATACACCAGAAATGCTCCTCTAAAAACAGTTTTCACTTTGAACTTGACCACATTTATTGTAGAGCTTCTTCTTTCTGAAGCCATAGTTTAAAGAATTTTTTTTTTATATTTATTTTTAATTTAATTATAATTTATTTATAATTTTATGTATAATTATTTTTTAAATTAAAATTTTCTTTGAAACAAGAAGAAGATGAAGAAGAAGAGTTTATAAATGAATATTTTCTTTGAAACAAAAGAACATCTTAAAAAAAAATTAATTTTCTCTCTCTCATTCATTCTCGTTACTTGCAGTGTAAGGACCGAGAGGCAACCCAGGATACAAAGTGGATATCCTTGTCTAGGTATCCGTGTTTCTAGACGTTAAATATACATTATTAATAATAATAAAAAGTCGAATAATAAAAATAATAATAATAAACTTGCTCTATTGAAAATTTACGTGTCAGAAGGTCTGATTGTACAGAAAGACTGATTCGATTCACCTGCGGTTCTTTTAATCTTTATGCGGTGACGCGAAAATTGTGCCAGAGTAAAATTAGTAATTTCAATTTGGTTTTGAAAATTAATTAAAACTTTTTGGTTGATTAATTAATGTTTGTATCCAAAATGTATCAAGTCCCGTTAGTAAGTTGTATGTGTAACTTAGTAAGTTGTATGCATACAGTCGTGTCTGGATATAGTGAACTAATTATTGCAAGGCCTGTTCACAGTATTGAGGTTGTTCACTATATCAGGGTCAACATTTTTGTTCAAAAACTCGTTTTATTTGCTCAAAATACACTTTTGGCTCTTTGCTTGAAATTGCTTTAAAAATTTTGTTCAATATTTAGAGGCTCCATGTCGAAATTTGGGTGTTCACTATATCGAGGTGTTCACTATATAGGGTGTTCACTATACCCAGACACGACTGTATTTATATTGTTTATGTTTAGACCAACATTTGCGAGATGTGCAAGTGTTCGTTTTAGGTGGAAAAATAGGTTCTGAGAGCATAGAAAATTGGAGAACGAACATAAGAATTTAATAAGAAGTGCTTAAATTTATAGAGTTTATAAGTGTATGAAAGACTTTGTGCTTGGAAGAAATACTTTTCTATACCTAGAATGACTTTTTATTACTTTATTCAGGCATTGAGAACCATTTACCAACAAGAAAAAGTTTACATTGGCAACTCATAGAAAGCTGAATGAAAACTTTTACGCTGTCAGTTGAAGCAGCGACATTTGAAAATACATGTTTGAGAGAAACTTTCGTCCAAAATAATTCCTATTTATTTCAGAACCTATTTCGGCAACTAATTCCAGCATAGTCAAGGCCTTTTTAAAGTCAACAGCCCAACATCGACAATAATTACACAATTTGCAGTCATTACTGTTTTAATTACTGAACCTGACAGTGTTGCCAATGCGGCCAACTTTTATGCTCAGTTTGGGTTTATTTGTTCGAGCATTCGTGCAGCCACTGGCCGCTTGATCCGGCGATGTTCATTAGGTGAGTTTATTTTTGAAAATGCGCGCCAACAGCAAAACTTGCGTTTTGTTTATACGCACAGCGGTGTTGTATTTGTTTTTGTTTTGACGTGTTAAAGGTGGGCAAGTTCAATGGTTGTTGGGCGACAAAAATAGACATGAAGCGGCTAAATTTAAAAGCAATTTGTTTATGCCAATTTTTCTTGCGCTGCGCTACAATTGCACTATTTTGAGATTATCGGAAGTGAGCGACCACTAGGCCGAGCAGCAGACGCGCACACCTGGAGCGGCCGAGCAGCTGAGCGTATTTCGCCGAGCCATTTCCAATTGGAGCGGCCAATACACACGCACACAATTGCCGACGTCATTGGGCAGTCGGCGGCTGGAACGTTGTGTGGATGGGCGCCGGTGAAGGTGGCCGGTCAGCCGGCGGCCGGCCGACATAGGCTGAGCGCCTCGAAGCGGCTATTTCGGTAGCATAATGCAATCGTTTTCCGATGAGCGCAAATTTATGTAAAACCGTTAGCCACAGGTGGCGGTAGCGTGCGGCTAATTATACATAAATCTGGCCATTATTGGAGGTGCGTCGCCCGGTTGCCGCTCACCTTCACCATCACCATCACCTTCACCTTCGTCTTCGTCTTGGTCTGTGTTTGTGTTTGAGTTTGCGTTTGTTTTTGTTGGGCCATTGGTTGCGCTGATGAGTAAACGCATAAAAATACCAAATTTATATGAAAATTGTGCGCGCAGCTATTTTTGGCCGCGCGGCGAAAGCGAGCGAGCAGCACAGCGCATTGAATGTAATTGAATTGAAAAGTTTCGCTCTGCGCTTCCACACAGTAAACAACAAAAGAATTCAATAGTTGCTGCTGCTGCTGCTTTTGCTGCTGAACGTAAGCAATGGACGCGCGAATTTATAGATGACGCGCTGCTCGCTACAACAACAACAACAACAACAGCGACCAAAACAGCACCAACCAAATCACAGATTCCACAAATATTTCGTGTGCATTTATTCTTGGCCCCGAATTCATAGCGAATGCGGCAAATTGTATGCGATGCTAATGTCTTGAAACACAAATTTATCTAAATACATCCCGTAAACTGTCCGCATGTGCATATGTGTGTGTATTTGTTTTTGCTGAGAAATTCAAATTGCTCGCAACTGGCGGCTTATTTATGACAAATTATGTCAAAATTAATAATAAAAATATGCTAGAAATATAGAGTAGACGCGAGTGCATCGCCTTCTGTACGTATATGTATGTATGTATGTTTAATTGTGACGATGGCGCGTTGTATGGTGGGCATTCCAACCAAACTTTTAGCGTTCGAAAAGTTTTTAAAGCTATTTGGCTGACGTCCGGCGTAATCGCTGGCGCGTGCCACAAACTTTCGATACTTGCGCGCCGGCCGATCTCTGCAGCACTTTGCTATATATAAAAAAAATCAATATGTGCGCTATTCTGTGTTCCTATGCCAATTTTTGTGCAGTTTTTTGCAACAATTTGTTAAATATTTAATTCGACGCTTATGCACAGTTTCGCTTATGATGGTTCACGTATTTGAATTATTACTAGAAAACGATTTAAGTATTGGATGACGTATATAGAAAGAAATTCAAAATAATGGGTAATTTCATAAATAGTGCGATGTTACTATTAGAACTATTGACTACTATCAGAAAGGCACCGTTACTCAACGATTGCGTCAATGCCAACTGTTGTTCATTCGACATCAGTTAACCCTTTCGCTATTTTGTTGCCATATGACAACATGCTACTTTGTGGACGTCTGAACCCTCTGTGGTTTCAAGAATACATTTTTTGTTGGTCCTTAGAATAGTTTGAAGTTTTAGGAAAAATACGAAATTAATAAACTGAATATTAAAGTTTAAAGAAGAGAAGTATACACGTTTTTTTAATGGTATATCTTGACATAGTAAAGGAAGAAGAAGCAGAAAAAATTAGTGAACTTTTTAATTACTTTTTTTTACTTTTTCTTTTTAATTTTGGCTGAAGTAAATGAAGAAATATTCAAATTTTCGTTATGCGTAAAAAGTTTTATGTTTAAGTAATTATTACAGCCACAACGATGTGGTTGCTCTCATAGAAAAACACTCTAAAATACACGGTCCAAGTAAGTATAAAGCTAAGGTCCCACGATTGCCGCAAATGCGCCGATCATAGCCCGATCTGGTCGGGCATTGACTACGCAGAACTTGTCAATTGAGCAAAACTGTTTTTATTTGGATCACACGATTGCCCCAATTGCGACAAATTTTGTCGACTCAACCTAACGAACAGAAATATCGCACCGAACGATTTCATAGGTAGGTCACACGATTGCCCGAATCGAAAAAAAAAATTGAAAAAATTGAAATAAATTCTCAAAAAATTTCAAAGCACCGACAAAATTGTCGGCCCCTATGGTTGGTGCTCGAGTTGCCGACAAAATTCGGCTCAATTTTTAATTTTTTTGTCTGGCTTCAACTATTTACACGATTGACGCTACAGTACCAATTTCGTTCGGCGCAACAGGACACAGATCGAATATTTTTGACATTTGCGCCAAACACGAGTAGAGTTCACACGATTGGCATTTGAGTTTTTTAAAAATGCGTAAAATTTCTACGTATTGCGGCAATCGTGGGACCTTACCTTAAGAATTAAAAAATTTCTTATGGAATGTTGCTAACATAGAAGCCACATAGAAGCCTAAAGGTAAGGTCCCACGATTGCCGCAATGCGAAGAAATTTTACGCATTTTTAAAAAACTCAAATGCCAATCGTGTGAACTCGATTCGGTTTCGGCGCAAATGTCAAAAATATTCGATCTGTTTTTTGTTGCGCCGAACGAAATCGGTACTGTAGCGTCAATCGTGTGAACAGTTGAAGCCAGACAAAAAAATTAAAAATTGAGCCGAATTTTGTCGGCAACTCGAGCGCCAACCACAGGGGCCGACAAATTTTGTCGATGCTTTGAAATTTTTTGAGAATTTATTTCAGTTTTTGTTTCGATTCGGGGAATCGTGTGACCTGCCTATGAAATTGTTCGGTGCGATATTTCTGTTCGCTAGGTTGAGCCGACAAAGTTTGTCGAAAATGGGGCAATCGTGTGATCCAAATAAAAAACCTTTTGCTCAATTGACAATTTCTGCGTAGTCAATGCCCGACCAGATCGGGCTATGATCGGCGCATTTGCGGCAATCGTGGGACCTTAGCTTAAGACGTAAAATTTAAAATTTTAACTTTGCCCAGTAAAAACCTTTAGCGAAAGGGTTAAAGAGCACAAATGCGCGTTTCAAAGTGCAGAATAAAGGTTTATGTCGGAAGTGTCCAAGAAGCATTAACGATGTGTTTTCCTGTGGTAAATTTAAGAGACAATTTTTTTTATTTAGAATTCATGCCAATTTTATATTGAAACGGAAAAAAGTGTGAGTCAGTAGTAGTTATGTTCTTAACTATTAAAAGACTTGGCTGTATTTTAGTCTATTCAGAGAAACTTATTTTGTAATCGATAATCCACCATCGACCTCACATAATTTTGTTTTTCAGTTTGTACACCGTCGTTAATAGAATATTTTATTAGAATAATAATTTTCTAGATTTTTAATGAGAATATGTATCAGATCAAGGTGTAGCTAATATTTAAGTAGAGATGAGTTACAATAAATTTATTCGAAAATTATATTAAATTTGAAATGTTTAATGAAGTTGGATTTTATAGTAAGGTGGATATGATTAGTTTCGACAGTGAGCCTGGATCTTGGAGACTGCAATAGTTTGATGATGACTAGGAAGGCTGACTACTTAAGATTGCAGATCGGCCAAACCAACCTTTCTTAAATGTCCATAAGGAATCATAGTACAAAATAGAGTAGACATTTTATTATTATAATATTTTAATTGTTGAAAAATTTTGCTTTTAAAACTTGTAAAAAACACAAAGATTTGTTTTCAGAAAGCAATGCAATAAAATAATAAAAAACACCTCAACGAAGTAATTTTGATTTGTTTGAGCATTCAAGTGTTAAAAAACAGAAAAACTGCAATTTTCTACAATTTTAATGCGCTATGGAGTCGTGGGAAACGCTTAAAAACGCGCAACTGATTAATGAGAAATTATTACTCATCTACCTTTTTCTCCTTTCTTTTAGCGCAGAAGTTGGCAAATCTCCATAGAAACTGGTGGAAAGCCATATCGGTCAGTCTGCTGGATTCTTACTGACCATAGACAACTCGTTGTTCGGGGATTTGCCGAAGCGGAATACAAAATGGGTACCTTTTCGTCACCTTATTTTGCTTACTTGTTTTCATAACATTTTCATCTTTTCAGAAGCCTGCAGCACCATCTGATGTAACATAGTGCAATTCTTACACAAAAGTTTGAAATCATCTGTGCCAGTACTTCATAGATGGATGGATTTGCAAGAAAGTAATTTTGGTTTTGTAGTGCGAAATAAAACGTAATTTGCTTCATACAAAGAATAAACTTGAATCAATGATATATTTTCCAATATGTGCAATTACCTTCTGTCATCTTTCTGGCAAGTTAATGATTCTGCGCTCATTGAACTTCTGATCCTTATTAGCAAAAAACTGTATCAAGTCCAATTTCAGCTAATCATCATTAGTAAACTTCTACTATTCAAAGTGAATTGCAAATTATTAATTAATTAATGGTGCAATCTGGAAACTGACAGCTGTATCGTAAAGTTGGAAATTTTTGAGGTTATAAGTACTCAGAACATTTTGACATACGAGCGCTATTTATATTATTTACAGTGAGTTGAAAAATTCATCTCGGCCCAAAAATGGAATTAAATCGTGAACATTTTCGTGCGATTATTTTTTACAACTTTCGACGTGGATTAACTCAGCAACAGTGTATAGATGAACTTAATTTAATTTTTGGTGATGAAGCTCCATCAAGGACCAGTGTTTATCGATGGTATGGTGAATTCAATCGTGGTCGTAGTTCACTCCAAGACGAATTTCGTGAAACAGCAGTCGACTGTATGGGTGTTTCAAGATGAGCCAAATCCAACAAAAGTTGGACATATCGCAACCGTACCACTAGAACACGCAGAACAGTCAATTCTGAGTGGTACGCAACCATTTGTTTGCCAGTTGTCTTCCAAGAAATCAGGAAAACCAACCGCCGAAGACGGATCACTCTTCACCACGATAATGCGAGCTCTCACACATCGGCTCAAACAACTGAATTTTTATGCACCCAAAACATCGATTTGATGAGTCATCCGCCGTATAGTCCTGACTTGGCACCGAATGACTTCTTTTTATTCCCGTACATAAAAAACAAACTGAGAGGTCAACGTTTTTTGACACCTGAAGAAGCGGTTGCTGCATTCAGAATGCATGTTTTTGAGATACGAGGGCTGGTCAATAAGTCCATGACTTTCCCGCCTCTTAATTGAAATGGCAACACTGCTCCCGTCAACAGTCATCTGTCAGTTGACTCTTGTCAAAAATTGAACAAGCTGCGACATTTAGTTTGTTTTTGACAGCCGTTAATATCAGACTACCGCGTTGACTGAGAAGAAAATGGAAAAAGTGAATTTCGTGTGCTCATTAAGCATTATTTTTTGCGGAAAAAATCCATTACGCAAACCAAGGCTAAGCTTGATAAATATTATGGGGACTCTGCACCATCCATCGTAACTCAATCAGAGTGGCAAAAGTGCTTCGACAATTGGTTCAAACGCATGCAAAAGTGTATAGATCTTCATGGGGAATATTTTGAAAAACAATAAAGTGATTTTCGATGTTTAATATTTGTTTGTTCTTCTCTAATCCCGAAATATAAAAGGCAACCCTCGTATTGCTTTTAATCAATCAATGTTTGCATACTCCAAACATTGATTGGTTGTGTTAAGGGACACAGAATGCCGAGCTTCTTTCTTCTTTCACAACTTCTGTGCAATCTCTCGTACAGTTACTTGACAATCCGACTCAATTATGGCTGGTTTGGTTGTCATCAATTTCGGTTGACCATCTTGGGGTGAAAAATCTTTAAAACTAAACCAATTGAAACTAATTTTGAAACCAATTCTGACATGTTCTGTTAAACAATTAACACCATAAACTTCACATAGGCCTTTGTGAGCCTTGGCGGTTTTCTTGCCTTTACGAAAATAATAGAGTGAAATATTTATATCGAAAATTACACTAAATCAGTGATGACAGCTGAAGCCAAACGAAATTAGCTTCTAAAGTAAGCTAAAAGTGTAAGCTGTCAAATGTCTATAGAGGAAAATTCTAACATTGACAGAAGTCCCTCAAAACAAAATTAAAGCCAACTGTTTGTGAAAACCGAAGTCTTTTTCATGCCAACGCAATGGAAACCTACTTAAATAATGTTTTGGTTATTGAATTTTAAGTTTGCAAACAAGGTGGAAATAAGTACTAAATATTACCAGAAATTATATACCTATACCATGACTCAAAATATTGATTCTTAGTTGACATTTGTGGCTGGTTAGTAGTCGTAATTGCTTTAATAGTTAATCGAGATATATCTGTGACCGGGCAGCGAGACTAGGTTTATGTTGTATTGTTCCTTCCATATTTTTGCTGTGCGTCCCAAATAAGGACTCTAGACTTCACCCACCTCAACTTAACTTAAAAAAGTTTTTTATTTTAACGAAACCAAAAATTTTAAAGCGGGTTGATGAATCGAAATTATGAGAATGTGTAAACTTTTTAGAAATTTTAATCTCAGTTTTTTTTACAAATGGAGACCACAAAAAGTGATGCCTGAGGTTGATTAGGATCCATTAGATTTATATTTAAAATAATGTTATACACTGTGAACTATCAGATCTATTAAGATAATGTCAGATTATGTCAGATCTATTGCATAAGTGGGACTAACCAAAGTAAAACGTTTGAAATCCAAATTCTCATTGCAGCGTCTGTAATGAATTTCAATGACTTTAAAACTGTAGCTTTTAGCGTTTGAATCAATTTTCAACTCATTCGAGTGCATCAACAAATTAATAAATCACAAATGATGAAAACTAATTGCAATGCAATGCTTGACGGAAGCGAACTTGAACGCTTACATGCACCTAAGTTAGGCAACAAGTTTTTGAACTTAGACTAAGCTCAGCGGCGTACAATTTGGTTGTCTCAATTAATGGCAGCGCGCCACAACAATTTAAATGCAAAGCAATTTCAAGCTAAAAAAATGCTTAACTAAACTGAACACAAATCAATATTGCAACTTGATGTGTGTGGGCTAAGCGTTCAAAAATCAAATCGATTTGTGTATGGAAAATTTATAGCAACAGTTTCGTAATTGTGCGCCGCTTTGCTGATTTGAAATAAAGTGCACAAAATGCGAGATAAATTCTGTCAAATTGTTCAAAAAAAAAACAACGAAATCAAATCGAGTCGAAGACAATTGAATTATTATTGAAATTAAGTTAAACGCCCACTTGACGGCCGCGAAAGACCCGAAGACGAAAGCGCAGAGTTGAGTTGAAAACCAAAACGATAATGCAAACTTGCGTAATTTGTCTTTTCCGGTAGTAAATTATACTGAATATAAAATGACAATCACAACAACCGATTTACACGCGACTGCTGGGGCGACGGTGTGGAGCAGGGCACGGCTGCGGTTGCGGCTGCGGGCGACCTCCATTGGTGGAGGCATTGGAAAACAAAAGCAACAATAACAACAAACAACTTGACAACCTACACACGCACACACACACACACATGCACGCAACAACAGCAACAACGAGATCATAAAAGTGTATTGTGCGCCTGTTGATGGCGAATATTGTTGTGGTTGTTATTGGTGTTGTTGTTGTTGTTTGAATGCAGCAACTCATAATTTGAAAATGCGCTGAACAATGTGTTTGGGGAAAGCTGCAAATTTGTGGAGAGGTGAGTGTAATAACAACAGTAACAATAACAATAACAAATTGTGAGGCATATTGTGGCTCATTGTATGATACAAATGTCCATATATATGTACATATATACTTTTGTACATAGTTATAAAGAAGTGAGAAATCAAAATGAAATCGCAATGAGCTGCTGTCGCTTTCAAGAGGTGGAGTTTCGCTGCCAGACAAAGTCCACATTTGCCGCTAGCGGCGTCTCTTTCTCGCCGTCTTCTTGTACTTTCAGCCATTTCGTTTCGTTTCGGTTTTATTGTTTTATTTGTTTGTTGTTCATATTTATAGACACTGCCCTGGCGTCCCGTTTTGCCCAGCTGCCCACCGTTGCGCCATCGCTCCACTCGACTTCAGTCCAGAGCGTCAAGTCACCACACTGGCTTCTGAGCTGCGCCAATTCACCTCACCTCACCACATCACACTGCGCCTCGATCACCAACACCAATGAACAGCTGTTTTGTTGTTTGTGTTTTTAACACTTGTCGCGTTGTGGCCATTTGTTGTTGTTGCTATTCTTGTTTTTAACAAAATTAAAAGTCACTTCATTTTAATTGCAACCCCGGCCCACAGCGATTCGTGCTAACAAACACAGCCATACGCAGTCACTTACACACACACACTCAAACACACACACACATACACACAGATACATATATACTCGATGCACATTAACGACACGATTGATTTATTGGCGCTGGGTCGCATTTTCCCCATTTAAGGCAAGCGGATTTCTCCATTTACAGCGCGCGCTCATACCGCCAACTGACTATCTGTCTGTCTGTCCCTTTGTCTCTTTGTCTGTCTGACTACATAACTGCCGCTTGACTACGTGTGTCTTTATCTGTCCGCCGCTCCAGCATCGCAACGTTGTGCCAGGTGATTGTGTGATTGTTTTTTTTTTTTTAGTTAGTTGAAGCGCGTTGCTTTGCGGCGCGTGCCGTGTGTCAATTGTTGTTGTGTCTTATCGTTCGGTTTCCCCACGCTTGAAATTTTCAGTTTCTGTTTCAGATTTTCGTAATGCGTGTGCCTTGAGTGCCCACACTGTCTTTGCTTTAGTCGCTGCTGTGCGTAGGTACGCGGCAAACCTCAATTCCAATGACATCTTTTCGAATTTATTTGAGTTGTTGCATTGTCGTTCGTTTGTTTTGATGTTGTGAAAATCAGCATTTTGTCATTTGCACATCATTGCAGATGATTTTTGTTTTTTCTCTTGGAAAACTTATTTGTGATATAATAAAATCAAAATTTACTTACAGTAAATTGACAAAAGCAATTGATTTATAATTCGTAGGAATGAAAAAACAAAAGAAAACTTTGCTTATTTCGGTTTAGCTCTGCTCGAATTCTGAATGCTGTGATCAAAGCACATTGAGAAATTAGTGTTGAAATTAGATTGAAATTGATTATCAAATTATTGAATGGTGGATGGCTTCAGAGTTAGAAGACTTTATAGACCCAAAGAGAAAGACTTCAGAGAGGTACTTTAGCGGAGTATAAATGAAACAATTTCAGAATAGCACAAAATGCTCGAAAGAGAAGAAAATTGGCCAAGTTTTTAACAAACGTTATTAAATTTGGGTGATTATGAAAGTAGCAGAATAATAAAAGTTATTAGTAGTCTTAAGAGTAATTATGAAAACCACCCAGTGGCGCACATAGAGGAAGTTTTGGGGTGCCAACACCTCCAAATACAAAAATTGCTGGTGCAAAATATGGTTTCAAATGTAATCGAGCTGAAAAGTAGTAGGCAAGCCCCTCCCAAATGAATTCCTGTGTGCGCCACTGAAACCACCACAACCTACAATCAACATTACTATTGATTACAATTGTTTTGACCGAAATTGATGAAGAATTATTTTATTGTTCTTCATAGAAGAAACAAGTCCAATTTTGAGTCAAATATGGTTCCAACCTTTTCAAACGGGAAACTTTATTATTCAGCATGAATCGGGATTGCACGGAAAAAGTTGATCACACAAGTCACACTCTTAGGAAACTAGTGGAACATAACGTTAAACGTTGCTTTGTTAAGTGAACAACTTCAATAGACTCTTTTTGCTATTCACCGGTCATTAAAAATCTATTGAGAAATATAGACCGATGTGAAGTAGATTCGAGAAACAAACTTGAAGCACTCAGGCTTCAGTGTCATAACTGGGCCAATGATTTAAGTATTAGTTGACATAAATTAACTTAGTTGACATAAGAAACTTGCGAATGGAAATCTGATGTTCTCACCTGCGTATACTACAAATACAACAAATTTTTTAATTGCATAGTTACAGGGGATGAAACATGTATGCTATATAAATATATGAAAAATATCAGATTCCAACCACAGCTCCACAAGCAGATCTCCATAAAAAAAATTATATTAGACGTTTGCTGGGATGTGAAGGAAATCACTTACTTGGAGATGTTAAATGAAACAGTCTATAAAGAACGATGAACAAACAATCACAATCAATAATAAGAAGTAGTATTTTGAAAAGAAGAACCCTTTTGTTCATTGACTGAATTTAAATAAAGAAATAAATAAAGAAAAGCTGTCACGATGAAAATCAGTAATTGAGGCAAAGAAGACTCCTTTACCGAACAGAAGTGGTGTCACTTTCCATTATGATAATACGGAACCCGAAACCGCACTGAAGATTCTTCAAAAAATGCAGCATATTACATGGAAAGTTTGAGATCTTTTTGACTTGGCTCCCATCAGATTTCCATGCCATTTCAATCGCAACACTATCGTTCAATTCAGTAAAAAAAATTCGTTTTCGAACCTAAACTTACCAATTTTTCAATCAGAAACTCAAGCAATTCTATAGCAATGCAATTGAAAAATTATGAACATGATGGAAATGTTGGATGTTGATTGATTGGTACTCAAGCGCGTAGAGGCGTGGTGTCTACTCAGACAACCTAAACTTCAGACTATCCTTGTGACTTATGCACCACTGCAGTGTTTCCAGTTAGAAGATCATATCTGATTATAATCTGGATTATAATCTGATAATTATGAGCAAGTGATGTTCTGATTCTCTTGGATAGTCAAATCTGTCCTAAGGTAATGGAATCAGACATCTCAGACTGTTACGAGTATCAGCTGTGGAATATCTCTAAACAAGATTCATGACACTCTACTACTGCACTTTTTTTTTGGATTTTGTTATTTTTGGTATACCCGTACAACTTAGAAGTTGATCTCCAATGCTACCTACACCAGTGGCGCACATAGAGGGAGTTTTGGGGTTCAAACACCCCCAAATACAAAAATTGCTGGTGCTTAATATGGTTTCAAATGGAAACGAGCTCAAAAGTTGTACGAAAACCCCTCGCAAATGAAATCCAAAATAATGTAGTAAAGAGATGGCCAGAGTGTAGTGGAAACAGATAATAGATAACAGATAATAAAATCTCCAAATATGTTTTTTGATTGATTGATTTTTCATTTGCAAATAATCGTTTCATGAATTCGTTGAATCTCTTTTATAAATAGCTTAGCTTATGATTTCTCAAAATTGCATTAACATTAAAATGTGTTCAACTTAGCCCATACAAAATTGTATTACATTCAAAGAAAACAATTTTAATAAATATATAAATAAAATAAAACATTGCGAAGCAAACTTGAATCAACTAAATTTAGATCGCTCTAAGCACTTTGAAAATACTCTACAAAGAATTGTAACAGGACATTTCTTTATACACTGCAGAGCATAACTATAGACGCACCCAAATTTTTCCGTTTCTGAGCAATTAAAAATTTTTGAGAAAAATCGAATGATGCAGGGTTAAAGAGCTTTAAAAGTTATTTACTTCCGGTTCTTGTGCAAATTAAAAAAAAATTTTTGTTGAACACTGCGATTAAAAATGCAGTTTTTGGCTGGTGCATAACTATAGACGCACCTTAAAAATGTGCGTTATTTAGTCTGTTGATCGATGTAATTGTACTTTTTTGACGTCTTTTGATTGATTTCCATATTATTTCAAAATTCCGCTTGGTTCGTACTTGTCGGAAATCGAAAAAGGCAAAATTTTTGCTTTTCGCGAGGACTTCGCGAAATCGGTCGAAAATTGAAGCGATCGGACAAAGTAGTGCGATCGTTTTAAAAAGATACAACCAATTATGGCACAAATAAAACAGGAGGAAGAAAACCATAGCTTTTTGAACGGGATAAACGTCTTGTAATTGCTGCCGCTAGTAACTCTATGAGGAAAACTGAGCAAATTAGAAAAGATTGTGGAGTTAATGTGCCTCTTGGACAGTGAACAGAGGCATTATCTTGTTGAAAAATTAGTCCACTTCGCCGATATCGGTTATAAAATCGTAGCAGGTTCGTTTGCAAGAGTGTAGTGTACTCTGCCGAATTCATTCGCGTACTAGGAAAAGCCAGCTCCAACATACCGTTCCCACAAAATGCTCCCCACACCATTAAGGAACCCCCACCGAAGTTTCTTTTGGAAAAATATCGCGGTTCTTTGCATAAATCCCTCCAGTAAGAGTTAAATCCATCTGGACCGTCAAGGTTAAACTTCTTTTCATCGAAGAATATTATCTGCAAGAAAAATGCATGCTTCAGAAAATTAAGGAAGCATAATTGGGGATTCCGTACTCATATTGTTTTGACCGAATTGCAATCGGGAGTCCTTATGGCGTACCAATAATCGGGGCATATTTTTCAATTTCTGCCGGGAAATGTTCGGGGACTCCTTTAACACCCTGTTCACTGTCCAATGAGGCGTATTAACTCCTTAATCTTTTCCAATTTGCTTAGTTGTTCTCATAGAGTTACTAGCGGCAGCAATTACAAGACGTTTATCCCGTTCAAAAAGCTATGGTTTTCTTCCTCCTGTTTTATTTGTGCCATAATTGGTTGTATCTTTTTAAAACGATCGCACTACTTTGTCCGATCGCTTCAATTTTCAACCGATTTCGCGAAGTCCTCGCGAAAAGCTAAAATTTTGCCTTTTTCGATTTCCGACAAGTACGAACCAAGCGGAATTTTGAAATAATACGGAAATCAATCAAAAGACGTCAAAAAAGTACCATTACATCGATCAACAGACTAAATAACGCACATTTTTAAGGTGCGTCTATAGTTATGCACCAGCCAAAAACTGCATTTTTAATCGCAGTGTTCAACAAAATTTTTTTTTTAATTTGCACAAGAACCGGAAGTCAATAACTTTTAAAGCTCTTTAACCCTGCATCATTAGATTTTTCTCAAAAATTTTTAATTGCTCAGAAACGGAAAAATTTGGGTGCGTCTATAGTTATGCTCTGCAGTGTATAGGGTGTTATTTTTTAGAGGTTTGTTTTTCGAATAGAGATAAAACTGGCATTTTGTGGTCAAATCTGGCAACTCTAATGTCATTTATGTTCAGTTTGGTTTGCCATTTCATCATGAACAGGTTGACAAAAGAACAACGCTTGCAAATCGTGCAAATTTATTTCGAAAATAATGGTTCAGTTCGCGAAGTTTACCGCAAGCTCCGTCCATTTTATGGTCGACATAATCGTCCATCAGAGCAATTAATTCGGTTAACCATGGGTCGTTTTCGCACAAGGTTTACTCTATGTGATAATACGCATCCGCAGAGACGTCGAACAGTGCGCACCGAAGAAACAATTGCCGCTGTAGAGCAAAATGTTGAAGAGGACCCAGTCAGAAGAGGAGTCAGTTACCGTTAATGGAGACCGGTATAGAGCCATGATAACCGACTATTTTGTTCCCGAATTGGATGGCATGAATGTGGATGAGTTGTGGTTCCAACAAGACGGCGCTACATGCCACACAGCGCACGTCACAATCGATTTATTGAAGGAAACATTCGATGAGCGCATAATTTCGCGGAATGGACCTGTCAATTGGCCACCAAGATCGTGTGATTTGACACCATTGGATTATTTTCTTTGGGGATATGTGAAGTCGCTCGTCTACGCCAACAAACCAGAAACGTTAGGGGACTTGGAAGCCAACATTCGTGGCGTTATTGCCGACATACGGCCCCAAATGCTCGAAAAAGTGGTTGAAAATTGGACCTGTAGAATTGGCTTTATTCGAGCCAGCCGCGGCGGCCACATGCCCGAAATCATATTTAAACATTAATGGCATAAAATTATCCTTCCAATAAAGCCAAATTGATGGACATTAAAATGATTTTCTTGTGTTTTATTTCAATTCGAAGTTCTATACCTCTAAAAAAAACACCCGATAGTTGGCCATGGTAGAAAACTTGACGTAGTTTTAAACGATTTTTGTAATCGTTACAGAGATGGGTAGAGTAAAAATGGGTTAAGCATTTTCAGAGCAGCTGCTCTTCGCTCGCTGCTAGACTACTTCTGGACTGCATCTTTGGTGACCTTGACCTTTATTAATCATTCCAATGATTCTCGTAGAGAGATAAACGGAGTCCAGCCACCTTCTACCTGGCATTGCAATGGGCCTTAAGACCTAAGCAACTCAATCTACTCAATCTTTACAGGAGAGTTTCATTAGCCATCCTTTCCATTCCTCTTTCTGTGGTAACACAGCGAGCCGAGTCTTACTTTGTGAGCAAGCACCCTAACTTAATCTAACTTTACCTAACATAATCTCAACCTAACCTTACCGAAGTATCAATAAATACTTCCAGCAAACAATTTTTTCCACCCAATTTTCTCCATTCCACAATCAACGCAATATTGCATTGATTGGAGACTCAAATATGGGCCATTTTGCAACACCATCCCATTGTTACCTTTCGGTTCACACCACCGACGCAGCACTCACCAGTTCAACGAACACCAGCAACGTCCAGTCCACCTTGACCGAATGTCCAAATAAATAGAATCTTGTCTAATCGCGCGCGAGCTGTGTGAATTCGCGCAAAGTTCAAAATCACTGCCCGTCCGGGTTGATTAATCGCCAAACAATTTGTGGTCTTGGCCCGGAATTTTTGTGGATAATTTTCGCGCGGCCAGCGGCTGCACTTTTGTTTACATGAGCTCAACGCGAACGGGAATGCGAAACGTTGCTCGTTTGCGTGATGATGTTTTATGCTATTCTCGTCACCGCTCGCTGACGGCACGCGGAACGCTACAATCTCTTTGACGCAATGCCGGCGAATTATTGACTTTGTGTACTCGTACTTGCGGTTGGTGTTGTTTTGCGCCAAAGCTTTTTGGCTGCGCCGATATTCGTTTGGGCTCTGCGGCACGGAGCGCCATCTAGCGTGGCGCTCAAATTGCCCATAAAAGATGCGCGTTCCGCCGGCTGCGTCGATCACATGTCGCGAGCAGCGTCGCCCGACAAGATGACGACGTGTGGCTAATTTGGGTGGCAGCGTGTGGTTGCCGCCGCTGCGGTGTTGGCAGTGTTGACCGCTGACGATTGTGGCGGCCGAGCGGCGATCGGCATTTATGATGGGCCGTGACAGATGATTAGGCCGCGTGTTAAATTTAGACAAGGTGGACGCGCCACACGACCGACCAACTGGCAGGGGATGTAAAAGGGGTTTGTGGACGCGGCGGAGCGCTGCAATCAGCTGCCAGTCGGCAGCTGCTGACGTTGGCGTTGCCACGCGAAGCGTTGCGCGTGTTTACAATATTTAGCGAGCGGCGATCGTGTGTTTTGATGCTGTTATTGTTGTTGTTGCTGTTGTTGCTGTTGCCATTGTAGCGCATGAGGCACGCGAGTTAAATTTGGAAAATTATGTGAAAATTCGGTTGTATTTTTAGTGCAAGTCGATGTGGCGATTTTTGGTAAAGTTTATTTTAGCTTGTTTAGAAATTCTTTTGGGCGTCTATTTATAGACATCGGAAACGTTTAAGCATTTGAAAAAGGCGGCACCATGCGGCGGCGACGAGTTCGATGAGTTTTGTGTTAAAATTTTGCGAAAAAGTCTACCTATGCTGAAAGAAATGGCAAAACAAAATTTGTTGAAAGTTCAATTCAGAAGAAATTAGATGTCTTATTTGCGAGTCATTTTTGGGTTGCTTACTGAAGTCATTAGAGAACACAAACATAGAAAATGGCTGCTTTCGTTTAGAAGCTGCGGTCACAGTTGCCACTGTTGGTTAATTTTAACCAAAATAGGTAAATTTGTTGGTGGTTGGTTACTTTTATTCGTGTTTGATGACTTTTTCTGTGCACTGTGCTGTCGTGTGTTGATTTGTTCAATCCCATTTGTAGTTACTCCTCGGGCGGAAAATGTATCACATATTGATGTGTAACAAAGGACATGAATTTCTATCATATCGTCCATGGTTTTTGTTTACATTTTTGACCGAAGAAAACAAAGCTTTGTCAAAGGAGGAACAGAACGACCTAAACTTATTTTTTTCATATGGTTACATTTTCTAGATTTTAGTTACTTTTCTCGAAAAATTTGGATAGGAAAATTGTGATCGAGTGGCAACTGTGGCTGTGGTGCACATTAGGAGACGGAGACTATAGAACACTTATTCAGTTACTGCTCGACTCTACAAGAATGTTGTTGCTGCTTTTTGTGGTCAATTGTCTTGATCTTGTAGTCAATTCTTGGCCAGTGACGGATTCAGGGGGGTTTTGGGAATTGAAACCTACCCGAAATATTAGGGTCGACTTTAAAATTATATACAAATTAAAAGGCATTTCATAAATATTAAAGAATTACTTTTTGAAACCCTCGCAAAATATTTTTCTGAATTCGCCCCTGAACGCGGCAAAGGCGAAACTACGGGATCCACCAAAGACTATTAAGAAATTGAATTTAATTTTATTCATTGAAATTGATGCTAATAGACTTTTGGATAATTCCTACTAACTACGAAAACTTGAAACACCAATTATTCTGAACTAGGACTTATCCGCAAAACCGTGACATGTGGCAGCCCTACAGTGGAACCAAACACTATTTGTACCCAACATATTTCACTATCTTTGGTGGCACAATTTGAACAATTAACGACCTCCTCATACCAACTTTCTGCCCTGTGACTATGAAATGCGTTTTCAATGATGTCTGTAACTGCAACTTTGAGATGTGTAAGCGATGCCACCTGACCAAAAATACTGTCATATGTACCATAAAACCATGGAAAAGTGCCATTTATTTCCGCTTAGGCTGTAATGCGGCACCGACATTCAGCCATACAGACAAGCATTCGCAAATATATGCATAAGGCACTCAAGTATGTATGTGTGTGTGTGTGTGTTTGGTGGAGGATATGTTCATGTTCGCTCGTTCTCGAAGTGTAATTGCATTCGCGTTATGCGCATCGTGGGCGTATTTTGATTATGATATACTGGCGAATTATGTTGTCATTTTAAATTTCTGCAACGGCACAAGAAGCGCTGCTGCTGCAATCGACCTTAAGTTTTCCATTGCTTTTCACTTTTACTCGCTCGACAATGTGAAGACTCGAGCAAGCAACAGCCTAGACGCAGCAACAAAGTCAATAAGTGCACATTCGTACACAGGCCAACAATGCCACAGTGGAACGGCGCAACAGTGCAACATGCCGCAGTTGAAGGGATTTATGTCGCGCGCCCAAGCAATGCGGTGCAATATGCAAATTCTGACGCTGTCAACTTGTTACATTTCAAGAATTATGAAGCGTTTATAAATGCAGCCCGAATGCAGAGCGTTAAACGCACAAACACACAAAGTGTATTTATTTGTGTGTGTGAGGGACAACTGAAAATGTCGCTGTGGCCATTTCTTAAATGGACTAAAAGTGCTACGCTGATTGTCGCCTGCGAGGGCAACAAGTTATTTGCTGTTTGCTAAACAAACTCTTAGCGAGTTTTAGCTAAACGGTAAAAAATCAGTATTTTTTCACTGCTCTGCGCTGCCAGAGAAGGTAAATATGTAAGAATAAGCTTTGCCCGGTGGAAAGGTGGAAGTCGGAGAGGTTTTCAGGAGGTCGGAATTTATTTTATTTTTTTGTTCATCCTAAGAGAATTGACTTAGTAGGAAGCACTCAGCATCTCTGGGTCTGGATTTTCTATCTCGATTTTCGTCTTTGGTGGATACTTTGACTAGGAGTTTTCAAGGCCAGAAGGAGATGTGGTCGATATGGTTCAGGTACATGATGACGTAAATATTTTCACCTTATTGGAATTAGAATCATCAGAAGAAAGGTTTTCGGATTTCATCCACCAATCTATCAATTGACTGATTTGTACCAATAAATGAGTCAAAATATTGGGATGAACTTAGAACCTCAGTGATTGTTTTAAGCAGAACTGCCATATCCCTTGCAGGCTTTGTGAATTTTTAAATCGCCTTTTTTACTCTCTTTCGGATGGAGGCAAACGGTGCCTAAAGCTCTGTTCTCATGTCTCGTTCTCATTTTCTTAGATTTTCGATGACTTTTTGACAAAGTTTTGGTTTCATCATATCGAGGACGCGCTGGTTCTCGGCCTTGAAATCAGGTATTGTTTGTGTTTTTTTGCATAGAACGAAGATTTAAATCTCAAAAAAAGAAGTCACACGTTTAGGATCCCCAGTTCACATTGGAATTGCTTCAATTAATTGATTGTATTGCAATGATAATTCTTCTGTCCTTTGACAACAGCTGTCAACTTTTAGAAAAAACAAAAAATTTTTTTTTTTTACAAAATTTAAATTGCGCAGGCAAGCGGAGTTTGGTGTTCAAGCCTTCCAAAGATCTGTTTATTGCACAAATTGCAGGTCGCTGATATAATTTTAAATGGTATTGGGTTCAAAAGTTGTCTACTATTGTACATGAAAGTGTGTAGGGGTTTTTTGTTAATTTTTGATTAAATGTAAACTGCAAAATTTTAATTTTAGCTTTATTCAGAAACTTGTCATTTCACTCCGTTTCGAATAATATTGAATAACAAAATCATATTTTTTTTTAATAATAAGGTCCTGGAACGAATTCTGGTAAAAGGCGTCAAACCAAAATATACGTGTATCGACGTTTTGAAAGTTTACGTCTGAATTTTTTTAAGAGGGGTCAAAGTTTCTCTCCTATTGCATATTCTTATTGTGAATTACCATACAAAAACTATATAATCCTAAATTTTAGGTATATAATGGGTTTAGCAATTTTATGCAAAATACTATGGGGCATATTTTTGTGAAATATTTTAACCCTCTAGCTCCCATATTTACGAGTCAATTGGAGCCATTTTTACTAAAATGGCAAAAATCTGCTTTGAAACAAGACTTTTTAAGGACAAAATGTACTAAAAATATTTGCCATAGAATTCTCTGAATACTTTGTGTCGCCAAATTTAACTTGAACGACCGAAATAAGTAAAAACAGAAGATATGTTTAAGTATTTATTTCGTACCTACTTATTCAAAATTGGTACTAAATTGTCCTACAAATTTTTGTTCTAGATGGTTAGAAATTCACTATCGGTCACTATAAGTCTTGCAGCGCCTACAGGCAACATTAGCTGAGACCATTTCATGAGCGCGTGTTAATAATACAGGGTCCTTTGATAATACCTCTTTATTGATTTTATTTCTAAACAGCAGCCACTTTGCTAATGATTGAAAAACTCTGTAAAAAAAAGAACCGGCATTTTTTGTGGAGATTACTAGACTTGTAGACTACTCACTAGTTTACACGAAAAATGCTGCGAAAAACAAAAGTGTTCTCTGAATTGATTTCAGTTCGCTGAACCCTAAAAGGAAACCAGATATTTTGTCCAAAGTAGCGTCGAAAAATGTTCGATAAACCCGTTTTTTGTTCTTGCGAACGAATCATTCGATAAACGGTATAGGTCCACGGTTCAGAAAGTCTTTTCTTGCCTTTATCAAAGTAAAAAAATAAGTGGCGGAAATGCTGCATGTTCCTAGTTTTTAGTTTGTGTGTTTGTTGAAGACAAACCATCTCTGTGGCTTTATTGAAAATGAATTCCACAAAATTTAGGTTTTTGTCTTTTCGTTTTCTAATCATTTGTTAAAATATAAATTACAAAAAAAAAAATAGAATAAATTAAATAAAATAAAATTAAAAAAATAAAATATAATAAAATAAAATAAAATAAAATAAAATAAAATAAAATAAAATAAAATAAAATAAAATAAAATAAAATAAAATAAAATAAAATAAAATAAAAGAAAATTAAATAACGTAAAATAAAATAAAACAGAATAAAATAAAATAAAATAAAATAAAATAAAATAAAATGAAATAAAATAAAATAAAACAAAATAAAGACAAAACATCTAAAATAAAATAAAATAGAGTAAAATAAACCAAATTAAAATAAAATAATTTGAAATAAAATAAAATAAAATAAAATAAAATAAAATAAAATAAAATAAAATAAAATAAAATAAAATAAAATAAAATAAAATAAAATAAAATGAAATAAAATAAAAGAAAAGAAAATAAAAAAAATACAAATTAAAAATGAAAATAAAAAAATTAAATAAAAACTAAAGGGCATTCATAAGCATTTTCCCTTTTATAGAAAAAATTCGGAAAACATGTATGCCAACTTTTGAATTGGCGCCAACCAATTTGGACTAAGTAATAGCAACATTTCCTAGAAAACACTTTCAAGCTAACAACCCAACAAAAATTAAGTCAACTCACTGACTTTGGCGATGGCGGAAAACGAATCCAATCACATGGACGACTAATGTTGTCACTCGGCGATAAGCGACAGCGAGAATCTTAGGGACCTAACTGCGTATGGCAGCTGGAAATCTGCTGCTTTGTTGTTGTTGGTTTTTCTTTAATCATGAAAATTAATTGCAGGCCGTCGAGACTTGTGCAACTTCCTCGTTTTGCTTTTCATTCATTGAAAAACGAAGAACGAACAGAAAATAGCGATTCGCTTGTTTTTGGCCGTTGTGCCATTGCTGTGTTGTGTGTGTTGTTCTTATTGTTTTGATGTGTTTTTGTTGTTGATGGTTGCGACTATTTTTGAAAAATCCATGACACACTTCCGCCTGACACTTTTCCACTTTAATGTTGTCATTTGGCGTTGTTGTTGTTGTTGTTGCTGCGCGCTAATTTTATTTGTGTGTATTAGTTGGTTGTTTTTTGATGTTTTGTTGCTGCTGTTATTTGTTGTTGTTTGTGTCAGAATTGTTGTTGCTGTTTGTCGCTGGTGTTCGCTCCAAAGTGTCAATTTGTGGCGGCCGGCGCGCGCACTCATTTGCCTGCGCCGCACGAACAGCGTGACGGACGGACAGGCAGTCATTATCTTTGGCGACGTTAACGTCAGCGACAGCGTCAGTATCAGCAACACAAACAGGCAATGGCAACAACGTCATCAGCAACACCAGAAACAGCAGCAACAGCAGCAAGAGCAACAACAGCTCATCGCGCGGCTGGCTGGACCGTTGACTGCGCCAGCGACACGGGGCCTAACAAATTAGCTGTGATTTCTTTGAGTGTTGCCATCAATTTTCGTTTCGTTGCCACTTTTTAAACTATAAAAATTTTAATGTCTTTTAATGTTCGTACGCGTGTTGCAGACACGCGTGCATTTGTATTTGAGCCGAAATTTAACACACCAACGCAAACACACACACATACACACACTAATACATATACAGCATACGCGTTACGTCGCAGAACGCAGCTGATGCAATCTTCGCATCGCTGAAATGTTGCACACACGCGCCGCGTTTGCACGTTGTTGCCGGCTATTTCGAATAAGTTTTCTTTTAGTGAGTCAGGAATATTGGATTTTTATTGATTTACAGGAAAATGGCCTCATGTGTCGACACATTTGCGCGCACGCACGTCTGTGCATGTGTTGCATTTGATTTTCATAACTGAACTGAAAAAAATGAACTAATGGCGCGGCCAAATAAAATGCTTTAATTAAGTATCCGCACGTTTTCCTTTTCATTTTCCCCATTCGCAGAGGGACACGACATCAACTTGGAGTGTTTATGACTTTATAGCGCCGCATGGTAAATGGCAGTAAAAGCCAACCAACACTCACACACACTGACATGTGTATGTAGGTATGTATGCGAGTGCGAAAGTCGATAGTGTCAGCGAGGTTCATTCTAGTTTTTATTATTAGATACTGCAATAATTTTCAAAACAAATTTTGTGTAAGAAAAAATCGTTGCGACAAATGTTGGGTATGAAGCTGTTGGATGGATGTTCAATTATTTACTCAAGTTATGAAGGCAATAAAACTATGTGAGAGAATAGTTTGCTAAATAAATTTTTGAAATTATTAAATAATACCATTTTTAAAGTATTAAATTTCGTTTTTGGTTGCAACACTCTGGCAACGACGTTGTGGAATAACGAAATTTAGCTTTTGAAGATGATTTAATGTTGTGGACGATGATGTACTTTAAAGATGGGTTTGTTTAAAAAAAGCTTTTATTTCGATCCCGAGGAGTATTTTCATAACGAAGGAATCTAGAAATGGAATAAGCCAGAAAAATACGGTTGCTGTCATAAGTGCCACATGTCAGCGTTTGTATTTTCACAGAATTTTATGGCGAATATTTTCGTGGTACATTTTTTCCTTAAAAAGTCCTGGTTAACAGGACATTTTTGGCATTTTAGAAAAAAAGGGTAAAATTTACCCATAAAAATAGTAGCTACAGGGTTAAAATGCTGCACAAAAATATTCTCCGTAGTACTTTACATCAAATTGCTGAACCCATCATATACCTAAAATGTAAGGTGACATGGTTTTCGTATGCCGATTCACCATAAGAATGTGCAAAAGGGGGAAAACTTTGACCCCCCCCTAAAAAAACACGTATTTTTTTTTTTGGTTCCCTCTACCAAAATCCGTTGTCAGAACCTTGTTATTAAAAAAAAAATTTGATTTTGTTGTGCAGTGTTATTGGTTCTTTCATATGCCAGGCGAATGAAAAATAGTTCTTCAGCTAAACTAGTCTTTGAATCCACTGCATTCAGAAGACGAGAAGACAAGGAAAACCGAAACTTTGCTTTGAAGGCCAAATTATTACTGACACCAGATTGTTTGGTTCCACAAAATGAAGGGAACTCACTTAGTACAGTGAAAAAATAAAGGTTGCAGTGGTTCAAGTCAAGAACCTCGATGGGTTGAGAAGAAGTTGCTTCTCATAATTGGACATGATGTGGACTTGTTATGGGCTTATCAAGAGCTCATTGGGTTGAAATGATTCACAAATGATGCAACATGGTCTTCAAGTAGATGTGTGACTTGTAAACTTCTTTGAAGGAGTTTTGAAGGAAAGTTTTCTGAACAATTGAATTCAACCCACTCAACCAACCCATGGTTATAGCTTTTGGGGAACATTTTCTCAGGGGACCATTTCACAGTCGTGTTCTTTTTGCTGGAAAGTAACACACTCTGTAATGCGTAATGCGTTGGAACATCGTAATGAACCTGAATGTTACGCTGAGCAGTAACTAAAGAAGCATCTGTAGAAAAGAAGATTCTAATATAATAGAAGATTTAAAAAGATCACACACGCCACGATTCGAAGTTGCACAACGGCTCAATAGAGCTGAATGCCCTTCTGTCCCCAATTACATTTAACGAGAATAAATCGAGAGGCGTAAAATGTGTTTTAAGTTTTAGGGTCCGAACACATTCAAGACGGCAGCAACAGGACTGCACGAATACAATATGGCGTCGGCTCAACTGTTGTCGTGCAGCCAACTATTTGATTACAATGAAAGCAGCAGCAAGGCAAGGCAAGTGTTGCTGCAATCGTCATTGTGTTTGGGGTATTTTGTATTGGCATTTTGTAGGCAAAAAATAAAACTTGAAAATAATCATCATTTGTTTAAAATAAAATACAAATTGAAGAATAACTTTTAAATCAGATTTGTTAAATTTTGCTTATAACTCTCTGCTAATATTTTGACAAGGATTTTGGTGTATCTTTTTGAATAATAAAAGCAAACAAACGCCCTAAATCTTCTACGAGTACTTTCTGAAGGACTCATTCCTGTGGGTGTATCTTCGTTAATTCAGGGGATCTAACTTATAGGACTATTCACAGTTAAACTGATTGTGTAAAAAAACGAATTAGAGACCGAGGGACTGTCCCATAAAGTAGCCACTTCTACCCACTGTCTCACAACTCTGCTTGCAACCTAATGCCCCGAACACATAGTCGACGGTAGCGACACGATTGCATCTGTCAAAATATGGAATCAAAACGTTCGTATGAAAATGATTATTTTGACGACAGCACGACTACACGAACACCAAACACAGTTGTTGCTGTCGCCAAACATAGAACTATTCTTTATTTCTTTGGCGACAAAACCAAAGCAATTGGCATCACTGCTTCAAAACAGATATTTTTAATAGAATTTTTCTTATACTTTTTTTTTAGTTTTTCAATTAAAAATTACTAGTTCTAAATATTCTAATACATTGGCATTTGTTTTAAATTGATTGTACAACGATAAAATGGAAATATACGATTTTTTAATAAAGCAAGTGCGGAAGCAATTCAAAATTTGTATTTAATAGCTCAAAAATATGATTGTGATGACGTTGCTGCCGTTTTTATTGTAATCACGTAGTTGGCCACACGTCGATGTTCGAAGTCGACACCATTTTTGTAAAACGTTTGGCCGTGTCTCTGCCGTCTTGAATGTGTTTGGGCCATAAAGGATGTTGTCTGTTTGACCACAACGCTGCCAACTGTATTCCATTGTGTTTCATTACTCATTACATTTCAACGACTTATGTGTATTTTTGACTTTCGACACTCACTACATAATTAAAATAGTTAAGTACCGAGCGATCGGCAATAATAATGAAAATCGCTCATTAGAGCCAATCAAGATTTTATTGGTTAATAATTGCCGGGAGCAGACCATTCAGATTGATGGCCTGCGGTGGTGCGAGCGCCGAGAGACGCAGAGACGCTCACTTGCCACGGAGTTGAACCGATAAAACTGGCACAGTGCGTTCAGCTCATTAAAGCACAATTAAAGTATTATTCACCTTTTGCTAAATTCAAAACAGTGACGTCGGTCCGAGTCGAACAGCGCGGCGCGTTCAGCTATTTTCGGCGCTTGTTTGTGTATTTTAATGTACTGGATGATTTCTTGTAAATTTGCTGGAACTAAATTAAGCCAAACGCAACGGTAGCCAAAGCAGAGAAAAAAGCAGAGTAAGAAGTAAACAAGAGCGAAACCAGCAAACGTTTGGCATTTCTGCAGAAGAATTTCCCGCCACACAACGTTGGCTGGTGGTGGACTGCGTCACTGCAGTGCGTCTAATTTCATTGCGGCGAAAACGAGGAAAAAAGGAAGCAAGTTTACAATAAAGAAAAATTATACAATAATAATGACAGAATGGAATCGAATACAAAGGCAAAAATTCAATTGTTTATAGTTCAAGGCGGCGATTGCGCGAAATGTTAAAAATAATTATTGCCATAGCGATGGCTGGCAGCGAGCTGCGCTGCGTCGCTGCGTACGAACCGAATTTAATGAGCGTAGATACACGAATACGTAAGATGTGTGACGTGTGTCCGAAGGAGCCAGTTTTCATTTCTAATACTCTCTGTGTCGTAGTTGTTTTTGTGTTGTGTTTGCTCTTTGCTGGGCTTTTCATGCAAAAACAAAAAAAAAAGAAACAGTCTTTGAAAAAGTCCCAAAGCAATGCAAAAAGTGAGATGGCGAAAAGTGTGTGTCTGTGTGTGTGTGTGTGTATGTTTGGCTGCATCGAAAGTAAACAAATTGCTATTTTTAATAAAGACGTCATTGTCCTTCCATAAATTCGCACTCACCTACATGAATGTGTGTGTGTGTGTGTAGGAATCAGTTGTGGTTCTTAGCAATAAGTTAGAAATTAGTACAAATTGCTGCGCTGTGTTGGTGTCAATATATTAAATAAATACGCATAAATGGATATATACACAATGTAAGAAATTTTATTTATTTTTGTATACATATATATACAAAATATATACAGTATAATGCACAGTTTGTTCCCACTCAGTGTTAAGATAGATGAGCCGCTATATTAAATACGTAGGAGCAAAGTTGTTTGGGGGGGGCGAGAAGAGGCGGCAACGGAGCAGCTAATAAGCAAAAGCCCTAATGACGCCATTCTGTCTGCCATCGAATTGTACAATAAATTAAGAGCACAAACACTTTGCACAATTGACGTTGGATACGTCAACATTTCACCATATCAATAGATTTTTTTTCATGCCAATATGTGTGAGCAACTGTTTGTGTGTGTGTGTGTGTGTGTGTGTTGTTATCAAGCCCAATAGTGCCCACAATACGACTGACACGTCGCACAGTACAGCGAGTGCGTCCAAAAATACGTAAAATCGATGTTCAAAGTGTGGAAAGATTTGTTTACACATTGAAAGTAAATAATCCTTTTAAAACAAATCCGAAATATTTTCTTAATACTTGAATTGTTGTAGACACTGCCATCAAAATTGAACGTAATGGAGGAAAAATTTGCTTGTAGAACAAAATGCATTTTTTATGTACTAAGTACTTAGAATTTTACTTGGAATTAGTACAACCTCACAGCACTGTTTGTTTCGATTCTGAGCCCCGTTTCTTTAAAGTACGTGCGATCCTTCAAAGAGTAAAAAAAGAAAATACATCAAAAAACATTTCCCCAGTTTTGTTTATCAACAACAACAACAAGTCAATATGTAATTTCTCATAAAAGTAAAATTAGTTGCTACTCCGCTAACTAGATACATTTTTTATTTATATTTATTTTTATTTATTAATTTTTATTAATTTTGTATTTATTATACATAAAAAGTTGCAAAAAAAACTTAATTTTTCTAAATTTTAAAAGGTTTTGTTTTTATTATCAGGTGTACAACTTTGCTTCCGCCGTTTTCCGATAGGTGGCTGTACCGGCTGAGGCTGGTTGAAATACATGATGGTAATGCCTTTAAAGTGAGTGTGGAGAGTGCCTAACGAATTGTCATCGCCGTTTCAGTGACAGTTGTTCTTGTTTTCGTATTATTCACGCTCGAAAATGTCCGTTTATGTGCCCAATTCTCGCCATTTGCGGGAAGTTTTACTTTTCTGTTACAATTCGCAAAAAAATGCAGCTGAAGCGCATCGAATGCTCTCAGAAACTTACGGTGATGCTGCTCTGAGTGAAAGAACGTGTCGGGAGTGGTTTCAACGTTTTAAAAATGGTGATTTCGATGTCGAAGACAAACATGGTGGTGGAAGAGAAAAAACCTTCAAAGATGAACAACTAGAAGCATTGCTTGATGAAGATTCGTGCCAAACCCAAGAAGAGCTTGCCGAATCGTTGGGAGTGAGTCAGCAAGCCATTTCAAAACGTCTCAAGGCCCTGGGCATGATTCAGAAAGAAGGAAACTGGGTGCCGTACGAGTTGAAACCGGCCTCACGTCGCAAAAGTGGTCAAAAAGTACCTGGAAACGCTGAAATGGGAAGTCTTGCCCCACCCGCCGTATTCCCCAGATGTCGCCCCTTCTGACTTCCACCTATTCCGTTCGATGGCACACGGCCTGGCAGATCAACATTTTCAATCCTTCGAAGAATTGGAAAAATGGATTGCTTCATGGATAGCGTCAAAAGAGGACTCCTTTTTTCGAGCCGGGATCCGAAAATTGCCGGAAAGATGGGAGAAAGTTGTCGCTACCGACGGACAATACTTTGAATAATACATCTGTAAGCACTTTTTCGCAATAAAGCTTTTAATTTTGGAAAAAAACGGCGGAAGCAAAGTTGTACACCTGATATAATTACTAAATATAATTATATTTAATTAATTATTAATTAATTTGTTTTATTATTAATTATTTGTATGTTTTATTTTAATTATTATTAATTTGTTTTATTTTAACTTATAGTATGAGATAGTGGAAAAAATAAAATTTTTTTTTTTAGTCAGTGGCTTAATTCTGTTGAACCTGCAGGAGCTCCGATCAATTTGGGGGGTTACTGTCCTTTGCAACAAAATTTATGTTTTACTTTGTAACAGTTGTTACCAATAAATTTGTCAGTTCTATGTCGTCATTTTAGTGGTCGTAGCCTCTCTTTTCAATATTAATTTAGCTGTAAATCTGCATCCATTGACACCATTACTACGAAACGAAGTGGAATATTTGCCGCACTGACAAATTGCCTGCCACAAATCCAGACTAAATATTGAAATTTTTAACATTTTTTTTTAAATGCTCCGGAATTTATGATTAGTTTTTTGAGAAAACAAGTTTTCCCTCCAGCAGTGCCCTGGTAGGACCGAAACATTAATTTTTATATACATTTCAACATCAATAACTATGCACCATTTATATTGTCCGCACAGCCGTTTGTATGGCTTAGTGGCAATTTTTATTGTTTTTATTCCCTCCTTGGTACTTAATATTTTACCTCTTACTTCACACCTTAAGTTTTGGTATGCGTTTTTGACATTTAATTTTATTTAAATTTTAATTTTATTAATGAAACATGTTCATCTATTTTTAGTTCTAATTACTTTTTTATCAGGTGTACAACTTTGCTTCCGCCGTTTTTTTCCAAAATTAAAAGCTTTATTGCGAAAAAGTGCTTACAGATGTATTATTCAAAGTATTGTCCGTCGCTAGCGACAACTTTCTCCCATCTTTCCGGCAATTTTCGGATCCCGGCTCGAAAAAAGGAGTCCTCTTTTGACGCTATCCATGAAGCAATCCATTTTTCCAATTCTTCGAAGGATTGAAAATGTTGATCTGCCAGGCCGTGTGCCATCGAACGGAATAGGTGGAAGTCAGAAGGGGCGACATCTGGGGAATACGGCGGGTGGGGCAAGACTTCCCATTTCAGCGTTTCCAGGTACTTTTTGACCACTTTTGCGACGTGAGGCCGAGCATTGTCGTGTTGGAGGATGACTTTGTCATGTCGCTCTTGATATTGTGGCCGCTTTTCTTTTAGCGCGCGACTAAGGCGCATCAGTTGCGTTCGGTAGCGATCTCCTGTGATGGTTTCACCCGGTTTTAAGAGCTCGTAGTAAATCACACCGAGCTGATCCCACCAAATACTCTTCCACCACCATGTTTGTCTTCGACATCGAAATCACCATTTTTAAAACGTTGAAACCACTCCCGACACGTTCTTTCACTCAGAGCAGCATCACCGTAAGTTTCTGAGAGCATTCGATGCGCTTCAGCTGCATTTTTTTGCGAATTGTAACAGAAAAGTAAAACTTCCCGCAAATGGCGAGAATTGGGCACATAAACGGACATTTTCGAGCGTGAATAATACGAAAACAAGAACAACTGTCACTGAAACGGCGATGACAATTCGTTAGGCACTGTCCACACTCACTTTAAAGGCATTACCATCTATGTATTTCAACCAGCCTCAGCCGGTACAGCCACCTATCGGAAAACGGCGGAAGCAAAGTTGTACAACTGATATTATGTTCAGATTATATATAACTTTATGATATTTATTATGATAGGTCATTATTTAATTTGTCCCACTTTTCATTGTAATGCAAGTTTTTCGAAAGCTCTTCATATATTTGAAAGTAGGCTCGACAGGCCGCCCATTTTTTGTGCCAACTCAACTGCCAAATTTAGTAATTTTATCACTAATATTAAGCAAAATATTCTCAAAATACTTTTTTATTTGTATGGAAGGTGGGCGTGGCAGTGATTTTATTTTAAAGATTTTTTTTAAAATGTCTCCTTCTTTCTCACTCAGTTTAATTGAGATTGGACAACGTTAACTATTTTTGGCCATCGGTTATATGAAGTCGTTACACTGTGCGTCGTTGCCATATGCACACAATTTCGATATTTATTGTACCCAAATTAAATGCTTTGCGTATTTGTGACTGTCATTACTACTGTGGTTGTTGCGTTTAAGTGTTGCTATTGTTGCTGATTTAATTGTGCCATATACAAATCGAGTGTTGTGCCGCTGACGCCAATAGTTCAATGACGTCGATCAACTTAATTCGCCGCCCTTATCGGCCACAACAACAGGCAGCTAGAGATAATACAAATCAGAATCGCTTGTAAGCAATGCAAATACACAAATAATACATAGATGCTAATGTTATAATTGAAGTTGAAAGAGATTTTGAATGAAAAGTAAACCTTAAAAACTTCTAAAGTCTAAGACGATCTCAGGTGAGTAATAATAATTAATAATTGACTGGCACGACAGCCCGCTTACGCGAGACTAAGGCCTAGCTTCCCGCAACCACCCGTGTTGTGCGTGTGAATTTGTACGCGGGTTGAAGGGACCTACAGTTTTATGCCGGTTCCGAACGGCAGGTTGGGAGCTTTTTCATAAGCAATTTTTACTCTCAGAGGCTTGCCATTTCCAGCTGAGAGGACAGCCACCGAAAGAGAAAACGAGTTTTCCCGTTATTTTTTTAGGTGTTATTACAGGCAGTATTTGAACCTGAGGTTGCTGCCTGCGACTCGCGGTCCAACGCACTAACCAACTGAGCCACGGCGGCTGCTCAAGGTCTCAGGAGAGTCCTGAGTTAAAATTAGAAGCACCCCCCTAAATGTTTTAAGATGAGCCAAATTCGAAAAAATTTGCAGTAATAAAGAAAATCTTAAACACCTTAAGAACTCATCGTTTTTTGATCGACTCCTTTGGCACAATATTATTAAAAAAATCATAAACACATTTTTTGAACTCTTGCGGTGATACTTGGAATTTTGAATTGTATGCATTTTTTAAGATGAATTCAAAACTAACATTCAAATAATTAATTAATTGAATAGATAAGAAATATTCAACAAAATACAAGATTCCAAATAATATGTTATCATTTGGAATCTTTTTAGATTTTTTTTTTTTAAATCGTTTTAAATCTCTCCGATTTTATACGAAATATGATTGAGTTGCCGATTTCCAGTATATTAGCACAAAAGATTTCCAATCTGATTCGAATAGAAGCTTAAAGTATAATGGGGACTATTGGATTCTGCGGAAACAAAGACAAACTACACAAAGCCTCAAATTGGAGGAATAGATGGATTAGGAGGAATAGGTATCTATTGTTCTCTCAACTCCTCCTATTTCTCCTTCATCTTTCAACTCCTTTATTTCCTGATACTATTTTCGCTCCTATTCTCGTTGCTACTTTTGATCTTTCACTCCTTCAACTTTCCTACGTTTACTGCAAAAACTGTCCTACTTCCACATTCATTCCTCCTACTTTTATTATGCTCCAACTTATTCCTAATTATATTCCTTTTACTTCTTCTACTCCCGTATCTCCTACTCTATTTTTTGTCCTCATTCTCGCTTCTATTCCTGTTACTTTTCATATTTCTACTTCCGCTTCAACTTTTGCTCCTAATTCTACTTCTACTTCTACTTCTAGTTCTACTTCTACTTCTACTTCTACTTCTACTTCTATTTCTACTTCTACTTCTACTTCTACTTCTACTTCTACTTCTACTTCTACTTCTACTTCTACTTCTACTTCTACTTCTACTTCTACTTCTACTTCTACTTCTACTTCTACTTCTACTTCTACTTCTACTTCTACTTCTACTTCTACTTCTACTTCTACATCTACATCTACATCTACATCTACATCTACATCTACATCTACATCTACATCTACATCTACATCTACATCTACATCTACATCTACATCTACATCTACATCTACATCTACATCTACATCTACATCTACATCTACATCTACATCTACATCTACATCTACATCTACATCTACATCTACATCTACATCTACATCTACATCTACATCTACATCTACATCTACATCTACATCTACATCTACATCTACATCTACATCTACATCTACATCTACATCTACATCTACATCTACATCTACTTCTACTTCTACTTCTACTTCTACATCTACTTCTAATTCTACTTCTACTTCTGCTTCTACTTCTACTTCTACTTCTACTTCTTCTCCTACTTCTACTTCTATTTCTACTTCTATTTCTATTTCTAATTCTACTTCTACTTCTACTTCTATTTCTTATTCTTCTACTTCATCCTCTACTTCTATTTCTATTTCTACTTCTATTTTTATTTCTATTTCTGATTCTATTTCTACTTCTATCTGTACTTCTACTTCCATTTCCATTCCTAGTTCTAGTTCTATTTCTTCTTTTACTTCTTCTTCTTCTACTTCTACCTCTACTTCTACTTCCATTTCTCCATCTACTTCTAGTTCTATGTCTTCTTCTTCTTTTACTTCTTTTTCGTCTTCTACTTCTACTTCTCCTTCAGCTTCAAATTCTACTTCTACTTCAACTTTTACTTCTATGTCCTCTCGCAATACTACTCATATTTATCTCCTACTCATCCATTTCCATTAATTTCTCCTACTTCTTCTCCCATTTCTACTTTTACTCCTATTTCCTCTCTCCTACCCTACGTCCCTCTCGCAATGGTAACCCCACATCCACTTGCACACCAACTACTACCTCTTTTCCTTTTTCTCATTCTCTTTCTACCTCTCTCTCTCAATTTTTATATCTATCTTAGTTTCAATCTCTAATCCTAAATTTGCCTGTATCCGTATCTGTCTTCAATCTTTGCGTTTAAATGTATCTACATCTTTATCTCTCTATCTATCACTAACATTAACTATTTGCATTTCCATCAGTAGCTCATCTATGTTTGTATCTAAGTGTCTCAATCTATATATCGATCTTCATCGCTACTTTATCTATGTCAATGTATTTCAATTTCAATTTCCATCCCCTTCACTAAATTCCTTTTTTATTTCTATGTGAGCCTTTCTCAATTTCTATCTCTATATTCGTCTTTATCTTTATCTATATCTCTCTTGCCATTCCTATCTCTACTTTTATCTTTGTCTGTGTATATCTACTCGTATATCGCTGACTTATTGTCCATTCGTTCTTTATTTCCATCTGTGTCTATCTTTATTTCCAGCTTCATTTCTCTTCCCATTCCTATTTTTAATTTTTATTTGTCTATATATATCTATGCATATATATTATCACAACCATTAGGTTCATTTCCATTCCTTTGTTCATTTTCATTTTGGTCTCGATTGCTCGATTGATTTTATTTCCTTATCTTCATCTTCAGTTGCTTCTTTATTTTCATCCCTATCTCTATTTATTCTAGTCTCTTCAGCAGCTTTCTAGCAACTTTATAGTTTTGCTGTGTTGAACATAAATTTAATCAATCTTATAAAAAATAACCACCAGAGCAAACTGAATCTAGATGCACAGATGTACGGCTTACGATGGACTAAAAAACGATCTATTTAGTGACCTCTTACTATGCTTATTTTATTTATTAATTATACAAAAATTAATAAGTATTTGATTGCACATCAAGTCTCAGCTTCGACTCGAACCGAAGTAATTAAATTCCATAGAAATCAATTAAAAAAATTGCAAGCAGTTCTGGCACCTGCCCAATATGGACTAAGTTCACTCGCAGCTGACGACGACGACTGTACACTGGAACGAAATTGCACATTAGCACACAACAACAACAACAACCATAACCACAACAGTAGGCAATAAATAAGTATAAATGAAGAAATTTGTTAAAAATAGTTAGATATCTCAGCATTGTTGAGCTGAGCTGAGCGGTGAGATGACTAAGCGGCCAGCGCCGAAATAAAACTGTTAACTGTCACAATGCGATCGGCGAGCGGCACATTGCTGGCCATGTATGGTAAACGCGGTGAGTGTGTCCGACCGCTGACGGTGCTTTCTGCGTAAAGAGTCTGACTTCGATGGGCCATTTTTGCTGGATATCCAAGTAGACGCTGACCAATTTTGGTTTTCGGCGGTAAACATTTCCTTCTACGGGCAGAAAGAAATTTTGCCACTTGACCTGTTTTCGGACAACGATAGCCGCAACCGCAGCAACAAGCACTGAACATTTGTCAAAAGGCAACAATGGCAGCCAACACAACAACAACCTCATCCGAAAAGCAATAAAATCCGTTTACTTAACTTGTTTTGGCTAACCACGAATAAACAAATTTATTTGAATTTATCACATTTGATTTGGCTGTTTTTGAAACGTCGGCCAGGCAAATTTATGCCGCTTTAAAGACTCTAATTTTATGTGTGTCCGTCGGTTGGTTGACGGAGTGTTTTTTGTTGTTGCGTTTTTAGCGCTTAGGTGAAACAAAAGCATCGAAGCGTGGGCCAATATTTCTTCTGTTGGTCGAATGACAGGCGGGCGTCTGCTAAATTCTGGTAGCACTTCGCGATATGCTCGGCGCTGATATTTATTTAATAAATTCCTCTAATTAGTTGGACTGTTTCGGAGCTTGATATGCAAATTGGTAGTTAATTGTTTCGATTCTTCCCCTGATGAATTTATAATTTTAATGCTATGTGCCGAAACTGCACAGGAAGTTTGGCTTTGGTTGGTTGCGGTTTTGCGGTGTGCAAATGTTTAATTCAAGCATTGCTTAGTAGAAAACTAACGGTTTTTAATTATCTAGTTTCCGATCTGATGAGCTCTTAGTTAAGTTGGAAGCTTGATAGAGCTTTCTTAGGTCGTAATAAATGCGTTGTGTGGTTGTAATTACACTAAAATATGGTCAACGTTGTTGAGATGTTTGTGTTGGAGTAGTAAAGTGACAGAAGTAATGATGTCAATTACCATAGTTGAGGTTGAAGCTGCTGACTTCACGTATGCAGTTTCTAGATATCTTTACTGACTGAGCCACTGACTAGTATAGACATCAGTATTATTGACATCTAGACCACTCATTCAAATCGAGTTGTTGTGGCCAGTTAAGAAGTAAGTAAGCCACACATCCATTCTTACAGTATTTGAGGGCTTGAAAGGTGGTTTTACAGGGGTTTTCAATCAGGTTGAAATTGAACAAAACAAGCTGTGCGTGACGAATTAACGAAATTCATTGACTCTTTCGCTGTTTTGGTGCCATACGGCAAAATGCTACGACTGAACTCTCATGGTTTCAAGAATACATTTTGTTGTTGGTCCTTAGAATAATTTGAAGTTTTAGAAATAATACAAAATTAATAAACGTAATATTTAAGCTTAAACAAGATAAATGTACAAGTTATTTGAATGTTATATCTTTGCCTAATAAAGAAAGAAGAAGCAGACAAAAATAAGAGACATTTTTAATTTGACTTTTAATTTCAATTTATAGATATAACTTTTTTAATTGTAAAAGAAAAAATAAGAGAAATTTTCAATTTGACTTTTTACTTTAATTCAGATACATTTTTACGATAATTATAGCTGAAGTAAATGAAGAAGTATCGGATTTTTAGTTATGCATAGAAACATTTAATGCTTAAGTAATTATTACCGTCAGAGTGATAGGATTGCTGTCAAACGGCAACATTCGAAAAAAGAGGGTTCGGTCACAAAAAATAAAAAAAAAATTTGTATGGGATGTTAATGACAAATCGATAAGTTTAAAGTTGAATCTTTCCCCAGTAAAAACTTGTAGCGAAAGGGTTAAGGCGTCCTCTACTCTCGCGGTTTCGAAAAATCGATTTTTTTTTGCATAATTTCAATCTATATGTATCTGAGAATACGCTACAGAAAGGATTCCGTGAAAATCACATTTCTTTGCATGTTGCTGGGAACCGAAAGGTACCCGTGCCCTGCAAGTTATACAACGTAATTTATCTTTAAACGCGTTTTCCCGAAGTAGTGTTTTTTTGGCTGCCGAGTAAGACTTTTTATAAAAGTATTAGTCCGATTTCGATAATTTTTTTTTTAATTGTTCAGAAAACATACCGCTATGTTTTCCCGAGTACGATTTTCAAAATTGTATTTTGTTCCGTTTTTATAGCGCCTAATAGGTTGGATAATAATAATAATTGGAATTTTCTACAAATTGTTGCATAACTTTTACACAGTGCAAAATAAAAAAATTCTGTCTCGGGAAAACATAGTCAACGTTACTATGATTGTAACGAATATCAATTTTCTGATTTCAGATCACCCATTGGCCACAACTTTGCTTAAGCGGGACCATTGCAGTTTTAAAATCCATGTCATCAATGACATTTCAAGGTCGCGGGAGTTTTTTTTCCTCTTCAAAAATAAAATTTAAAGTCAAAACATGTATTTCTAAAAATAAAAAAAAAATTTTAATTGTATGCAGTAGATCTTTCGTAATTAATTCCCCAAATAACAGCTCAATTTCTTGCCTGAAGAGTAGAGGACCTCCTTAAGTATGGAACATGACATAGTTCAAATGTCCACCGTGGCTTCGAACCTTGCCACCGATCCGAGAGATCCAAATTTGAATGACTCTGCATGGAATTTATACATAGATCCAGCTAAATTTGAGCAGTGGCCATGGTTTATGTTGACTTTGAGGGCATCGATAGAATGTGGCTTATTAGCATAGACCGGCGATTTTGAAAAACCCCACAAGACAAAGTCAAGCGAGGTCAAATGGTCCCCAAGATGGTGCAAGTATCCGTCACCTTTGCAAGTAGTTCATGTCGAATGTCCACCGTGGCGCAGGCTGTGTGGCACATAGCTCCATACTGCTGGAACCATGTGTTGTCCACGTCCATATCGTTCAATTTGGGCCAAAAGTAATTGATTTGCATCGATCTGCAAGCCTTCACAGTTGACGTTTACGATTACATCACCAACGTCGCTTTCGAAGACGTACGAACGAATGACGTCACCGGCTGCACTAAACAGTAACTTTTAAAGAAAGTCATCTCATGTAAAACAATTTTGCTTCTTAAAATTCTTATTCATCTAAATATGCGCCTCATTGCTAAAGATAATTTTTCTACCAGAACTGGGGTCCTTTTCCAAACGCTTCGAAGACCAGTCACCTAAGAAACGACTCTGTCTATGGTCAATTAAGTTCGAGTTCCTGGGTCAGTTGGATGTTGTGTGCCCAAATCTCGCCTGCACAAGGCGAGGCATTGACTGCTTCTGATTCTCCTGCACACTTTCACGGATATCGAATATGTTCTCAGGTGATCTGGCGGTTCCTTTGACTTGAGAGTATTGAGTGATTGTTTACCGCGCCGGCTGTCTAGAATTTGGCCATCAAACGTTTGAGACTCAACTTTCAAGGTTTATCGAGTCTGCAACATTTGACTAACGAACATTTTGAAAAAGCTAAAATTTTATTAATCAGACAAAACTAAAAACTACAAACACAAATCTAAAACATGGGCCACTGTCTGTCAACATCGATTAGTCCCTGTTGGAAAACCCTACACAATAGACCGACCTATGTATGAAGTCTCTATTGAACATTAAGTCTTTTTGTAGAACACATTAACACACAACATTAAGTCTTTTTGTTTATCCCTCAACTTCTCAACTAATAAGATTTTATGTGCAAATGCATTAGTAAAAAATTTTGGGACAAAAATTAACAAAATCACCCTCACTTGATTGATTCCAACGGTCCAACAGCCAACGTAAAGTTCTTAAAAATTTATACATGGTTCACTCACGTTTGTGATAAAGTTGCGTGTCTCCAATGTGCCCCAATGACTGTCTGAGCTAAGTCATCTGCCAACCTGATCTAATCTAATCCCACTTGAATGCTCTGCTCGAATGTAAAACACTTTCTGGAGTCATCAAATCCGATTGATGTGCAACACTGTCAGACATCACTCACGTTGCAGGTAAAGTTTAGTGCTCTTTCATGTCGCATAGTGCAACATTTTCCTTTGATTCAACACAAAGTGTGCAAGTCGGGCAAATCATACATACATATAGTATATATAGTATATGTTCAAGTATGTATCCAATGTAGTTGCTGCATGATGCAAATGTTAATAGCGAAATTTATGGCCCCAACACCCTGTGTTGAGCAATTTATGACACCGCATCGTCGTTATGTTAATCCAGCTAAATCGGTCAACAATTTTTATTATTAGAATTGACAAAATATTTTTTTCAAAGTGCTGCGTCTTCTCTTCCATTTCGTGTCGTTCGGTTTGGTTTCTTCGTCGCACATTTTCGCAGCGCTTGCAGCGTATTTTCTTTGTCTCTGAAAATATGAAAATTGTTGTTGTGCTGTGTTATCGTTTCTTCGTTTTAATGTTTTTCCTAGCAGCAATTTCCTTATGTTTGTGTTTTTTAATTTAATTTTAGTACATTTCGTTGACGCGCCAAGTGTGTGTCGCGGTTGTAGCGCGAGTTTTTAATACCCCAATGTGACAAAACCGAAATGCCTTCTGAAATATTTGTTTTTGTTGCCGTTGCCATAGTTAATATTCAGATGCTAATGGGCATATTTGCGCGTCGACATCTCACTAGGGATTTTCACAATTAACGCGCAGGTCTGTGTGTGTGTTAGTGTTTGTTTTTTTTTCGCAAGAGGTTGAAGTCTTTACAGAACCCGCATCCATCAACCAGTCGAATGCGGCCAGTGTTCGTTTAGTAGAAATGTCTATGCCACGCGTGCTATTTTAAACAAAAACAAGACAATGGACCTTGAGTGGAGCTGTTATTCGGTTAAAATTTTGTACAGAAAACGAGATCAAGTGATTTTTCCAAGACTCAAAGTAAAAATATTCTTGATTAAAGAGAACATTTTGGGGCACAAATAAGTTGTGAGAGACCTTCAAAATATGGCTTAACTGGCATTAAATCACATAGGACCATTTTGTTACTGTATTCATGTTACAGCGCCATAATTTCCCTCTAAAAATCTGTATGTGTCATTTCGTTGAAGTGTAAACAACATACTTTCTGTGTGTTTGTCAACCTTGGTGCCAACAAAACATAATTTTCGAGAAGCGTTGCAAAGTCGCCAAGGAAACCAGGGATTTAACTACTATAAGTTTTTTAAGAAAATAATTGCAATGTAACTATTACAATGCAACATAGATTTTTTTTTAATTTTTTTTACGTTGCTTCATAACTTTTATGAACGAAATTTTTTTTTTAACGTTGCCTTACCACATTTTGAGTATGAATTGATTTTTAATTGTTTAGTTGTTGGTGAAATGTAGGTTTCTGCAGTTAATTTGCGTTTAACAATTTAAAACAATTAAAAATCAATTCATATCCAAAATGTGGTAACGTAAAAAATTTGTTTTTTTCAAATAACACTGCACACCAAAAAAAAAATAACAAGGTTCTGACAACGGATTCTGGTAGAGGATTTTAGAGATTGCCTAGAACATTGTCAATGACTCCTTTAATGCTTTTCCATGCGACAATCTCTTCTGGTGAAAGCATTTGATCGAATTTATTTTATCTCAGGACCAACAAAAACACCTGTTGTAATGAAAAACGAGATTTTGTAAATTTATTGGTATGAAACGAATAGGAAAAAGTAAAGTTTTAGCATTCATACCTTCTTTCATCTTCGCTTCGCTTAGGTTTGGAAACAATGTCTTCAGAAAGTTAAATCCATTTGTATCCAAACACTTAACAAAATTGTTTACCACACCAAGTTTTATATGTAATGGTTGTAAAAGAATTTTTTTTGTTGGCACAAGCGGTGGATGGACAATATTATGCTCGCCTAATATCCCTTCAGCTCTCAGCTCCCATTGTTTTTTCGAATATTGCTTGCCCTTCCATCTGCTATTCCACGTGCAAGTTTTGTAGGACATTTAAGTACCAATTTTGAATAAGTACAAAATAAACACTTAAACACATTTTCATTTTGTGTTAAATCTTGTGGTTCAAGTTAATTTCTGAGCTTTGGTGTATTCAGAGACCTATAGAAGAATTTTATGGCGAATATTTTCGTGGTACATTTTTTCCTTAAAAAGTCCTGTTTTACAGGACATTTTTGGCATTTTAGAAAATAAGGGTCAAATTGACCCATAAAAATAGTAGCTACAGGGTTAAAATGCCCCACAAAAATATTCTTCGTAGTATTTTACATCAAATTCCTGAACACATCATATACCTAAAATGTGAGGTTACATGGTTCTTGTATACCGATTCACCATAAGAATGTGCAAAAGGGGGAAAAATTTGACCCCCCTAAAAAAATGCAGATGTAAACTTTCAAAACGCCGATACACGTATATTTGTTTTGGTCCCCTCTACCAGAATCCGTTGTCAGAACCTTGTTATTTAAAAAAAATTTGATTTTGTTTTGCAGTTATCGGCAACGTGAATGAAAAACCCATAAATAAAAGTTGTGAAGCAACGCAAAAAAACAAAAGTATCAAAATAATAGTTATCGGTAACGTAAATTAAAAAAGTCATAATAAAAGTTATGAAGCAATGTAAAAAACAAAAATCACAAAATAATAATTATGGACAACGAAAAATATACTTGTAACTTATAAGAGTTATTATGCAACACAAAAATATTTATTCCATAATAATAATTATAGGCGACGTAAACAATTTCTTATTGGGAATAATTTTTATAAAGCAATAATTATAGAAATTTCTTTAATTAGGGCATTTTTTTTATTCCCAAAAATATGGATAATAATTAGCATTTAAACGTTCGAGGACTTAAGCGACGAACTCGACTAAAATTAGCAAACCTCAAAGTCGAATTTCTCTTAAACTAAAGCCAATCCAGCCAAACGGCTGGTGGATCTCAACTCAGTATACCTATAGAAAGTCGCACAGTAGGTTCCCCCCATGTCTGAATTTTTGAGGGTAAATTTCACGCATAGTATTATTTTAGGTCTCTGAAGGAAACTTTACAGGCGCTTCAATGGAGTGTTCTACCTCATCCGCCGTATTTACCAGACATTCCTACTGTCAATTGTTCCGGTCGACGACCCATGGCCTGGTCACAAATTTGGTCCATTCTTATATATTTGTTTCCTTGATCACTCCTCTCTGGAGCATAGGGCCTCCACAAGACTCTTCCATCTTACCATTCTTATATTAAATATGACAAAATCGTATATCACACATGGCAGTGGCGTACACAGAATTTCATTTAGGGGGGTTTTGCATCCAACTTTTGAGCCGAATACCATTCGAAACCATATTTTGTACCAGCAATTTGTGTGTTTGGGGGGAGGTTTGAACCCCTAAAACCTCCCTGTGTAAAATGTAATCTGCTTAGATCCATAAACTGTGATTAATTGTATTAAATTTTATTTCTATAAATTTCATTTCTTGTGCGACTTCGACTTGTACCCTTTCACAATTATTCATAAATCCGATACGATCCGATTCACCGCAGGTGAATTCTTCAAACTGCGGTGGGCGAATAAATACTTCTCGACACATTACATCAAATATTTTGTGAATGTGTAAATTAGTCTCAAATGCTAAAGTTCAGCTAATTTTGAGCTTTTGAATTTTTCACCAACGAAGGGCCTCAAAGAAAACTCTTCACTTAGTAGTGTAGAATATTGAATGAAACGCCGTTGGCAGCTATACAAATGCCGAATATTTGACACTTGACATTTGGCGTCGGTGCCGCGTGAATGGGGCCGAAAGGCGCGCATGTCGCTCCGTTTTCATGCCACAATCAAATTCCCCGAAATGGCTTCCCAGGGTGCTGGGTGCTTCCGGGAAACTCCAGTGCGTTGGCGTCGACTTAGTCAGTTGAAGGCGCAAGAGGCAAACGTTTCCTATTCAGACAGTTTAAGTTGCCTTTAAAGCAGCGCGGAAGCCAACAAGGCGCAAATGACGTTGTGTCGCCCCGTTCGCAGTGCATTAGCGACATCAAAAACGATGCTCACTAATTGCCTGCGTGGTGCTGCAACTGTTGAACGTATTAAGCGACGCCGGAATGCCATACAATAAGAAAATGAAGCCACTTACGGTGGCTGCGCGCGGAATGCAGGAGGCAGCCGGGCGCAGCTGAGCGCACCGCATCAGCCGACGACCAGCACTACAACCAAAAGCGGCAGCAGCAGCGCGCGTGCATTGACAACAAGAGCGTCGTCATTGCCATGGCTAAGGACGTCATCGGGCGAGCAACTGGGGCGAAATGGTGGCAACGCAGCCCAACCGAAAGTTGAGCGACGCACACACCAACGCGTGGAGTCAAAGTTCCTGGTGTGCCAACGTATGACTCGAGCAGCCGGTGCGTACACAATCGGCAACGCGACTCGCACTTATCGCCGCTGTGTGCTATCAGCGAAAATGTCACCTGTTGTGTTTGTGTATTTTCGGTGGCTTTGCGGGAGTAACCAAGGCCAGAATGGGTCGCTACTCGCGTGCTTTCGTCACGCATCCGCCCGCCCTTTGGGACGCCGCAGCATGCAGCACGCATGCTCGCTGCCCCGCTCACGCTGCCGCCGTGCAACGCGACTTTCATTCATAAAATCGCGCACGCAATTCATGAATGAAAATCTACGTAAGCAGCGGCGGGGTGGTGCAATGCCCCAAGTAGCCAATTGTGGGTGTTGTGGGGTGGCCGAGGCGCTGGTGGCCGTAGTAAAAATGTGTAGTAGACCGGCGCTTTGCAGCTTGGGCGCCGTTTTTTGCAGTGTATTTGCGCTCTTCGTTTGATGGTCGCTTAAGAGAAAATTGTGACGCTCGAGAGACGGGGAGCTTTGACAACAACTCAACTGAGATTCATTCATGCCGGTGATAAGAGCGGTTTGATGTTTTTATGTGTGAGTTGTAAATATTTGTTTCCCTGAGAGTTTGGCATCTACCCACAGCTGAAATATTTTATATTGTATACCAAATAAACGAAAATTATAATGAAACCATTTGATACAAAATGTACGCAATTAATATATTCAATTAACAGTTTACCTTAGAAAGTGTACCTTTCTGCTTTGCTGCCAAAACCGGGTTCGCATCGCAGCAAAAACGGTTTTAAAAAAGTATCAAGTTTAAATTTGTTGAGGAAGCATTCGCTCTTTGTTGCGTTCTTTTGCTTTTAGTAATTGCTAGAAATTGTCTTGTTTTTCTTACCTGGAAATAAAAATAGAAAAAGACAGAAACCAAGAATTATTTCATGATTTTCAATGGAAGTTTATAATTGTTTCTTTAGTGCTTTTAATAAGTTGAGAACTTAAAGGATATTCTGATATTGTCTTGATTCATTTTCGGGCAACCTTTTCGAGCATATATGGTTCGAGGTGGGTAGGAAGGAGTGGTTGCTCCAAGCCGAAACCCACTTAGGTCATAAAAGCCCAGTCTGATACCACAATCAATCGGGCTAAAGTCCGCTCAGTCATAAAACCTCTTTGAGCTTCTCTAAAAACCTGGTATACTGTGAATAGTCCTATCGGCTAGATTTCCTAGATTGTCGGAGCAGAAGTTGTCCAAATCAGTATTTCTTCTTCTAGATAATACAGGACCAGTGCATATAAGGTGAAGTGCATTTTCTTAGAATTAATTTGAAAACAAACCCAACATTCATGCGTTGTGTTGCCAATCTATATACATATATGTAATGAGCACTGGGATGGAGTTAAGTCCTTTTGATATAAACAACTGTGTAAACTTTTAAGACAAACTTTATTTGCGTGTTCTAACAATGGCGTCACAAGTAAAAGTAAAGGTAAAACGTAAAGGTAAAGGACCAGCATGAACTTAGCTGCAAGCCCGAGTTGCCACACTGCTTGACAAGCCCAACCACAACAGGGTTGCATTCACCATGGCACCACCTCCACCAATACACTACAACTCGGCCTAACCTGACATTCAATCGACCTCGATTGCTTTTACAATGAATCTTCTTCTAGCTTATCATCTAAAAATTCATAATCTGTACATTCATCACTTAAATTATCACCATCTGTGTTGCCTTCTGAGTCCGTTTCAACTGGCCTACCTCGAGGTTCCAACCATTTCTTCATTCTAGACGAATCAATTACATTGTCATATGGCATCTGAGTAACCTGACAATTTTCAACATCCGTAACAACATAACGATCATGACCTAATTGCTTACGAACTACATAAGGGCCTCTGTACTTCTGAATTAGCTTCTTATTCTTCCCTACCGTAGTGTCTACATTTTTAACCACAACTAAATCTCCTGGTTCAAATTGTTTCGCTGGCCTATGGCTCCTCTCGTAATATTTCTGATTGTACAACTGAGACTTCTGTATTGCAAGCTCTGCCTGCTCCCTTATTTCGGACAAATTAACTTCTTCTCTTGAATACACATCATGCAAATACTCCGTCAATTCATCAACTACTTTGCCGCGCTGCTCAACGCCAAAAAGCAGCTTACTAGGGGTCGTCTTTGTGGCACAGTGTACAGTATTATTCATTGCAAACTCGACATCCGTCAGTTTCTGTTTCCAATCTACATGGTTTATAGGGTCAGTCGTTTTGGCCAATATTGCTTTCAACACCCGATTCACCCTCTCAACCTGACCATTCGACTGTGGCGAAGCTACCGCATTCAAAACATGTACAATGTTATTGTTCCCGCAAAAATCCCTAAACTCCGATGACGTAAAAGCTGTGCCCCGATCATCTATGATTCTTCTGGGACGACTGTATTCAACAAAATATCTCTTCAACGCACAAATCGATTCTTTCGCACTACTATTCGTAGCATACATTTTGACAAATTTTGTGAAAGCATCAATCACCACAAACACATGTTTATGCTTTGAGTTCACACTCTCCAATGGCCCGAAATGGTCAATGTGCACTGTATCGAACGGTTCTGGCTTCTTTGGAATACTATATATATTACGCTCATTGCTTCTAGGCGACGTCGAATAATAAATGCACTTCAAACAATTTCTGATGAACACATTCAGCTTTTCGCGCATACGGGGAAACCAATAATGCTTCCGAATCTGATTTGCACATTTCTCAATACCCAAATGACCATATTTCTCATGTATCAATCGCATAATGTTCTCTTCCATCTCACCCGGCACATACAACTGTCGATTCTGACCACTGACACGAAAGACTAACCCATTCTCCAACTCATATCCTGGCACTTCCCCTTGCTCTAATTCTTCCCGCAGTTTATGAATCACAGGATCACGCGTCTGTATAATCTGAATGTTCAAATCAACCTCATTCTCCTCAATACTACACACAGCTGACAACCGGCTCAATGCATCAACATGCTGCATCTGTTCACCCTTTCGGTGTCGAACTGAAAAATCAAACCCGGCGAGACCCAATGTCCATCTGGCAATTCTTGGATTAATTGTTTTCTTCTCCAATGTCAAGACCAAAGAGTTGCAATCAGTCACAACTACAAACGGAATTCCATCCAACATAGTCCGGAATCTTTCCAATGCATTCACAATTGCCAATGTTTCCAACTCAAAGCTATGATAACGCGACTCCGGATCCGTCGTTGTTTTCGAATAAAATGCCACTGGGTGAAACCTGCCGTCATCTTGCTTCTGTAACAGTATAGCACCATACCCTCGCGAACTTGCATCCGTATGCAACTCTGTCTCCCGCCCTGAATCAAAGACACACAGTACAGGGGGCTCAGTCAATTTAGATTTCAAGGTCTCAAACGCATTCCTACACTCTTCTGTCCATTCAAACTTTACACCTTTTCGCGTCAAATAACTCAATGGGCGCGCAATCTGAGAAAAATTATACACAAATCGTCTAAAATATGAAAAAAGACCCACCGCCCTCTGCACCTCCTTTATGTTGGTAGGTACTGCGTAATTCTTTATCGCTACCAAATGATCTTCATTCGGACGAATCCCCCGTTCACTCACACAGTAGCCTAAATACTTCAATTCTCTATATGCAAATTTGCACTTCTTCAGATTCAAGCACAATCCAGCCCCTGACAATAATTTCAAAACTTCTGCCAAAACCACATAATGTTCCTCAATAGTCTTCGTGGCAATGTTAATATCATCTAAATACACCACAATCCTCTTCGCATCAATCAACGGCCGCAACACTAAATTAATAAACCGCTGGAACACTGGTGGAGCATTAGTCAAACCAAATGGCATAAACCGATACTCATACTGTCCCATCGGAGTCACAAACGCAGTTATCGGTATCGATTCCTCATGCATCGGCACCTGGTGAAACCCATTCCTCAAGTCCAACGTACTGAAGAAACTCTTCCCACCCAAATATTCAATACAATCCTCAACTAACGGCAACGGATAATGATCTCTGACAGTCAACTTATTCAACGCCCGATAGTCAACACACATTCTCAATTCACCGTTCTTCTTCCGCACTAACACAATCGGAGACGCGTATGGAGACGCACTTGGCTGAATAATGCCCTGAGCCAACAAATCATCAATTGTCTTCTGTACTTCTGTCTTTTCCCTATATGACAACCGGCGCGGACCACTGTACACCGGCGCATCACTCTTCAACTGAATTTTCATGCAATAGCCACTCAACTTCCCCCCCTTGTTCTTCATTTTCAAATAGTTCTCAAAAACAACTGATTTCAAAGCATCTGCATCTGTTATAGACAAGTTTTCGTCCACATCAATTAGATCACCAATTTCATCCATCTCAGTTGCCCCTACCATCAATATTACTTCATCATACAAATTCAAGTCTTCTGTTCCAACTAAATTTACAACTCCGATACACGACTCAAGTCGAGTTTCACACAAATTTGAATCACCAATTACATTTACCTCTGCATTAACTGAATTAATTTCTGACTTGCCACACTTATCATCTGATTTCAATAACTTAACTCTGTTTGGAACCTCTGTTATCTTAACTACTGGACTCTTTAATAAATTAAACAACTTAAGTGCACTGATATTCAACGGAACTTCATTTTTATTGGCATTATTAATCTCCAGCAGAGTACGTCTACTATATCTCACTGTGTCCATTTGGCACAGGCTTATATTCATTGCCTTAAGTAAATCGCGTCCAAAAAGTAGGGGCACCACTGCCTCTTCATCTGGCAAAACAAACAAATTATGGTCAAATTTACGGTTATCAAACACAATTTTACAAGTCACAAGGCCGTACGTACTTAAATTCATATTTCCCATCCCCCGATACTCTGTCACAGTCAATTCACCCGTCACTTCAAATGGCACAAGAGAACGCTTCACGAAACTAGTCGGACTGCCATTATCAAATAAAGCAAAACACGGAATTAATTCAGTGCACTTATTCTGTTTCAAAAAGGCAACACTTACAAGATTTCGGTGTTTCAGCTGTCGGGCTAAACGTCGGACCTCCTCTACCTCCGTCAATGGCGTCCCTGCCTCCCACTCCTCGACCTCTGCTACTGGCTGCTGTTGTTTCGGTACGGCTGGCATCCGTGTTTGCGTCTGGTTTAGTGTTGTATTCTGCATCCGACTACGACGTGGGCACTGCTGGCGCATGTGGCCTACTTCATGGCATATGAAACACGAGTTCGGTGGGCGTCGCGGGGCCCCGCACGCACTTTGATAGTGCCCATATTGAAAACAGTTGTAACACCTGACGGCCGACAAATCCGTGACTTTTGCAGCTGTGTTAGCAACTGGCACTGTTGTATACGACCTCGGCCTAGGCACGGCACCCGACATGACACTGATCTTCGGCACAACCACTGGCGCAGCTGCCCGACGCTTCTTCTCGTAACGCTCCATCAACCCCTTCAATTCACGCAAGGAAGTGGCACTGTACAGCATCGAAACCATATTCGTATCGTCGTTAAGCCCCTCGATGATAATGTCGATTAGGTCCGTTTCTGACACATCGGCGCGGCTGGCAATGTACTGCATCTCAACAATATATTGTCGTGGTGTTTCGTCTGGTCTCAGGACACGGGCACGTAACTGTTGCAGCACATCTCGAACCGTGAATATACGACGGTATTCAGTCATCAAAGCCATCCTTAGCTCACCATAGCTGCGAACACGAGTTATGTCCGCGAACCGCTTCGCTTGCCCAGTTATCAGATGTCGTGCGGCAACCAGCTGGTCTCGCTCACTGTACTGGAAACTCTCGAACACATTCTCCAAGTCGGCCAACCATTTGCTAACGTCCTGCAACTCCGAACCATCAAATTTGCTCATCATCGCGTCCAGTACACCCAGGTCGATTCTACGACTCTCGAACTCGTTCAACTCACGCTGCAGCTGGACAAGCTCACGTTTCTTGCGCATGATCGCCAACTGCCGATCTAACTCAGCCTCTTCAGCCTCAGTACTGGTCACATTCACCACACTCCCTGCATCAACTGTATCATCTTCTGTATCTGGCACATTCATGGGTCGCTCCCTCTGGCTGGCCCCTGGCATCTGTCGTCTAGTCGTCTGCACACTCTGGCTGGCATCTGGCATCTGTTGATTCAGCGGAACATCAGGCTCGCTATCCGCTCTGGCCGCTCTTCCGCTACCTCCGACACGACCTGCTACCGCTTGTTCATACACTGTCCGCAACTGAACCATCGTGGCGTCTTCCTCGAATTCAGCTCCCGCAGCCCGTAGTGCAGCAATAACCGCATTGCGCGTTAATTTGTTCGCCATTGAACCACAATAACTTTAGAACTTAGATAGAAAAAAAATTCCTGCTCGAACCCCACACTTGACGTTGTAATGAGCACTGGGATGGAGTTAAGTCCTTTTGATATAAACAACTGTGTAAACTTTTAAGACAAACTTTATTTGCGTGTTCTAACAATGGCGTCACAAGTAAAAGTAAAGGTAAAACGTAAAGGTAAAGGACCAGCATGAACTTAGCTGCAAGCCCGAGTTGCCACACTGCTTGACAAGCCCAACCACAACAGGGTTGCATTCACCATGGCACCACCTCCACCAATACACTACATATAATTGTTTGTCCTGACTGACTGATTGACTGACTGACTAATTCATCATCGCTCAGCCCAAATCGCTAAAGCTGCAAACAAGAAGCTTGAACTGTAGGTACACTTTAGAAAATTAATCTCCCCTAAGAAGAGACTTTTTGAAATTCGGGGTCTAAGTGGACAAAACATGATGAAACGTGTTTTAATAGGCCTATTGATTTCAAACTTGTCGAAAATAACTACTCCAAATCAAAAAAATTCGATACGTATTTTTTAAGTTTTAGAAAATCAACAGGCATGCTCAGGCAACCAAATAAATTGAGGCATTTTAATTGAGTTTATCGCTTTTGCTGTTCACACAGCTCAATTTAGCTGTTATCGAGAATGTTATCGAACATGTTTTGGTTTTGATGGAAGAAAGTTTTTTCTGTTTATGTATAAAATACGTTCTTAAAAACATTTATTGAATATTTAATAATTTTTATTCAAAATTCCTACTGATGCACACAATTTTTAAACGAAATTTCAAAGCCAACAAACAATAACAAACGTCTTTTGCTGCTGTAAGTTTCTCATTTTTGTTTTGGTTCGGTCTATTGTGAATGAATTTATTTATCGATAACGGTACGACACAGAGTTGCATGGAAAATCGAACTCAATTTTTGGTCAATTTAGCGCTAATTGCAATAAGCTAAACTGAGATTACTGTATCTATGACAAATTGAACTCAATTCTAAGCTAAATGAGAACAAATTGGGAAAATGTCTAAATTTTGCAATTTAGCGGGCTGTCTAAATAGGTTGTAAGATTCGTATGCGAAAAGACTACGAAAAAAACATGAACCGATGAACCAACTGACTTTAAAATTGACTGAAAATCAAAACTTAGTAAACAGTTTTTCAATTTTCCGAAAATTAAAATTTAACAGGTTCAACAATGAGTTAAGTTCGTATGCGAGAAGACTACGAAAAATCATGAACTACTGACGTCAAAATTGGCTAAAAATTAAAAATAATTAGAACCATATTTTCCATTTTTTCAAAAAGTTGGTATGTATAGAGAAACTGTGAAAACACGTGATTTAATGGGCTTTTAAAGTTGACTGAAAATCAAAAATAATGAGTAAAGTTTTTCTAATTTTTTCAAAAATAAAAAAATCTGACGGAGTCGATGATGTGTTAAGGTTCTTATACAAGAAAATACGAAAAAAACATGAACCGATGGACCAACTGACTTTAAAATTGACTGAAAATCATAAATAATTTGACTGGAGTTTTTAATTTTTTCGAAAATCAAAATATGATGGAGTCAAAGATGGGTTTAAAGTGAGTATAGAGAAACTGTGAAAACACGTGATTTAATGGGATTTTTGTCTTCAAAATTGGTGAAAACACATAAAATGAAAAATAATGATATACACCAATACGACGCAAAGTGAATTATGATTTTCTATAGCAAACCATGTAAAGATTGAAGATAGGTTCCAGGGTTACGAAAATACTACTTTTTAAAAAGAAAATTGAAGAAAGTAAACATTTAAAAAACAAAAATAATATACAATTTTATTACATAACAAAAAACAAAACAAAAACAAATTCAATTAAAACAAAATAAAATATTCAATTAATTTATAAAACAAAATAAAAATTAATCACTGTCTGATGAGTCCATAGTGGCTGTTGTCGTAAATCAGCTTTCTTTCACAAAAGTTAGAAAGGGAATCCCCGAGTTTTGATGGCATGGCGCAATTAGAAACAAAAGTTGTGCCATCTTTTAGAAAAAAAAGAAAATTTCAAAAAAAGAAATTAAAGACTCGAACCCAAACAACGCAACTTCGAAAATCTAACGACGCACAGTGAAAATTAGTACTAATTCAGCAGCGACGCAACTTCGAAAAAACGCAAAACGAAACGACGCAAAGCGAGATGTTGGCGTACATGGTTTTAATTTTTTTTTTGAAAATCAAAATCTTACGGGGTAATGATGGGTTAAAAGTTTGTATGGAGAAACGATTTAATGGGGTTTTTAATTTCAAACTTGGTGTGATTTTAATTTTTCCCAAAAACGAAATCTGTCGTTGCCAACGATGGGTTTAATTTTGTTATATATTATTGGTGAAACGGATCCCTGGCCTGATGTACAATAACTTAAATAAGTCTGACAAGAACTTATCGAGAAAGTTATAACTTTTTGATTGTTTTTAATAAATCGATAAATTTATGCGATGTGTCAAATTGAGTCTGGTTGGTTCTTTTTTCGACAAAAACCAGTTGATCATGGTTCCAAAACGTTAACTCCAGTTTCATTTGCAAAGAAGTGCAGAAAGATGGTACCGTCAGTATGCAAACCACACCAAACATTAATTGTTTTCTGTATGAAATGAGAGATTTTAATCTTAGAAGCGCTAAAAAACTTATAAACAACCCCAGGAGTCAATTAAGAAAATAAAATTTGAAAATAAAATTCACCTTTTTTTACAATATATTATGTAGTATGTGTTTTTAGCATGGACCATTAATACTACTAGTGATTCTATTTTATCGTCCATAACTGTATATCAAGTTCTCACTGTAGACTTAAGTACCACAAGTTGAGCATGGATCTAGCTTTAGGTAAAATCTCTAGTTTCTGTGTAAAGGGTAAGGAAACATAACTCTACCAAATCGAAGAATGCGAAGTTAATTGAACAAAAGATGCAAATGCTTCTGAGAACATATTGGAGCCAATACTCAAATCCCACAACTTGATGATTCCGATATTCGTATATTTTTAGCAAGCATTGACCTGGCAGACATTTAAAGTTGTCGTATAAACCATTAGGAATTACAATACATCCAACATGTCGTTGTGTATTACACTCTTTTCTTACTTATTTCCAGTCTAAAACAACATTGAAAATCTTTGCCTATTTCCTGCTGCATTTTAATGTGTCGAGTGATGTAATGATCGGTTGTCATTAGCTGAAGCCTCGGTCTGTGGTGATGTTTATTAAGAAAAGCATCGAACATAAATTGAGACTTTTGAATTGCTAAACGCCGCACTTGCAGTGTGACACTTGTGGTGCATGCAAACTTATTTAAATCTGCATACGTGCAATGTATGTATGGATGTGTGTGTGTTGTGTGCCGCTGTATGCAATGCAAGGCGCCAGAGCGCACCGACTCGCAACTTGTCTCGCCAGCAGACGGCAGCCACCTCGCAGTCGCGTAAAGAGGCGTTAAAAATTAAAAGTGCTGCGATTGTAATGGCCAGATTATTAAAAATTAAAAGTTGCCAGCATACGCGCTGATAACTGCGCAAAATTAATAAAAATCGAAACGAATTGTATGCATGGCGAGTTGAACGCAAATGTGCCATACATTTGTTCTTGTTGTTGCTGTTATTGCTGTCTGTCTGTTTGTTTGTGCTTGGCGAGTATTTTCGGTTTTATGGACTTTTCACGCTGGCGCTGCATTGACAGGTTTGCAGTGTGCGTGTGTGTGTGTGTGTGTGTGGCGTGGCACGGCAGGCACGGATGCAGCCGGTGCAGCGGCCCATACTCTCCGCCTGCCCATATCGGGGGAATCTTATAAACATGGCGCAGCTTTTATTTTTTTTTTTAATATATCACTTTTTACAATTCCTCGACACTGTCGCTCGAGTTTGTTTTTTACAAAAAGTTTACTTGCGATTGTTGCATACCTCACACACACACACATACAAATCTTTGTATGAATGTATGTTTGGGTTAGTATGAGGTGTGTGTGTGTGTGGAGAGCAAGTTTCAGTTGTAATTTTGTTTGTTTTTTTTTTTTTGTCTTTGACTATATTAATTTTTTCGTATTATTGAATCGACTGGGCGCTGCAGCCTGCCGCCTGCAGTTGCTGTCTTTTTGCAACAGTCAGCGAAGATAAATGTAAATTATTATGTCGTAAATTTGTCGACTGCCATGTTGTATTTCTTGTGGTGGGTATTGAAATACTCGCACACTTCTGACATTTTCCTCATTTCATTTTTTTGTACTCTCGTTGGAGCTGTGTTTGTTGTTGGCCGTTGTGTACGCGCACAAGTTCGGGCGGCTATGGAATATTGTCACTTGCATGATTTTTTTTTATTATCAGTTTTACATTTTAATATTTTCCAAATGTGATGAATTCTTAGATACAACCATTTTTAGAAATCATTTCTGAAAATATTTCATGCAATGTGCTTTGCAGAAATAATTATTTCTTGATCTATTTGGTTAAAAATTTTCTTCTTCGGACACAATACAATGTCAAATGAGTCTTTTGTATCGTCGACCAAGTCATTTAAATGCCTTCTACGTCCTCGATATTCTTTCTTGTTATTGAGAAATGTATGTATTCGAAAAAATAAAGTTACGCAATGTCAAATCAGGCGATCAGTTGATGGTTAAAATGCCATTTGTAGTAAAAAAAATCGGTCACAAGTGCAGAACAAATCGTGCAATTGTTCAGTTTAATCGCTATAAATTTGTGTTACAAATTTTATAGTAAAGTAATTTTTTTAAATTATCTGTTTTACACAACTTTTCATGGTAAAATTTTGCTCTTTCGGAAGTTTGAATGGCATTTACATAGAAGAAGAAGTTTCTTTTTCTAGAAAGTAAAATAAAAGCTTTCGATTTCGATAAGAAATTGAGTTTTTCCTTAATTAATTGAAAAACAAAAAATTTTTATAAAAACAACATTAAAAAGTAACATTTCTATGTAAACTATTGGCTTCAATTCTTTTTTAACATGTTTTTCATGAATGAAATTTGTCTTTTGGAACTTTGAATGACATTAAAAATAAACGAAAATTTTTCAGTTTTTTGTTCAAGGTAATTTTTGGAAAAAAACCCAAATTGAATTGATTTGGTTTTCTTGTAAACTTTCAATTGTACTAACAACTGATAAACCAAAAACTTTATGAATTTATAAAGATATTTATTTTATTAAAAAATTTATTATTTTACAATTGTTTACAACTTTTTCAGTTTTTGGTTTGAAGTTTTGGGGAAACCCAATTTAGGGTTTTGATTTAGTTTTCAATTAATTTCTTGTAAATTTTTAAGTGTTCTAAGAACTGATAAACTAAGAATTTAACTCATTTATGGAGAATTTTATTTCTTAATTTAAAAAAATAAAAAATGAATTAACTAAAAGTAATTCAAAATAAAAAAACACTTTTTCCGTTTTCAGAACTGAACTGATTTTGTTTTAAATTAATTTCTTATCAATTTTTAAATGCTCTAAGAACTGAAAACTAACAATTTAACGAATTTATAAAGAAATTTATTTTATTAGTTAAAAATAATTAAAAACGTTAAATTATATTGATTAAAAAGTATAAAACTTAGAAATTTATGAATTTAAAACTATACAAAAATTATTTAGCTTATTATTTTTTATTTTATTAATAAAACAAATTTGAAAAAATGAATTAATTAAAATAATTTAAAAATAACCAAAAACTTTTTCCGTTTTTAGTTCCAGGTAAATTTTGCGAGAAACCCAAATTGAACTGATTTTGTTTTCAATGAATTTATTGTCAAACTGTTCTAAGAACTGATAAAAAAAAAATTTTATTAATTTATAAAGAAATTGATTTTATTAGGTAAAAAAAATAAAAAAGTTAAAATAAATTAACTAAAAAGTATAAAATTAAGAAATGTATGAATTTAAAAATAAACAAAACCTTTTTCAGTTTTTGGTTCCAGGTTAATTTTGGGAAAACCCCAAATTGAACTGTTTTTATAATTACTTTTTTGTCAACTTTTAATATCTGAACTGAAGATTAAAAAAAAAAGATAATATCAACAAAAAATTTTACTTTATCAAAAACAAATTTTTTTAACATAACCTTTTTCGATTTTGGCTGTTTTAAACTTTACATGACTTGCACCTCAACAATTTTGTTGGTTATGTTAAAATAATTTTTTTTTAATTTTTCAGTTTTTTTTTATATACATTTTGGCTTTGTTGAAACTTTGTATGACTTGCGGCCTGAAACATTTTTTGCTTCTGCTCCCAACCTGCCGTTCGGAACCGGCATAAAACTGTAGGTCCCTTCCACCCGCGTACAAATTCACACGCACAACACGGGTGGTTGCGGGAAGCTAGGCCTTAGTCTCGCGTAAGCGGGCTGTCGTGCCAGTCAATTAATTATTATTAATTTTTTTTCATTGCTTTCGATCGGTCGTCCCTTTCCATAGTTTCCCTTTCTCTCTGTATTCCTACGCCAAAGATTATATTTTCGCCTTTTCCATTACACTACTTCACGTAATAAAACAAAGCGATTTTCGCTGGCTGCTGCTGATTTGTTGTGTTTTTATTCCATAAATTTTTCACACCGGCGCCATCGCAGCTGCTGCGATTTTTCTTTCATGCGATTTCCATTCTTCGCCCAATCAGCCAACAGCGCAGTGGTGCCAATCGCATTTCGATCTTAGTTGCTGCGTTGCTAGGCGATTAATGATTAGTCCCGAGTCGTTACGCCCACCGAACTGTCTTCAATTTTGCGGCGAATCGCACTGCAAGTGGTGCGTGTAAATCGTTTTCAGTTATGCAAACACAAAAAAAACGTTTGCGAAGTGGCCTATCAGGAAGCAGCATTCCCGATGGGGCGTGGATACGAAATTTACTTAGCTTCTGATTGGACGTGAGTTCGTCAAATGCAAATTATGTGAAACAAATTATTATTATTATAAATTGCCGAAAACTAGTCAAGCAAAAAGTTAGTTCAAGTGTCTGCAATATAAATTGATGAGCCGAAGAGCTTTGGCCAAGTGAACCTGGAAAGTTTTCATTTTAGTTTTAATTAGGAGTGATTGTTGCTGATTTCGCTATAAGGAGGGACTAGCAAAAGTTGGCAAAGGGCATAAAGTTTTGACAAATAAAAAAATGCTAGCCATGTTTCTTTTGAAGTTTAACAGTAAACAGTCGAAGTGGAAACAAGATAACGCAAACTGAATAACGAATAATCGAAGCAAATTCCATTGCCATCGCAGCTGGAGATTCGTTTTGCCTTTCTTTAGATTTCAAGCCTGTGGAAATATTTAATGAGAAAGCATTATCCCTTGCGATCGTCGTGAAGGAGTTTTGTAGATTCCAGATCGAAAATTTTTCTGCGTATGACAAATCCCGCGAAGATCGCTCAAAATCTTCGACCGATCAAGTTCGGTTCAAGTAAGACCCAGAAACTAAGCAACAGTTGTTGGTTTGAAGGCCGGAAGGTCTTAATCCACCCGTGAAATTCAGGCAACATAAGTCAGAAACGAAAGTAATCATGTCAATTCAATTTTCCAGAGGAAAAATTGTTGCTGTAATTCCTCTGAATACAGGACCTACGACAACTGCTAATGGGATACTGGAATCTGCTTACTAAAAGTTCTCGAAAATTTGTTGGAAAACCAGGAAAAGAAGTAAATGTGTCCATCAGTGGCGTACACATGGCGTATATGATACTCCAATCTATTGGTTTTCTAATAAAATATTTTTTATATTTATTTATTTTATTTTTTACTTTATATAAGACTTTATTTTAATTCTTTAAAAATACTAAAAATAATCAGATCTGTACAAAACGAACACAGAATGATTGGAAAAATGCCACACTAATTTTGTATTATAATAAAATTTGTTTAAATCTATTAATAACATCATAACCTTGAACTGTATGAAGAACCTATGCTGCCAAAGTCTCAACTATGCGTTATAGACGGCAAAAATATGAGAATAAATAATTATTTGTGAGAATATTTATGTTTCGTCCAGGTGCAAGATCCTCGAAGCATTAGTCAAGGTCAACATGATTTTTTGGCTTTCTTCGTTGGATGGGAAATCTTTAGATTTGGCCATTAGAGAATTGTGGTTTGCTTCTTTAAAAACATTTGCATGGAAACCCTCTTAAGGGTTGACGATAGGCAGCAAATATGTTCGGAAATGTTAAGAAAGATAAATCAGTAAAGGCCGACCATATATTTCAGACTCCCTAATGGCAAAATTTGAGCAGCTATGATCCTGTTGGTTGGTTTTCCTGGTTCTTTTCTGTACCTCCAACAATGTGATTCAAAGTAACCAAAACCCATTATTAAGAAACTCTATACAACAGAAAATCATGTTTTATTTAATTTAATTTAATTTCATTCCAATTGACCACAAATCAATGCAAGAATTTGAAATAAATAGAACTGAAATAAAAGTGCAAAGATTGCGTTGATTTCAAGGGATTGGAGAGGTCATCAATGTTTCTTTAGCAACTCGCATTCGAAACGATTTTTTTCTCTTTCATGTCTATGGGCTAATAGATCACTACTTGATTTATGTTGTGACTAAACCAGTTTTGACCAAAAAACTGTATGCTATTCATTTCAAGATCCGTAACTAACTTATTTATGTTTATACAATGAATCCAGAGAGTTTACCAATTGCTTCTGAATTAATCCTACTTAAATCTAAAAAAAAAAGAATAAACATTTTTAAATAATTAGTTAATTTAAAACAATGAATATTTCTTGGCAAATATAATTTAAAATTTTTGAAAAATTACAACAAATATTATTGAAGTTTTATTCAGTATAGTTTTTTTGAGTCGTTGTATGTTTATGTCAGTTTGCTACTTTAGGCTGAGTTCAATCTATCTCGGTTTATATTCAATCCTTAACTTAACACAGTCCAATATTCTATAATTCAAAGTAGAGGTTTTCAATTTTTTTAAGCTTGTCTTTTAAGCCTTTTCGACATTTCCTCTGTTTCGGGTTTCAATAACTTTTTCTAACACAAGCAATTTTGTGAAACACGTCCATACAATTCGATCTCTTAGGCCGGTTGTATAAAACTTTGTGCTTCAGAAAGATTTTTCAAGATATTCAAAAGTTCTAAATTAACTTAGTTAAGTGGACTTTGTTGAATCTATTCTAAATTAATCGAATCTAAGTAAACCTCACTTAAGTTTATTGTTTATTTATTTAAATCTTTAAATTTTTTCTGCAATTCTTGTTTCAGTTAGAAATTTCTTCAGAAACATACGTACGAAAGTTTCGTCAGTTTCGGAGATCAAAAGGAGTGTAAAGGATTGTTAAGATTTACTCTCCAGTCTGTTCCTACTCCGCCTTGAAGCCGCATTGAAGCTTTTTCGAACGTGCGCCCCACCGATTGAGAACCTCAGCTCTGATTCCATCTCCATGATTCTAAGTTGATGCCATAAGAACTACTAACCTATCCCAACCCTGGCAAAGTTAACAGAGCGCAATGCTGTAAACTTTACTCAAACAATGCCAGCCAAAAGCTTATTGTGCTGTATTGGCTCACATCAACATCACTGTGACTCACTTTGGCTCAATTAGATCAAAACAATTCTCTGGCATCGCGCTGGCTGAATTATAAGAAACTTATTTTTTTTCTGACTCTCTGGCTTTACTATAGTTCAGCGCCTAATTTTTGTTATCATTTTGACGCTATTGTAGAAGCACCGTTGTTCTAAAGCCCCTTTATTTTGTTTTCAATATTCATTAAGATAGAAATTTAACTCTAAGTTGCATTATTCCTTCCCATCTTGAAGCCATCTGCCATCAATTGAGGACTTTAGCTTTGACTGACCTAAGAACCGCATATATTCACGTGTTATCCGCTTACAGGATCACTTTGGAGTTAACTTGGAACCCAGATAATCTTCATTAAGGCTCAAACTTCATTCTAATTTGGCATTATTCCTTCCCTTTTTGAAGCCATCTGCACATCGATAGAGAACTTTAGCTCTGAATGGGTTAAACCAAAGAACCACATACATCCACGTGTTTTTCCCTTTCAGGATACTTTTAGTGTTGACTTCGAACCAAAATAATGTTCATTAAGGCTCAGACTTTACTATAATTTGGCCTTAGGGCCATCTGTGTTTTTTTATTAACCCTTCGATGGGCGGTAACATTTTACTACACATTTGCTCATTGTCGTCTGGCCAGACGAAATCTGGTTGACGCTTTTGACAAAAGCAAAGCGCAATGACAGATGAAGTTTATTAAGTTTATACGGTAGGCTACGTATGTAAGTACATATATAAGCAAACTATGTTGATATATACTTACTTTGTTACCTACAAATACACTGTAAAAAAGAAGATGAATCGGCGATTTATTTTATTTTTTTGAAATTTTATCATTTTTACGCATGTTTTATTTTTGTATGTGTCTATATATAACATATATACAAGGTGCAACCCAAAGTAAACAGGACTTTTATAAAATAAAGAAAACGGATGATTATTTTTGTATAATTCTTTTTATTTATTCAAAATACTCTCCTTCTGCTTCGATACAACGTTTTGCACGGTCCAAAAGCATTTGGAATGAGTGTTTTAGGTCATCGGCCGGCATCGCCTTCAGAATGTTGGTACAAGCCTTTTGGATGTCCTCAACGTCCTTATAACGGTTTCCTTTCATCGGCAAATGCAACTGACCGAATAAGTAGAAGTCACAGGGAGCCATATCAGGCGAATACGGTGAATGATTGATGGTAAAAATGCGATTTTTGGTCAAATAATCGGTCGTAACTAGGGCTCTGTGAGCCGGTGCATTATCATGCAATAAACGCCAACTTCCTTCCTCGCGATATTCTGGCCGAATACGACGAATGCGATGCACCAAACGCTTCAAAACTTCAACATAAAACAAAGCGTTAATTGTTTTTCCCGGTGGAACAAACTCTCGATGAATTATTCCCTTTGAATCGTAGAAACAAATGAGATGAGTTTTGATTTTTGACTTCTCACGGCGGGTTTTTTCGGATTTGGCTCATCTGGGTGCTTCCATTCGGCACTTTGACGCTTTGTTTCGGGATCATATTGAAAGCACCACGTTTCGTCACCTGTTACGATGTTGAACAAGAAATTTGGATCACGTCTGGCTTCCCGAACGATGTCTTTTGCGTGCTCAATTCTCTGCGCTTTTTGGTCGTCGGTTAAAGTGTGCGGAATGAAGCGAGAACACACTTTACGGAGACCCAAATGTTCGGTTAAAATACGATCGATTGATGTTTTGGAGATGTTCAATTCCATTTCCATCAATTCCAATGATGATTTTCGCTGCATTTTGATAAAATCACGCACAGTTTTGATGGCATCGTCAGTAATCACAAATTTCGACTGGCCGACGTGTTCGTCGTCATTCAAGTCTTCACGACCATTCTTGAATCGATTCAACCACTCATTAACACGGCCACGGGATAAACAATCATCACCATAAACTTGCTTTAACAATTTAAACGTTTCGGTAAAAGTTTTACCAAGTTTAAAACAGAACTTAATATTAGCTCTTTGTTCGATCGACATTCTCGTACCAAAGTTAAAAACATACTGTCACATTGAGCGGGATATTTCGGCGTCTACTAGACCAAATGTCATGAAATTTAGACAGTATGTGAATGAAAGATGTACCTTTCCAACGCATGTCCTCACACATAGATGGCGCCACCAGAAACGTCCCTATTGCAAAAGTCCTGTTTACTTTGGGACGCACCTTGTATAATACAAATCATGCACATTTTTTCTTATTTTTTATTCATTGAATGCATTTATGGCACTTATAAAATACATTTGCGTGCGACAGGCAAACGTGGTCGCCACATTGCTGACACTGAAATCGTGTTTTGCGATGTTTGTGCGAATGGTTTAGGCAAATAGCGCATGAGCCAAATCTAAATTCCTGTGGAGCTACAGCAGCAGGAGCAGTTGGCAACTAGAATGATTAAAATAAATGATAAGTTAATATATTTATAATACGAATGTTTATTAATAACTTACCACACCGTAGATTTTTAGCGCTTGTTGAATGTTAGGGAAGCGAACAGTCTTCGCTTTGCACTATTATCAAAACGGATATATCTCGTTATTTGCTTAAAACGATTAAGTGACATTGTGCCTTTATAGATTGCGTGATTGTAAGGAGCCCACAGTTCCTTAACTGGTTGTTTGTTTGAGCCAGCAAACAATAATAATCCAAAATACGAATACATTTCTTTTCCGTTTGTTGGATTCCAGGACTGAATTGTGCTCGGATTACACAGTGCAACACTGAAAAAAGGGACAAGATCAAACCCATCTCATTCGATAGAGGACCTCAGTAGATGAAAAAGTGTCAAGGGATTTTTCCCGGGATGTTCGAGTTTTTTTTTAAATGCAGTTTAAAGATGGCGGCTTTATGCCCCTTAATGAGACTTTTAAAACATCATATCTTTGGACTCAAATGTGATAAAGGAATAATTTTTACGTCAAATGAAAGCTAATGATATCAAGTCGATGGCTCAATATCCTTTTTGGAAAAATTTAATGAAAAAGGATATGAAGGACCTCAATTAAATTTTTATCATTGAATATCCTGGAAACCGTGAGAGCTAAATTTATATAAGTGACTTCTGGTAAAAAAGCATTTAAACATCTATACTGCTTATAAATTTCATGTAAATCACTTTAACAGTTAAGACGTTATTAAAAAATGTGCTTTGCTACATTCGATGTTTTTAGTAAGCAGCTACGAGATATTCTGTACGTAAAAACATGAATGTAGCAGTGTATAATTTTTGAAACGCTGTAGTGGCTTAACAGTGAAAGTGATTGAAATGAAATTAATATGCAGTATAGATCTTTGAATGCTTTTTTACCAGAAGTCACTTATATAAATTTAGCTCGCATGGTTTCCAGGATATTCAAGGATAAACATTTAGTTTATGTCCTTAATGTCCTTTTTCATACAATTTTTCAAAAAAGGATATTTTTTCTTTGACCTCATGTCATTAGCTTTCATTTGACGTAAAAATTATTCCTTTCTGACATTTGAGTCAAGAGATATGATGTTTTAAAAGTTTCAGAAAGGGTCACTAAGCCGCCATCTTTAAACCGCATTTAAAAAAAAACTCGAACATCCCGGAAAAAATCCCTTGACACTTTTTCATCTACTGAGGTCCTTTATCGAATGAGATGGGTTTGACCTTGTCCCTCGAAATTTTTTTTTAATTTGTTGCACTGTGTTATTCGCATTATATTTTTCAATATCCGCATTAGCTCTACGGTTGGTTTCTCTAATGATAATGTCAACAATTTCCGGAGTTATTATTGACTTAAAAATGGCCACAGGATTAGTAATAGTACCACGTGAAGGGCCACAATGTCTGGTGCGCAAAATGTTATGATTTCGAAGTTGACCAGCAGCCAGTATTGCTTCAATAAGCCACTGTTTTCCATCTCGTGACGTGTAAAATCGACCACTTTGATTTTGGTGGCCAGTTATGCCAACAGGTAGTGGATCTTCCTGTGCAAGTTCTTCCAATTCCAACTCCTCTTCGTCTAATTCCTCGCGAATGTCATTTTCAACCACAAATTCCGTTTCTTCATCCGATGCGTCTTCGTGTGGCACATAATTATCATCCAATTCATCATCAACATTCCTACTTCATCCATCTTCCTCATCGTCACTGTTGCACATAATATTGGCAAACCTTCTATCTATTTCTTTTCTCGCCTCGGCCGACAACTGGTTGTACTGAGAGGTATGACGGATTGTCATGTCCACCACTTCGTCGTCGTTGAAAAACTCGGCCATTCCCAAATATCACTGAACTTCACTTCACGAATTTCAAATACGAACTGGCATATCACCAATGGTAAAAAACTCAGCCAATTTCGAATAGCAATAAATGTTATACGCAATTATATATCAAACCCTAACATCAAATCACTTTCACATATAAACTGGACCAAAATTCAAAAAAACGCTTCTTTTGGCTTACTTAGTTTTTCGAAGTTTTAAAATAACTTGCCATTTCCACATTTTCAACAAGCTCTTAGCATGCTGTGATTATTTAGCCATTATTTTTAGAAATCAGAAAAAGTTAAAATAATAATAAAAACTGATAAACACTCGATTCTCGCAGAAAACATTTTTCGTCTGGCCAGACGACAAAGTGCAGATGTGTAGAAACTGACTTTGTGAAAAAAAAATGCATAAAACCGCGTTCGAATTCTTTTTATTTCTTAAGTTTTATGATATATAGAGGATAACGGAACTTGAAAAGTCACGAAATTACAGCAAGATAGAGCGCAGAGGAAAAAAGTTATGAATAAAAATAGAACCATTTCGTCTGGCCAGACGACAAAGTCCATCCGAGGGTTAAATAACACCTCAGCTTCAAATTGGTTGAACTATGAAACGCCTGTACCCAGTGGCGGCTTAAGGTGCTCGGGGGCCCGGGGCGGCGACGGCTGAGGGGGCCCCACAAAACGGTGCAGCATAAGTTTGCGTACAAAACTAATAAGGGGAATTTCCGTTTATGCTTTTTGCTTTTTTTTTTGAAAATTTGTATTCCAGTGAACAGTAAACGGACTTTTATTTTTAAACGACGAGACAAATTATTTTAAACGTACATATATAGTATGTGCTTGAAATTTTATAGAAAGCAATAGAATCCCAGAGAAAAAAATGAAAAATGGATAAAAGGATAATCTTACTACATCTTTCCAAAATTGATAAAAACTTTCGTGAAATTAGGAAAACTTTTGGGGGAGCAAATTTGTCATTTCCAAATGCCATCTTATATCTGGAAAAAAACAGAAAATCTTGCTTCGTTACTACGATCTGGCCATTTTTTTAAGCTACCCGAGCAGGAGGATTCGATTGTCGACAAAAAATGGGCCAATCGCGTGCACCTAAAAATAAAAGTTTTTTCTAGACTAACTTTGGCCGCTGAACACGAAACTGAAAACCAAAAAATTGTTGAAGAAGCGTTTTCAAAAAATCTTAGAAAAACGATTTTTTTCCTGTTGTTTCAGTTATGAGCACATATCTCCTAAAATAATTATCCGATTAACACGAGCTGTCCGTCGTTCAGAAGATAATACCTTAGTGGCTTTTTAGTAATATATAGATTGTCCAAATCAGATGAGATTTGGGGAAGTTACTGACGGTGAAAGTTGTAACAATGTGAATTTTTCGACCAATTTAAAAAATCATAAATTTTCGAATATTTTTTTATAGAAAAAATAAATTATCTTCTCTGGTTTTAAAATCTAAAATGAAATATATACTATTTTAGCAAATATTAAGCCTAACATCAATAGAATTGAAAGAAAAATTATAAAGTTATGATGCAGTGAATGAAAACACCAACTTTACATTTATTACACCGTGCGAAACAATTTTTTTTTGCCGAGACCCACCCAAATTTTGATATAGACGTGAAACAAGAGATAATTTATAGTATTCTGGCATAGTCAGTATTAAATTTTCTGACCCAAAGTCCTTTTTAAAGGAAATGAAAGAGGAAAATTGTCTCCTTTTAACAAAATTTTCTATTTTTAACTTTCAGGACCAAAATATGTCAGGTATGGAAAACATACATGTTTTGGATTTCACTCTGTAGATTCATACATCTAAATTTTATTCTATTTCAAAGTTCTCAAGAAAGATACACAAACCACCCCCCCCCCCCCCCCCCCCCCCTAGAAAACACTTTTATTTTTAGGTGTATTTTTCGTGTCGAGTAGAAATCTTCAGAAATGTACAGAAATATTTTATAAAACCCAGTAGCAGTGACTTTATAAAAAAAGTCCTGAAAAACATATTTCCCCTACATAACAGCATGTAAGAAGCCCATATTTAGCTTACTTACAAGGAGCATAGAAGTGCCTTCGAAAACCGGATTTCCGGGACATGTTTTTATCCAACCAATAACTGTAATAATAATAATAATTATAACTGTAAATTTGTTTGACTTCTACAAAGTTTAATGAGGTTAAGTTAATTCACACTAGTTTACAAGCAAACTCTAAGATTGCGATATTTAATTTTTAACTTAGAATTTTGTATTTGCATATTTTGCACAAAATTTTAAGTTAAAAATTGCAATCTTCGAGGAAACATTTTTTGAAAATTTGCAAAAAATCGACAAAGTCAATTGTCGATACTGTGTCTCTTTCAATTGATAAAAGTGACAAACAACCTTTCAACAACCATTGTGGAGCGCAAATAGTTTTTTACAAGTTTCAGTTTTGAAAAACTTTAAATGTTTATATAGTTACAAGCTTCTCTCGGGGGCCCCCGCAGCCCGGGGCCCGGGGCGGTCCGCCCCTCCGCCCCCCCTCTTAAGCCGCTACTGCCTGTACCCTCGTATTGTCCAATTGTCTTTCTGATTCGATTCAGACAGCCAAATAGAGCCCAACCCAACTTCGATAAAGTGATAAAGTTTACTTAACCGTCGAACCCAACCAAGCCTAACCTAACCTAACAAAACTAAACCGAACCGAACCAAACTAGCGTATTGAAAAATATAGAAACACTATTTGATGTCACTTATTTAATGAAATAATGTCATTTATTTAATGAAATGTGCATCGCCAACGTGCTGCATTACATGCACGTCTATGTCTATTTATGTGTTTGTATGTGTATGTGCGTGTTTGAAGCATTCAAGGCACACGACTAACGACCACTCATTAAGTGTTCAAATAAATAGAACAACACGCAAAGGCCAGAAATATGCAACAAAAAAAAAAACAAAAAACAAGACAAAAGATAAAAATAAAAACGAAATCAGCGAAAAAGTGCGTTGGGCGTTGGGTGTTGGCGCCGCGCACACACCGGCCGTTTTAAATCAGACCAGACGCCAACAGTAAAGACGTTTTAATTTACGCCAATATAATCGATAACAATTCTCGGTAATAACGTTGGCAAAGGTGTGCGCGCGCCGATCGAGGCAGTCAGCCTCCACACGAGAATGCGTCGAGCGACAAAAAAGCACTTTCGACTTGCCGGACGCCCAGGCAAAAATCGAAGCTGATAGTGATTGCAAATGATCGCAACAACAACAACAACAACAACAACAACAACAACAACAACAACCAGAGCAAACAAACAAACAAATGCGAAAAGTAAAGCAAACACACAGCAATGCGCGAAAAAATAACGCGAGCCGCATGCGAGGCGTGAAACAGAAGCGGCAGCAGACGCAGACGCAGACGTGCAAAGCAACCATTTCAATACATCGCAACTTAGTAAGTAGCGCCACGCGGGGCCACGCGTATTGCACCCACGGAAACGGAAACGCCGCAGAGGCGCGTCGCGATCTGTGCGCGTTCGGTGCGCGTGTGCGGACTCCGTAGATCAGTGACCAGCTGACCCTGAACTTGTCACTAAATTGCAAACATTTCGTCGTCGCCACGTTGTGCGGAAATATAGTATTTACGTTTTTGTTGCTGTTTTGTCTGTTGGCAGTTTCAGCTTTGGCGCGACTGGCCGCGCATTGAAGGCGGACGAGACACTTCTTTTCTAAAAGGTGGGTGGGTCATGCTTAGATGAGACAGCAACAACAACAACAATAGTAATAAGAGCAACTAGCTAATGGCACGCGCGTTCAGCGCTCTGTCCATCGCTCGGACGTCGGCACATTTTCACTGAGCGCGCAGCGCGTCGAAGCGTTTGAAGGCGGCAGCAACGACAAGAACAACCCCCGCATTTGTGGCGGTTTAGTTAAACGCCACTTGCTGTCGATCCGCTGCCGATCAGGTTGTTGCCACCGCTGCGCGCTGATCGTGTGTGCACTTAGTGGCCGTCGCTCTTTGTTTGTGTGTGTGTGTGTGTGTGTGGGGGGGGGGGGCACAACAACACGCCTTCTCCAACGCCTCCTCCGTCTTTTGTAGCGTGGCGCTGTGTTTTTCCTCATCGCATCTCATTTCCTTTGGCGCGTTTAACGGCTTTTCTCAGCGCCGCGGCAGTAGGGCAGTCGGTCAGAATTTTGGGCAGCGCCGCTTAATCATTGTTGTGGTTGTTTGTCTTTTTTAGAGCGCAGCAAAACATACAAACAAAATGAAAGGTCAGTGATCTGTCGCAAAGGCGTTTGTTTACAGTGAACGGCGGCGGTAGGTGGTTGTGGCGGCTGTGCGAGACACGCGACGCACACACTGAAAGTGGGTGCACTGGCGAATATTTTGTGGCATTTATGCGATTCACGGCGCTGCACACGCGATTCCACATGGGCGTCGTTTTGGGCACTGCGAGTCGCCAACGTGTGCGGGAGATGTGGACGCGCTGGCTGCCGGAATGTTGCTTCAAGTGTGTGACGCACTTGCGGGGGTGTGTAGTATTTTTGCGATGTATCTCTTTTTTTATGTAAATAATTGCAGTCAACGCTAACTGGTTCATAAATTGTGATGCTGATTGTAGCAACACATGATTATACATTATTTTCGTGGAGGAGGAGCCGAGTTATTTATTTAACAGGCAGGAATTGCTTATACGGTTTTCTGTGGAGCAATGTGTCTCGTCGGATGTCTAAAGTGGTCTAACAAGCTTTTTTGCTGAGCTCGGAATGAACTTTGCGATTTGTTTGACTTAACTGACTGAGTAGGTAATTCAATTTTTTTTATTTCTATAATGAACTTTAACCTTCGCTTTACCTATACCCACCCGGGTGATCTTTTGATATTTATTGTTTAATATCTGCCAAAATATTGGTCGGATCTAGCTATGATTTGGACTCATTGAACAAATTCTAAAGTAGTAATAACATAAACAAATATTTTGTTTGGAAAGTTTTTTATGTTTAAATTTGAATTTTGAATTAAAAAATTTTTTTAAAATTTCATTTTGTGTTCGTGTCATACCAATACCTCCACCACCATTTTGAATAAAATTCACTATACAATTTTTTGCGTACCTGAGTATGCTTTCAATTAGCTTTCTGGAAAGAAATCTTCTTAGTTTTTCCATAGTCGCAAAATAAAAAAGAAATCTTCTTAGTTTTTCCATAGTCGCAAAATAACTCGTTAAAGTTAGGAGTTTTTTTTTCGAAACGGACCACCAGCGAAAGATTATAAATCATCATTGACCGATTCATTTTCGATCCATTTTCGTCGTTCATCCCTATTTCACATCATTTGCCTCATTAGGCCAATAATTCTCATCGCTCCGTTATCTTCGTCTTACAATGCTTGTTCTTCAACCCACTCTAGCGGCCAATAAAAGACCTTTAACGATTTAGGTATTTTGCTATTAAAACTTAGAAGATTTCTTTACAAAGGATTTATTGAACACTTGCTGAGGTACGGGGACTAAATGTTTTATTGTGATTTTTAATCAAAATGGTGGCGGAAATGCAATCGGTCACCCGGGTGGGTATTAGTGAACGATGTATAGAAAAATCATTGGTAACGCAAAGGGTAAGGAAGCAATCGTGAACAGAAATATGTAGGTAGGCTTTAACCTCTCGGACTGGATATAAAGCATATGTATGAATATGCACATATAAAGTCCAGAAGACACCACACAATATACCTAAGTGTACCTACCGGGAATAGTGGTATCAAAACGGCGCTGACGCACTAATTGGACGTTGGAACATCGCCACTTGAACCAACCAACCATATTGAGATATTCTCCTATTCGTTTCCCATATACGAAATGCCGAAAATCGGTAACGTAGTTATTCATCCTCTCACTGGACATTTGTAGGGGACTACAACTTCTACACTTTCCTTTGTACGGCAGTTCCAGTCTCTTGACCAATAAGACAGTGCAAAGCTATGATTACGACGGCCATTCGTATGGAAGGTATTTTCAGTTGCATCAAATCATTGGATCTGTTCTGGTGATCCCAATTTGATTAGATAACATATGTTCTATATTTGTTCATGTAGCCAAACATTTTTATCTTTTAAAGAAACACAATACTGATGAATGTTTTAGATGTTTCTATCTACCGACTGTTGCATATTTGTAAAGCATCTTCAAATGGTTAAAAATGAAGTTTATAGGTGTTTTCAGCCTTAAACAAGCTCTGCCTGTGTATAGTTACTTTCTATAAGTGAGTCCTCATTTTTCTGCTGCTTATTGAACAAAACAACGGCACCTTGATGCAATGTTTTCATTCTGTTCCGGAATTCGTCTTAAAGAAGAATTTTCTTGTTAAATTACGTTTATCGTCTAGAAAGCGTCAAAAGTGACAGACATCTGCGATAGACAACATGTCCCTGATTTCAGATAAGGAACCCTTGAGAAACTGATACAGTTACGTCCATTTGTCTGTCAATGGGGTCATATACAAAATTTCCGAGTGAAATTATCTTTTTTTTTGCACGATCCGAACTTGCCGAATGTTTCTACTTTGAAGGTTTGCATGGCAAACTTCTTCATGAGTATTTGTAAGTTTTTTGTACGTTTTCAGACATTCATGTGTTGATTTTCTATTTGAACAAAAGGTCCTATGTTCTGAAAGTAAAAAGCTTTAGTTAATTAATTAACATTCAATTTATTTCGGTGGTGGGATCATTTATTTTTATTTTTTTATTTTTATATTATTTGTACAGCATGAAATTACTACACAAATATTTCAGTAGCAACACAAGCAATTTTGGTCATCGGCTGATATTGGTGGTAGGAGTATTCAAGGTCCAGATAAAAGTCCTTCAGAAGAAGAAAATGTGAGAGATAGAACGTGTTACCATAACGTAGTGCAGGGTTGCACGTAGCGAGTCCGACACCCTAAGACTATGTTATAACCACTATAAATAATGTACTAATGAGCTATTGTTGAGAGAGAGCCGAAGACTAAAGTAAAGGTTTTTCTCATTGTTTGGTGATATTGTCCACATTTTTTATCCATATTCAGGCAGGAATAGGACATCAAAAGGTGCTGTATCCAAAGCTTATGGAAATTCTAACATAAAAAAGTGATGTAGAGCAGTGGCGCACGCAGAATTTTGTTTGGTGGGGGAGGTTTGTGTAACTTTTTTGAGAACTTTGAAATAAAATGAAATTTAGATGTATGAATCTACAGATTGCGATCCAAAACATGTATGTTTTCCCTACCTGACATATTTTGGTTCTGGAAGTAGGAAATTTAGTTAAAAGGAGACAATTTTCCTCTTTCATTTGATACCCATATCTTCATCATTGCACAATCACAAATATTTAAAAAAATGAATTTGAAATGTGTATGTCTTTAAAATTTTAAAGTCCTTTAAAAATGACTTTGGGTGAGAAAATGAAAAACTGACTATGCCAGGATACTATAAATGACCTCTAGTTTCACGTCTATATCAACACTTTGATGGGTATCGGCAAAAAAAATTTGTTTTCGCGCGGTATAATAAATGTAAAGTTGGTGTTTTCACTCAGTGCATCATAACTTTGTCATTTTTCTTTCGATTCTATTGATGTTAGGCTTAATATTTGCACAAATAATATATCTTTCTTCTTAGATTTTTAAACAAAAGGATATAATATATTTTATCTCTAAAAAAAAAAGTCGAAAATTTCTAATTTTTGAAAATTTTGGACCATTTTCAAAAATCATTCATTTTCATTCACTTTTTTACAACTTTCACCGTCAGTAATTTCTCCAAATCTCATCTGATTTGGACAATCTGTATATCTCTGGAAAAGCTAAGTATTATCTTCTGACCGACGGACAGCTTGTGTTAGTCGGATGATTCGTTTACGAGATATGTGCTCATAAATGAAAAGACAGGGAAAAATGGTTTTTCGAAGATTTTTCCAAAACACTTCATACAAACATTTTTTTATCTTCAGGTTCGTGCTCAGCGGCCCAAAGTTAGTCTAGAAAACACTTTTATTTTTAGATGCATTTTTTTGTGTCGAGTAATGTTATTGATGATTGAATATTGATGATTGAATATATGCGACGGTTATAAATTAAATGTCTGTACTAACTTAAAGATATTTCTGGGGGATTTAAACCCCAAAACCCCTCCCCTGTGTGCGCCACTGATGTAGAGCATTCAGTTCTACTGATTCCTTCAAGAATCATTGAAAATATGGTAACAATATGTGATAATAGTCCGTCAGCTGGGTCGAGTATTCTTAATTTGTTGATTCTGGTGATGAATATTTATTTCTGGAGTAATGACGAGAGTCAAATTTGGTGGTATTTACTGCTGATTTTTCTTTTTTTACATCCATTGGTCTCAGAAAGAGACAACAAATTCTTATCCTTATTTCTAGAGAAATAAGGAACTGAAATAGGAAGTATTTTACACATTGAAAAAAAATTTCTTTACTGTTTTACTTAAAAAACTTTAGCATAGTAATTTGTAATTTTAAATCCAAAATATTGTATAGCAGGTCTGAGAAACTAAACTGTGTGTTTGTGTTTCACAAAATTGTGTGTAACGAAAGGGCAAAGTACAAATAGAATTTTTATTATGTAAAGCAGTTTTTATTGGTATTCTTGAAGAGGTTGGGTTCTTTAAGGGAAAATAAAGTACAATATTAAAAATCTATGAAATTGCAATTATCCACAAATATGGGGCCAAAGGATGCTTTGATTTGAGAAGGAAATTTAAGAACTCGTGAGGTAAGATCAGTTGGGATTAGTGGGAATAAACAGCATGTGAATTCTCACCACATGTCAACAGTTTTGATAAGATATCAGAGATACCAGAGAGACTAGCGATAGACTAAAAACTTGAAATATGATGTTCTTGCTAGAGATAAAACAATCTCTTCCCAATCTCTTGGAAATTAGTAGCTTCGAGCAACTTCACTTTTCCGAAACCAACGAAGAAACTAATGAAAAGAAAAAAAATAATGACATGAAAAAACTTTCTATGCACAATTTCACGCATTACCAATGCTGATCTATTGTCAAACAGAACACAGAACACTTCCGGTCCGAATGCTCATGAATGGAGAAAACTCGTAAGAAGTAAAAGAATTCGACTTTTTCCCATCTTCAATTTCTCACACCTCAGTTGTGCGTCATTGCAGCGTCGATGCATTCAATGTTACATGGCGTTTGTTATTAATTTTTATGCGCGTAGAAGTAGGAAATGTCAAATAAAAAGCTCAATTTCACAATCGAAGAACGAGCAACGAAAATCTCGCACTTTTCGCCCCACAAAGGCCGGCAACATGCGTCCCGTCGAGCGCATAAAAACTTTGAAGTTTAACAGTTGACAAAATGTTGCGCGCGCCTATTACCGCGTCGTAAGCAACGAGGCTTTTATCGTCGACCGCGCACAAAGGTGCCAACAATAAACCGTTGAAATATTAAATGCATCAAATCATGAAATATGATATCGCGTGCCGCAATAAACGACGGCAGCTGTGGGACGCGCGACTGACTATTCGCCGAAAGTCGAGCTTGTGGCTTTTCCATTCATGCGCGCGTCGGCCGTAATGAATGAGCGAACAACTGCGGCCGCGGCCAACAACAATGCGGCCATGTGGTGTTAGAGGAGGGAAAAAGCCAAATATTTGACAGTCGATTTGTTAGCGTGCGCCTTCCTGTGTCGCACAAAAGCGCGGCGCAGTTAATAAATGTTGGCATTTTCCGGTTTGCTGCAGTTCCGTCGGAACTAATTTCTTTATTACGAAAAGCGCATTTCGACGCTTTTCGGTCGCGCAGCTGTTGTTGGGCAACTTTACTGGCGACGACGACGACGCAGATGTCGCCGTAGGCGTTGCCGTTGCCATGCAGCAGTTTGCCCAATTCATTACGAAATTGTTTGTCGCGCGACGGTCGTCAGTCGTCGCCGATCGTTGGCGTTGACTGTTTTACTACTTCATTGACAAATTTTTACTACGTCCATCAATGCCAGCCGCTCAATGGCGACGTTAATTGAAGATGCTGATAATGTAATTTAATCTCTGATTTGGTCGATTAGTTGCCTCGAGAAGGTCATTTGTCAGCGCGATAACTTAACACAAGACAGAAGTACAACTAAACTTTCAAACGTTGTCACCGAAGTTTGTACAACACACAAATTAAGGTTTGTAGAAAATGGAAAACAGCTAAGACCGGAAGATTTGAGTTGGAATTCGTACGATATTTTCAAAAATGTTCAGCTAATATTGTTTATCGACATGAAGTGTGCAAATTTATGAGATGTCGAGTTAAATTGCATCCCATGGAGGCTAAAGTTCACAAAAAATCTGGGAAATTCGACAAATTGCTCCACAACTGCTCAGAAGTTGCTCTTAGAGGGTTAAATCTAGGACTGACCCCCACTAGTTTTGCCTACTGAACAATTCTTTCAAACATATTTACACCCTATCTCCAACCCTTAATGGGGCTCCCATACAAAATGACAATTTTTATAAAATGTGGTCCCAGTGGTCCCAGGTTGGCCCAGGTGTGTGGAATGTAAGACCGACACTAATTTATTTGTTCTTACGAATGTTTCTTCGAAACATACCTACCCGCTATCTCCAAGTCTTAAGGGAGCTGTCATACAAAACTGGCCATTTTCTATTGAATTGTCTCCGCACTTGTAAATGTAATAAAGTAAGCGAGTAAACTTCGTATCTCGGAAACTACTGAATCGATTTAAATGATTTACTCAGCGATCAGCAACATTCTTGAGTGCCAAAAATACAAAATTAATTAAAGTTCAGAAATTCACCACCAGATGGCGGCTCCCATACAATCGGAGTTGTGAGGTTGTCAACTTTTCGGGTTCTACGAAGCGATAATCAAAAAGCTCCCCATTTCAAATATAAATTCAATCGAAAATGACTGTTTTGATAGAAGACATGCGTCAACATAATTCATACTGGAAATATTTACCAAAATTTTTAAATAGATTCGTAAGAGATTTTAACGTGTCGAACAATCTTTCTTAACCCTTTCGCTACAGGTTTTTACTGGAGAAAGATACAATTTTAAATTTTACGTCTTAGGCTTCTATGTGGTTATATTAGCAACATTCCATAAAATATTTTTTCATTTTTATACTCGGACCCTGTATTTTAGAGTGTTTTCCTATGAGAGCAACCACATCGTTGTGGCTGTAATAATTACTTAAACATACAACTTTTTACGCATGACGAAAATTTGAATATTTCTTCATTTACTTCAGCCACAATTTAAAAACCAAAAAAAGCATCTAAATTGAAAGAAAACGTCAAATTAAAAAGTTCTATAATTTTTTCTGCTGCAAGATATATCATTAAAAAAACGCGTATACTTCTCTTCTGTAAACTTTAATATTCAGTTTATTAATTTCGTATTTTTCCGAAAACTTCAAACTATTCTAAAGACCAACAAAAAAATATATTCTTGTAACAATAGAGGATGCAGACTTTTACAAAGTAGCATGTTGGGTTAAGTTGAAAGGTTAACTTTTTTTATGGTCAGAATCAATACGACTTATAATTGAGACTTGACAAAAGTCTTGACAAAAAGTAAATTTTACGACCATTTTCGATGCATTTTATGCAACAAATAGTCACCAAATTGAGTGAAATGAAATGAGTGAGAATTACTGAGACTTGACAAAAATGGTAATGTACTGACCCCGACCAATAATTTGAACAATCCATATAATTATTGTTGGAAAGGAGGAACGACCTTCCAGGTGAGGAAATGCATAAAAAACTGTCTTTGTTTCATGCAAAAATAACCGAGAGCACAGTTTCCTATGCCAATACATTCCATTCAATTTATTATGAAGCGATACCTGTCGAGCAGAAAATCAATCACTTCTTCGAGGTTGTTGCCATCATTTGGAAAGGGAGTTCAAAGATCATCTGTAGGTCATCCTTGTATCACTTCTAAGATTGTTCAGACCATCCAAAATACAAACAAAGCCTTTGCTTTGGCTTAAAATGGCTTTGAAAAATATTCCTTGAATAGTTATTCAAAAGCTTATTACTCTAAAGAAGAACGTGAATGAATTGTTTAGTAGAGACACATTTTACATGCAACAGAAACCACAGTTGGACTTGACTAGAATAGGCCGATCCTCATGATTGACATAGGTGTCGACATCGGTCGAAATGTTAGTCTTTGTCGCACACTATAAAATCGTATCGTAAGCAATGTTTTTTGCCACTTTAAGCTTTTATTGGTCTCTAATCGCGTTCTGCGATCTCTGACAATCTCGCTTGCTTGAAATTGCCATTCGAGCAGTGTCTTTCTATGATTTTATAATGAAATTCTATGTACAAATGAGTGTTTGTGGCAATTATTACAATTTAACTTGAATAATTTATGCTTCCATTTGCGTACTTGCACAGTAATTTACATTCTGAATGTGCTTTCGACTGCGTGGCTGTACGGCGGCCGCCCGAGCGGCAGTTTAAGCGGCGATTACGCGTGCTTACAATCATTCATCACACCTCTTTGCCGTAACGAGCGAGCCCGGTTTGGTTCGATTTGGTTTCGAATCGAACGCCCACTAAGTCTGCTCGCACAACTCAAATTAATTGTTAACATGTTCGATGTTGGATGCGGCCTGGCGAGGGGCAAAGTTGTAATTATTGCTACAAAGAAATCGTATGAATGAACTGCAAAGTGAGGGTATGGGGCAATTCGAGGGGGTTGGGGGCAGGTGGCAGCGAATGTTTGCAATTGCCTAATGATGTTGCCAGCAACATGGAGTCGCGGGGTGCGCAACGTTCTGCGATTGAACTATCGGGCAGGCAATGCGGCGCGCTGATTAACTGCTTTGACAGTTGACAGGAACAATGGCGCAGTAATGGCGGTGCAGGCTAAACAATGACTACTACAACAACAGCACCAGCGCCGCTAACAGCGAACAACGCAAGCATCAATGAATATTGTTGTTGTTGTTGTTGTGGTAGCTTTGTTGTTTGCTTGTTTGTGATTTCTACAATGGATTCGAAAATCATGTTGGCGTTTGGCTGTGGCAACGAAGACGACGAAGATGGAAAGGTTGGCTGCAAATGGTAGATTTGAAATTCAAAATCGTATCGAAAGCTGTTGGGCTAACGACAACAACAATAACAACATAAATAGAAACAAAAAACAAGTAATAACAAGCAGCAGCGCAGAAAAGCGGCAGCCAGCCCAGCAGTAGCCGAAGCGGTTGGCCGTGTGCTGCCGTTGTAAGTCAGTCAGTCAGTCAGTCAGCGAGTGAGTCAGTCAGTTGGCTCAACGCAGTATCGCGCCAAACTATCTGCCAGTACGTGTGTCGCGCTGCGTGTATCTTTTTTGCGTGGTTGTCGTTTGCACTGGTTGCAGCAGTTACAACAACAATAATAACAACAACAAACGCCGCCAGATAATAACAACCACCACCAGCCAAATGGCAACTGCCAAAAGTGCGTAGGTAGCACCCTGTATAGTAACTTGTATAATAAAATTTAACAATTTATTGCATTTTGCTGTTTAATTTGTTGGCGGCTGATTGTTGCTGCTGTTGTTGTTGTTGGCGTGGCTGCCGTTTGCTGTAGATATTGTCGTCACCGTTGCAGTTGTTGTTATTGTTGTTGTGGGTTTTGGCTGCAGTCGAAAAAATGTTTTCATTCATAAAAATGCACCAAAGCCAAACGGCTGCCGATCGTTGTTGTTGCCAGCTTTGGGTAACGATATGTGTATTGTTGTTGTTGTTGTTTTAATAGATTTTTTGTGAATGGAATTTGCAGTCATAGGATTTGTTTTTGTCTTATCGACACTTTTGCAAGTGGCTGCTGTTGGTGTTGTTGCTGTTGTTGTTGTTGTTGGTGTGTTAGTGTTGTTGTTGTTATTGAATTTGCAATTTGCCATGTCCCAGTGCCTGTGGCACACACATACACACAGTTACCACCCAAATGCGTGCGACACACTTGGCAAATGTGTAAAAACAAAAACAAATCCAACGCCAACGATATCGACAGCGACAACATCAACGTCACTGCGCCCATTCATAATCAATGAATGAGACTTTTTAACGTTGCGCTGCATGAAATCTTAATAGCTTCGGCCAGCACCCGCCAAAAAGCCGCACAAACACACACACACACACGCACACGTACACAAAATTGCTGCAGCGCAGAAAAAATTGCCAAGTGGGCAGAGACGACAAAAGTGTAATTGAAATTTACAAATTGTGTCACGTCGTCACGCTGCCGCATCAAGTAAAGCGTTGTAAAGTAAAAAACAATAACAACAACAAAAACAACAACGAGAAGAACAAATGCAACGCCGCAATTGAAAAGAAACAAACGCACAGCAAATGCAAAACATTTCGCCCGCCAGATGACACTTAATTAGCGAAATTTGGGTTAAATGTTATTTTCGTCTAATGGACAGTGAGAGCGACGATCGCAGATGACAGCGTTGCTGCGCCATCGTCGGCAATTACCCGGCAACGACGACAACTCGACGTTGCGAGTTGCGAAACTATTTCATATGAATTGTCAAAAAATCTCTGGACAATGAACGATGAAATTAAAGTGTTGCGTTCACCAGTCCTGATCCTTCGGTATAGGAAATATTAAACTAATAAGTTTTCTATTGATGAATAAAGAACGGCTTATATGCTTTCTTAATAGTCTTCATTGACTTTGGCATTGGTTTAATGTATGGTTTGAGTGACTGCGATTGGTTGAATATGGCCGCTGTTTTCGAAAGTCAAAAGCCTCAATTTGAAAACAAACCCTAAATTCGAATATAGCAGCCTTCGTACTTTCTATGAATTAAGGATCGTTGTCCACCCAATATAACTATGAATTAAGGATCGTTGTCCACCCAATATAACTTGCCATCTGATAACTTTGGATAACTATGGACTTAGATAATAAGAATATAAATGGACATGATTCAGGTTTAATGTATAAATAAATCTCGCAAAACCCACCTGCAATTTTCTTAAATTCATATTTTCGTTGACATAATTTTTCGCCAGATTGCAAAACTTATTTATAGATCGTTTGCAGGTGTACTTTATGCGGCACTTTAAAATAACAGCGCAAAAAAGCGACAAGCTGTAAAAAAATCTAAAATTGCTGCATCCGAAAACCATAAACGAAACGCATCTTATGAAAAGTATGCGTATGTAATTGTGTGTGTGACTGTGTGTATGTGTGTGTTTTTAAACCAGCGAGTAATTAACGTTCGAACGGCGGCGTTCTTTGTTCAAGTTGTGAGTGATGCAAAAAAGATGGCCAATACTTTTGTTCGAAATCATAATAAAAATACGCAATCACTTCTAATGTGTGTGTGTGTGTGTGTGTCTAGTGCATGCAACACAACTGTACATTTGTTGCTATGGGTTTATGTGGATCAAGGTTTGAGCCAGAATTGTTGGCAAAGTTTTGTTAACTGCACGAAAAAGTCTTTTAAAGCCCAGTTTAACAAATCACAGCCAATCAAAGATTGTTTATTGAGTTGTTATAAATTGTATGGGTTTTTGATTGCAATTATTTTCAGTAGTTGACACCAGCGATGGTTGTTTTGATGTTTTTATTTGTGGTTAACTGAAAAATCCACAAAAATATTTTTTTATTTGATATTAAAATTGTTTTATGTTTGAGTTTGATATTAAAATTTTAAGTTGTGTGAAGAGTACCACGCGCCTTCTCCAATACTTATTCAATGAACCTGTTTCAATGCTAGAAACTTCTACTTCGAAAGTATTTTGCAATAAAAATTGTAGTAATATGGGCAATGCCACGCCTCTATGTCAATACCTACCAAATTTTTTTAGTCCAGAAGACGCATCGATTTTCATTCAGAGTCGTACAGAGTCATGCCCCTTTTCCAACGCCCATGAGATTTAAGCAGCAGGATAACAGATCCATGGAACGACGTTGTACCAAATTTCAATGCTGTCCGATTTATAACTCCGACGTTATGCAATATACCAGATTTAAGTTGTATGTGCAATGCCACGCCCTCTTGTCCATTCACAACAAATAATATCCGGAAACCCTTTCCTGGACATATCAACATTGTGTCTAAATTTCAGATCAATCAGTCAAGTAGTTTCTACTTGTACCCACATATTTGAATATCATAGCGGAATAATTATGGCAGCACTGCCAGCATAGAATATTCTAGAAAAAACGAATACTAACTATCAATAGTGTCAAAACAACCATCGATAGTGGAAGTCTGAGTACTTGCAGGACCAAAGTCAAATGTCACTTTGTGTATATTTTGGACTTCAATGTCCAAGCGAGTCAAAATTACTACATTGAGGCTTTTTATAAATTTATTTTATCGCTTTCTGAAGGAATATTTTTTGTGAATTTAAAGCAAAATTAAATAAAAACTAATAAAATATTGTTAAAAAAATTGATACCCATATTTTGAAATATCATTTCATTTGGACATTTAAGGAAGTTTGGATTCGTCGGTGTGAGTAGAAAGTTACAAAGACAAAGAAACAGTTAAAAAGACTTGGCAATCGGTGTGAGTAGAAAGACGGAGGCCTAGAAAAATGGTCTTTGCTACGGCATAAACACCAAAATTTTCTTCAATTCTTATGACATGAAAAGACACAGATGAAAGCGCTTCCACCGCTCATTTGTCAGTGGTGTCTTATGCGCATAAGATGGACATAATAATAGTTTTCAAATGGTATCCTTAAGAGAGAAGTCTTAAGAGACAAGCCCTGAAGTCCTGAAACATTCTTATATTTTGCCTATTTTACATCTTAATTTTTTACTCGAAATCGTAAATTATTCTCTGCAACATATTTCAGCGAGATGTTGTGATCATTTGATCTCAATTACATGGCTATGCCTACATGTCTATATACCTATAAGTCTATATGTCTATATGTATATATGTCTATAAGTCTATATGTATATTTGTCTATATGTCTATATGTATATTTGTCTATATGTCTATATGTCTATATGTCTATTTGTCTATATGTCTATATGTCTATATATCTATATGCCTATATGTCTATATGTATGTCTATATGTCTATACGTCTATATGTCTACATGTCTACGTGTCTATATGTCTACATGTCTACATTTCTACATGTCTATATGTCTACATGTCTATACAGTGGCGCATACAGGATTTCATTTTAGGGGGGTTTGCGTACAAATATTGAGCCGATTACCATTCGAAATCATATTTTGTACTAGAAATCTTTGTGTTTGGCGGGGGTTTGAACCCCCAAAATCCCCCAGCGTGTGCCACTGTGTCTATATGTCTATAAGTTTTATATGTCTTTAAGTCTAAGTCGATGCCTGTTTGTCTGCCACATATAGTATACGCTTTTGTCTATATCTTCTATAGCTCTGACATATCGTGGTTTTGAGCCAATATTTCTATATGCCGTTACCAGTTATACATGTAATCAGAAAGTATATGTTGAACGTGTAGTTTCGACTTGCTGTCGCCTTCGAAAAATCTCATTTTCTATCGTCGTATATCCGCAGCTAATTTCATGCAGTAAACTGAAAAATCTCATCAATGAATAATGACAGCAGTAAAACTACGCAAGCAACAACAACAACACACACACACACATACAACGAAATACGACAGTAAGAGCAAAAGCGAATTTGGCACATGGAGCACGCGGCTGCCAGCGTGCGGCCATAATCACACACACGACACAAATGCAATTATGCAGGGTGATCACATGTGCAGTCAGGCAGTCAGGCAGCCGTGCAGTCGGCCACATTTGGGCGGGCGACGGGTGGCAAAGTAACTAGCGCTGCGCCACTTGGGCCACGGCCCCCGCATTTTGCAGTTCTTTCAAGTTTTGGCTTAACGCGTTTTGGCTTTGGCTGCTTTGGCTGGCGGCTGTTGTTGCTGCTGCTGTTTTTGTTGTTGTTTGTCTTTTGCTTCATTTTGGCAACGCGCTCTGGTCTATTGGAAGCTTGACTAAATGACTAAATGTCGCAAGCGTGCAACTTCCTCGGAAGTCTCGTTTTGGCATTAAGCGACCTGGCGGCGGTTAGCGACTGCGACTTGGAGTGCGACTGCGGCCGCGACCGCTGCTACTGCGACGGGTTCAATGCTTGGCGACAAATATTGAAATTGGCTGCTGGCGGCTAGCTCTTCTTGCTGTTGTTGTTGTTGTTGTTGTTGTGTTAGGTGTTTGCGCGTGTAGTCGCTGAAGCGATATACAGTGGAACAAAACAGATTAAAAGTTCAAAACAAAAAATAAGATTTAAAAAATCAAAATTGGCACAAATCCTTTTGAAGTTAACTGTAAGGAGATAATTTGGTAGTGGCAGCTGATTGTTATGTACCGTTATTTGGCTCATTTGCAAACAGACACACTCGTACTGTAGTTATTGTATTTGTACAAATTTAAGCCAAGCCAACGAAACCAACAGCCAGCAACAACTGCAACCGAAATTGAATAAAAATTCAACGAAAACGACAAAAATTATGAATGAGTCTGCCCACGCGCCCAAGTGCAGTCCATAATTTTGCTGCTCTTGTTGTTGCTGTTGTTGTTATTATTATTATTGTTGCTGGTAGGTGAGCCCGCAGCGGTGGCAATGATGCCGTGGTGACGGTGGCCGCGACAGCTGCGCGAGGTGAGGTCGTCCGGTGGAGTTGCCGTTGAAGCCACTTTGAAAGCCAACTAACAGCATAAAAGCTGCGCAAACTGCACCACTCAAGCAAAAAAACAACGCCAAGTTTTGATACTTGGCGAAAATTGACGGGCGCTCCCATTCATTAACTTGGCTTACGTACACAGCCGCACGTTGCAGTTGCAGCGCGTTTCTTCAGCTGCAATGCGTTTTCCGTTTATTTTTGTTTATCTTTTTAGCGAGCAGCAAAAATAACAACAGCAACAACAACAACAATAAAAAATTATTATAAAGTAAAATTTGAGACACAACAACGCTGCTGCTGTCAAACTGCCAACCAAAACCCAGTAAACGCACTATTGGAGCTGTGACAATTTCGGGATCTGTGTAAAACTTATTCGTTAGTTCAAGCTTTTCTTCATTCGTCCTTTTTTATATCAGTTGTCGCCGCTGTCCTTCTTTCCTTCTATCTTTGTGTTCGTCTTTAATTTCTTTCAGCCAGTCTTGACGTCGAAAAAGCTCCCAACCTGCCGTTCGGAACCGGCATAAAACTGTAGGTCCCTTCCACCCGCGTACAAATTCACACGCACAACACGGGTGGTTGCGGGAAGCTAGGCCTTAGTCTCGCGTAAGCGGGTTGTCGTGCCAGTCAATTATTTAAAAATTATTAGTCTTGACGTCTGTCTGCGTTACCATTCTTCCGTTCACCTGTCCATCCTTCCTTTTGTCTTGCCATCCTTTTCTTCATTTGCTCATCCGCATGTTCGGGTTTCTGTGCATCCATCTTTCCTTTCTTCTGCCTGTTCATTTGTCCATCCGTTCATTCATCCTTTCTTCCATCTCATCATCTTTAAAGCTGCCGGCCTTTCGCCAATTTGTCCGTACATTGGTCTTTCTATTGGTCAGACCTTTCATGTGACCATCCATTTTGACCTCTGACATTTCGTCTAGAATACCGTTTGTCTGTTCATTCGTCTATTCATCCTTTCTTTCATCCGTCTATTGATCTACTTATAATTTGCGCCAAGTGTTTGCGTCCGCCCGACCGTCTTTTCTTTTACTGATTCATTCGTACTTCTGTCCTCTCATCCGTCCACGCTCACTTCTGTTCATTTATTCATATTATTTTTCCGCTTTTTTTTGTTCGTCCGTCTATCCATCTTCTAGTCCATTATTAATTCCGTCCTTCATTTGTACTTTCGGTTAACCATTCCTTTACGTGCAGTTGCACCATTTTTTTAATATACGAACCAACGCACAGGGATATCCCTATTTATACGAAGCATTGCCTTGGTTCCAGAGGTTAGGGGACAGGGTTTTGAGTGAAGATGTTATGACTCTTGTCTTGAACCTATCAAGATCATATGTGTTGCAGAAAATCTCTGCAGGAGGGTTATTCCATAATCGCGTAGTATGTGCCAGAAAGTAACTCTCTCTGTAATGCGTAGTGCGTTGGAACATCGTTTTAACGTGGATTGTATGGGCGCCAGTGTTCGAACGGGTTTCCTGGGTGAATACCCGGAGTAATTGCATCAAATTGCTCACCTCCTCTGAACAGTTACTGAAGAGTTCTCTGTAAAATTAGGCCACACATGCCACGTTTCGACAATGCTCCAAGGAGTCAAAAGAATTGGATGCCCAACTAAGGACCTAAGCTTATAATTCGCACGTTATTAAACGCGCCCAAGGTGCTCCAAATAGGTTTTAGAAGGCACCGACCGGAGTGAAAGTTAAACTCAATTTTTGGTCGAATATAGATACTTAGGTGGTAAGTTATGCAGCTGCAGTGCCTTAGAAAGCCGAGGCACTTGGCTGATTCTTTCGTTACGCCAAAAATATGATCGTTCCATCGCAGATATTTTTTAATGGGCACGCCTAGAATGGCTGCCGATTCCGTAACTCTCACACCAATTGAAGAGAAGAGAAGAGAATAGAAAACGAATAGTTGGACGACCAGTCGTTAAGGTTTTCATCTTTTCTTCTTTTCAGTGCTCTTCCCTTCCTTCCGTTAATCTGAACTTTCCGTTTATCCTGTCCACCGTCTATGCATCTATTGTCTGGTTAACCATTCGTTCGAACGGCTTACCAAACGTTCATACACGTGTTCATGCATCAGTTCGTTTATTCGTTTGTCTTTTCGTCAAACTATTAGTTCTGATTTCCATCTTTTCTTCCGTCTTCCGTCTTTATTCCTTCCTTTTCTCCATAATTTCCAGTTATTTTTTCGTCCATGCGTCTATCCATCTGCCACTTCATTCTTTCTTTCGCCCATCTGTAATTCCGTTCAACCACCCATCACTCTGTTTGGTCGTACATCTTTTCAATTAAACAAGGTTATGTTTTCAAACGGCTGAAAGACTCCTTCTTCTAAGTTCACCCATCTTTCCAACCATCTGTCTATCCATTTGTCTTTCCATTCTTTTAACCATCTTTTTTTTTGAACGTCTACCCAGCATCTGATTCTCAACAGTAGATATTTTGGAATGATAATGATGTCAGTGTGTGAAACAACTGTCCACCTGAAATGAGTGCTGCTCTCACCTTAATTCCTTCATAAGGATTTTCATTTAAATCCAACTTTTTATTGATTTAAATACTTATAACTTTTCCTTGTTTCATTGTAAATTATAGTGTCCGACCGAATATTCGTCTGCGAATTCGGTATTCGGCCAAATTTAAATGTTTTGCTTCTTTCTTTGGTTTCGGCCAAAATTGACGAATACTTTAGCCGAAGGTTAAAGTCACTGCAAGTCAATGTGCTCTGTTTCGAAGTATTTTATCAATTATCGGGTTTTATCGATATTTCGGACATCAAGATTGTGATTAAAAAAAATTATCTCTAATCAGCTATTTATGTCAATTGAATTGTAAAGTTTTTGTTATTGTTAGAAACTGAACTCTCAGACTGTTTTTGGTTTACTAAAAGATATGTATATATATATTATTTTATTAATTCTGAATTGAAACAAATAAATGAATAAAGAGGGGACGGCTTAATTTGATCAGTTTTTTTTTTCGTAAAATATCTTTTATTGGTATTCGGCTTCGGCCGAATATTTTAGCAATGCCGAATATTCGGCTACGGCCAAAAATCAACATTCAATTGGAAAATAGTAAATTAGAAAGAAACAGTGTGGCAATAGTAAGAAAAGTCACTTTCGATCGACATAAACCACAAATTTTCACCCCCAGTTCGCTTTAGCCTCCGCATTGATCCTCACGGAATTGTTTTACTGGGTAAAACGCATTTCAATTGAGCCAATTTTTCGCACTGCTGTTGTGCTGCTCGATTTGGCGCTATTGTCATTCTGCCACCGCACATCGATCTTCGTTGCATTTTTTGACTACCGCTCGCCATTTACTGTCGCTGCCTGTTCGGCGACTTTTCGAGCTGCACTTCAACCATTCAACTCGCTCGGCCTGCCCGCTGTGCAGCCACTGGCGCAATGTTATGATTTAGTTTTTGTCTTTTGGCTATTTTCAATTTGCATTTCGTGCAATTTGTGTCGACGGACGCCAAGAGCACAAAGTGTGTCGTGCGGCGCGACGGTCATTCATTTATTTGCCGCCAAGTGTAAAACGCGTAGCGGAGTTGCGCACTGCAACTGCACTTTGTTCACTTGATGGAAATGTACAGTTGTAACTGTTGGTTTTTTGCTTGATATTTCTCAACTTATTTTTAGTCAATCAAAAAGTTTTTTTAGTTATGTATTTTTTTTTTGTTAGAATTTGTACATGAAAGAGGAGCAAATCATTTGTGAATTTATATTTGACCTCAATTTTCTACACAATTCAAATTTATAGATTCGAGAAAAACAGTTTTTCCAATGAATGTTGACTTTATTCGGCCAGAGCGAGCGCACACGAAGCTTTTAGTATCTTCGTAGAATTTATGTGCGCAGCTTTTTTTTGTGGGCACTGCCTAAGCCGGAATTAGATGTCAGACAAACACAAACACAAACAAAAAAACCAGGGCTGACAAGGCGGCCACTCAATGCGCCGAGCGTCGTTTATGGCCGGTCGGGTGAAGGAGGTGGAAGCGGTTCGTTGTGCGGAGGCGGACAAACATTTCCGACCGGGTTTACAAAATCGCAGCAAGACTGCAAGCGATAAGCTGCAGCAAATTTCAGCCAACATACAACAACAATGAGCATTAATAAATAAATAGTTTTCAGTGATTGATAGACGGCCGCCCGAATGGCTGAATGGGAAATAATCGCTTCGGATGCGCGTCGCTCGGCACTTGGAAATGGGAATTCTACGCTAATCGAGCGCACGGAAAAAGCCAACAAATTTCAATATTATTTATTTGCTCTGTTGTGGAGGCATTTTCGTCAGCGAAGCCACAACATGCACGAGAAACGGAAAGAACAACAAAAAAAGAAAAAACATAACACACTTGCGTCCATTTCGGTTCGAACATGTCGTCGGCAGTAAATCATCGGCCAGCGATGATCGTCGCCAATGCGCGCATTGGAACGTTCCGCTTCATTTTGTCAATCGACTCAAATCAAACATTTCAATTGCTAATGCGAATGGCGTCAAATGTGAGACTTTTTCTGAAACGAAATGAAAAATAGATCTCATAAAAATCACCAAAAGAAATGGCCAAAAAACAACTAAGAAAAGCAGAAAATGAAGACAACGTTAAGATTTGCTCGGGACTAGAGCCGAAAACTTGGCATCGTTCTCTGCCGCACTAAATTATGTCCCCAAAGTGTTTTCGCTTTTCCGCCCTCCGTTCGTCGCCCCCCGTACGTCGCCCCCTTATTAAGTTGAAACACACGAATAAATTTTCCGCCGGAAAATTCATTAGATGCAGAATCTCTAATTTTCATTTCGCTGGGAAGAAGGCACGTCGGAGCAAAAACAGTTTGTTTGGAAGAAACATGGGTTCAATTTGTGCCATGATTTCAATAATTTCACACGTCTGTCTTGGCGCCGTGCACAACTCAATTCAACCGGTGGTCCATTGCAGCGATTCTCAACCTCTGATTTGCCCATAATCAGTGGAACGTGAGGCATCCAAAAACGGCACTAATTTGATCTAAGTACATTGCACATGCAATGAAACGTGTGGGACACCTAAGTGGAGCAAACTTGGTACACATTTGACAAATTCGAAAAATGCGCTACAACAAGTTTGAGAACCACTCGTCTATACTATAACAACGGAATGTGGGAAAAGACAAATTCTTATTGAAGGAATGAAGAGTGAAAATAACATTTGATTGTAGCAGAATTGTTGTGTGTTGCACAGAAATTGGGCCAAAGCGACTTAAACAATTCGAATTCCAGTGTTAGAAATGTTTAAATATTGTCCTAATTTTTATTGTCTACATTAAATTTATTTTTCAATAAAGCGACACTAGACGGCAATGGAATTTATAATTTAAATTTTGACCCAAATTGGCTATAATTGAATTTTTAAGTCCAGTTCTTTGAAAACCTCTGAAAGACAGTTCTAAGTTATTGCCAATAAATATTCTTTCCCAATGCAAATGGATTTGTGAGATCAACTCGAGGTTTTTTTTGTTTTTTTATTTAAAGCCACTTGTGTGGGACTTAAACCATAACTAAGACCACTACTTTCATGTCAGGTTAATTTCTCCGGTACTACTTCGAAAACCTCTAAAAGGTAGTTGTATGTTATTGCCAATAAGCATTCTTTCCCAATAAAAGTTAACTTTTGAGATCAAATCGAAGTGTTCTTTTCATTTAAAGCCACATGTGTGGGACTTAAACCCTAACTAAAATAACCTTTCTCATGTGAGGTTAATTTCTATGTTCTATCATTAGGTATTTCCTTAGAAAGCGTGGTTCGGCATTTAGCTTAAAGCATTTGCTTCTAGTATTGTTTGCGAGATGTGATGGATGTCTAAATTGCTTCTCAAATGTTCAAATTTAATTCTCAGTACTTATTTATTTTCTCGGTTCTAGGATCATAGAATTTCAATAAAAAGCTAAAACAAACTTGAGTTAATCAAACGATTCGCTATCAAGTTAGCATTTGTAACAAAAAATTTAATAATTTGTAATGTCAGCCAAATTGATGTTATTACCAGTGGCGGATCCACGGGGGGGGAAATTAGGGAAATTTCCCCCCCCTTGGAACCGCAGAACCTGAAAATTTCACTTGTTTGCTAGAAAAATATTCACTGCAATAAAAAAATGATAATACACCCATACCTCGCTATACGGCCGCTCTTTATACGGCCTTTCGCTATAACGGCCTTCTTCAATTAAGGCACGTAAGGCCAACAAAAAATTTTTTCGATGTCGATATATCCCGTTTCTCGGTAACGTTTATTTTGTGGGAAATATTTTTTCCGTTGGCAGTAACTATTGTGAATGGGTTTTTTTTCCGTTGAATGACAACTATTATTTTGCAATATATATTTTTTACGTTGAAAATACCGGCACCAATGCATTTTGTATGCAAAACTTATCCAAGTTCTGAACCACTCGAGTTCTAAATCACGAGCACACTCACCGGTGGAATAACAGATTCAAACGTTACCGAGCAACGTAAAAAATATTTTTATGTAACATGAAGTTCTTTCATTTTTGTTTCTATATTTTTGTTATTATTATAAAAATAAATTATAACATTGTTATAAAAATAAAAAAAATAAATTTGGAACCGATCCCATTGAATTTGTATGAATTTGTATTAAAATAATTGATTCCTTATACGGCTTTTCGCTTTGCGGCCAAGTTTCGTGGAACGTATCTAGGCCGTATAGCGAGGTATGGGTGTACAACAGTGACACTCTTCTCACGAAATACGCTGTGGAAATCACAACAAGATACTATCATAAATTGCATTATGCCCGGTCTATATAGGACGTAACGCGGTGTCGTGGTGTCGTGCGCAGAAAAGTTGGAATAGTTTTAACTGCGTACAACTCCTACGACACCGCGCTGCGTCCTATATAGATTGGGCTTTATATGACCTGTCTAAACTTATTTAACCCTTTTCTGGGCGATTCACAGCGGAAGTACTAAATTCTGAATTGAGAAAGAGTCGAAGTCTTGAGTACAATTGGTACTATTGAGTATGAAAACACTCAACGCATGGTGACGTTTCATTTAAATCCGTTTATTTCGCCAAAAACGCCGAACTGCGCCGAACAAAACCGATTCAACTTCGGCACCTCGCCTCACACTATTGTGTTCAGCCCATAACACTTATTGCGAAGTTAGTGAAGTGAAGTGAAGTTATACCTTATTCTGGAAAATAAAGTGCCCAATTTTGAATATCTAAAATGGTAAGTATCGATGTTGTTTCGATTTTACTGTTCATTTTTGTGCGTGGTGAAATTTTACTGACATTATACAAACGAGTGTTTACATAAAAATTGAGGTTAGGTTTGCTTATTCAACAATAGTAGTAGCCAATTTTGCATATAGAACCCGTGTTTTAACTTGGTGTTCCGTAACAAACTTCAGGAATCTCAATATACAGGGTAGCCACAATTCCACGTTAAAGAATTTAACCAATTTTTTTCCATATTTTTCTGAGTCGAAAATTCCTCTGCCACTTTTTAGAAAACTCAAAAACAAAAAAGTTATTGAAAGCACAAGTTTTGACCAATAAACGAGCTCCTTCGACAAGTGGGGACAGCAACCTTGAAACAAAATCAACTAAGATTTTCTCCATATTTTTCTGAGTAAAATGTCATTTCCCACTTTTCTTAGAACTCAAAATCAAAAAAGATATTCGAGGAACAGGTTTTAGCCAATCAGATTTGTTTATTTTGAATCTTAAATATCTCTTTTGATTTTGAGTTTTATGAAAAGTGGCAAAGGACTCCTTTATTCAGAAAAATATGAAGAAAGTATTTTTTAGTTTTGTTTTGAAGTTCCTGTCCCCATTTGTCGAAGCAGCTCGTTTATCGGTCAAAACTTGTGGCTTTAATAACTTTTTCATTTTTGAGTTTTCTAAAAAGTGGCAGAGGAATTTTCGATTCAGAAAAATATGAAAAAAATTAGTTAAATTCTTTAACGTGGAATTGTGGCCACCCTGTAGAATGAGAATTTTGAAAAAAAGAGTCGAATAAGGTGCAAAATTTCAGAAAACTTTTTTTTCGAATGCTGTGCAGTTTTTCTTAGCAGCTTCTTTTTAAAAAAATGTGAATGTCATTTCATATTAAATTTACTACCAAGGATTTGAATATTTGGAGGATATGATTAGTGACAGGTTTTTCTGGCATTTTTGGGAGCATATAGTAAAAAGCTACAAGTATATTATTATTTTCACCCTGGCGGAAGGCAAAAATCCCCATAAATCCTTATTATGGATTTTTCGGGTTTTTTCGGGTTTTTTCTCAGCACCTTAATTAAAACGTCTGAATTTCGGAAAATAGAGCCTATCAAGGTTGTGTGAAGCTAGAAATGGAAGCATCCAAATTGGGACTGGAACGTGATAAAATAATTTTTAAGAAAAAAGGGTACATTTGAGGATTTTTCGTAAATTTTCAAATAAAAAATGTTGTTCGGTACAAAATTCTGTTAAACCCTCGTAAATTTTAATGGTATTTTAAATATTTTGTAATTTTAAAATATTTAAATACTTTTAAATTTTTCTCAAATGCTAAATTTCACAAAATTGTTGAAAATTTCGAATTCGACGTTATTTTCGACGTCATTTTCTTTATTTTTAAAATCTATACGTTTCGTAATTCATATTGTCATATTATACCTAGATACACTCATTATTTCAAACCGACGGAATGATTAGTATTGAAACTTGATTTTATATTTATAATTCCTATCTTACAGTCATCTCGACAAAAGTCCATCTCGGCCTACTTTGCACCTGCGAAAAAAAGAAAACTAGATGAAGATGTTGCGACAGTACATCGAGAAGAAGACGAGGTTCCTTGTGCAGTGACGCACAGTCCACCTAAACATGATGAAGGCATTGACAATTCGGGCAGTGAAACACCGTCTTCGTCGAAAAACTCCGACATTGCGCAAGTTTCTACCATTGCTGTAAACATTTCCAATGATGTTGGTAATTTCGTGGGACAAAAAATTGACGATCACGTGAAACAAATTTTACTTGAAAATCCTTGGACTCCTCCAAAAAATTATACTTTCCCATTTTCGTCGAGAGTTGTTTCTGGCAAAGAAATAAAACACTACGTCTCCTCCAAACACTTGGATTCTCATGCAGAGTGGCTCGTACTATCTGACGTGGGGAAAGGGCTATTCTGCAAATACTGTCCATGGTTTACGCCTCGAAATCAAGGAGGTTATCGGGGGAATACTCCGCTTGGGGTACTTGTCACGCAGCCGTTGACTGATTTCAAAAATTTGGTTGGGATCAAGAGTGTGTTAGAAATTCATTCTCAAAATATGTACCATAAGAATGCAATGGCAACTGGTAAGGACTTCGTGAGAGACTATCACAATCCACAACGAAGCGTCCGTAATCTTCTCGACGAAAACCATCTTTCGCAAACGCAAGAGAACAGAAAACGACTCATCCCCATTGTGAAAACGGTCATTTTTTGCGGAAAGCAGAACATTCCACTTCGTGGGCATAGAGATGACGGAGATATTCGAAAAAATAAAACGCCCGTGCAAAACGAAGGGAATTTCAGGGCTTTGCTGAGATTCAGAATCGATTCAGGTGACACAACTCTGGAGCATCACCTTGGGAGCACATCTTCAAGAGCGACCTATACCAGTAAAACCATTCAGAACCAACTAATTGAATGCTGCAGGGCAGAGATACTGGACAAAATTTTGCAACGAGTGGCTCGTGCTGAGTTTTACACGATTGTTTTCGATGAATCTCCAGATCTGTCGGGAAAAGCTCAGGTAATACTTTAATCCTGCCAATTATTACTCAGAAGTAGAATTTCCGTAAAAATGTAATAATTGATGCCTATTGTCTAAACTATCGGATAGTGGTTGTTCCCAAGAAAATAAACAGAAATTTACAGAAGAATAATGTTTCTCGTTACAGATTAGCGTTGTACTCAGATACGTCGATTTTTCTTCTGGCGAAGCATGCATACGAGAAGACTTTGTATCTTTTTTGGACGCATTCGGTCAACTTTCGAAGAATACTCTCGCGGAGGGCACAGAATCAGAAGAAAGCGAGGATGAAGATGGATTAATGGCTTACAGGACTGCTGGAAAAAATGACCGAACCGATGAAGAATTGTCTCTAACTGGATCTGCCATCGGGGGGCTTGTTCTTGGAGACATGAAGAAAATGAATCTCCGAATGGAGAAATGCGCTTCGATAGGGACTGATGGATGTGCGGTCATGCTGTCAGATATCGGAGCAGTCAACGAAATTCGGAAAGAAGCAAAAAATGCTGTCATGACTCCGTGTTTCTCGCACAAACTCAACAACACTATTTCAAAGTCAGTGAAAGTACGATTAATCGAAAACGTTGCCAGTGCCATACGAGAAGTCGACAAATTCTTCAAGAACTCATTTCCAAAACGTGTGACTGTATTAGCAAAGATACTTGGTGAAAAAATTGTCCAGTTGTGTGAAACAAGATGGGTAGAGAGACACGATGCTGTCCTTCAATTTGTTGCGAAGTTACCGTTGATCATCGAAGCTCTGTCAAAAATCAGTGAGTGGAAGAACAGAGAAACAGCAGGCAAAGCAACAATTCTCATATCGGCTTTGTGCAAGTTCGAATTTATCGTCGGGCTCTTCTGTCTCAGCGACATTCTATCGCTCACCCATTCGCTCAGCGTAGTTCTTCAGAAGGAATCAATTGATTTGGCGAAGGCATCAAACATGATTGGGACGTTGCTTGCCACGTTGGAAAAAAAGAGGGAAAAAGTTGATGAAATATTCCGACTGATTTATTCAGATGCCAAGAAAATGGCGGAAAAACTCGATGTTGACGAAGCGAAACCGAGAACATGTGGTCGACAAACGAAACGCGAAAATTACGACGTGAAAACTTGCGAAGATTACTACAGGGTCTCTGTCTACATACCTCTCCTGGATACCATCAAAGAAGATTTGGAAGCTCGTTTTTCACAAGAAGTTTTGGATGGTTACCAATTGAGTGTGTTGCTCCCAGAAAAAGCAAGTCTTTTAAAAGAAAACGAAATCGATGATCTAATCGGATGCTTGATAGAAAGATTCGGGAATCTTCTGGATGATGACAAAAGCGTACAAAAATTGAAATTCAAAGGTGAATTGAGCTACTGGCAATGTCACTGGCAGCAGCAACAAAAAATTGAAGGCAGCGAAATTCCAACTTCTGCACTGGAAACATTAAGAAAATGTGATGTCGACATAGTCCCAACAATCCACACCTATCTCCGAGTATTCTGTACACTTCCTGTAACAAACGCGAGCTCTGAACGTTCTTTCTCTTATCTTCGCCGCATCAAAACTTGGCTTAGGACGACCATGCTTCAAGAAAGACTAGTTGGATTAGCGTTGCTTCATACGCATCATGACATCGAAATCACTGCCGAAGAAGTCATCGAAAGATTCTCAAAACTTGGCAGCCATCGTTTTGCGTTATGAAACACGCAATGTAAAAGCATTTTTCTGTTTAAATTTCTAATAAATAAAGCCACTCTGTAATGCATGTATATGGTTGACTTTTCGAATGTAACAACTTTGTTTACCTAAAAATTGGAATTGATAATTTTTGTTTCATAATTTGTACTGTATTTCTCTCGCAATAATAAGTTTGAACCCCAAATCGAAGGATAAATTCAATTTCCCCCCCCAAGAATCGTCTCTGGATCCGCCACTGTTATTACGATATCTAAAAATCCACTAAAGACCCTGAAAATCCTTGAGCGTGACCTTAATGATACTTGAACCAAACTTGATCCCAAGGTTCATCGGGCAGGGATGTTAATAGGTACTGGTACATCAAGCAATGCGTTATTTGCAATTTTGATTAAATGGTGTTGGGTTCGAAAACCCAACGAAAATTGAACCGAAAACCAAACCATTTTATTTCCAAAAGTGGTTCGGTTCAACCGGATTCAAAAATTTTTTTTATTTACTAGCAGCGCTTTGCACGCAAGTCTGAAGTCAATGGGGCCAATAAACCCAATTCTTCTTAACCCTTTGTTTGTTTCTCCATACAAACTCTTAACCCATCGTTCACCCCGTCAGATTTTGATTATCAAAAAAGTAAAAAACACGTATCGAGTTAATTCGCATGTTAAGTGCTTTCACTTAGTTTGAAGTCAAAAGGTGTAAAAAATTATGTTTCGTCATACAAACTTTGAACTCATTGTTGACCCTGTTAGATTTTAATTTTCGAAAAAATGAAAAACACGTGTCGAATTATTTCACATTTGAAGTACTTTTACCAAGTTTGAAGTCAATAGGACCATTATTTCATGTTCTTTACAGTTTCTCCATATAAACTGTTAACCCGTTGTTGACCCCGTCAGATTTTGATTTTCGAAAAAATAAAAAACACGTATCTAATTATTTCACATTTGAAGTACTTTTACCAAGTTTGAAGTTAAAAGGCGCAAAAAATCATGTTTCTTCATACAAAGTTTTAACCTTAGGTTCACCCCTTAAGTTTTGATTTAAAAAACAAATTAGAAACGCGGGTGAAATTATTATACCAACTTTGATGTCAATAGGACCATCGGTTCATGGTTTTTTTTTCATATTTTTCCCGTTAACAATCCTTAACCCATTGTTGACCTCGTTAAATTTTGATTTTCGAAAAAAAATTCGTGTTGAATTAATTTTTGTTTGAAGTGTTTTCACCAAATTTGAAATCAATAGACCCATTAAATCGCGATTCTTCATACAACACCTTAACCTATGTTTTGTCCTTTTAGATCCCGAGATTCAAAAAATCCCGTCTTACCGGAGGTGCATTTTTCAAGGTGTACTTACAGTTTAAATTTCATGTTTGTAGCTTTAGTGGTTTGTGCTGAGCGATGTAAATCAGTCTCAGTCAGTCAGGACAAACAATTATATGTACAGAGATTTTACATATTACAACTAAAAGACAACTAGCCAAAGGCCATCAGAATATTAAAAAAAAGAATAACATATTTCTGTCAGTTTAGATTTCACTGTGAATCTTCACAGTGAATCTAATTTTTTATAAGATTTTCTAAAAACAACTCAATACAAAAAGAATATCAGACAAAACAAGTAAATTGCTTATAAAGTGTACACGAATACCCGAAACATTCACAAAGAAAAAAATTAAAACATCCTCAACTTTCTCCTAAGCAAGTCTTCTTTATTAAATTCTTCAAAAAAAGTGAGATTCTTATAAATCTGGAAAGAAATCGTCTAATCTGACAACACTGCTAAATAAATCGTTGACAAAGGCCAAAGTTCACAAACATAATGACAGACCCGAAAAATTCACATACAAAATTAAAATCTTTTTTATAAACAATTCTTTTTTTTTAATTCCTCCCAAGAGGCAAGGATTTTTTGAAATTTGAAATCTGTTAAAACTGTTCAATGTGTTGCTGGTGAAGGCCGAAGGCGATGAATTAAATAATAGACCCGAACAAAATCTACAAATGAAAATTAAAATCTCTTAAACTTCCTTCCAAACAATTCTTCCTTCTAAAATGTCTTAGAGGTTCTTCGAAATCTAGAAGGACATTTTCTAATCTGACAACAATGGTCAACGCGTCGGTGGTGAAGAGGCAAAACTTGACGAATAACCCAGCAAAACACAACAATTGTTAGCAGACCAGTTGAGTCCGAATGAGTGAGAGTGTTGAGAATCGATCGATCGATGTCCTTGGATAGACCAAAGTTGACCAAGACGCCAGCTTACTACAACGATTGATAGCAGACGAGCTGAGTCGATTTCTTTGGATACTACATACTCGCATACTATAACATACAATGCAATATTTTATTATTTTGCCAACTCTGAAAAAAAGATGGAAGACGGAAGTAAATTATGAAATCGAAGATAAATGTGTAAAATTACTTATTTGAATAATAAAAAAAAAATAATTAAAAAAAAGACTACTATGAGAGTGTCAATGATTTTGAACGACGGTCTTGAAATGCCAAAAAATCTGCTAAATTGGTCCCTCGTCTTTGAAATGAGTAACAAAAGAAGCCGCGTTTGGATTTTGCAAAATTTTGTTGTCGAAATTTCAAGTTACTTGAATGCTATCACTGCCGTAGACAATTCTTTCCTATAACTTTTCCTGTATCTCTCTTTGGCACTCTGATTGATCTCGTCGACGTTGCACGTTGTGCCTGGAATTGGGAACAAAACATTTGCGGTTTGTTGTTAAAATCTCAACAATAAGCCCTAAGTAGGTGTTAAAATGTCAAATAGAGACAGTTACATGAAAATGGAAAAATAATAAAATAAAATTTTTACAATTTCAATGCGCCAATGACACCGAAAATATAACGAAATAGAAAAAAAAACAGTTGCGTTTTGGTCTCCGCACAGTTGAAGCGATAAAATCTAACAATGGCTGAGTGCGCGTTAAAGAGAAATCTTAATAAGTGCGCTGCGGCGGCGGCATGACGAGCAACTGGCCAGCAGAGTGACGGCCGGTACTTGTTGTTTAGACGCGAAAGTGGCGGCTCTTTCACCAGCAGCCACGATTCGTTCGAACAAATCACAACAATGCCACACTTGGTGGAAATAATCATGCACAACAACAACAACAACAACAGAAATGGTGATAATGGTAAAAAGCAGCAATAACAACAGCACTTTAACAACAAGAACAACACTTTATATGGTCGCAACGGCCTGAAATGTCAGCGTTGACGTTTGAAATGTTTTCGAAATGAAACGAAACGAAATGTCAGGCACGACTCAGTTTAGTGTCACTTGGCCAACAGAAGTGCCAAAGCTTCACTCGTCGTACATCAGTCAGTCAGTCAGTCGGCCGAGCCATCATGCATTCACCGTCACGTCGGCCATTTTGTTTTGTTTTGCTCATGCGGCAGGGCGTTAGAGAGTGGCGATTGTTGTTGTTGTTGAGTTTGTCTGTTGAATTATTTCGTTTTGTTAATTTTGTTGGTTGGTTTCCTGGTTGACATACATACATACATACATAAATACGTATCTACAATGTAAACCAGCAGATTTCTTGCTAAATATGGCAACAAATAATTTTGTATAAAATTTTGCCTTTGCACGTATTTTCGTGAGTGTGCGGATGATTTCTGTAAAACAAAGCAAAAATTTAACATACAACAACAACAAAAAAATACACGTAAAAAAAGCCTTCAAACGGCGCTGCAAACGTGTCGCAATTTATCTTGAATATGTTTTTGTTGTTGTTGCTGCTGTTGTTTCTATATTGAATTTTTGTTATTACTACATATGTACATACATAGATACGATTTTATTATGAATTTTTACAGTCGCGTTGTTGTTGTTGTTACCTACTGTTTGGGTGTTTGTCTGGGCTGTTGGCTGGTTTGGCTTTCGTGAGGAGGCGTCGCGCGAGCCCACTCACCGCTGACCTTTTTTAGAATTGTTGACTGCATGTTGAACCGCTTAATGGCGGTTGCCGCCGTCGTCCCGCTCGCCAATCATCCATCGCATGCGTTTGAATTTCATTGTGATTTTATGTTGTTGTTGGTTTTTGCGCATTTGCTGTCAAGATTTTACATAGCAACTCGAATGTTTTTCTGTTTACTGTCTGTCTGCCTGTTTGGCTGTTCGAGTCTGTCGACTTGAATGTTTTCGCAGCACACATCTTTTGCCCAAAGCCGTACTAGGCGTTTGGCGCCAAACGGTTGGTCTGCCATCGCTTTGACGCAACTTTTGATTGGCTGTCGACACAGTCTGGTAGGTGGCCCATAGTTGTACATATGTACACAACTAATACTTGCGTTATATACAACAATGCAGAGATTTGTTTTCTTCCTTACGTGTATGTGTGTGTGTGTGTGTATGAATTTCGAGCTTCCAACTTTACCGTAATGGCTTTTGGACTTATGCGTCTCTAAGCTTTCGCCCTTATTTGGTGTCAAGTAGTGTGTAGCTACAAGATTTCTTTCTATTTGACTATTTTGAGGCACGATCCGATTACTTGAAGGTTGAATGAACCAATGAATTGCTTGCATTCATATGAGAAAACATTTTAGGCTTTTAAATTGTGGACTTTTTTCAAATGAAATGTAAGGAGTTCAGACTTTGAGAGTGGAGTCTGTTTGACTTGTTGCTGTCTGTCTGGAAGAAGATATTGTTTATTAGTACAGCGCTTTCCAAGCGGAGCCATGAAACAATGTTTTCATTTTTGGAACTGGTGATTTGGTAGATAAACAGGCTCATTTTTCGTTTAAGGGATTCACCCTTGAAGAACGGGGTCTATTTCCAGGCAGTCAGTTAGCTTGAAGAACTAAAGCAGATTGTGGTCATGCAATTTTCGATAAGAAGGCACTCTAGCGTTTTCCATCTCCATCTGGTGTGAGATCATAGCAGACAGAGTCATTGTCAAACCAGATAGTAAGCTTGAAGATCTACAACACATTCCACACGTTGACCGAACTGAGATCATTCAAACTTCGCTAAGGAGACACCTGATTGTCTCCCACTTCTGACTGCAGAGAGTTGGACAATTACAGAGGAGGATGGTCATCCTCAAGCCAGCCAGTTAGCTGGAAGAACTAAAGCAGATTCCTCATTTTAAAATTTCGATAAGGCGGTACTGTAGCGTTTTTCATCTCCGTCGGGTGACAAACAATAGCAGTGACAGTCATAATCAAGCTAGATAGCTTGAAGAACTTCAACATATTCCAGACGTTGACCGAACTGAGGTCACTCAAACCTTATCAAGGGGACACGTGATTGTTTCCCACTTCCGTATGAAAAGAGTTGGATAATGAAGTCATCCTCAAGCCAGCCAGTTAGCTGGATAAAACTACAGCAGATTCCACACGTTAATCTATAAGAGTGTCAACTAGACCATAGCCGCTTCATTATTTTGCAAATACCTTCTTCACTCATGACATCTTGCTCTGATTTTTATGAGGAAGGATGGGATTTCTAATATGACAGTATAGGTGAAGCTTGACACTCCGACTTGTTGCTCATTTGCCTTTCAATTCCCTTCCATTTTACTGTGAACTTAATTCGTACACAATTTCCTCGCCAAAGACCAATTGGTTCCCAAAAGATTCCGTCTGGATCTACAGGGATCCCAACAGATAGAAAAGGACACCGGTATTTTTAAGAATGAAGAAATTCACAATGGACACAATGGGGTCTGCGGGTGGAAGTGCATGCCGCACACTCCACTTCTTTGACCCAACCTAACCTAATTAATTTCACATTCATTAATTTCGGAAACTTTGTGATCGAGCCGGAGATCACAAAGTTTCCGAAATTCACTCAAATAATTACAAATACAAGTTTATTCTTCAAAATCGATGTTGTATCCTTCGAAGTGATCCTCATTAGACTGCAACACATTTATGACAGGAATTCAGTTTCCAAAACTTTTATGGTACTCTATGTTCTGTAAGTCCATTCGAGTAGTTTTCGATGTTTGTATTCGGGATTTTTTTACGAATAAAACCAAAACAAAAAAAAAGACGCAGCTAAATCAGATGAACTCGATGACTTGAGAAAGGTCTTCATTAGGATCTAGGATCATTAGGATCTATATTCATTATGAGAAACTTGCGGATAATGACAGCATTGTGCTACGATGTTTGTTGTTGTTGCATATTTAATTTGAATGCACAAAACGAAATATTGCGTCTCTTTTAGAGATGTCAAGTTACGATATTGAAATTTGGCAGGAATATTGCTGACCTACAAAAAAGTAGAAAGCCTAATCGGATGACTGACACATATCCCTATTTTGTATTGAGACTATGAATTGATGCCGTCAGGCGCACTTTACTAGCTGTTCATTGATCAGACTTGCTCCGAAAACGTGAAGAGTTGCAACGGTTACTGCCTAACATGATTCGTTCTTATGGAATCCTTTTTTCGATTGGATGGTTTTGGCATTGGCTCATTTATTTGTTTTTACTTTTGTTTCTGTCAATCTGTCAAATGTTCGCATAAAATAAAATATATTTTTATGTGAAATTTATTACGTAAAATTATTCAATTATTGCGCTTTCACTTGTACGCTGACATTATGAAGCAAATTCGAGTGGTTACGGCGGAGTTATTTGCTCGTGGTGTGATTTCGCATTTCGTATGGACGCTATTTGAGGTTATGACGCAAGCGCGCGCGAAGTGTGTGTATGTGTGTGTATGTAACGACTTTGCAGCCGTTACAGCATTGAGTGCTGCTTGGGTTATGGGCTATAATAGAAATCAAATTATATTCTGATGCATAAACCAAATCAAGCCGCAACGGGCAACAACAACATCGCTGCACAGTCAACGCCAACGTGAAATTAAGCTAAAACAACAACAACAAAAATATACGGCGAAAAACATGCGGTGAGGCACGCGTCTGAGCGAGCCATATCAGCTGTTGCGATCTGGCGGCTCGTACAAGCTCGCTGCAAGCGACTAGCAGCGGCTGCTAAAAAGCAGTAGGTGTGCGCTAACAACAACAACAACAACAATAATATAGTACAACATCAAGAGGCAAAGTCAAAATTACATTTAGTAAACGGTAGTTGTTGGCCTTTTCAATCTTGGTTCGAGTCGCATTCATAGTCGCTCAATGAATGAAACGCCGAATGACTGAATGACTTAATGAATGAATGAATGACTGACTGGCCGAATGAAATAATTGGCCGCTTTTTTAGTATAAAAACATTGCATTCATAAATCGTCAATAACAACAACACACACACACACACACACTTACAGTCAATTCACAAATTTATGAATGAAATCAACAAATGCGCTACAAGTTGCGGTTTGTTGGCGCTGTCGTTGTTGTTGTTGATGTTGTTTTGGTTATGTTTCAATGACGACACGATCGGGCCACACGATCAGCAGCACAATTTTCTGTGGCTATAACGAATTTTTTTAATGCTTTATGCAAATTCGGCCACTAGCCAAGACACCCACCCAGCGCAGCCACCAGCATTGGTCCAGCATTCATTGAATGGTTGCGGTTTTTCTACGAAAAAGTACCCGAATTCACCTGAAGTTGGACTGTACGAACTTTGCGGTTTGTTGTGTGCTCTTTGTTTTCGTCATTTGTGTGTCTGTGTGGGCGGCAGCGGGCCTGGCGCTCGGTGGCTTCCACTTTCAATGCGACTAAATAAAGCGTTGATGTGTTCAGCCGTTGTTGTTGTTATTACCTTAGTGCTACCACCAGCAAAAGTGTTAAAAACGTGTAAAAACTCATACAAAAACCACAAGACCGCAAAGAGAGTAGGCCGCGTACGATTGGCAAGAAGTCAGGTCGGCCCGGTTGTACTGCAGGCAGTTCAATAAAAACCATATATAAATTTTGTGCACATGTGTGTGTGTGTGTGTGTGTGTGATAGATAGAAATATGAGTGCGTTGTGTATTTTTAAATCCGTGATGCAATAATCGCGCGTTAGTCTCATTGATTAACTCACATAAATGCAAAACTCCGTCTTTCATGTTTGTTTTTTGTTGGCTTGTAAAAATATATTTTCTTGATTTCGACTTTGCGTAGGTTTTCGACGGCGCCACTGTGACCCGCAACGTGTCTTTTTGTCTCCCAATTTTTGACACTTGGTGTTAATGATTTTTGTTGTTGTGTTTTTTTTGCTTCGCTTGGTTGGCATTAATTTATTTATGTATTTTGGTTTATGGTGCAGGTTTATAATCGGTTTGTGGAGCTAATTGTTGTTGTAAGTTTTTTTTTTTTAAATATTTTATTGTGCATGACCACATTTGTGGCACGCTTTGTGGATAATTAAGTGCCGACCACTGCCTACACTCGCCGCTTATTTATTGATCATGAATCGTTCGATTTACAGTGCCCCAGCTTGACGATATCTTCTTCAAATAGCCAACTCGAGTCAGTTTGGTATACATTAATCACTTCCGGCATTGAGTAACCGTGAGTGAAAATGAAAACGAAATTTTAGCGGTTTTTAGTAGTAATGAATCAAATGTTATGTGATGAATGCGCTTGCAAAGTTTTCATGAGGAGTTGGATGCGGATATTGAAAACTGCAGCTGATTTGGGAATTCAATGTGAAGCGAATATCAGTTTTATACTCAAAATATTTTCAGTATTTTACATATTATGAAAATATTTAGCAAACGGAGGCGGATGTGGTTTTTTTAAGCGAATGCTGGGGGGCTACTCTGTAATGCGATGCAAAAGCGAAAGCGATGCGAAAGTGAGTTGCGATGCGAAGGTCAATCGGTACTCTGTATCGCTTTCGCATTATTGAAAAACGGCCCTTATTTTGTTTCGAGAGTAAGTTGGCATTACTAGCGTCGAGTGTCATAAAATTCAAACAAAATAAAAAAAAAAGTATAACAATCGAATTTTTTGAAATTTAAAATCGAAATACGCAGTGCCACAAATGCGAAAGGGGAAAATCTAAATGCGAAAGTAGAAAATTTCAATGCGATTGTCGGATTTCAGAGTACTAAGTGTGCGAATGCGATAATTTTTATGTTCGCATCGCATTCCAGAGTAACCCCCCTGATGTGTTTAAAAACTCCATAGTACTAAAGTTGATTAGGTTTGTTGCAATTCTAAACTAACCTCAACACACCAGACAGCAACCAAAAATTTCAATAAACCACAAAACAATTAAAACACATAAAATTGCTTCTAGGAAGACCAAAAATAAAAACCATTGATTTGAATTACAAGTTGGCCACCTGTTGCCGCTGCAATGGCGCTGCGTCGTCCACGAGCATGAAATCGCATTGACTGTTGAGCGCAAATCACAGTGCACACAATTGGATTCACCTACATTTTGGCAGTTGGCAGCGACAAACAACCAAGACGCAAAAAAGAAGAAAATTGCAATCATTATGCGTTTTCGCGCCATGGCAATGATGGGCCGGTCCGCTCGCCCGCGCGCCACTCCACAATACGTAATTAAAACGCCAACTCATTGGAACGCGCCACACTGTCACTGACGCCGCAGCCGATGTGTAAAAATAGCCGCCGAAACTGTGCAACTGCACTGGCACTGAGATGAACGGCGCGCGCGGCGCCGCTTCGAAATTAGCAAAATAAGTGGCAAAAGATGCATTTCGCCGACGACGCGCTGGCCTGCAATAAATACTATTCGCATACAGCTGACAGGCACAATGCACGCCCGTCTGTCCGCGCGGCGAAATTTATTGCTGCAGCCGAGTCATTTGTCATGTAATGCGCGCGCATCCAGGCATTTCTCGAATTCCGCCCCCCCAAAATAGACATTTGTAAATATTCAAAAGTGATTATCAAACCGCACTTAGATGAAGTATGCGACTGCATTGATGCGCTCGCGGGAGAAACTCAACCCCTATGGCCATGATTGCGATCTGTGCGGCCGAACGTCACTTAGCGCCAAACCACCGGCCACGTGTGGCATTTAGCATTCGCGTTGGAATTTCGGCGACATTCTGGCGCGCACTGATGATGCGAAATTCTTGTTTTCGTTTAATATTTCACTGTAGTAATGTATGAAAATGTAGTTTTTGATGGGGGATTTTTTGTTGCAGATGTTAACGGGCAACATTTATTGCGAAAGAGAGATCAAGTAAAGTGTTTTGTTCTTTATTGCAGTGCTGGAGTCAATCAATGACTAACTCTTGGATTTGATTAAAATAATAAAGTGGTTGACGAAAAAGATGATTGATGCGGTAGTTGAAGGCCGACAGCGAGGAGAGACTGTATCTCCGGTGGAAAGATCAAGTTGAGTATAGGGATAGGACAATACTTCAGAGTATCGATTCTCGTACTCATATGAAATTTCAGCTCTTGGCATCGAGTACCAAGTAAGTATCGAACAAAAAGTATCGATATTACTCGGTATCGCAAATAATTTTGGAATAAAACGCAACCTACAAGCATTTTCAAGCTTCTAACGTCTTATTCAGAAAACAAAGCTCAATAATAAATAAAAATAAATAAATAAATAAATTTCTGAATAAATATAAATTATTTTCTGTTAATAAAATAATATGTAATTTCTTTGAAACATAAAATATGTGAGTTAACTCTTTCCGGTCAATTTCCACATTTCTTGAGATAAAAATTTGTCCTTCAAAATATTGACTCTCATTGAACATTTTAACAATAAAATACAAAAAAAATATCAAAAACATAATTTCAGTTAAGAATTATAGCTCATTAAATTTTTTACGATATATCGTACAATGGTCCGCAAAGAAGTAAAAATGCATGTAATTTTGGTTTCGTTTTTTTAAGTTTTATGAACAATTAATTGATTTTCTTGATAGAAAACATAAATTATAACAACAAAAAATCAAAACGTGATTTTATTTTGATCGAAAGTTATATAAATTATATATATAAACAATGGATTCACATTTATTCGGCCTTATATAACCGTTGTTGTTGTTGTAAAGTCCTTTTCCTCTCAATTAACCACAGAATAAATAAAAATTCATTCAGTTTTACAGAAAGGCACTGAATATAGCCCATTCTTATTATCGTAGTGGGAGTGGCAAGTATAGTACACATGTCTAACCTTACATAACCTGTGTCTGCCCAGTAAAACGCAAAATCGTCTAGTAATTCTTATTTTTAATTGAAAATTGCCGAATAGCCGAAGTTTATTAGCCACGTGGTTTATAATTGGGCGTGGCAGACATGCAAACGCAAAAAATCGGTTACCAAACCTATAACTTTAAAAAAATGCAAACATAGCTTGCAACCTTTGCTTTCCATTTGTACGATATATCGTACAAAGCTTTGCAACCCTTGCGGTCATTTGTACGATATATCGTACAATTTTTTTAAAGACTCGGGAAAAATATTTAGACGCAAAAAAATGTTTAATTTAGTAAGTTCTATAAATAAACTGAGATTCAAACTTTGAAATTGTTTCGCTGTTTGGTACCAAAAGGTATTACATATTTAAAAATTCCTACGCAGAAGTACCGTCATTTCCTGGTTTTTCGAATTCTTGGAAAAAGCTACTTACAAAACGCACTCATACTGTGTAGCCACAGCTATTATGATTTATGTTTTTAAACAAAATGATACAACACAGCCTACTTAATGAAAATTAAAAAGCTGTTCTATAAAAAGTGCGTTCGCTGTCAAATAAAAAATCTTAAAAAAAAGTGTACGATATATCGTACAAATTTCCGGAAAGGGTTAATGTATATCTTAAAAAAATGTCAAAATATTGCAATTTTGTTATATTTAAAAGCTTTTCAAAATAATTTGTCTACCTTTTTTAAGTTTGCAAACATTTACTTGTCAAAACTGTATATGTATACATATCACACAACCACTTCAAAAGTGACACAACTCAAAATTTTTAATTTTCGGGTTTATGTGTTAATTCTGTGCTCAATGCATCTATCTACCAATAAGCAAAAGCTCAGTATATTTTGTTGTTGTTAACTGTTGCCAAAATACAGTTAGGTCTATCTTCATGTCGAAAAGTTTGATCCTATTTGATCGCTGCAGCTCAATGCAAAAGAGTCCTAATTCAAATTGTGACACTTTTGACGAAATAAAGTTTTGTTAAAGTTAATTTTAAGTAAAGTTGTGACAATTTTAGTATATATTTAAAAAAATAATAATAATTTCGAATTTTCAAAATTTTTCTTTCAACTTTTTAACTGTAATTTAAACTTTTAACTAAAATATAGAATCAGACAAAATAGAACATAGAACTATTCTCTATTCCAACAACAGGCAACAAAACCAAAGCAATTGGCATCACTGCTCCATAACAGATATTTTTAATGGAATTTTTCTTACAACTTTGTATTTCAGCTAAAATTTACCAGTTCCAAAAATTATGACACATTTGCATTTGTTTTAAATTTTATTGTACAATGATAAAATTCTAATAGACGAATGCTTAATAAAGGAAGTGAGGAGTTAAAAAAATATGATTGTGATGGTTTTGCCGCTTTCATTGTAATCGCGTTGCCAACTACACGGCGACCATTGAAGCCTGAACGCCATTTTGCGGTCGTGCGGCCATGTAGCTGCCGTCGTCTATGTGTTCGGGGCATGATACCACAAATTTCACAAGGGGGAAGGGTGTAGGTACCTATTTAGTGAGACGAGTTCCTTAGAATATATGTTTGTGCGCCTTGTGAACAGACTCTGAGCAACTCTGACTCTGGCAGCAAACAACCAGCGAATTTTAGGGAAAGTGAAAAACTTAATGAAAACCCTACTTTCAGGCTCTAAAGGGGTTAATCAGTATCAAAATCGGTTAAAAATATTGGTTTGGCCAAAAAAAAAATTTCATAATCTTGCCGCAGCGGTCAACTTTTATGCTCATAACTTTCGCGCTCGCCGTGCAGACTGTTGGCCGCGTCTCGGACGCCGCATTGTGTGCTTGGCGCTGCGTGCAGACGTTCGTCGCCCTTGGCTGTCATTTTGGCAAGCGGCAACAATTCGTTTATCACCTTTCAATAACAATGCGTGTAAGTGCGATATCGGGCAACGTCCAGTACGCACGCCAGCCGAGGCTCAGATATGGGCAACACCAATGCGCGAACGCCGGCCAACAACGACGTTGCGACGTTGTGTTGGCGAATTGTGTTCGCTGTCAAATGACAAACGCATTAAAAATACTTAAAGTGTTGCCAAACAGTGCTGCGGCCAACAGGCGACAACAATTGTCAACCGGACAAGAACACATACTGTACAACAACAACAACAATAACAACAACAAAGGTGATAGCACAAAGCCACAACTGCATACAACAAAAAAAACAACAAACGAATCGACTAAATGCAGACGAATTCGCGCAGCTCGTAGGTCGTTAGCGGAGAGGGGAGGAACGCGCGGCGACCATCAGCAACAATGTGCCAACTTGGAGCGATAATAGTTTATTGCTTGCAACGTTTTTTCGCTCGTTCGAAGCGCAGCTTAGGCGGCCCATGGCAGCGGCCCATGTCAGCGGCCGAGGCAACGGCCGCACTGCGAATTGCCGCGCGTAGGGATCGCACACATGCGGCCAGATCGATCGAGATTGAAGAAACGCCATGGCGCGATCGGTGCTGCGCAATAACGATGTTATTTGCTGATTATTTTGACAACGACTGCAGACTGACTGACTGGCTGGCTCGCTGGCTGGGCGGTCGAACGTGAGCGATGAGGTGATAGGCCGAAATATGGAGCGCGTGTGTGTGCAGTGCATTTTTTATATTTGTATTTATGTTCTATATGTCTGTGGTGTTGTTTTATGCGAGTGTTTTTCACCATTTTATTCGCCCACCGCGGCCGCTGCCGGTATGAAGCAAAAACCCGACCATTCAATATTCGAAACTGGGGGAAAAGCCGTGTGCATCACTGGCATAGAATGACAGTTGAATAGTAATTTTGTAGTTAAGCGATTTATTATGTTGTCAAGGCACAGACGACAAGCGCGCATATGGGTCAAGAATATATATTGCTGAGTGCCACGACAGTCCTTGGGCGCCCAAGACCGCATTCGGCATACGGAAATCACTGTATGTACACTCAGAGATTTCCTGTCCTCTGGATGAAAGGATAACCGGCAAAGGAAGTTTTTTAATTTGGTTTGGTTTGGGCCTCAAATCTATGAGACAATGCACTCACCAGTAATCAAGATGCACTTAAAATGTTGCTTAACCCTTTCGACCCGGAATTTTACCGTGTCTCGATATTACTTTTTTGTATTTAAATCATGAAACATTTGCATAAGAAGTGTGCACACGACTTTTGAAGTCGCCACGCCTCTTTGTTAGAGTTCTAGAGCTAGTTTACTTTTCAACAATTCTTAATTCTTAATTCTCAATTCTTAAGCTTAGAACTGGTTAAATAATTTTTATCAATATTTTTTAATTACAGAAAAATTATTTAATATTTATGGAAAAATACAAAATTATCACTTTTTGAGTTTATTTAACCATTATTTAAAAAGCAGGGTTTTGATCAAACGCGCCCAATTCGTAGACTTCAATTAGAACACAAACTTTCCTTGATATCGCTGCAAATTATTGGCAATTATTTTGGGGAAAACAGGAACATTTTTGTAATTTTCTTTGAACTCACTTCTAAAAATATTAATTTGTTGGTGGCAACTTAAAGTAAACCCATAAATTAATCGTAGTTTTTGCTATAAGATGACAAATAGGTGAAGTTGCTCTCAGGCAACTTTGAGGTGGAAAGGGTTAATCGCACTCACAACGCGATAGCAATAAATTTAGTGATAGCTAAATTTTTTTCCACTAGTCACTGATCTTTTTTTTAGTGACACTGGTAAAAAGTACCACTAAAAAAATAGTGGAAGAAAATTGCACTACCACTAAATAAAGATCAGTGATTAGTGGAAAAAAATCAGCTATCACTAAATGTATTTAATGGTAGTGGAAAATGTGCCGCAGACCTCGCAGTGGTAGTGGAATTTTAGCACAAAACCCCCATGTCTGGTCTCATATAGAGGCAGCCATCTTAACCTAACCTATCTTAATGTTTAGTTTTTGTCATCAAGCACGATGAACACATACGTGTCGTTTGGCTTAAAGGAGAATGAAAAGAGATTAGACAGTCTTAGCCCGAAATTATTGAGTAATAATAAATAATAGTATTTAAATTAATAAATACGATATATGTAGTCAGCGAATTGGAATAGGTTTTTGAATAGTTTAGAGGAGATCAGCTTAAGATGGCTGCTTCAATGCCAATGTCACAAAAACCTCAGGTGTCATCTTGCAAAATTCGGAACAAATGCAGTATAGCGAACCCTCATGAAAAAAAACGGAAAGTTGGGCTATATAGAGCTTATTTGCATAAATCTAACAAACTAAAAATGTTGCCTGGGAAACGCCTCCAAAAGGGGTGATTCGGGTGGCTTTTGTGAACATTCCCCAGGCAAAATGTTTAGTTTCTTAGATTCAGGAGCCAAACCTTTATCTAAGATCATACCTATTTATTTTTTTCACGAGGGTTCGCTATACTGCATTTATGCCCAAAATTCAATCTTGCTGTGGGTTGAAATTACGATTATTTTTAAACTACTTATTTCTGCCTCCTTTGCTTAAAAACCTTCACACAGAACTATCAATCAGCTCTTCAAACTTTCAACTGACGCTATAAAATATTGAATCTTCAATTCGCATTGTCGCAGAACAAAAGTTCTGAGTACAACTTGAAGGGCTGGAAGCACGGCAAGCAATGTCACAATTCATTAATTAACGGCTGCAGATCGCTGCAGTGCACTAAATTAAACCACACACACACGCACACACTTTTCTTTTGCTTGTACTTGTCTGACAAAAACAACAACCAGCAACATTAAAAGCAAAATCTGACTTTTGCTTTTGTTCGCAGCGTTTTTGCTGTCGTTGATTTGTGATTTGTTTTTTCGCCAGCTAATGTCTCAGTAATTAGTCAGGAAATGACCCCAACTGACGGAGCAGTTGTAAAAATATTGCAATGTTCAGTGCAGTGCGGCTGCGTGTGACCCTAATGCGGCCGGAAGCGGCTTCAATGTCGAGAATGCGCCCGGCCAGAGGTTTGGTCGTCGTGCTTAATTTAAGATTTTACAGCGCCATTATTTAATGGCAACTTTATTGATGTCATTTTAATTAGTTGCTAAAGCAACGCACAGACCAGCAGCAGCACTCGATGACTTGACGCATTTTGGCGTTGTGCATTTTTTCGCTCATAATTTCCGATGTGCATTTTTAATTGCACACCAACACATGCACAGATTTGTGATAAAGCGCTCACAATAATAAAATCAAACTTCCACAGCTTAAACAGCGCCAACTTGCGGCGTTTTGCAATCATTCGCCGAAACAGCATCGAATGTGGCACCGCACCGCACCCGGCGCCCTCGAATTACAAACCAATTTAGTGGACTTGCAATTACTTATTTGCAAGCAGTGCACCTTTGCTGTTCGCACTCGTTCGTTTATTTGCCTTTGTAGGGCTGTCGCCTGCGATCACAATTCATTTGCAAAAGTAATCGTGATCGCCGGCCAATGTTGTTGTGCTGTTGTGCATTCGTTGCTGTGCCACTCAATTGCCCGAACAATAAAATCAACGCCATCAGCAGCAAAAAACCAACAACAGCAGCAGCAACAGCAGCAACACCGTCAACGGCCGTCAAGCCGGGCCAAGTGCGATCTGGCACTGTGGGGCAGCCGCGCAGCCATCGACGCGCCAGCCAATCACCTTAATTAAGCACTACTAACGCTGGCATTAATGTCGCCGGCAGCAATGAAATTTCTGCGGTGGTCTCCGTGTCAACAATATCCGACGGCTGCGTCGCCGAAAGAGGTCGCCGCTGCAGACCCCACTTTTCCACTGCGCTTTAACGTTTTTTCCTTTTGCTAATAGCCAATACTCGTAGCCTATGGGCCATGTTTGGCGCAACAAATTCAGTGGTAGCAATGTCAAGTGTGAAGCCGCCGTCAGCTGGTTGAGATCACCCATGGCGCTGGTAATTGCCGGAAAAGTTGGTTAGATAAACGAGCCAGCAACGCGCAGACAGCCAGCCATGTCGAAGGTTTGTGTGTGTGTGTATACACGTCTAAGTGCATACATCAACTCTTTACATATCTATAGGAACGGAGGACTTATGAGAAAGGAAGGAATTCGTTTCTGTCAAAGCCAGAACGGGCAATTAAGCCTGAACTCGGTTTGGTTCGTGGTGTTTCGACTTTGTTGGAAGTTGGTATGGGTAAAGCAAAACAAATTGGAAATCAAATCATTAAAAGATATCATTTATTTATTTAATATTTAATTTAGTTTAAATATTAGTGGTCATATGGAAAAGTATTTAGCTTAAGTCAACATAAGAGAAAATTGAGTAATTGCTTTGGGAGATTTATAGAAGCAAGGAATATGAAAATTAAATTAATATAAAATATGAAAATGAGACCTAAATTTTCTTTAATAGAAATCAAGTCGCTTATGTAAATGCATTTCATTCGTTTTGAAAAATCCTGTTTTTAAGTGTTCTGAAACAACAATGTATTGGTCATAAAATTTAATGTGCACTTAGTTTTCAAACTTTTATTATCGTCTCAAGCTACTCTTCCATATAACCATAGATATAATTCTTATTGTCTGGTTGGAGATAGAAAGAGCGCAGATAGAATTGAAGAGACTCAAACTCTGTTGAAGCGCCCCTAAGTTAGAAAAATTACACAAAATTATTTGCGCAATATGTCGGGTCTAAAAGAAATATGGAAACACTAAAAACTGCGTCTGGCAAAAAATTACAAACAAAATTATTGTAAAAAGTTATTACGGTGAATAACCTCAGGATTAGTACTGGAATGCATAGAGGCATTGAGCAAACTGGGCATACACAATCAGGTCAAAATTTTCTGGGTGCCAGACACAGAGGAATAGACGGAAATTACTGCGGCAGCCGCAGTCCCCCTTGAACCGAAGCCCTTTATTGGTCTGGACAAGAACACTCTAGCAGAGTCCTTAAGACTTGCGGAAAAAAGCAGGAATTCAGAACACTGGTCTAACGTCTCGGGTCCTAGGCAATTGCAATTTTTTATTAAGGGTTATAACTCTAGATGAGTTCAAGAATGTCTTAGGCTAGGGAAACCCCAGCATAGACAGGTCACCGGTCTTCTAACTGGGCACTGCAGACTGAGAAAACATATGCGTAGAGTCGGTCTAGCATAGGTAACTAACTGTATACTCTATGGTTCAGCAGAGGAGACTCCTGAGCACATCATACTGCACCACGATACCAGTTCTGGCTTGCAGGAGATAATATCAAACATCTCAACCCCCGTGAGTTACGAAGCTTCATTAGGTCGGTGGGATTAAGTTATATTCTCTAAATCTTGTAGGGGACTCCATAGATCATCTCTGGTCTCAGTGCAACTACCCCTTAAAAACTATCTATCTGTCTTGGCCATGTTTCCGGTATGGACGATGAAGCTCCTCCGAAAAAGATGTTCGACGAGGCAGTCGAAAGTCGACGGCGATAGGAGAGACTGTGTTTTCGGTGAAAGAACCAACTGCTGTTAGCAACTGAACCTTTGCCGCAGGTCGGTACCCACTAACGGGTTGTTGGGACCAGTTAAATAAGTAAGTTATTTTGGCTCCACAGAGGATTCATTTGGGGATTTGGGAATTTTTACATTACCCAGTCAAAAGCTGTAGCTGCTTAAGTTGTTGCATACAGAAAGCAAAAAAATCTCTTGAAGAATCTCTACCTAAGTTAGGGTCTCCAAAGTGCATCTCGCACACCCCTTCTTTAACATAACCAACCTATTTTAAGCTTTGAACGAAATACTGACAATTAGTTTGGTAGGTATAACTGGTTGGCCACGAATAGTCACACATAGACCCTTATTGAGTCCTTAGTGATGCCAGATGGAGATCCCTTTATGGGGTTTAGTAGTGATTCGTGAGAAGACGAGTGCTTCTGGCAAACTTCGTCGCCACTTCCACGTGTACCCCTAAGACTACCAAGCGTTATTCTGAGATGGCGGGGAAGAAGCAGATGACAAATGTCTCCGGAGCTTCGTCTTCCCCACACAGGCTAACAATTAACTCGAGTAAAGCAAATATGCAATGAAAATTATTTTACCAATATTTCTAGTGTAATGAATCAATCATTAACACAATTTGAAATGTTTTATATAAAAGTAAAAATAATAATAATATAATAAAAATAAAAATTACTCTTATTTTTTATTTAATGAAATTTATACTGTTTCCATGTTGATGTTGGAATGGGCTGAAAGATCAATCAAACCATCAGTGAAACTATGCTGAAACTTCAAGAACTGTTTCGTGTTTAAATAACATTTTTAAAGTTTCGTAATTGTAAATTATTTAGTTTCTTTATAAGTTCTTAAAAAATGTAAAAATTGTTTGTAGTATTGTTGTTTCTTACAAAAATGAAGCACTGAAGAGATCAGCAAACTGTTGCTGATCTTAGAGCCCATTAAACCATCGGCATAATTATTCTTATTTTTGTTGAAACAAATTAAACTCAGAAATTAACAAAACATATTTTCAAATTCCTTTTTCCATTCGTCTTGTCTTGTCAGATTCGCAAAGCTGTAATATAATTCACACATTATGGAACAAATTTTAAGGCTCGCCGCCAATTCACAATGATTTTCACTTTTGAAAATTACGTCCATTTGAATTTTCTTAATTTTTTTGAATTCTCGATTGCAACAACAAAATAAGCAAAAGTAGTTTGAAATTATTTCGGGCAATTGAGCGAACATATTTTGAGCGATTTATGGCCAGCGATACGCAGACTTGGTGCAAGTGCTTTTCTTGGTCTGCGGGCTGGTCGCTACGCTGCGGCTGACTGGCCGCCGCGCTGACGGGCCTGTTGGGCTGTGCGCGCCGCGATATGACGCGCCATCAAATTATGCAATGCAAAGTGACACGTTTTTGGAGACAATTTTGCCCACTTGGCAACGCTCGAAATGAGTGCGCGAGTGCGTCTAGCGGCGGACCGCGGCGGCCACGCGTTCAGCCGCAGTTGCAAATATTAATTCACCTTTCAGTTTTTGGCGCTCGCAATGATAAATGTTCACACTTGAGTTGCCATAATTATTAATTAATCGTCGCATTTTGTGCATTTAATCGCGTCGACGTTCGCGACGTTCAACGTCGTCAGCGTGTGCATTAAATTGTAAAATATGCCACAAGAACCAGCCATAACTGCACTTTACATACATTTACATACATACATATGCATTGCATATGTATTGGTCTACACACACACACACACACACACTAGCTTAGAGCAATGTCTGACGCCGCGAACGAGCTGGTTCACTTATGGCGAATGCATTTCATACGGCTGTGTGTCTGTGTGTGTGTGTGTGTTGGTGTGTTTGTGTGTGTTATATCAATTTCGCGCGATTTGTGTTCCTTCTTTCAGTGTTTGTCACTCGACAACTGAAACGCTAATTTATTTATTTATTATGCATATGCAAGTACGGCTTTGATTGGCGTCTAGACGGCGCTTGTGGCAGTCAGCTTCGCTTCAATGTCTCCAATTCTAATCGGTTTTGCAAGTGGCCAAGGCAATTTTGCACTTGAGGTCGACACTATTTCAACACAGTTTGGCGCAACTGCAGTTGGCACTCACCTGATCCATTGCTGCCGAACCAGAGGGCAACGAGATCCTCACTGGGCGACGTGTGATAGTGTTGACCGTACAAATATGGGCTGGGATAATCGAGGAGCATGCGACGCGAGGACGGAGACTCCGCTGTAAAACAAATAAAGAATTGATGTTATTGAAATAATGATGAATGGAGATAAGCAGAGAACTTTGAATAAATTACATTTATACATTGTAATACGTTTTTTTATTGGGCAAAATCCTTATTGCTAAGCTTGTCATTAATTTTTATAAAGTCAGGTTTTAGAGTGAGTTCCTGATATACAAGTATTTCGAATGTTCCCAACAAAAAAATAAAATGCATTCCTATTGAGAATCATATGAGGCTCATAAAAATGTTTCGTTTAACTCGACATGAAAAAAATAAGGTATATAAGGTATATATCTTGCATTATTTAGAAGAAGGCACAGTCACCTAGGCAACTTTTTCTTTGAAAATCTAAGGAATCCAGCCGATGGGATTATTCAAAGTCTACTAGGCTTCGTGATTAGCTTAAGTTGGTTTAATGACTATGCGGACTTTAGCTCAATCGTTTGTTATGAGAATGGCCTAAGCGGGCTGGCTCTCTCTAGACGAAGATGGTAATCCCTAAGTTCTCCATTTTTCGACAACTTGAAAAAACTCAGTTCAGTCGCCATCAAAGATTTGCTAGAGTTTATCCCCAATTCAAATTGGCTTGATTAGGCTCTTTGACATGCAGTAAGACAGACCCTCTCCCTGTGGTATCACAACATCTTTTGGCAAGTCCCATGCTCAGACAGTCACCTTAACCTAACCTATGGCCTAAGCGGACTGTGAACAATGGATTCCTTAAAACAAGTAAATATAGTCAGAAAGTGTCGGCAGATTTGTTTTTTTTAATACGAAGCAAAAAACATCACTAATTGCGTTGCGTTGCACAAATTTGGACACCTTAAACTTTCGACGTTCTAGAAAACTTCTCTCACTAAAGAGAGCCCAGATAAGAATCATGATTGGTGTTCTAACGTATCACTGTTTAATTGGCATCACGCAAGAAGTTTGGGGCTGTTTCGAACAACTTCAGTCGCAGCTGAATGGACGAGGAAGAGGAGGAAAATACACTTCATCTTCTATGCACTTGTCCTGCTTTATCCAGAAGAAATATGAACTACTAAGGCAACTTTTTCCACGACATTCTTGGGGACCTAGCCGATGAGACCATTCGCTGTCTACTAAGCTTTGTAAGAAGCTCTAACTGTTTCAATAAGTCCAAGCGGTCTTATGGTCGACTGCATGAGGTATCACAATGGGCCTTCATGGCCTAAGTGGGCTCCACCTTGGGGCAACACCTACCTACCTTTCTTCCCAATAGTGTTGCTTCTGAAAGGATGTGAACCCTCGAAGACAAGTAGCTTGGAAGTTTTTCTAAAGTTTACCGAAAGGAAAGTTTTCTTTACTTGACTTGATATTGACTTTGTTAGGGCTCGACCCACCGTAGAGACTTGACTAGTTATTAAAGTCAGTCAGGTAACATTAGGCAAAAGTGGCTGTCAAGGCAAAGATATCCTCCAAAAGACATAGATAGGCCCGATGTGATACCACAAGAAGCCTTACATGTATCGACTTACTCCAAATCTGTGGAGAACCCAACAGTTTTAACATAGTTTGATGTCTGATTGAACTTTAGCAATTCTCTAATATTGACTGATTTGATGTCATTCAAGTCATTGAAGTAGGGGAAAAACTAGAGCAACTTCACATGAGTCTAATCTCTAGAGAAAGTCAGACAGTAGGCGAAAAGGTGACTTCCAGGTTATGGCCCTTCTTTTTGTTGAGGATGTCTTCAACTGTGCGGACCTAGTCTATAAACATGCGGCCCGAAAAGACAGTATTCTTTTGAAATTGTTACAGCTATGGTAATGAGCTATCCATACCATCCGTATGACTTTGTATAAGAACGGAATGGGACTAAAAATTTATACAGTATTTTAGTAAGAATTGTATGAAAGATGGGTCGGAGAAAGTACCCAGTCAGTATCCAGCCAGACTCTGCGGGCTTTGTCGAGAAAAGATGGGAATTGTTGGAAAGGCGGACTTCTTTATATTCACTGATAGGTAGATATGTGAACTAATTATTTGGAATAGAGTAGATTGAAACTGGGCTTTATTATTTGAACATTTTCATCGGGAAAACTTCCATAGTCACATGGAAGTCGTTAAAATTGGCTGAATCATTTGGAATTGAATAGCATCCAGTTGTGACGCCTTTCAGCATTCCTGTCGCAATTCTTTTATTGACAAAAGACGACAGACGGTTTCAGCGCCTGGGCTTAAATTTCCTCTTAAACCTAGCAGAGTTAACGAACTTGAAACAAAAGGGTTTCCTTATTAAAATGGGGAGCACCAGCTCAATTGTAAAGAAATGTCGTCTACTGGCATTCTAATTCATTTATGGGTTGCAAAATCGAATCTAAACTCACCTTGCACTTGTGCAGCGTACTCTGAGGCCTTTTGCAGATTCAAACGGGGCCTGGGCTTCGGGAGACTTTGCTGCTGACTGGCAGTGGCCGTTGCACTGTTGCTGGCATTCGAAGCGATGGCCTGCTGATTCGCCGACGCCGATGAGTCCAGTAACAGTTGCTGCACCTGCAGAATGTCGACGTACTCATCGAGTTCGGTGGACGGTGCTGTGGTCGAGCGCAGCGATGAGCCTGCGCCGGTGGCGCTGCCGCTAGTCGCAACTGTGGACGATGTTGCCGACGGATGCGAATAGTGATGCAGGTAGGTCGCGGCACCCGTGTTCGGCGAGTAGAAGCCAAACTGGGGGCCGGCTTGCACGGGCACCGGCGGCGGTGGTGGCGGCGGAAACTGCAGCGGACTGCGGCCCAAGTTCAGCAGAGGCGTGGTGGGCGTGTTCAACGAGTCCTGCTGGGCGGCGGCAGTGGCGGCGCTGGTGACAACACTCAGGCCAGCGGCTGACAGTTGATGTGCGGAGCTGCTGCTCGACGGCGCTGGGCCGTTCGACGGGGCGGTGGCGGCAGCTGCTGCTGCTGCGGCGGCGGCGCCTGGGACTGGTACTGATGCTGATGCTGGAGCTGTTGAATGGTGTTCACTTTCACGACGCATTGCTAACAACATTTTTACGCGTGCAATTGAACACAAACAAAGGAAACGAAAACGAAAGAAACTTGCAACGAAAATGATGCGCACGCAAACAAAACGAAAACGAAACGGAAAACAAAACGATAGCGTCGGAAAATCTGCACTCCATTTGTATCTGTGTGTGTGTGGGTGCGTGGGTTTGGGTTTGGGTGTTTGATGAATTATATACTTCAATACATAAGGATATGTTGTCTGCTTCGGCTGCGCGCTGGCATTTGTAATGACTATGAACAATTTTCGTTTCGCTCTACACTAGATCACAAAATCAGTCTTGAAGAGGAGGTGGTTTGTTGTAAACATGAAAAGTCATTCCACAAATGCTGATTTGATTATCTGAAACCAATAATAAAAATGAACTTTATTATCAATTATTCATGGATTGTTTTGATTAGAGCAAAACTCTGATCAAAATGGAATAATTAGTAAGTAAATACATAGTGGAACAATTTAGTAAATTTATGCTAACCGAATTCTATGCAATTTACAACGTTTCGGGCTTTTATAGGAACTCTAAAAACCACTTCCAATGCAACTATTTATTTGTGACAAAGACCAAAGTGCAATCTGTTCCAACTTGAATTTTTTTAATTTGAAAATAGATTGAAAGCTGAATAAAATAAAATAAAAAATAAAATAAAATAAAAAAATAAAAAAAAAAAATAAAACACAATAAAATAAAATAAAATAAAATAAAATAAAATAAAATAAAATAAAATAAAATAAAATAAAATAAAATAAAATAAAATAAAATAAAACAAAATAAAATAAAATAAAATAAAATAAAATAAAATAAAATAAAATAGAATAAAATAAAATAAAATTAAAAAATTAAAACACTTTCGCAATTGTTTTTTGTCGGTCGCTTTGCTCGCGCGAGCCCTGTTGGAGCTAAACGACCTCGCGGAACTCGATGTCGCTCTGCCGAAAAACGACGTCTTCATTAAATTAAGATCTTCGTTATAATTAATATCTCTTAGTCAGTACGTCTTAATGTACATTTGGCTAAAGTAAAATAAATAAATAAAATAAAATAAAATAAAATAAAATAAAATAAAATAAAATAAAATAAAATAAATTAAATTAAAATAAAATTAAATAAAATAAATTAAAATAAAATAAAATAAAATTAAATTAAATTAAAAATAAAAATAAATAATTAAATAAAAGGAAAAATAAGTTAAAGGGGAAAAAATTACAATTGATTGCAATGTTCACATTTGAGAAAATAAAATTCAAAACATGAAATGAAAATGTTAGTGTAAAGCGACATATAGGATTTCTCTTGTCTTTTGTTCCCTAAGCGAAAATTGTAGGAAGAATGTTTTTAAGAATACTTTAACCCAATATCTTTAATATTAATGGCTCTGTTAGACCATCTTGTTGTAAAGTTTTTCAAGGTGCTAACAGTGGCGTACTTAGGATTTCATTTTGGGGAGTCTTTGCGTACTACTGTTGAGGCCAATACCATTTGAAACCATATTTTTCACCAGCAGTTTTTGTATTTGGGGGTTTGAACACCCCCAAACCCCCTTTTGTGTGTGCCACTGGCTGAGTACAAGCTCAAACTTACATAAATATAATGCATACGTATGCAAAGTGGCATTCCCTGAATGCTCGTCAATAGGTGAAACACATAAACCCCACGACTGAACTGTCGAAATGTCGATTCAACCAACCGGTTTGAAACTTTGTTATATACAATTGTACATACATTATTTGTTATAAACAATATGTACAATTCGATATTGCTTGAATACCCAACATATTCCATTTATTAACCAATTTTCTTCATCTTCCTTTTTCATTTATTTATTAAAGGTCCTTTATTTCAATCATTGGCTTTGAGTATATTGAAAAATTCACATGACAGTTACAAATACGTATTGTGAAAAGGTCAGCTTAAAGTTTAAAGTTCAAAATATCGTACATCAGGTATTGTTGACGTTGTGACGCATAACCACAGACCTAAAGTTTAACGCCGTCCGAACAACGGTTTTGGCAATTTTCCTTTCACAATTGGAGGTTTTGGCAAGGCCTGCCAAGAGCGCACTTGTACAATTCTTATAATTCCCATCTGCTTCATGTGGATGGCGATAGAAGTAGACGAGTGTTTCACCAGCCAGAGCTAGAAATCGAACCTAGGGCCTCTGTTATAAGAACCCAGCGCGCTACTTGCTGGACTATCGAAGCTGGCAGGACATGAGTGAAAAGTAGTGTCCGACCGAAACCACTTTTTTGGGCCGAAACCGAAACCGAAACCGAATATTCGGTTTTTTTTTAATATTCGGCCGAAACCGAAACCGAAACCGAAACTTTCTAGTTGATATAAAAATCACCATATCAAGCACTTTTTTTAACAAACGAATTTTACATTAAGTAAATAAAGAACAAACAAACAAACATAGCATAAATAAATAAATACTTATTAATAAAAACTATTTATTCATTTTTTAAAAACGTAAACAAGAAGAAATCACCCTTTCGTACCTTACTCGATAATATTCAAAATGAAATAATTTAATATTATATGCTAAAAAAAGAAGTTTGTTTACATTGCTGGCATCTAAATTACTCCTCCTTTTACTATATATCTGCTACACAATAAAATGTAAAAAATATTCTAGAAAGTTTCGGTTTCGGCTATTCGGCCATTTTTTGGCCGAAACCGAAACCGAAACCACTTATTTGGGCCGAAACCGAAACCGAAACCGAATATTCGGTCGGACACTAGTGAAAAGTAATTTTACTGAAAACTAGCTCTGTTTATGGGCTTTCGAAAATAAGGACTGTATCGAATATTATAAAAACACTTCAAAATTCATATACTTACTGGAGCCTTAGAAATACTGTTTTTTAAATTATAGAGATTTAAAATGTTATTTTCATGAAAAATCATGTGCAGTTTATCATTGCGCCAAAATATGAGAGGACATTCTGCAAAACGTCGTGAGGGAATTTCGTCCAAATGGGCATCAACCAAAGCAATGTTGTACAGAAAATTGGTAAAAGAAGATAATGTCAACGTGCCAAGAAATGAAACCAGTTGGAAATATATGGAAAACAAAAGTAGCCAAAACAAAGCAGGGCCCGAAAAAACAAAATTTTAATTTAAATTGCAATGAAACTCGATTACAAAACGCTGCCAGTTCTTTCAAAAGTTAACAAATACAATTTTTTGCGAAAAATTTGACAAGAATATTCTTATTCGGCAAGCAATAGAAAATTTTTATCTGAATTAGCTCTTTGCCACTGTGCTAAATCAGTATGAATGTGATATGAGGAGAAGAACAAACTTTTTTAAGAATAACATGAATCCTCCAAATTGTTTACAAATACGCGAGAGAGAAATTCTGGGCGTTGACAAAGAGGAATCTTAAAAAAAACCTAAGAGACGGATAATTTAAAAATGTATTAAAGATTGGAATCGAGTTGCCAAAAAATTAGGTTCAGAAGGACCTCCAAAAAAGCATAATTAAAAATGAATTACATAATTCTTTCCTATTCCAGGAAAGCAGTGGCGCAAACAGGATTTCATTTTTGAAGGAAGTTTTGCGCCCAATTCCATTTGAAACCTTATTTTGCACCAGCAATTATTTGTATTTGATAATATTTGTATTTACATAGATGATGATAATATTTGTATTTAGGGGCCATTAAAGAATTATTTGTGGACAGAGCAGAAGGGCCTAAATAAATGTCGATATTGGCAATAACTAACAAATAATTCAAGCCACTTTTCACCTTCCATGCTCACTTCTATTTTATGCTGGTTTTACATTGTGCATTCACGATTCTTTTAATTTTTTTTCGATCGAAATTTTTATTTGTTTTAAACCATCCTTCTTAAAGAAATAAGTCTGACATATTCAGTTTTTAAACAAATATCTTGTTTTACTCCAGCATTTTCAAAATACAAATATGGCTATGTGTGTACAGTGAAAAAGTCTTTGGTACACAATTGCCTCTTTACCTCAAGTATTCTTTTCTGTATGGCAATTTCTCTTGATTGATTATTGAAATTGTAATATTTAAAAGAAAACGCCGACCGAACGTAAACCAAATCCTGTGAAAATGATCAGCAATGCATACAAACAGAATTTAAAAATTTTGGTAACTGACGTAAATTTGAAAGTTTTAAAGTAACAAAAACAAAAAGAATTGAGGTACCGTTCACTTGACGAAACCAAACATTCATTGTTATTGTAAAGAATGTGAATGCTCAAACAAAAACCATTCGAAGGTGAAAGGTGAAAAGCAACATAAACATTCGTTATATCGAATAGCAAATTTCACTTTCGTTCGTAATATAGAACCATCAATGAAAAAAATTTGGCGGTACGTTAAATCGAAAATTTGTTAAATGGAAAGTTCGTTATACTGGACGTCCACTGTACATGAATATTCAAACAAAATTATTAAAAAAAATTGAGCGCAATGTAGAATATTAATATGGGAATCAAATAGTAGCGAATAGTAGTGAGTTCCTGAGTTCTTATTTAATGTTAGCTTTGTTTGTTAAGTAATGTACTGTAGACTTTTAAAATAAATGAAATAAATCACAATTGCATATAAAGTGTTACTGAAGTCCATTGGACGACTGCGAGTTCGCTGAACTGGCTCAATTAGGAGCAATATACCGTTTTGTTGTCGCTTCCTCGAATAAGTTTTCTCCACATGGGAGAGCATACTAAGCTTAGAGCCAACCCGCATCGTTCAGATAGGACTTGCTCGACAGACAGGCAGATCAGTGAGAGAACTAATTGGACTATTTCCTAAGGAATTTAGTATTTTCAATGCTAAGGCAGGGCAGCCTCACACTCGTTTTCTTTACTACAGCTTTTGCAAAAAGAATTGTGGGTCAGTGATCCGTGATCATGGTTGTCGGCCAAGAGACATTCCTACGAGAATTTAGCAGCAGGCGACTTGGTGTGGCCAATTCTGTCGAGCCATTTTGCAGTTGGAGAGATTACGCCACTTACTGTCTGCTAGGATAGCCTTTATTATCCTTTATTTGTCTTTGCTTTCCACTTAAAGGCGGTGCCACCCGCTTGGGCTGTGAGTCCATAGGAGAGCAGCTCATCACCTGGGTCATTCCCGAGAATGCCCGCGTGACCGGCTATTCAAGAGATGGTTAGGTCCAGCCATCAGCTCATAAACCTAAGCAACTCCTAACAGTCTCTGACTACTTAGTTTGGATTTTACTATGGGTTGGGTGAGTGCTTTATGGATCCCAGTACGAGGTCAACCTTTCGGCCTTGAATAGTGCATTTTAAAATATCCTTAAGATGAAAGGGAACATCTTTTGGTTTTCCAATTCAAGGAGCTATCAAAGTGTTCTAAATAGTTGTGTACAAGGCCCGAAAAGGAGTCCGATTCCACTTGGCTCATTGCAATGCCTCATAATGCGAAAACTTGGCCCGAATCCTCCGATAAACAAACCAGTTGTAGCTTTCTAGGAAGTAAAGTCATGTCCCCACAGCTCTGCCAACCCCCCGGAACATCGAGGAAGTAGCTATCGAGATGGAATAGGCATTTGTTATATTTTCACTGTACACATCTTTAAATCGTCAGTTTAATTTCTGTCAGTTTAATTTCTGAAGCCACAAAAATGTTCAAACAGAAAAACGTCTTTCAAAGGCTGAAAAGGGACATAGAGCATCCTTTTGAATTAAAAGTTAAATTAATAGTAGAATTAGCTATCTCGAGTATTTGCTTCTAGTATCCAATACTGCTCGGCACTATTTTGCGTAGTTTGGTTAGTATTTTTATATTTCACATTAAAATTTATGCAAAAAATCAATGTTCAATTATTCTGTCCAAGTGAAATTCCATAACAATGAGTCGACATTTGTTCATAAAAGTCAAAAATATCGATTTTTAATTAATTTAGACTTTTCTATTAAAATCAGCAATCGATTAAACTCAAAATGGCACTGCACATTCCCAGTTTAAATTTGTTTGTCAGCTCATAAATTAGCCATAATCACCTTTATTAGTCGTCGCTATATTTTTATATCTTTCGCAAGTACATTTTTTCCTTTAAAACACTTCTTCAATAATTCTTGAGCATAGACATGTATTGGCGAGTATTCGATAAAATGTTCTATTTTAAAACATTTTTCTTGATATTTTTTGTGAACGTCTGTATGTCAGGCATAAATATTTAATTTTTTCTATATAATATATATATATATATATTTTTTTTCAATATAATTTTGTTTTAAAGACACTTTAGCCACAACAAAGACACATCAAATGGACAATTCTCACTTATATTTATATATTTATTCTTATGTATATATGTGCGTATGTATACATATACATTTATTTATTTATATATACTTATTTAGATGAATTCACTTGTTGCGCGCCGTATAAATTTTTACTAGTAAATTTGTGTAAATTGACTAAAAGAATTTTCGAAAAATAGCTAACGGCAACCGGCGGCAAATGGAAATCGCGCGCGCGTTATTCCGACGGCGATTGGCGATTGGCGGCTGACGTTAGGCGTTGTTGCGCTTCGTTTGGGCGCAGCAAATTGTCAAAATGCAGCGTTTCGAAGTGGTGGCGACGACACACACGGCTGATTGTCGCGCGAATTCGTTGAAATTGTCTGGCTGTGCGCGATTTTAGAGGCGGCGCGCGTGCAAAAACCCGAAACTGGCAGAGTGCAGAAGTCGAACGAAAAGTCTGGCAGCGTTTTGCCGCTAAAATGCGGACCGCAGTCACTTCCGCTGGCGCGACACAAAACGAAATAAATGCAAAACTTCTAGCCAAAACGCTACCGAGGCGACAAGCTGTCGAGCCGTCGAGCCGCCGAGCTGCTACTAGCCGCCAGCCGGTAAAAGTGAAATTGAAAAACTGAAAATGAGCGCAAGAATTGCGCTCCGCGTCCGAATTGCGCCAAAGGAAATTCAAACGAAAGCGAAGCGAAGCGAAGCGAAGCGAAGCGAAAAGCCGCCACGACGACGGAGCGCACACGGCATGAATGGGAGGCGAACAACTTTTCACGGAAAAGCGAGCAAAGGAAAAGCGTGCGCGGAAAAGCTGCTTTCGGCTGTATGAGTGTGTCTCTGTGTGTGTGTGTGTGTGTAGGAGCGACGCAGCTGCGGCGACCGGCGCATCGTACGCAAACCCAGTCGCAAAGGGCGCGAGCGCGTGCGGTCTGGGCTGTGGGTGGTCGCTGCGAAGCGATTGTCTGTGTCTGTGTGTGTGTGCGTTTGTGTGGAAGGGCTGTCGTAGGTGTAAGCGTGAAGCGAGCACTCTGGCGGCAAACTCCGCTGTGACGACAACATCGTTGGCGGCGCTGTCAGTTGGCGTTGATAACGCGGGTCGTGCCTGCTGATATTGGCGCTGACGATAATGATGTATGTGTATTGTTGTTGTTGTTGTTGTTGATGATATTGCTGCTGCTGCTGACGATAATGACGTGCTGCTGATGCGGGTGCGAGTCGGCATCAACCCTCGGATTCTCTGCTAGACAACCGGCACTTGTCGCCCACACTTGCTGCGCGCTTGCTATGCTTTCGCCTTGCAAGCTTTCGCTGTCATTTGTCTTGGATTTTGCTGCCATGCTTCTTGCTATCGCTGCTACTTTGTTTGTTGTTGCTGATGTTGTTGTTGCTGTACTTTTAAGGTTTTCCTTTTATGTTGTGTTCTACCTGTTGCCGCTCTCGCACAGGGGGTTGCAACTTCGGACTATCTGCCGCCGCATTTCGACACAACGCGAGTTTTTGGCGACCGACTGGAGCGAGTCGGGAGCGTAGTTTAACATTTAAGCGCAACAGTTGCGGTGGATTGCCTTAATGAATGGCACCATTCTTAAGCATTTTTGACTTACGAGCCAATTTGTGCGCAGTTTGAATGGGTGCTTCCATGAATGGTGGGAGTGCAATAGACATTGATGTCTAATTAATCACTGCCGATCCGAGTATGATTTGAAAATAAATATATTTTTTGTATAAATGCATTAATTTTTTGTAATTGGTTTAAATTAATTTGAATTGATAGTTTAACTGCTATCAATTTGAGTGTTTGTACAGGATTACCAGATGATAGTCAAAGGAGGACATGTCCTCCTGTTTGATTAAAAATTGAAGGCTCATTGATTTGACTAACTTGTTGTATTTTTAAATATCCATTTGTGTTGTATACAGACAGCTTAATAATCTTCACTGTTTTAGGGTGAAGATAGCAAGTTGTAAAAATTTTGCTTAGAACCTAAGCAATTTCAAGAACCAGGGGAGGCGGGAGTAGCAGGGACAGCAACCCCTTTAGGAGAATTGATCTGCAATCTGGAGCTATCTGAACAATCTATTTGAACTGCATTTCTATCTACCTGAACTGAACTTTCTTATTATGGGATTTGTACATACTTTGAATATGGAACCCCTGTCACTTTTAGGGGCTTTTATTTAAGCCTCCCAGCTTCGGCACTATCACCGAATTGTTGCACTTCTTGTCCCGCTTCTGAGTGCCGAGTCTTTTCTGACTATGGTCAGATGTCATGGGTTGAGGCGAATAGATCGTCCTTGTCTTCATTGACAATTAGGATATAGATCCTAAAAGCGACGTAATGCCTATGACAGTTATGACAACCAATGATTTAGACTCTAAATCAAATCATCAATCGAAATTCGACACATATTTTTCAATTTTGCGAAAATCAAAATTTAACGCGGTCAACAATGGGTTAAGATTCGTATACGGGAAGACTACGGAAAAAGATACATCAATGGGCGTTTTGACTTTAGAATTGGTGAAAACACTTGAAATTAAAAATAATTGGACACGTGTTTCTAATTTTTTTCAAAATCAAAACATAAAGGGGTGAACCAGGGGTTAAAAGTTTGTATGAAGAAGTAAGTTTTTACACCTTTTGACTTAAAAAAAAAATAAAATAAGAAACTGACGGAGTCAACGACGGGTTAACAGTTTTTATTGAGAAGATGTGAAAACACAGGTTTTAATGGGCCTCAAATTTGGTAAAAACACCTGAAATTGAAAATAATTAGACACATGTTTTTAATTTCTTTTTGAATATCAAAATCTAAATGGTCAGCTATGGGTTCAAAGTTTGCATAGAGAAACATGATTTAATGGGTTTCGTTTACTTAAAACTTGGAGCAAGTGCTGCAAATGATATATTTATCATTTTTATCATTATTTATCATATATCAAATGATATATTTATCCGTTTATTAACGGATACGTGCTTTTAATTTTTTTGAAAATCAAAATCTGATGGTGTCAACGATGGGTTAAGAGTTCGTATGGGGGGAATCATGATTTAAGAGATTTATTGACTCAAAATATGGTGAAATCCCTTCAAATGGGATATAATTAGACAAATATTTTTTCATAAAAATCTGATCGAATCAGCGAAAGGTTAAAAGAAACTGCGGAATTCTTAATAACAAGAATAATAATAATAATAATTAATATCATTAACATATTATTGAGCCTTTAGACTATTCTAAAGACCAACAAGAACTTTGATTCCTGGAACTATGAAAGTTAAAATGCGCGCAAAATTGCATGTTGCCAAATGTCAACAAAATAGCTAAATGTTAAAACAACCATCTCCACTTGAATGCCAGCTAGACGGCAGTGAATTGATTTCAATGTGCTTAAGTGATGCAAGGATCATAATTGTTTAAAACTTTGATGCTCTTTTGGGCGAATTTTCGCGTCGTCACACGAACTCGTGGCTCCCGACGCACTTACCGTAGCCGGAATTGATGTTTTTTCACATTGCTGTGCGCAAATGTCAACACAAAATGTTGATCTCAAATCATACCAAATATGTACAGTGAAATTACATGCCCGCGGGCGCCTTTTGGCCTTGAACTTCACGCTGGCTGCGAGCGAAGTGCGTGGAGCATCTTCCGCATGGCACAACAAACTCGACAAGTAAACACTGCATGCAACAAGCATGTACGAAGCCAAAAACGTGCCGCATTCAAAACTCGAACTTTAAATGTCAATTTTACGGAAATTAAAACGTACTCTCGGCCCACCTACGTAATATGCATAAAATTTCGAATATGAAAACAATTGCAATCTTTTCGGGGAACTGGGCCAGCGAGGCATGGATATTGCCCACAACAACAATGGGCAAAGGTCAGGGGTCAGCGCAATTCTTGCCAAATTCCCACATACCTGAGCGAACAAATTAATAACAGACAAGAGAAAAGAGGAGGCGGAGGAGCAAATAAACTCCGCAACTGATAGCAGTTTGAAAAGGGCAGCCGAATTTTGAAACATGAATATTTGTTGATGTGTTCGTGCTGTCGTGCTGCCGCTTTCTGTTGTCCTCTTTGTTGTGGGTGGCATTGGACCGATTTGTTGTTGACTTTGTATGCTTTGCCCAAAGGATAAATGGCTGTGTACCTTTTCATTCATTGCCTCTACGTACGTCGCAGCCGGAGGCAGACGCATAGAGCGGGATGAGGCACTGGCGCAGCAGCAGCTGACTTGCCGCCCACCCAACAGTGGAGTCGTACGCAGCGATTCGACCCCTCACCTCCCCTAAAACCTACACTGCGATAAGTAATGTCGATTTCTAAGATTTTCCTTGATGTGATTGTTTTTATTTTTGAATTGTTGTTGCGCTGCGAATTCGCTCGCACCCACTAAAATGCCAACAGATATCTCTACACACACACGCAGGCACACACGTTTGCACCACGAAATAACTGCAGACCAAAACAACCGAAAGCGAGTCGTTGGTCCTGCACGGCTCGGTCGCCATCATTCCAAAGGCACTTTGCTCTTTTCACGTTCAAGGCGCGCGCGTAGGTGCGTTACTATGACGAGGCGGCCGGACGTGGCGGGCGGCGGCGCAGCAAGGGCCGGCTCCCAGCGGAAAACTGTTGCTTCGCTACCAAAACAAAAATAGAAATAAGCCGCGCAGAAAAGATACACGGCGCGATAGGCAAACAAACAGACGCACGCAAGAGCGGCGCAGCCAAAGAGCGGCAACGCAAGAGAAACCCACGAGCGCTCAATATAGAAGATGCGAATACTTGGAAATCGGAGCAAACACAACGTAGCGCCATGAATGAAGCACAAGTCAAGCGGTTTTCTCAATGAAAAGCTGCCCGCCGCAGAGCAAGGCGGAAAATTTGGAGCTTTGCCATCGAAAGCTTCAGGCGCGAAAAAACATTCTGTTATTCAAGCTCCGAGCACATTCAAAATTTTTCAGTTGAATAAAATTTATTGTTATGCTGCAATATTTCTATGTAGTGTGTCTTTTCGCAAAGCTTTTCGGGCAGCTTAATTTCTGACCTTTCCTTTGCCTGCGGCCAATGGTTGCGTGGTCCTTTTGCGCTCAATTAAAAATTCATATTTACAGAATTGGGTTACTTTCGGTTGATTTGATGGGAGTCTGAGTGCAATGATTTCGCCGAATTACCTGATGAATGTTTATATATATTATAAATTTTTTCATTATGGCTAAAAATGTTGTGAGATTTCGAGTGAAATTCATAGAACGAGAAGTCAACTCGTTTTTTACTGGGGTCAGAATCACAGAGAATGAATGGAGATTTGGACACAGGTTGATAATAGCAGTGTGAATTGTTATTTTTAGAAAGATTCTAAATTGGTCTAAACAAAAAGATGGAAAAAGCTAAATGATTTAAAAAAGGATACAAAATCAGAGTCTCAACCAAAATTTAGTCCTTATTCTAGGCAGTTAGGGTCTAGATTTACTTTTGTGGAAGTACAATGGGTCTACAAGGATAACTAATTGAGTTGTTAGAGATTCCTAGCCAGGGAAGTGTGTTCGAAGTCGAGATATTTTGCATACTCGTAGATTCGGTAGATCAGACAAAGAGTCTCTTTTTAAAATGTCATCGGTTTTATGACCCTTGTTTGCGTTTTTACAGACTTTGACCATTGTCCCATACGCTATGACCTAAGAGAAAGTTTGACATTTGAAATGACAAACGTCAATCTCGCTACCGCTCGTTTATTACGCTATGGGCGAGACTCGTAGAGAGACGAGACCCGTTGGGACTTATTCCCAAGTCATACGGGTGGGTAGCTAGACAGCGATCAACGACTCAACACCCGCATTGTCAAGTTGAAGGTCATAACGTCAAACTGTGTTGGATGTCACTGTGGCTAGTGAGCCACATGGAACTACGAAAGATCGACTGAACTGACACGCAAGAGACACGAATAGGCACAACGATATCTGATGTCTTTTATTCATTCACGGTTTTATAAATATTGCACCGATTCAGATAAAACGGCTACAGAGCGCAGTATCAACGCATGGAGTGAGCGATATGTTTGTAAGATCTCAAATCAAAAGAGGGCTATGAATCTTCGGAGGCGAGATAAAAGAATACTTCGCGTTGGGGTTTTAACGAGGCAGTGTGCTACCGGTTCTTTGGCTACGATGAGTGTCTCACTGGGACTGGGTCGAAGTTTGTAAAGTTGAAGAGAATACTAAATCTGTGAAACAACAACAAAAAGTTCTCAGCACTTAAAAGAGACGTTCCGAATACCTTAACCCTGAAATACATGCAACAATTTAATTCGAATGTATCATTTACGTACTAAATATCTTCAAATTAAACCCTGATATCATTTTCTGAAACGACAGCTAAATCCAGAGTCGTCTAGCATTAAATATGTTGACATTTTTTCAAAGTGTGTTCCTTTGGGTAACTTGTATTAAAAGCAAAAAAAACTATGTTCATGCAGTTTTGGGTTAAATTTCTCGTTGTGGTAGATCATTCCTCAGATTAGATCAACAAAATAATTCGGAGCTCAGTTGGTTTCTATCTCCATTGGATAGACACTGAATAATGGAGCTCGCTACATTTTGTTGGTATCAGTGGCACGCAAAGGACGGGGCTTTGGAGTTCAAACCCTCCAATACAAAAATTGCTGGTGCAAAATATGCTTTCCAATGGGATCGGCTTCAAAAGTTGAACGCAAACCACCCCCCCTGGCCCCCTCAAAAGAAATCCTGCGTGCACCACTGATTGGTATCACAATGGTTCTCATAAAGGGCCTTCGAGCGTACTCGCCGATGATCTGTGTGGTCTAATGTGACCTCAACCAACATAACCAAGTATAACATTGTCTCACCTGGAGAGGTGGGGGAAATGAATAATGAAAACATCATTCAAGCTACGAATGGAACCTGCATTAACTAAATGCTGCCCTTAAATTTACACTTATGAGAGTTTCCATCTTTTAAGAAGCTATCCTGCTACACAACCGCCTCCGTAGCCCAATCCGAAGTGAACTGGGCTACCATCCCAGAGGTCGTGGGTTCGATTCTTGCTGGTGTTGGTACCGTACTTTCCAAAATTTCTAATTTATTCTTCTCTCTAATTGTTTCCCAGCCTTTCAACATTACTCAGACAAACCTGTAGACAAACATCGACTTTAATCAGCTGTTACATGAGCATCTCGCAGCAGATTTTCATACCCAGCCGTACTAGGCAAAACAACAACATCACAGGAAAAGTCAGGGATATACGACGCAGCGCATCGCACGTTCAAAATAAGCTCATCAAAGACTCTAACCGCTGCGTTTTCTAATAACACCTCCTACCTAGCTGCGGCACAGAACCAAGTACATAAGTAACTTTCAAACAACAGCTCTTTGAGGTCTACTAGTGATATACTAGTAGCCACCCACTCTGGCCGAATTTCAATCGATTTACATAACCAATACAAGGCATTAGTTTCGTTCGGCCCTATGCTCCCAAGCGGAGTAAACGAGGAGAAAAAACCCAGAGAATTTAATCGAAATGGTAGTAAAAATACTTTATTTGTTTGAATATACTACAAGTAACTACTCATATATAATTGATAAATAATACAAATTATAGTAATATAAATTTCCAGATTGACGGTTTATAAGGTTAAGCAAGGTACGTTAGGTAGCGAGCTATCCTCCGGCGACTCTATCAATATCTACACTGACGGCTCCAAATTGGCGAACAAGGTAAGCTGCGGGATCTTCTGTAGCCAACTGGGGCTTCGTCTCTTCTTCCGTCTGCCTGACCATTGTAGTGTCTTTCAGGCAGAAAGAGGCCTCGTTCTTCCTCCCAGTGGGAGCTCCTATTGCATCGATTAAATTGATGTTCACAAAATTCTACCAAAAAGTAGCTAACGAACTGTGGTCTGAGGAACAGACATGCAGTATCTCTCGACTGACCTGGCCTTCTTATAACATGAAAAGGACCAACCAGCTGCTTAACCTTAGCCGTCACTCAATAAGCACAACGGTCTCGGTGCTCACGGGTCACTGTCTTATGGGTAAGCATGCGAAGAGACTGTGGCTACAATCCAACGACTACTGTCGAGGATGCGGGTCCGAGGAGGAGGAGGAGGAGACCGTTCTCCACCTGTTGTGGCAGTGTCCTTCATTAGCCAGAAGAAGACTTAAGTCTCTAGACTCAACTTTCTTTACTAGTCTAACCGAACTATCGCCTCTGAATATCAGGGATATAGCCAGGTTCATAACGGAATCTCCTTGGTTCTCAGCGCTGTAACGCGGAGTCGCGCCATCCACTGTGGTATCACAATGGGCCATAAGATGTGCTTAAGTAAGCTTTTCACGTAGGAGGCTACCATTCGAACCCAACCCAACCCCCAAGGTTAAGCAAGACTCATAATGATACTAAATAAATTGTACTTCTCGATAAGCCATATGCGGAATTAAGGACCTCTCACACAAAAGTAGTGAAGGTACCGCAAACCACAGCAAATAATTTCGACACTTGCTTCTTACTTCTATTTAAGTATTTAGACAACCTTAGTGAACTTTTCACATGTGCTGAAAGAGATTTCAGTCTACAGTTGGCACATGTTGACTATTTTTGTTTATAAAATAAATAATAAAGTTCTTTTCTGCTCACCCAAATATCCAGCAGTCAGAGCGTAATTAAGTTCAACCAAAGCATTCCTCTGCGCCGTGAACCAGACCTCTTCAAAGTGAACTCAATCAGTGTACAATGCACAAAGCACGATCTAGATTTCCAAAGGAGTCGCTGTCGGTTGCGAAAGGCCAGTGTCAGCGTGTCAACGATGTAAGTTGAATTGTGAACATAATTAATTACCGCCCCATGCGCGCGTCAGAGAGCGGCACAAGATCGGCGTAACACGATAGGCGGCCAATATCGGCCGGGACGGACACGTGTAGTCGACTACCGCAATTACGTGTGTCGGCCAGGCGCTGGGGCCGCGCTTGTCGTCGGTAGTGCGCACGCGCGAATTAAACGCGCCTGCCTGCCTTCGGGTCTGTTAAACAAGTCGCGATGCTGTCGGCCGATAACGCAGTGCAGTGCGAGGCGCTGCCACGATACCGATCGCGCACTTCTAAGCCCCAGCGAATGCGAACGCTGACGCTGATGCGCGTCTCGGCCAAAGAAAAGCCGACGGCGGACAGTGCGCCGTATTTCAAGATCACTGCGCTCCGATTCGAAACACGCAATTTGATTTTTATTGGCTTAGAAGAGATGGCCACTTCGATTCACGCACAGACTCGTTGGCCGCAAATCACTGCAATGTGCAACAATGGTTTTAGTATTTCGATGCAGTTTAATTTTTTTTGATTTTGTTTTGTTTGTCACTCGATTAGCGTTTATCACTGCGGCCCGTCAACGCACTGTTTCTGTCTCGCTCTAATTCGCGTATCGCCGGTTCGTGTCTGTCGGGCGCGACTACTGGCTATTTCCTTAGTGTGCCACGTAGCGCCTGCAAGATCACTGGCGCAAGTTTTCGCGTAATCACTTCTGGCCGAATGCGTGCGTCCGTGACCGGATCGCAGCTAGAATCGCGTCGTCCGTTTCAGCACAATGCGCGAGCGAATAACAACCGCGCCAGATTCAAATTTTCAATTTTACACGCTCGCTTGATCGCTGCGATTGCCCGATCGCGCTTTTTCCAACACCAACACCAACACAGACGCCGGCTGCTCGCCGCGGACGATCACTCTCTCCGTTGCAAAGTTGCACGCGATACTCAGCGCGCCAATTCACAAGCTCTGTCCCATTCACGGTTTCGGCGTTTTTCAGCTCTGGCGCATGTGGGCCCGTACATACATATCTATGTACATGGCTTTTCGATCGTGGGCTGATCATCGCCCCAGCTGTGCGCATACCCACACAGCGGCAAGTACCATTCCGTATGTGCGCGTGCGCTTTGTTTTTGTCGCAGGCCGTGTTGTGCGCTCGTGTGTAGGCAAATGTCTGCCGAGGTGTTTGTCTTTCTCGGTCTTGACGCGATCCGCCATCCAGTCCGAGCCAATCCAATCCACTTCACTTTACTTCACTTCATTACGTTACATTTCCCCCGCAAATTTTCAACTGCTTTTCTTTTGTGTGTATGTGTGTGTGTGTGTGTGTGCTCCGGTGAATTGCACGCGGCTGTCGTCGTCGTCGACGTTGTCGCTGCTGTTGCTGTCTTCTAACTCGACCTAAGCGATCCGCGCCGCACACTTCCAGGGGCGTCAGTTGTGAGCGTCAGTCAGCCCCCGTACATTCGGCTGTTCACATTTTATTGGGCATTGCCGCGTGCCTTAGGTAAATGCTCGGGGTTGTGTGGGCCGTGCAGCGCAGCGTTCTTTTCTTTTTGCGTGTTTTTGTTCGGATCGCGCTGAGATTTTGCAACCCACTCGTTGCCTGTGCTCCGCACTGGTGACAATTGAGCAGCGCTTTTTCTGTAATGCCTCAATCTGTCTTGATGCTCGCTCCGATACTTGCAATCGTTGCGCTATTGCAACTGCTGCACCGAGAGCGTTAAACAAGTCACCTCAAATACAATATCGAAGCTTATATCTGCATCGCTGTGCTGTTGTCGGAACGTTCGACTTCTTTCCTGTCTTCTAAAGATCCTTGTGCTGCAAAGTCCCTAAGGCATGTTGCGAGGGAGTAGATCCCATTAATGGGGTCGCATAGAATGAACCACCCTGTGCACGATTTCGACTTTGAAATCATGCTGGACACTTAACCCCTTCCAGCGGCTATGCCACCCAAGCGAAGCTGTACGATAGTTTCTGAATCATATGGGTGTAGCTTGTCAGATATATTAGGAAGAAAGGTTATATCATCACAGAGTAGAGCACGCAAGGTGGAGGTTTTGTAGGTTCAGGTCTCAAAAAAAATCTATTTTCTACAAAAATTGTTGGTGGAAAATATGGTTTCAAATGGTATTGGGCAATAAAGTTGTGTACGAAACCCTTTCCCCATTCCAAAATGAAATCCTGTATGGATGTGAGGGGGAGCCGAGGAAATAAGCTTAGGGAGGTCATTACCTCAAGCACTCAATCTTTAAAGCCCACTGTACTTCAGGCACAGGAAAGAGGCTGATAGAGGAGATGGGTATGGGAAAAAGAGAAGATGAGTGGAAAGGAAGGACGCGTTATGTATTCTCCTGTGCAAATTTCCCGGACTTATTAATGAATTTCAGGAGATCACTCAGTGTGAGATTCGTCATTCTCATAACATCTGAACCCAGCGTGCGCAATCTCGTTCTGGAGAAGGCAGGACATGCACATGCACAGGGCTTAAAACTTAGCATCATTACGAAGGCAGGAAATTACAAGTGCCTGATGCAGGGCCCTGGACAGAAAATCTGTAAGTTCCGATCGTCTCCTTCCAAAAGAGAAAGTACACAAAGCAACCAATTCCGGGCCGCCGGAATCCCCTGGTAAAACACCTTTAATCGTCCCTTCTCGTCAGGACTGGCCAGATGGTAGACACCTCAGATACCACCTTCTAACATATCAAAGGCCATTGTGGTTGAAATATGTTTTCTAAGAAAAGAACCAAAGTTGTTTCCCTTTGGTTTTCGATTACTGTGTCAACTGGGACGTGGTTAAGCTTAGATTTGTATGACCTTGGCTCTCCCTATCAGCATTTCATCAGACACAGCACACTTTATCTCCTAACCTATATATCCTCCCTGAACCAACGCAATGCTTCGCATTAATAGGGGTCTTCTGCTGCTCGTTTGCTCAAATTAAAAGAAATCTCGAATCTTCGTATGTAGTTTTTATTGTTGTTGTTCTGAGTCAGAAAATTGTCACAGTTTTATACTTTAGTTTTGATTAGTGCAATGCACGACTCCAGGTTCAATTCCCACACAATTGCCAGATATATATGTAACAAACATTTCTGGTTGATTCCCTTTCGGCAGAAAATGGAAATTTTCTGAGTGAACCCAGGAACTGGAAACTTGTTCATTTGTCGGTAAGAATCCGAAACTTAATAGGTTCCCTTCGACTTGGACAGATTTGTGCGAACATCACAGATGGTTACAGGAAGATTCTCGTATTCCAACTTAGATATCATAAAAGTGAACAAAATCTCGAGCAAAATTTCAATCGATGAATTCTCCGAACTCTATTATGTATATGATTTTGGTTCTTCGAAAATTACCACTCGATTAGTTGATCCCTTGCAGCTCATCGCAAAAGATGGACATAACTGAATCAGGCGAATCGAAACCTTGAATCACATTCTGTGTCTACTGTCCTGCTATACCTAGATCTCGCATTTCATGTCTGTGAACTCCGTATTTTCCAGGGTTCAGGGATGAGGTCCCTAAGCTTGATATCACTACTTCACCAGCTTTTAACACCTAAGGAACTACAGCTGGTATCGCTGGCAAGTCAACAGGCAACAGAAGTAATTCGGCCAATCAAAGCTAACTAAGCCCTTCTGAAGCTAAATTAGTCTGGAACATCCATTGGATGTTCGCCGATTGTCACTCACGAGGCATGTTACCGATAGCAATCGACACTTACTAAAAAAGGAGAAACTACTTTGCGGGTGTTGAATGGATCATCATACTTCTGTCTCATTCTGCTATTCCTTTCGTATTTTTTACTAAGACATCGGGATCTTATGCAATACTCCTCACATTTTATGCATTTCGTTGTATCATCATTGTATCATAAGTCATAATCATCATCATTCATATTTTACAACCCAATTTTTACATAATCATCATTGTTTGCTCGATTCCTTGGCCCTTTAACGGAATCGTTTTGTCTACAAAAATAGACATTTTTACTGAGATTTAGCTGAATTCAAAATAGCCACAGTGAATTCATTCATTGCAGAGTTAAATGAAAACAAATGTATTTTCTCAGAAATACAATAAATACTGAGCCATGACCTTTGACATTTTCGGTTACAGCAATTCACAGTTATTGTGAATTGTCGACATTGTTATTGTTGTTGATGTTGATGCGGGAAAAACCGTTTTTCCGGATTTGATAACCGCCGTCGGTTCGTTAAAATAAAAATAGCCAAAGGGGAGCAAAGCAGAGCTAAGTGAACTAAAATGACTGATTTTTCAAACTTTTTCCCAAGTGGCTTGCAACTTTTCCCCAATGAATACTCAGCCATGACCTTTGACATTTTTGTTTACAGCAATTCACAGTTATTGTGAATTGTCGTTGTTGTTGTTGTTGTTGGTGTTTTTGTTGTTATTGATGCGGGGGAAATCGTTTTTCCGGATATGATAACCGCCGTTGGGGCTCATTTTAATGCCAACAGGTTCAATTCGCCGAAAAAGCCCAATCAAAAGCTACACTTGGCACTGAGCTTTTCGGCGGCACGTCGCTCCCCACATACATACATACATACAGATATACGCCGTGGCAATAATACAGAAGTAATTGCAGCACCCACGTTGCGCTGCTTCGGATTCGTGTGCGCCACACGTGGGCGGTTTCATTGATAAATTTTCGCTTCACAGTGTGACGTCTTATTGTTGTTGTTGGTGTGTTGTTTGGCTGTTTCACGAACGCTGGCAGCTCGGCTCACTAAAAGAGATTAACTACAAATTGAATTGCAAAATTCTGCAGCTGTGCATTCAAAAAAGCACTTAAGCGGCATAGTTTTCGCACATCCAACGTGGGCGGAGCGAGCCTCAACAAAGGTAACGCATACACACACGCACATAAACAACACATACATATGTATTTTTAGTATGTATTATATGTATTATTATATTATATGTATGTACATATGTGTGTGTGTGTTCAATGGAAATGACGTACGTATGTAGGTGCTGTATTAATGGGAACAACTAAACGCATAACAGTGAAACATCATACGACTACGATTGTCGTTATTACTACGACGCAGTTGGCAATAATGCATACAAAAAACAATTTCTTGTTATGTACACTTTGCAGTAGATGCCAACTTATTACCAAAATAAGTCCGTTGATGAGTTAATTCTGATAGAGAATTGAAAACAGAACTATGTACTTACATGTGTAGCTGACAGTTGGTACAGTCCACAGTTTGATTTGAATTATATTTACAAAAATTTTAAATCTCACGTTGTAACATCTCACACTTCTCAAGAGCGTTTTTATGCAATCAACCCACCGATCTGTGGGTAAATTAGGGAAGAGTTTTGATGACTTTTTGATACTCAAGAGAGATCTTAATCGATAAAGTCAGAGAGTTGTGGGGGTATTTTATTTGTGAAGCATTTTTACAGAAATTTTGTTTTCAATCGTCAACCCAGCAATCTGTGGATATATTAGGGACGATTTTTGATGACTTTTACGAAAATGTTGTTTCTAAAGAGAGAATTAACACTAGAATGCCCGACAATCTAACCTACCTAAAATGCCCACATGTAGTCATTTTGACTACAATATTGTTTACTGACTTTTTTTTTATTTTATTGGTTTTTAAGTAGCAAATATGAATAAATGTACAAGAGATTAAAATAATATAAGTATTTAGTTTTTTTTTTTTTATGGCTTACAAAGTAAATTAATTTAAATATAATGGCGTACTTTACACATAAATGGGATAAGATGGAATGAAATTTGGAATTCGGAATTTGTGAATGAATTTTGTGAGTGATTTTCGGATTGAAAAATTTGGGAATTGTCACAGCCTACAATGATATTTTTTTTAATGTTTGCAATTACTTGAAATTTTCATATTTTGCAATTGAAGATGCATATTTGTCTATTTATCAGTAAGATGTGCTGAAAATGTTCTATAGGTAGTCAAAATGACTCATTTGGGGCATTTAAGGTAAATTTAGCAAAATTGGGGTAACCAATTTGTTTACAATATTTTTAATTTATTTATTCCATTTAGCTTTAAAAATTAATAAAAGTCACGTGGGATATTTTTTTAGAAAGCGATGCAATAAATGTTATTTACAATAAAAGACCTCAATGATGAAATGATAAAAGACCTCAGTGTTAAATCGCTAAACCCTGAGAGTTGTGAGTATATTTGTAAAGTATTTTTACAGAAATTTTGTTTTCAATCGATCATCCCTGCGAGCTGTGCGTATTTAAGTGAAGAAATTCAAAGTGACTGAAATAGTGACTGATCCTGTAAGGCTCATGCAGCACAAAAATGTACGCTCCGCCTGAAAACATTGCTGCAGTTGGCAAAAGTCTAGTGGAGCATAAAACTTCAATGATTTCAAGACGTGTTCAATTGTTCATTTTGGCTTAAAATTGAAGTAGAGGATCTGAAAACTAGATGATCCTAAAACCACACAGCATTATCCATTTGATCTCTATTCCACAAGAAGTTCCTGGGAAGTGTAGTTTTATTTAATTTGCCAATGTCAAATGGCCTTAAAATTAGTTGAGTTACTTCAGATGAAGATTGTAAATAAATCGGTTTAAATGAATTAAAATACGCTCACTTGTTTTTGATTTCTGATGGTTTATTATGTTCGCAGGCTTTTAAAGAAATTCGTTCGTGGTAGGAGGGTAACTCTGATGTGGCTAGAAGGCCATATTGGTGCGGAGCAGAATGAGCCAGCAGATAGTCTTACTGAAAAATTTAAAAAAGACGAGATTTGTAGACCCGAGCCTAGCAATGCATTAAGCCATTCAAGCAATGAGGCTCTGGCCGATAGTTGGTGACGTCAGTCTATTGTGATAGATGACCAACTGTAAACAGTTCAGGGCAGCTTTAAGGTTGTCACTGGGTAGTGAAGTGGAAAGAGTTCTAAGTATTTTAATTTTTCAAGCACCTATGATCTTGATGCGTTCAAGACCCAAGACCCATACCATACCCACTTCACTCAAAACCTTATTTCCTAACCTATGTATCCTTCTTGAACCAACGCAATAAATAGGGGTCATCCCCTCTGCGTTTGCTTAGATGAAAAAAAAAGTTTAGACCAGAGAACTCTTAGATGGCTAACTGTATTGATGTATTGATAGAGTTGTGTTTTGAAGATGATGAGAGATCCGCACACATTCTCACGAATAAAGTAATGTACTATACATTCCGGGACAACATTTTGTAAGAGAGATATAGAGAGAGCTATATACCATAAGTCTTACAAAGCTACTTAGAATAACTCGTGATATAGTCGTTAAAAAGTCATGAGAAGATCAGTGATTACGGCAGATCTTCGGATAACTAGACACCAACTTCAGGGGGACAGAAAGGTATCCGTTATGTGATCTGTTTCGGCGATGGTTCGATATCCAATTAGAGCTTGGACTTATTGGTTTGTGTAGCGTATTCCATCTACTTTTGCTAAAGTTGGACAGACGTAGAATAAGTGGTAAACGGTTTCCTTCTCGTTTAGGCTCTCATTACTGTGACAGCTGAAGAATCTTCAACAGGATCAATGAAGATTGTCACCTCCTGCGTAAACAAAAATTAATATGCAACGTATTCAATATGTTTTTTTTAAATCTGAGCAAAAAGATGTTTGATAGGAAAAGACATATTCAGTGTAGCCTAGACTGTAGATTCAAAGTGTAGACTAGCAAAGCACTAATGTGGCTGAAGACATTTCAAGGCGGCTTGGAAAATGGCATTAACCCCCTGCTGCCGGGTACCAGTTCCGCCCATACGATTTTGATACAATTTCTTACACGGCCTAGAAGTGACCCAAAATGATCACAAACAAAATTTCAGCTTTATATCTCTGCACGTTTCGCCACATTTTCCACCTCCGGAAAATTCACGATTTTTGGAGTCTGGTAACTCTAGCTAGATGGCGAAATTTTAGGGTGACCTTCACTAGGTTAAGGTAGTTCCATCTTTACCCTAACTATTTGCCGGTTTTACTTTGCATCTTCGGTGTTTTACTGCCCTGCTATGTTTAGACTGCCTTTTAACTACTTTGAGTCTCGTGCTTTTCGAGTATGAATGGGGTTTCAAAGCAAGCCATGTAAAAACAATCACATTCTCATTCTGAGGAACTTTATAATAATTTAATAATTGACTGGCACGAGAGCCCGCTTACGCGAGACTAAGGCCTAGCTTCCCGCAACCACCCGTGTTGTGCGTGTGAATTTGTACGCGGGTAGAAGGGACCTACAGTTTTTATGCCGGTTCCGAACGGAAGGTTGGGAGCTTTATCATAGGCAATTTTTACTCTCAGAGGTTTGCTGCCTTCGACTCGCGGTCCAACGCACTAACCAACTGAGCCACGGCGGCTGTCTGCGGCGGCTGAGGAACTTTATATGGAAACCAAAAGGATCTATGTATATGTGAATGACCCGAATTGGATAGGTTATGTAAGCTGGCAGTTGTTGTGTAATTGAACGAATTTTCTTGTATCATTTTTAATTTCCCATTTTTGAAATTTTTTTAATTTCATTCTCAATTGCTATCAACTAAAGAAATGTCCCTTTCACGCCAAATCATTTGTATATTAATTAATAGTTGAAATGCGACTATTTGCTTACATAAAAACATTATCCTTCTATCAACTGAAGCTACCGTAGTGCACACGTAGCACACGTGTTTTCCTTTTCCATGTGCAGGTGATTAATTTTCCTTAACTTAACATTGTTTTGAGTCTTAGAAACCATCAACTGAACAGAACTAAACAAAAGCAAACATCTTTCAAACCACTATTCATGTGAAGAAAATGCCAAATGATAAATTCCAAATGATGTCATAGCATTAATTCAGATTAAAAATTATAATTTTAAACTGTGCACGTGCGCACAAAAGTACTCGCAGAACTATCTGCACACATAAGGGGTATTCTCGATGTCTTGCAAAACCCTTGCAAGGTGCACGAATTGCAAAAATTGCAGAATCTTGCAATCCGTGCAATGATACAAAAACATTTTCCCTTGTATTTTGTTTTTGTATCATTGCACGGATTGCAAGATTCTGCAATTTTTGCAATTCGTGCACCTTGCAAGGGTTTTGCAAGAAATCGAGAATACCCCTATAGAATTTCATATGGGATTTTCAGGCTATTTTCAGTTACTCACTTATTGCTAAAAACAGTTAAATCATAAATGTGTGAGGTCCTGTGGCAGCAAAGAGCAACTGTCACCACACCTCCCTGCCACTTCAACAACAACAACACAAAATCGTGTACTATGTACAGTGCACTTTGCCAAGTCAATGAATGGAGCAATGAATGAATATCGCTTCTGTTTGCGCACTCAATCATCAACAAAGCTTTTGCTCAGCTGTCGACCGACATTGAGCGTTGCTCGCTGCACGCAATTCCCGAAGCACTGCGAGTAGGTTCATTAGCATTTTTCGACATGTATAAGCAAATAGCAATTCGCAAGTACATACCTATCACTGCAAATATCTGTCAGCGTAAATCTATTTTTAAACGCCATTTTCATTCATGAAACTTCAAAGACTTGCTGCTGATTATTGGTTTTGTTGTGGGTGCCAGTGCCAGTGTTTGCTTTGTAGTCGCGAGCAGATCTTAATTTCAATTTGAAAAACAATGACACTTGTTTAGGTTCAACGAATATGTATGTATGTACATTGCTCTCAAAGGACACGGCCAATATTTGATGTGAAGTTGAACCACTGAAGGAACTTGAAAGCATACGACAAGTGTCTGCTTTTGTGTGGATGCCTATGAACCAAGGCATAAAAAGCGAGTAAGAATGTTTTAGTTTTAGTTTAGAGTGACTTATTGACTGAAACTAAAAGAAGTAAATCTCGCCCAGTTTGTTGTTAGCTTACTTGATATTTGTTGAGTCCAACCGATACCAAATTTGTTGGCCGATGCCGATTAATCGGCCGGAAGAGCGAGAATTGCTCGATGCCGATTCCGATTCCATAGAAATAATTACACGAATGAATTCAATAAAAAATACAAACAAATTCAGTTTCATCTTCAACTTGAAATTACGATTCGTATATTAAAATTTGTACTCTGAAATTGCGTTGGAGCAAGGCGATACAAGGCGTACAAGTGTGGTGGGAAGAATTCAGAAAACGAAATTTGGAAAAAATAAAAGGCCTGTTTAAAAAATGCTTCCAATTAAAAAGGAACAATAATATTGTAAAAATAAATGGCCTTTCTTCTGATGCCCATAATAAATGAACGAAATGCATAGAACTTTTGGAGAAAATCTATGTTTTTAAGAATACCTAGTTTTTATAAAAAACATTTCTAGGAAACATTTATCTTAAACAATATCTGAAAATACGTTACTAAAAGAGCAGAATAGGGGTTCTTACGCCTCTTTTCAGTAACGTATTTTCAGATACTGTTTAAAATAAAATAAAGAAACACAGTGCGATTTAGCTTAAAAAAAAGTTAAAAAAAAAAATAAAAAAAAATTTAAAAAATTAAAGCAGGAAAATATACCGAAATACCATCGACCAAAAATGGCCGATGCCGAAGCCGATACCTATTTTATTGGCCGATGCCGATACCCATTTTATTGGCCGATACTAGCCGATGCCGATTAATCGGTCGGACTTTAGATATTTGTGCTCTTTTATTGGAAAAATCATCAATAGATATAATTTTACTTGTAATGTTTCATGAAGGAATAAAATGCGTTAATGACTTTACTGGAAGTGCTCTCGCCACTGGGATACAAGTCTAGGGATCATTGCTTATTTATTTACTTAACTGGTATATTTAAGAATGAGAATGAAGACTAGACCGATATTTTTAAGAATGAAGGGATTCACAATGGACCCAATGGGGTCTCCGGGTCTCCTTGTTTTTAACCTAACGGGCCATAACAACTCGTTACCGGGTTACGATGTGCCCCAGCAGATCTCTCACTCCTTCTGTAGTTGATCCCACCAAGACTTGATAAGTCGTTCTCAACTCGGTCCTTCCAAAAGAGACACTGCCTCCCTTTTCACTGTCGATCTCCAGCTGACGCATGGAACAATCTTTTAGCTGAAGCTTCATTTTCCAACGAATCATTATTTCAATTCAGAAATGGTAGGTGGATAGAACTCTCTGGCCCGTGTGACATGCAAAGACTTCTCTTGGGTCCTTAGCCATACTAGACCCATTCGCTAAGGATTAATGTTGTCAATCGTGGGTTAAGGAAACTTGCTGCACCTTTTTACTGTCCTTTTATTTCATAATTCATTTTTGGTGCCTTTTAATTCTCTTACTGTCTAATATCAAACAAAGCATGTCGCCATCATTCACTTTGTTGCGTAAGGAGAAAAAATGGTTACACATTTTTTTCTTTAATCTTTATGCCAAAATCTCAATTAAAGAAATTTCAATTATAGAAATGTCTGCACTTTCTTATCGGTCGTCCCACCGGTCGCAGGCCGGGACCACACACAATTGGCCCACAACTGCGGCGCATTGAAATTGTCCAGACGACGAATTCATTCAACGCGTTCAGCCGTTCAGCTGTGGCGGGCTTGCAAAGTGCTACAATGTCATATCTCCGAAACAATATCCTCGTTTTACAGCTGTGACCAATGCATTGTGTCGCAGCAACATGACCGGCAACAGCGCGACAACAACAACCAACCAGTCAACCAACCAGCCAGCAACGACAGCTAAATTATGTACCTCACACACCTAAATATGAACTTTATGACCGCATTTTATGTCACATGACACATTTCGGTTTTGGTTTATTGAGATATTGCAACGAATAAAATATTCGAGCAGACGTTGTCGATCGTAAAAAATGTGCAACGTCTTCGACGTTTGGGTTGCAAATGGCACGCGACATCGTGCAAATCTCAGGAAAGAAGAAATCTCAGTTGAGTTTTGTTAAACAGCAAAGCCAATGTGCAACACACTCGCATACACATGGATTTATGTACATATGTACATGTGTGTGTGTGTATAAATTTCCCCGTGAACTTTTACTGTTGCCGCCGGCGCTTGTTGCCGCTTGCCGGGGTGGTCCCGGTGACCACCAACAATTACACAGACACCGATCGGCCATTCAATGCGCTTACGATTTCCATTTTCCCCATAAAGATGACATCTCAATTGGCGGCGCGGTGTGTGTTCGCCGTTGTCTGTGCGCCGTCGAAGTGACAGTTCGGCGCGAAGGTCAGCATGTGTAAACAAGTGTTTTTTGTTGTTTGTGAAATGTTCAACACGCAATGCGCGCTTATTGAATTCAAATCTGGCCGAGCCTATTGTTTTGTCCAACACTTTCCCAGTGATTTATGCGCAGTGCGACCCGAACATTCCCATTGACTTTATGCTAATTTTGCTCGTATTTTATTTGTTTGACTGCAAAAGTATCGATTGAATTTTTATTGATATCGCAATATTGCAGACATGCAGTGTGTGTGTGTGTGTGTGTTGGGAGAGACGAAGTGAACTTGGAGATTTCCAAGGTACTATAGAAGACAGGTTGATACGAGACTCAACAACCCAAAGTAATAGAATTGAAGATTCTGGAGATATGTTTTGAATCACTGATCACCATTGAACACCACAACGTCTCCCTCTGCTAGGATTGTGGTCTTAGAATTATTGAAGAGAACGAAGTAGCAAAATTATAGATAATGAGGGGACCAGAAATGGATCTATCTGATGTAGGTACTTGGGAGAATTGATGAGTACTTAATGGACTAATGGCATTTTGTTTTGTTTTCGTTTGATTGCAAATGTATCGATTGAATTTTTATTGACATAGCAATATTGCAGACATACAGTGTGTATATGGCTGGATTAGAAGAGACGAACTTGAGCGGGGCGATCTCCAGGGTACTACAAGGCGGTTCAGTTCGTGCCACGAATATAACTAACTATCTTTGTTGCCAGTAAAGTTGCACACTTGACGACTTGGAATCCTAAGTGGAGCACTCAATTATTCTAAAGAAAAGTTTTGCTAGGATACATAAAGTTAAGATAAAGTTTCAGTTAGGATACTGGACAATATGGTAATGAGGCGCTCAGAAATGGATATCAACAAAGCAAACACTGTTATAAAATAAAGTCTTTGTGATGTACTTAGGAGAATTGATGAGCAGTCGATAGACTTATAGCGCCTCAAAGCCTCTCTCTTCGGGGCACCAGCAACAAATCAATATTGAAGGCATTGACTCCAAGTCAAATATATGTTTATAACAAAAATTGTGTGAAGCAAATATGGTTTCAAAGGTATAAGTTGTGTACGGAACCACTTCAAATGAAATCCTGTGTGCGTTACTGATTGAAGGGAACTTAACAGCGAAAGAGATGACATTGTCCTAACCTATATAGCCTTCCTGAACCAACGCAATGCCTCGCATAAATAGGGGTCATCCCCTGCGCGTTTGCTGAAATGAAAAAAAATATATATATGGCTTAAAACTGGATATCATTTCTACTCCTGGAAATGATATCCAGCGGCTCAAAGCTCAAATGGGACAAGTCGCTCAACAAAATACAGATTCAAAGTATTTAATCTTATCATCGATTTATTAAATAATTTTTTTCCAAAAACACAATGAACAGGAAAACTAAAATCAGTAAAATCCGAAGTATATTTTCCTTTTTTATTCATAAAAAAATAATATATGGTAATAAGTGGAAAATTAACCTCAAACTTAAAATGGAACAATAGAAAACTCATTTAAAAACAATACAACAATGTTTAATACAAATCTAAAAATCTACAAAAGTATTAAGTTGGAAGGGTCTTGGTTCCACTGCTCTAAAAAATTTAGGCATTAATTTCACCAATTGAAGACAATACGTCTACGCATACTCACTCACCCGATCCTCAACTATGGCCGCCTTCAGTCGATTCTTTAAAGAAATTGTGTGATCTTAAAATATTTCCTCTAAATATCTTTAATATAACTATAATATAACACATGTTCTTTGACATTGAAATCAGATGACTGAGCAGGTATTTTCAGCACTTTTGTACAGTTGAAAAGCAACTCCAAGTTTGCACATCACACAACTTATGCTTTGAAACGGTGTCTTGGTAGAACTAAACCGAATCTTAAATACTAAGTTTGCGCATAATCAGATCAGATTTGTCTGCAAATGTTAAATTACATTATTTGGTCCATCGAGAATATGAAGATTTCCCAAATTTGTTAATGGTCACGGAACCCACACAGAGCTTTGGTTTTTAGACGAGAGCAACTTCAATGTTTTTCGTTAAATTCGATATGACAACTTCTCTATTGCAAAGTGACGATGTTGGAAGAGTGAGGAATGAGAAAAAGTTGTAGAGTTCAATAAATCTGCAGTAAGGGTCCAACGATGACTTTCATCTATTTGTACGCACTGATGTTATGACTCACAGATGTTATTTCTGTGTAAAAGAGATGGAATCAATTCACCATTTTCTATGGTGGACATAAAGTCCAGGCTACGGTCGAAGTACAGGAACGCAAGTATTTGGGATTGGAATAGAATGGAATAAATTAGAATAGAATAGAACAGAGCAGAGAGAACTTATGATCGTGTTCTAATGGTAAAAATAGGGTCCTTTACTAATAGGAAAAGGTTTGATCTTTATGAAACAGTACGTCAGTGTTGCCAGATACCTGAAATGACTTTCTCCTAAATCTGAAAAAAATACTTTCCTCCCAAAAGTTAAAAAATCTCCTAAATTTGTGTTATAATTTTCGTAATTTTAAAGGAATTAAACTTCTCATAAAAAAATAAAAATATATACCTACATATATTTTTTTTATTGTAGCCTTTTTTATTCATCTTCGGCTTAAAAACGGGATTCGGGATTTCATTGTGACACCAATAAGCGAGAACGAGAAACATTTTTAACACAGTAGGTTGCTTTGACTATTAAAATAGTTGTCAAAATATGTTTTGTTGCCTCCTAAAAGGCAAAAAATCTCTTAAATCTAGGAGGAAATCTCCTGATCTGACAACACCGCAGTACGTACTTATGTTTGAGATCAAAATCATCGGGAGTACCGTCCAACTGTTCGTGTCTTCTTTCGCCCGAAAACCAGCTAATTAAGTTGCTCTTTTTATATTTTTTTTTATTTAAAAAAAAAAAAATTTTTTAAAGTGGGCAATGGTGTCTACTTTTAAGCAGAGCTTCCATACGCTTTTCGTATTAACCATACAGCCCAATATTTCGTGACAAATACAACCGGAATTTAATTAAAAATTAAAGCCTTCGCCTATTACAGCCATTTTCCTTCGTTATTATTTTTAATATTTAAAAATTACATATTTGTGTCTTTTATTTTATTTTTTTCTAAAGCTTTCTGTACTGAAAACAATGTTATTTTTGCTTGGCATCGTTACCTATGAGCAACATTTGAAATTTATTTTATTGCAAATGCTCTCATTATTTATTAACAATGTGGGTGCTGCAATTTGCAAGTTGCTCAGCGTAAGTACGCGCAATTTTAACATATTCCAGCGAGTAAGTTTCAATTTTGGTATGCACACGCATTCCGATAACCTCACCCGACGTAACCTCACCCATTTTGCGTACATAAATCTTTTTTATTGTCATTTCCGTTTTGGCACAAAAAATTGCATAACAATTCTATTTATCTTCCTGGCGAGCACAAAATGTTTGTTGCAATTTTTACTTAAATACAAATGGGCCAACCATACAGATTTCCATTGCCAGCTCCAGACACGACAGCACCGCCAGCCGAGTGCGACAGCCATTCTCTGGCTAGCTGAACTCTATTTTTTTCACTTATTCTGCATGTACGAACATATATCAAATAAATCATAAAATTCCTGTGTCTCCAAGTCGGGCCGGATTTGCGTCCGCGTCTGCGTGTTGCCACTCGAGCGCTGTGCTGCAAATGTTCGCTGTAATCTGTAACAGCTTCATGAATATTTGATTTCATTTGAATATTTTTCGCCTCATGCGGCAGCAATAGTTATGTGTTATGTGCAGTTTGGCTGTGGCGAATTTAAATAAATAAATTGAGTTACCACCTTAAATATAGGCTGCGCACTGTGGCCGTGCCGTATGGGCTGCAGTTGGCGCGTTTGGTCTGCTATTATGTCAACAAGATGCAAATGAGCCATGAGAGACGCCAAGACGTTTTGGTACTTAAGCAGAACAAAAACAAGTAGGAAACTGTGAATCACAGCAATGGTTGCTTTAGATTTTTCGTTCTTTAAATATTTTTCCAATCCGCTGATGTTTGGTTTGGTAGAATTTGGAATCATAATGGCTTGCATGCATTGCCACGAAGAGCTGTGGCTCACTTACTTGACAGCCCTTGAAGCTGTAGCTTGTAGTCACGCTTGTTCTATGTGGAGATATCACACGAGTTTTGTTGATTTTCAGTGCCAAAAATAACTTTACAAACGTCTTTGGAGTTCTAAGCTCTTCTGGCTAACACAAAAAGCATCTTAATTTTTCAAATATTTATTAAAAATATCAAAGTATCTGTACTTACCTACTCAACTGGCCATAACAACCAGTCACAGGTTTACGGTCTTCCGCAAAAGTTTTCCCTAATCGCCTCTGCCTTGCGCGCGTCTTCTCCAATTGATAGCACCAAGAAATTATAGGGTGTCCTCAACTTGTTCCTTCCTCCGGAGATATAGTCTCCCTCTTCACTGTCGATATTTTTCACTGTAGCTTCATTCTCCATGCGGGAGGCATGTGACCTGAAAAGGAGGAATCAGCATCTTTAGCAGGAAAAAATTGAGCAATTTTGTTTTAAACGGATCCACCTGGTAATTGCAATTGTAATCCCCAAGTCTCTGCTTTTGATTCCACATGCCAAAACTTAAACTACAGCAATAGCTCCAAAATTACATACAATTGAAGACGAAAAAGACTTCGAAGTGTAGAAAATGTAGTAAGATTTGCATAAATTGGTTGTCGCCTAGTCAAAACAGGATTCCATAACCACGAGACTTACTGATCCTGACTAGCCACTGGACTAACGGCAGGCATGTACAACGATTCAGATTTCACTTCAATGACCACTGACGTACATAAGGTTCGATGGTTGAGCGCAAAGTGTCCCACAATTGATGTGTTACTGCCTGAATGAGAGACTTTGACTCCTGAGAACTTCATAGGCAGTATTGTCCTCTTCATCAGAGAAACTTTATGGTTTTCGCCTGACAATAGGAAGCTCAAAGGCTTCTCACTATAAAATTTTGGTTTTAGCAAGGTCCTATTAAGGTCTCACTGAGCCCTCTACACCAAATCTAACTTACACAATTTTTAGAAAATTTGTATTCTCTATCCACTCGAACGGATACAAATTATGTCAGTAGATCTCCAAAAAATTTCTTTTTACAAAAAGTCTTGCGTAATTTTACAAGTTTCAATCTATTTTTCCCCAGATCTCAAAGGGTTACTAAAAATTTTGAATATTTTACTTCTACTAAAGAATTGAGATTGAATAGTGAGATACTGTTGGTGTACAAGAAAGAAGAAACAAATTTTATTCGTAAGCCATAAGGATTTGTCAGTTTGTCTGTTTTATGTCTTTATGTACTTTTGTGTTTCGCTTTTCAGTTTAATCCATTGCTGCCTAATGGGTAAAATTTTACCCATGAAAATTGTTTTTTTTTTTTTTTTTAAATCACAAACAAGTCAATGTTTGAGATCTCTCAAAACCATTGATAGGGATAGTTAGGGTAAATATGGTACTACCTTAACCTAGTGAAGGTCACCCTAAAATTTCGCCATCTAGCTAGAGTTACCAGACTCCAAAAATCGTGAATTTTCCGGAGGTGGAAAATGTGGCCTTAGAACTTCACAAAAATCTGCCTCCTAACTCGCCTGTAAAAAATACAACTTTTGTTCACGTGTTTAGCTGATCACTTCAAAATGTATGGAAAAATGCTACCATTGCTGCCTAATGGGTAAAAAATACCCAATGAATATCTCAGCAACGTGCAGAGATATAAAGCTGAAGCTTTGTTTCTGATCATTTTGGGTCACTTCTAGGTCGTGTATGAAATTTTATCAAAATCGTATGGGCGGAACTGGTACCCGGCAGCAATGGGTTAAAACTAGAATTGCTAATGGGACCAAAATGACTCTTCTGCAGCCTTTTTGTGTATTATTACATATCTTTCTGAAAGAAAATCTTTTGTTACTATTATACTCGTATTTATTTAAACTATAACTTTTATTTAAACAGTTTAGCCCTATTTTTTATTGTAATTCAAATTGATAAGGACATTTAAGGCACATTAGATTGACCCGGCATTCTAGTGTTAAATACATATTTAATGATATGTTCACAGATGACCAAAAACATAGATCAAAGAAAATCTTAAATATAAACTCACCTCTATAAATTGACTTCTTTGTACCGTTTGAATCATAGTGGAATCACTTTACTTCATTTAAAAAATATACTAAATGGTTTTAAAGGAGATTAGGTACACAACCTATCAAATCTGTCATAAATGCTTTTTACAACCGCCAAAGCCAACTTTTTTCTTTTACCAGACCAACTGCCACAGTTGATGAATACTGCAATTGCATGTGAAATTGTACTGTTGTTTGGCAAATGACTAGCGCCGATTTGTAGAGCAGTAAATCAGCCTACAAGCGACCCGTGTAGTTTTCGCAACAACACACAGTACAAATGTAAAAGAGAGATCAGCGCCGACTCAAACCCATAAATTCGTACAACTCAATTCTCGACCTAGTCCGAAATACTAAGCAACACTACCCTGAACACACACACACACATACACAGACAGACACACACGTGCACGCAACGCTGCGCCACGCATGCGCCATCAATATGCTCGAACGTGTAATTTCATTTTTCAATTTCATGGATTAAGTGAGATTTCTTCATCACTATTATTACTCGAGCCGTGTGTGTGCTGGCATGTTGCGGGCGATTGACTGGAAATTGTTCATTATTGTGCCGTTTAAACAATGCGCTCAACGAGCGCACGCCACATGGCGCTGAACAGTGCGTTCGCAGCAACGATGCCGTTCCGGTGTGTTTTTGTTTTCGCCCCACACTCAGCTGTGGTCCAAGAAGCGGACAAGAACGTTCGCGCATAAATATGTATGAAGTTTTTTGTGTGCTTTGCTAGTTTTACACTTTTTATTCGGGTTGTCTTTGGTGCGCCAGGCGCAACAAGGACTGCCCAAGCACCAAACAGCCATCCATCCGGCCACTCGCAGCCGCAGTGCACAGGGCAAGCGCATGCGCAACATTATGAATGAATAATGTATGAATGAAAATTGCATACACGTGCCTGCGAGCTATAAAATTTTGCACTTTTCCGCTGCACGTCGTTTCGCTGCAGTCGCATTGTCTTCCAGTTGTGGCTGTCGAGTGTGGCGGAGTGTCATTTTTTAGCGGCGCAGCATTGTATTAGCAACGCCTGGGCTTGTGTGAAATGTGTGTGAAAATTTGATGTTTGCGCAAAATTATTTAGCAGCCCCAAACGATCCGTTGATGAATCGAGGTAATAAGTTGATTTTGTATACGCCATTGCATGCAGAAAACACATTTTGAGATTAAATTTCTAAATAAAGTGTGCTATGAGAGCAAGTTTGTTGTTTAAGTCTATCGTTTTACTGAGCTTATTACGACGAGAATACCACAGATCTTGGGTTACGACGATTTGGTTTGAATGATACGAACAGGGCTCTGAAAGAAGTTTTTTAAATTAAGTTGAAATAAATAAAATTGTTTCTTTGTAATTATTTAGAGATCCAAAGGTTTTGATGGAGAAATGATGCAACAAGTTTATAATTTATGTGTTATAGAATACAAAAAACACATTTTGAAATTAAATTTCTAAACAAACTTTGAAATCAAGTATGTTGCTTAAGTCTATCGTTTCACTGAGCTGATTACGGCGAGAATACAATACATTTTTGGTAACCACGATTTAGTTTGTATGAGTCGTACAGGGCTCTTCTTGATATAACTACAACAAAAAAATATTTAATACAATTTTAATAACTAAGAAATTCATATTAAATTTTCTCTTTTTAATTATTTCAAGATCCAAACGTTTTTTATCCAAGTTTTTTATGTGCTAGAGAATATAAAACCCACATTTTTAAGTTGTAAAATTGTTAAACAAACTTTGTTAGAAATGCAAATTTGTTGCTTAAATCTTTCGTTTTATAGAGCACATTGCGACGAGAATATGCCAACAGATTAAGAGTAAAATTATATGGGTTAGGAAAATCTTTTCTCAATAAGAGTACAAGAAACATATTTTGTAAAAAGCTCGTAAATTTTTTAATATACATTTTTTTTTAATTTTTCTAAAAATCAAAGCGTTTCAAGTGACACGTTAAGTAATTTATATAATATTGCATACAAAACACAAATCTTGTGGTTGTGACATTCTTAAACAAACTTTGCTAAGAACGCGAGTTTGTTGCTTAAATCTTCCGAATATGTTAACAGATTTTTTATTAAGCAAGAAAAAATAGAAAACAATATTTCAAAATCTGCTTAAAATCTGTTTTCTTTCATTATAAAATTATATAAAAATCTTCCTGAAAATTCCTTCTTTTCAATGCGACTAAAAATTATATATACTTATTTATTACTAATTTATGCATTAAGTGTCTAAGGCTATTGGCTGTACAAAGAAAACAAAAACCATATAAGAATTTAATCAATTAATCAAAACAACTTCTTAAAAAATTCTTTCTCCTCATTTATTAGAAGAAAACATTGAAGCAAAACATTGTCAAATTCTTAAAACAAGGGTTTATTAAAACTTTTTTAAAATATGTTTACATTATATTACATTAAACTAAAATAACATTTAAATTTACATTTACATTAAATATATAAACAGTTGTTGAAAACTTTTTCTACTAATTTATCTTAGTTAGTAATGAAAAAATTAAAAAATCGATAATAAAACTTAAAAAAAATATTAATATATTATTATTATTATAAAAATATTATTTACATTATTAATTTATAAATTTCCTAAAAACTTCTCGTTCAAAAAATTAATAATACTTTGAAAAAAATATTATTTGAAACATTATGAAACAATAAATTATTGCATTATTTAATTGTATTAAAAATTCTCTCTTTTTGATTTTCAGTTTCGTGATCAGTGGCGCAAAATTAGTTTGGCAAATACTTTTGCTTTTATGTGCAATTTTCATATCGAGTGGTGTTATTTACGAATCTTCCCACATATTTTTTTCGCAATATAATTAAAAAAATAAAAGAAATTTGAAAAAACGAATTAAAAAAAAATTATTAAAAAAAAAAAATCTTGAAAAATTCTCCTTTCTAAATATTTACCAAACCCATGAAAAAACAACAACAAAAAATATTTATTTAAAACTAAAAAATACTTTTTTGTTCTATATTAAATAACAAATGAATAAACAAATTAAATAAATCAGTGAAGTAAATTTATGCTAATTATTTAAAAAACTTTTAAAAAATTGTTCTTCGCATTTCTTCTAATCAAATCAAATCAAATCTAATCAAAAAATAAAAAAACTTAGCAAAATAAATTTTTTTTATAATTATTAAAAAAAAATATATTAAAAAATATTAAAATTAATGTTAACGTTTTAATTTGTGTTCGATATGAATACAAATAATTATTTTATTATATTATTTAAATATTTTTATATATAAATATACTTATTATTAAAAAATTATTAAATTAAATATATTTATTATTAAAAAATTATTAAATTAAATTATTATATTAAATGTATTTATTATTAAAAAATTCTTTAGCAAAAACTGAAAAAATTCGTCTTTTAACCAAAATATGCTTTAACCCAAATCAGTGCGTCGATTAGCATATTTAAGGCACAGTTACCTCATCACCTCCAAACAGGTGTTCTACATGTAGTAAGTTCGTCATATTGGGGTTAAATTAGGCAATTTTTATAATAAACATTTTTACAGTTTTGTTTTCTAATTTATTTTTAAAAAATTCTTCAAATTCATTCAAAAATAAAAAACCTTTACAGAATTGTGAGTTCTCATTTATTCTAATAATAATCAAATTCAAAATTCTGAAGCAATGACATTAAAAGTCAAGTTTTTTTCATGTAAATATTCACTTTGGCCACTTTTGTCGGCTTATTTCAATTCAACGTAACTTTTCTGCGGCTTCTTTGTGGCCAGAGAATACTATCTAAAATTAGTGGCAATTTATATGGAAATGTGTACTAATTACCATTGAACAATTCTGATAAAATTTCAATCTTCTTAAAGCGTGCTGACCAAATCACGCCAAAAAAATCCAACAGGCAGCTGAAGAGACTTGTCACCTGCATCGCCGCTGCCGCCACTCAAACTACTTCGACACATCAATTTCGAATTTGTTGAAAATTCAATTTCCTTAATTTCTTAGTAATATTGGGTTGTAAAGATTGACAACTTCATTTGTATATGAAAAAGGGTTTGCCGCGTGCGCCGTCGTCGTCGCCGGTCACATAATCGCATTAAGCCACGCGGCAATTTTCCATGGCTGCTACTAAATTACTTACTTTAACCACTTCTGCTTTAAGTATTTCATATAGAAAATTTATTAGTCAAGCATTATCAACGCCATGTTTGACGTTGTGGTGCACTGACGGCACAGATGAAAGTGGCGGCGGCGACAAATTCGTTTGCGCTCAAATTCAATTAGCATTTTAATTGTTGCATCGAGTGTGATTGTGGTACCGTGAAATGAATATTGGAATGGTTCTGCTGCTGTCACAAGCTGCTCGTAGTCGTGCGCTCCACGAGAAACTATGAAACTAACTGTCATTAAATTCGCCGGCGTCAGAATCGAGTGGCAGCGCAGAACAACGTGCGGCATAGTGAAGATGTTAAGTAGGTGAAAAGTGTGACCAGAAAATAATTTCTACATTCCATAAGTTATAAACCATGGCCGATTGTTAATAATGAATTTGTTGGCGTTCGCGTTAAAGTGAAAACTGGTTGAAAGGCGTTGACACGTCTTGTTTGGAGAAAATGTTGTCATTATTTTGAAGTCAACATGAGCTCAGTTTCTGGTGCTGTGGACTATAAAATCTACAAATACAACAAAAAAATAATTAATTTGACTTTAAGCATAAAAACATTACAGCTCAAGTTCACTGAAATGTCGCGTCACTCATTGTTGGTCAACTTCTACTGCAAAGTGTCTTGTGACAAATTCATCAACTTGCAAACTAAGGATATACAAATCACGAAAATTAAAGTATTAAACTTCAGGGTCCATTGATTTCACAAACAAAAAAAGCAAAATTTCCCCTTTTACAAGACATAGTTGTGTGGTCACCATTAAGTTCTGTGTTGTAAATTTCAAAGCATGTCAACAGTGCGAAATGTAAGCGAAATGTCAGCGAAACATTTGCGACAAATTGCTCGGCCAAGAAATCTCTTAACTATGGCAAAGCAGTGGTGGTGCCTTCAACAATGCCACATGGTGTGAGATCAGCATTGAGGACATCCAAACAAATCGTCTGGTAATTCTATACTTGCTAAATACAACGTACAACAACAACAAAATAAGACAGATGCCAGCAATTTTATAGTCGACTGTTGAACGCCCAACACATTACACATTAAATTATTATTGCTGTTTTTGTTGTTGTTGTTGTTATTATAGTGACTTTAATTGTTATTGTTGTCACTGTCATTGCCATTGAGCTTGATGATGAATAGAAGTGCGACAACAACAAAAACAACAATAAAGCACAACACAGCACCACACCGGATGTTGTAAAGTCAACGAGCGAGAACAGCAACTTTTTAAAAACTTGGAAAACTTTAGAGCGTTTCGTCGTGTTCGGCCGCTGGCGTTTGTGTCGAAAGTCTCGAAACGAGCGCGCAATCAATTCGCTTACAAAAACAAATCATAAAATTGATTTTTAAATTCATTCATGCTAAGCCAACTCAAGTCCAGTTCAGTCAAGTCAAATCGAGCTGCCTTGGCTGTCTGTCCGAATCGACACTTTTGCTAATTCAGAAATTTATGAATGAATTTTTTGTGTGTGTCCGCTGCGGCGTTGTTGACAGGTTTCGAGCTCACAAAATGTAGTCGAGTGAGTGTGCGGCCGCTTCGAATGTACACAAATAAGTTCGTGTGCGTGTGTGTGTGTGTAGAATTATTTGCGCGCTGCTCGGAGCGCGGCCCGGCTCGGGCACGATCTGCGGCTTCAAACGTGGCCAGCAGCAATTTATGTGGCTGGCGCGCGGCCCGTCGACGGCTGTCGTTGACTTCTTGCCGCTTTCTGCTTTGCTGGTGTCACAGTGTCAACGCGGCAAGCATTTTGTCTTGACACTAAACAGCGCAGCTCCGGCCTCTTGCAGGCGGCTCAAAATTCAAATAGAAATACAACGACAACAGCATCGATGCTAAAGCACAAAATGAAAAATTAAAATAAAATAAAATGAAAAAAAGGAGCAGAAAGAGTAAATCACGACTTTGCAGCACACTGACGTGGACGATGACGGCGACGGTGACTTTCGTCGTCTGTTGACTGCTTCACAAATTTTTTTTGGTTTTCGTTTCAGCATTTCTCACTCGCCGTTGGACCGGCTGCTAAGACAATATCACGGCGCATAAATTAAAAATCAAAATCATTTTATTTCCATTTTCAATCTCTTGAAATTCAAATTAATCGTTCGTTAAAGTCAAACGAATAATAATAACAACAACAACAAAAACTAAACTTAATTTTTTGTCTTCAGCCGTTGCTGGCGTTACTGCTGGTGTGCCACTTGCGTTCGCGAACGTATCCACGCGCCAATTTCCGGTGCTTATTGATTTTCTTCTCGTTTATTTTTCAACTGGAAATATATTAATTAATGTTGGGTTTTTGTTGTGTTTTTTATTACTTCATTTATTTGTGGTTTTATCTAAATTATTGTCGAATAGAAAGAAAGCCAACTGGATTATGATCGGCTTAAAGATACTCTAAGATCGAGCTAATGGCTATTGGCCATTAATTACTGATAATTGTAAACCGTTAGAAAAAGGGTCTTGGAAAATAAATTTTGAAATTCATAATTGAAAACTGGATACGGAAATCAAGAAGTTCTACCAGAAGAGAAAAACAAATTTTAAAAAAGATTTAAGAACGAATGGTTAATTTTAGCTGAAATTTCGAGTTTTAGATTTAGAAAGTTTTTCTCGATTACAGGACAAATTTCATATAAATTTATACAGCAAAATAAATTGCGGTTGATTGGTGAATTTTATAAAAAATACATTAAATATTTGTCTTTAATTTAATTTCAATATCTATCTTTAATTTTATCATTTAAAATTTATCTATGTTACACAATTCCTCTCCTATTGGACAAAGCTGGCCTTTACTGGGCGATTTTTGCTTTGAGACAGTCCAGTTGCTGACAGCACAGGTCCGAATTAAGAGTTTGGCTGTAGCGGAGCAACTCATAGTAGATGATTCCCTGAAAATCTCACCAAACACACAGCAAACCTGACCGTTTATTCTGGTTTGGCTACCGTTTGCGCCGGCTTACTGCAATTCAACCGCGACTGTTTTCTTTTGACGTTGTTGTAATTGATCCACTTTTTATGATCAGTTTTCATCCATTTCAGAAACGGATAAATTTTGCTGCGCTGAGGCAGTAATTCACAGATAGAAATTAGGTTTTTGCGTTAATGTGTGTGGCACCTATCCATATAGCTTTTTTTTCATCCAAGTGATTACTTAAGTAATTGCAAACGGTTTCTTGTGCTTTGCTTGGCTCCTAAAAAAATCGAAACAGTGCTTACATGACAGTCGCCGGCCTCGATACTCCAGCAGGTTGCGTGCTGGCTTTTCATATCAGAGGCCCTAGGTTCGATTCCTAGCTCGGGTTGGCGAAACACTAATTTACTTCTATCGCTATCCAAATGAAGCAGATGATGAGATGAGAATTACAAGAATCGCACAAGTGCGCTCTTGTTAGACAAAACTGTAGATGGCGTTTTTTCTCTTTACTGGTGTCCATCTCAAACTGAGTCAAGCAATTACAAAATTGTCTAAGAAGTTTTTTTAGTAGGAAATCTTATATTTCTATTGACATCTCCTCCGATCGCGAGGTACAAACTACTTAAGCCATCTATTGAAAAAAGTAATGGTTTTCTTTTTACTTCTTCTTTTACTTTGGAATGCTGGTTTGGACTCCCCAAAAAAGAGTTCTTTCTGGTTTGAAAATGTATGATCAGCATTGTCAGAATTGCTGTTCGTCCGTTGTTGTCCGTTTCTGCCCATTCATTTACCAATTAACTAATTAATTAATTTAAATATAATTAATAATCCAATTACCAATTAACTAGTATGAGAAATAAAAGTAGCTGTAGTGTAGACTATGATCAAGTTGGTAATAACTGACTCAAATTTATTATTAATCAATTGCAAGAATATATTTCAGTAAAACAATTCGAATCGTTCAATGGCGCAATCATCGTTTCTTAGACATAATGGGAATTTTTATGGATGCAAATTAGTTGGGCTTTTCTATCTGGGAAAATTATTTTATTTGGAAGGCTAAAGTCTGCACTACAAAGTGATCATTTTAAGGCAGCATTTTGCCTTCCATGGTACAAAATTTCGACTTATTATATTTGTACAGAGTGCAAGTCTTTCATTGATCATCTTATGAACCGTAGTTTGCCCTAAGATTGTTATATTAAAAATTGGAGACTCACTCTCTATCAATACTTCATAGCTTTTTTATAGCTATTTCCATATTTTATGTAAACCTTACTGGACTTTTCCAAATTCCTCTTCATCTCTGCGTTAGCTTAAGTAATTTTAATAAAATTTTTAGAGCAATCCAAAACTTTATGGTTTTAGACGGGGGAGTTGTAAACCAAAGCCAATATGCCGCAACGGCTTATCACACTATTTATGAGATTTCCTCTGGTCAATGAAATTACACGCAAATACACATAATTTTCAATATTCAATTATGTTAATACGGTAATTAATTAATGCAAAAACTTCAAGCCACAAAGCAAAGCCAACAAATTACGAGACTGAACGAATTGCAATTTCAGACAATGTTGTTGTTCCCTTTTTAAATTTTCCAAAATATGTTAATATGTAAAATCAATTTGGAATATTGACGTGCAGCGAAAGTTCATCTGAATCTAACGAAAAGTGTTCTCTCTTAACAGCTGCAGCTGAATGGGTTTTAATTTGTTTTTGGTAACCTGTGCTGCGCCTCGCCCATATGGCTTAAGTCTGCATAGTGAATTGCATTATTTTTTGGCTTTTGTGTTGAACTTCCACGCATGAGCCGCGTAGCCTTATTAATTGGTAAGCGCTAACCAGTTCAGGCGTTTTAATTAGACGAATTAGTGCAGGTATTAAGTGGATAATTTTTCAAACCATTGTTTCTGGCGCTGCGCTCCCATTTTCCACTTTTGAATAAATAAAAATTCAAATTCTTTTGTGTGTACATGTATTTTCAGTAAACTATTTTCCAGCTGACCAGAAGTGGCGGTTCGTTTGAAGTAGCCTGTTTTAATTGCTCACTTATGGCAACGAATTTTTCACTTGGCAAATGGTTGGGCGCCGATAAGCGTTCAACGTTCGTTGCCGTCGCGTTTGACGCCGCTAATGGTGGAACTTGGTATCGAATTAATTCGATGCTAAAACGCTAAAACTATTTCCAGCCAGAGTACAATATTTCGTTGTCCGTCGTTGTCGTTAGCGGGCCAATAAGTTGATAGACCATTTTTCATGGCACCAAACGGAGGCAAAGTTTGCGTCGCTTGTAGAGAAATTGTCGCCATTAGTCGACCGCTTACAACTCGATAAAGGCTGAGGAAAATAAAATTTTAATCTAATCGCAACTGTTGGGAAACTTTAGGTAGTCTTATTAGTGCATTCAATTTGTCAGCGGCTCACACTTGTTGTCATACCAACGAATTTATGTTAATGTTAATTCATTTCCAATGATTAGAGTTCGCCACTGCGGCGGCGGCGACGCGATGCAGCATAAATATTTAAATTGCTTTATTATTTTTGTGGCACAAGTCGGCCAGACAGCGAATGCACTTTATGTATGGTTATGATGGTGAATGTTGAATGATATTTTAAGTGCTCGTTGTGTAGTTTTTCTAATAACAAAAGACTCAAGCAACGAACTTGTTGGGCTTATTAGATAATTTGGGGCCGTTTGATTATTTGGAAAGCACAAACCAACTCCAACAGGAGCATGTTTATGTAAGGTAATAGTGCCTTTAAAAACAAAAGACTCAAGCAACAAACATGTTGGGTGCATTAAAGAATTTGAGGTCGATTGATTACTTGGAAAGCACAAATTGACCACGAGAGGAGAATGTTTATGTTTAGTAATTATGTCACTAGACAAAGACAAATGATTCAATGCAATAAACCTGATGGGTTGTTGGAGAATTTTAGTTTTTAACTGTGGCGGTCTTTGGATTTAAGACCACTTAATTATTTTAGAAGCGCAAACTGAACAAAACGAAAAATATACATTTCTGTAATTTGCGCTAGTTTTGTTTTCTGTAAAAACAAAAGACTCAAGCAACGAACCTGTTTTTTGCACTGGAGAATTTTGGGCCGTTTGATTATTTGAAAAGCACGAACTGACTAAAACAGGAGCATGTTTATGGGCAGCGCTTGTTTCTCTTGAACAAAAGACTTAAGCAACGAACCTGATGGGTGCAATAAAACTGATCATAAATATTGTATATAATGTTTATGTAAAGCAATTGTGTCTCCGAAACACAAAAGACTCAAGCAACGAACTTGATAGGTGGTTAGGGGATTTTAGATTTAAGCTTTGGCGAATTTAATATTGAAAACTATTCAATTATTGTAGAAGCAGAAATTGATCACAACGCGAGTCTTTTTTGCCGATGAAAATTTTCTGTAATTTTTAGATTGACTTATAATTTTATGAATCAAATGAAGAGCAAATTTAAGTAAGCGTTCTTTGTAGTAGCTGGAAAAACAAAAGACTCAAGAAACAAACGTACTGGATGCTTTGAAGAAAGTGCATTGCATTTTAAGATTAAAGTATTTTCAGCGAGTAAAGGACAAACAAAGCTTCTTTAAAACTGTTTTCCGTCAAGTTTTCTATTCTACAATGACTTTCCAGCCAAAAAATTGCTTTCCTGGATATAAAATTCATATGGAAATATAAATGTTATGCTTGCTAAAGAGACTCATGTGTGCTATATGCATTGCCGCTTTCTGCCAGTCTCAGCTTAAGCATCGCTAGTCTTCGTTCTAACTATGCCACAGCGCTTTGGGCTCATTTTCAACTCAATCAAATCGAATAGTTGCTGCCGCGGAAATTACTGGCCAGTGAGGTCAAGCTGGCAGCATGTGTGCACACATGTTGCCTATTCCCAAAAGTGGATTTGGGCAACGCTGCACTGCCAAACCATAAGCAGAGCCTTGTTTCTATCGTGTACATAAAGGAAATTATAAATTTCCGAAACAACACTCGAGGCTGCAATTTTGCATCATGGAAAATTTCTTCATTTGTGGCGAGCCAGTAGGAGTTGAAAGTGGGCAAAACACACACAATTTGGCGCTGAAATATGCGTTTGAACTCGCTGTGTATTCTACTCGATGCCACCTGAAGCCACTGCCAACAACGTTGAATCTAAATAAATTAATACAATACATTTTACATGAAAAATGGACTGCTGAAATATTTAGTGATTCGTTGTCTTTACAAAAACGAGCATAACTTCGAACCTGTTGACATTCGCTGCATAAAGCCATCGTACATTCATTATCTCTTCCGCTGTTTCCTAACCAAGTTCAGTGTCGCCTAATGCCGCTTTTGAGCGACCAACAATGGACCAAGAATTTCTTCATCAATGCACAGCTTCTCGAGAGTCAATTCTTGCACTGCCCCAAAAATTCTCACGCCCTTTGAATGCGTGGATTAATGTCAGATCCGCTGGCTAGTCGGGTCGCTGTCATAATTTCTGACTCTAACTATGTGTTTTTATGCTGTCTGGCTTTTGTTGGCCAGCCTGTGAATGCACAGCACTTCCGACCGCGCAGCCTTGTCGCTGTCATTCACGCGGCTTTCTTCCATTCAGCGCTACGAAACGAAATGCATCTCAGCAATGCAACGGCGGGAATGCGCATTTGTAAGGCACAGCAGTACTTTTGTTCCAATTTTTCAACACAACAAATTCGTTGCATATTTCCTCTGGACCCTGACTGTGTCGCTGACTGGCTGTGAATGGTGGAAAATGGTAGCTCTTAAAAGTCGCATTTGTGCGGCTGGTCGTGACGCTTTTCACATGTTAGACGCATTGTCTGCCCGGGGCGCGTATCTGATGCAAATGCACTTGTTTTATCTGATTTGCTGCACGGCAAACAAATCAAACGCACATTGGACCAATCTCGAGAGAAACGAACGAACTCAGTCACTCATGCGCCGTCAGACAGCTTCGGTAATTGTGACATAATCACCGCATTCAAATCTCCCAAATGAGTTGGGCGCTGTGCTGCCTGGCAGCGCGCACACAAATGGACCGAGCAAAGTGTGTTGTACATTTGTTTTGACGTTGTGTCAAGTGTCGGACAGTTGTCTTCGCAATGACTTTTGTGATTTCCTCAAAATTTTTCAATTATAACTTATCAATTCCGTAAGATCTCCGAAGGCTATCGTTTTAAGACAATATTTTCAGTATTCAATATTTTACTCACTGTGTAATCGTTGTGCTTTAATGTGGCTGCTGGTGGAGCGGCGCAGTACAGTTGTTGGGAAGGAAGGTAGCGTGACTTTGAATACCATTTGGAATGAGCTCCTAGAAGTTATCGTAAGAATACTTCGAATACCGGTTTTTGATTAGCAGATTCTTCAAACGATTTGTGTGACTTTCCAATGGCTGTGTTTTTGTTTGCCAAAGAAGCTAAGACAACCAAACTGCACTTTGATCAAATAATTTGGGACTATTGGGTATTATAGAAAACAGATTAGCTACTAGATTCCACTATGCAAACGGACTTTGCTAACTGAACTCTGTGCATTCCACTTATGATTTAGTTAATTCAGATACCAGAAATTGTCTCTGGTCTAACAGACATTTTAAACTACACTTGTGTGCAAAATTGAGTCAATAGTGTGTAAATGTTTTCGGTAGAATTTTTTGAATGGAAAAATGAATGAGAGTCGGTCACATATTTCAAACTTTTGGGGCATTCGGGGAGTATTAAAGAGCTTATTTGATTGAAATCGTTAATTTTATAATGGAAGCTTAATTAAGCAATTCAGATAAGCGATAAGTGTGTAAGGCTAAAAGTATTAAACAAAAAAGAAATGGGTAACGGTGTTACAAGTAACTTCTTGGAACACCCATAAGAATATGGCAAGACTCACTGCGATTCTTACGGGTCATTTGATGGTGCGAGAAAATGCGGTCCAGTTGCAAGTAACCTTTAAAAATCATGATCGCAGTTATAGGAGGAGGACCGGAGGGAGACTTTGACTCACTTTCTGTGTGTGGACATAGCCGAGCTTAGCTAGGAACAGGCTACGGACATGCTCGCCCAGGACTCCCTTCCCAGAAGACCTCAGCACGTCGGGAGATTAGAAAGCTTCTACATTTCGTGGATCTCACAAAGTGGATTTAAAATGCAGTAGATGCTCACAAGTTCGAACTCTCACAAATTCGAATCTTTTAGAAATTCGAACCTCATACTTTACAGCATTGAATGCTCTAAAATTCGAACTGGTTTTCCTTTTATTTCTTTTTCGCTCCCTGTTGTGACTCTTATTTTGCATACACAATTAAATGAAAAAGGGGAATCACCAAACTGGCAATGTTTGGCCGCATACTCGCGAATGATTATTACGTATGTAAACATTTGGCTCAGTTTCGATGAAAAAGTACAAAAAAGTATTAAAAAGTCGAACAAGCGCAAACAAATTTGTGGACTTTGAACATTAAAATTAAAATCTTAAAAAAGCTTGATGAAGTTGTTCAGGTGAATTGCTTAGCTGTGGATTTATGATTTATGTGTAAATTTTAAGCGACTTAGAAAAATAGATTTGTATGTGAATAACACTTTTACATTTTTTAAAGTGTCGTTTAAATTTTTGTTTACTTTTCATATCAATCTAAAAACTTAAAGAAATTTCGGAACATTTCGGAAACACAAACTACCCCTTGTACAAAGTGATTCGAATTTGTGAGTGTCTACTGTACCAACCAATACCAACACAAAATGAGAATGTGGCACCAAGATGGCACTTTATGTGCTAATTGTGCTACCTAGCTGTGGTAGCAACCACTCAACCAACCAACCAACCAAGCAATCATCGGTCCTACATTTGTCTTCTCTGTGGGCTCTGAGAAAGCATGGGTTTTTCTAAAAACTTTTATTTTGTATAGTGAATCCCAATTAGCAGATAGATGTTTGTACCTTCGGCAAAATGTTGATTGGTTAAGAAGAGAAACTATGTAGTAGGTGTTTGGTCTTAGGATAGGTTAAAGGGACTATATAGGTGTGGAATATTGCCGAAAGAAACATAAAGATGAAGACAGAGGAATGATGTGTCCACTGCAAGTGTGGAGGAATCGTAGATGAATCTCCCAGATCAATTAACATTAGAAACTCAGTGAGTTGATCTAAGATCATTCAAGTTATCGATGTAGAGGACTTTCCCCCCTTCATCTAGAGAGAACCAGCCAGTAGAAGAGATGGTGGATTATAGTCTCCTCTTTCTCTTCGTTTAGGCAATCGCTGCAATAGTTTCAACTGCTTAGACAACTGGCATAACTTCCAAATAGACCATGTCCTTACAAAATTGCTATGACTGTGCTAAGACTGTCTTATAAGAGCAAGTTTTTTAGAAACTACAATCACTTTTATAAGCTTCGTATTAACCAGATTGCTGATTAGATTTTTATTCCAAGTTCCCAATTTGTTTGCTATTCATTAAATTTTGTAATACAAAATTAGCGATGTCATAATATCGAAATTGAGAAATCGTGTACTAAATCTTGTCTCATGGTCTAACAAGTAAATTACGTGACCGGAAACTTCATCGAAATAAGATACTGAGCACCTGCCGAGCACTGTGCTCTCCTTTTCTTGAGGAATACGCGATTTGTTCTATCGATCCGAGTAGAGTCAATCTTCCATTTGGCAGCTCTATCTATCACCGGACACTGCGCTATCGGTTCCATGATCATCAAATGGCGCCTCTCGCCAAGTGATGTTTGAAGAAGCTGTAAAGATGAAGAAATGGTAGATATGAAACAACAATTCCTGTTCTACTGTTCGGCTCTGCAGGTCGGGATTCCTGACGGACCTGGCTGGTGCGTCATCGAAATCTAGGATGTGCTTTCTTTCATCAAGAAGCCGAACCGGTTTGAATCGTATTAAAATGACTGGTTAGTTTCTGAGGAAAATAAGATTGGATTTAGATTGGGCCATTTCGGTCTCCGAGTGAAAGAGCGTTTTATCCCGCACACGCCCTTTCCTACTTAACCTAACCACATCGAATATAATAAACAGCTACAGCTCTTTGTGAAATTGTCTGCTTCTCAAAGCTCCAAGTGGAAGTTGCATTGAATCACTTGAAGTTTTAAAATAGAAATTGTTCAAGGCCAACTGGCCAATTTCCCATTCTTCTTCATAGCTGTAGACTGAATCCAGCCAGTTGGTAGGGTATAAACACGTCACTCAGGACCCACTACAAATACGTTCAACTCGTTTTTGTTTTGTTGTGCGGTTAAATTTGGAACCATTACTATTATTTGTGCTGTGTGTGGAAAGAGAGTCCAAGACAAACGAGTGTCAGCGTATTTTTCAAATGTTATTTGCACTAAGTTTGCATACATTTCGTACCGAACACACAACATTTCCCGCACACAGCATTAAACATTTTTGCTCAGGGCATCATTTTTCAATTTTGAAAACTTCACTTTTGCATTCAAAGTGTCCACGACGGAGCAGACAACGACCACGAAAGCGACAACGACAGCAACGGCCAACGAAAGTGCGTCGCTTGTGTGCCGCATTGCGTCTATGCGCAGCGACCGGACCAGACAGGCCGTGCAACAAAGATCATTTAACAACGTGCCATGATTGCGTTGACAGGAAACGCAGCAGCGTAAAATAAACGAAAAATCAAGAGACCATCAGTTTTCCGCTCCTCCGGCTTATTGTTGTTGGTTGTGGTGGTGGAGCTGGAGTCGGAGTTGGTGAACTGTTGGCAACGAATTCGCTCCGCTTTGTTAGTGATGGCTTTATGCTTTATGCCACACACACGGACGCGCCACGCTTGTGGTCTCCATCAGCGTTTGAACTCTGTGCAGTTGTGCAGTTGGGCCGTTCCCCCGCGCTGCCGACGTTGCACGGGGCACCGCACGTTTTCCATTTCGTGCATCGCTCCGGCACCACTGACATGTAATTGAGTGCGATGATTTCTGAAGACGGGACCTCGGTCCGAGTTTGGTCTGTGCGCTGCGCTGTTTTGCCTTTCGGCGCGAGTTCATAAATCGCATTAACATTGTCATCCGGCTGGACATCTTCACGTGCTCCCAGCAGCCGGCCCCGGATTTGTTCGTAGTTTATGGCACTTAACAGCAAAGCGCTTTTTATCTTTACAGTTATCTCGGTTAGTTTGCATATTACATGCAAATGTAAGTAAATGTTTTGCTGTTAGCACCACCGGAAGCTGAAATTTGTTGCTGTTCTTGTTACTGTTGCCGTTGCCGTCGCTGTTGTCGTTGCTGTTGCTGTTGGCGTGTTTGGTGTTCGCTGGGGCCAAGATGTCAGTGATTCTTAGAAAATCGAGTGCATGGCGAGAATAGTTAGCAACAAACAAAAAATGCTCTTTGTGGTGATTTGTTGTCCTTACGCGAGACTTTTTTACTTTTGCATGTAAATGTGGCTTTCTTCAAACTGGGAGAGCGTCCATTTTTTGGAGCCAACAACTAAAAAAATGGCAACACTTGTCAGACACTTTGCAAAATACAACAAAACATTCCTTAATATTGGATTTGGTGAACGTTTTTGAACCGATTGCGTTACTTTATAAATGTTTGAATACGATTACTGGAACTTTTTAAGGTATGAAGTTAAAAAAATTGTGGAAAAACATATTTTTGGCTATTTTTAAGAATTTTGTATGGGAAAACTACAGAATGTTTTCTTTATTGTAAAGTCGATATTTAAATTGTTTTATCCCACAAAAATCTCACCATACGACAGTACTTTTGACCCATCCAAAAGAATATATAGACGTGTAACTAGAGATCTTTCATAGTAAAATGGCGTACTTAGTATTTCATTTTCTGATGCAATGTCCTTTAAAACGGAATTTTAAAATTTTAAGCTTATACACATTTCAAATGTTTACAATGTTGTCTTTAATATTAGCGGTTGTGCAATGATGAAGTTATGGGTATCAAATGAAAGATTGAAGAAAAGTTTGATAACAAATTTTGTCAGTAATATGTAATACATTTTGTAAATTTTTCTATCTAATTTTAGAGACAAAACATTAATGCGTACCTCGTACTAAATTTTTGCTTATGGATGAAAACTTATTTTTTAAACTCCAAGCCAATAAGGATAGAAAGTTTTATATTACAGATCGAGTTCCAAAACAAATATTTTTTCAAAAGGATTCTTTAACAAATTTCAATGATATCGAAGGATACATATTTGACAGGACCTTAGTGACATGTTGTGATCCTAAAAGATTAAAATAGAAAATTTGCTGAAAAGGCGACAGCTTTCTTCTTTCCTCTGATACCTATACCTTCATTATTGCATAACCCCAAGTATTTAAAAAAAAATTCTTTGAAATGTTCATGTCGTTAAATTTTAAAGTCCTTTTAAAAGGACGTCGGGTCAGAAAATGAAAAACTTAGTGTGCCATGCTTCTATGAATGACCTATAGTTTCACGCTTATATAATCTTTTGGATAGGTCTCGACGAAATTTTTTTTCATCGCACGATCTCATAAAAGCTGAGGAATATTGCTGCAGGGACACCATTTTGTCGTCACCTTTAGTATTAAAACCCTTTCTCGTAATTTTTTAAATCTCAAAGAACTTTGAAAGTTTGGAGGGAGTGAGGAACCCTACCTCGAACCTTTTATACCTTTATATTCCTTTATACCTTTTTTATTTTCAACCTTTCACTTTGGGCACAATTCAATGGTCCAAATGGGTTGAGTCCACCCTCACATCTTCACTTCACATTACATCACAGCAAATCACATCATATCAAATCACATCACAGCAAATCACATCACATCAAATCACATCACATCACATCAGATCACATCACATCACATCACATCACATCACATCACATCACATCACATCACATCACATCACATCACATCACATCACATCACATCACATCACATCACATCACATCACATCACATCACATCACATCACATCACATCAGATCACATCACATCACATCACATCACATCACATCACATCACATCAGATCACATCACATCAAAACAAATCGCATCACATCAGATAACATCACATCACATCACATCAGATCACATCACATCACATCACATCACATCACATCACATCACATCACATCACATCACATCACATCACATCACATCACATCACATCACATCACATCACATTACATTTCATCACATAACATCACATCACATGACATGACACGACATGACATGACATGACATGACATGACATCACATCACATCACATCACATCACATCACATCACATCACATCACATCACATCACATCACATCACATCACATCACATCACATCACATCACATCACATCACATCACATCACATCACATAACATCACATCACATTTCATCACATAACACTACATCACATCACCTCACATCACAGCAAATCACAGCACATCAAATCACATCACATCACATAAATTTGTTTCATTCTTTTAGAACCAATGCAATGTTTCGTATCCTCCGAGCATTGGTTCATCTTGGAAAGTGATCCAAACCTAAACGTTGTCAATGTAAAGAAGTGAAAAACGATCATTGTGACTCAGGGTTTAGTTTACTATATCGAGGATTGTAAGTGCGAATTTTCACGCGATCAGAATATATTAGATATTAAAAGTGGTGCACGCAAAGGGAGTTTAAAGGGTTCAAACCCTTTCCAGATATTTGCAAACATCTTGCAAACATTTGGGGTGGCAAATATGGTTTAAACTGCTATTGGGCTCAAAAGTTGTATACAGAACCGCCCTTCAAATGAAGTCCTATGTGCGCCATTGGATCTTAGGATGTTGTACACAGCGATTTGTTCGATCTATTGTGATCCCTCATTTGGTTCATAAGACAACAACTGATGGCTCATAAGATAACGAAGATCTCATCTGTAAAAACTTTGTCATACATTCTTCCTGTGACTGCTCGTTTGACAGGCAATGAAATCCCTCTGAAGGAAATAAGTTTGCAACACACAATTGAAGTGCTTGTTCCATTTGTATTAAGGTTCTCAAAGTCCCCAATAAAACACACCTTCAGTCGAAACTGTTGAATGAGTTGCCAATTGAGAAATATATCTCTTAGATGTCAACTACACCCGTACCCTCAGTTCAATAGCCACGTCGGGCACTCTTCCACAAATTGCTCGTGTGTAATTAGGCAACACGGCTGTGATCGGCCGCATCTCTCTGCATTTTAGCAATTTTCACTTTCGAGCCGAAAATAATTGCAGCAACAATGTTAATTTGCATTGCAACAAATCGCTAGCAAACGAACGAACGAACGACAACAACAATCACAGCACGTTTCGTTGCCACTACAGAGTTTGGCCACAAAGGATGCAAAATTGATTATGGCTGACTCACACCATGACTTGACGGCTTTTCAGCGACGTTTTGTAGCGTCTGTGTCAAGAACAACGCACAGCACAACAGCAACAATACTCGTAACTGTTGGCGCTGGTGTTGGTTGTTGTTGATGCTGTTGTGATGGCAATGAGCATGAGGTGAGTGTGTGTGTGTGTGGTTGTGTTGTTGTGTCGCTCGGTATGGCTTGTTGTCGGCGCAGCTCGTTATCAAGTCAAAATAATCAGGCCCACAATTGTCATTGTTAAGTGAACAGCAGCAACAACAACAGCAACCAGACAGCGACACGAGCTAGAAGGATATAAACAGCAAATACAAATAATCGCATAAATGTGCAACATCACGCGGTGGCAACAATCACCGACGGCCGCAACGGAAGCCAAATGGCAGCCAGCAGTCAACGGCAGCAACGCACAGCGCATTGCGGTGCCGAGATGTGGTCAAATGTGACAACAATGCAACATGATTCGCGAATTATAAGCGAAAATAATTTCGTACATTTTTTTAGAGCAATTTAATCACTCGCAATCACAGCGCACACCAGCACAACAACAACAACAACAATACTAACAATAGCCAACACAACCGAAGCAACAACAACAACAACAGCCGCTTGCAGTAGTCCACTTGAAATACAAAACGGCGTACAGTGTTCTCTTTCCACGCAAAGAGTGAACAAAAAACGTGGAGTTTGTGTTAATTTAATGAAATTAAAAAAGTTCCTAAATTAATTAAATAAAAATTAAAATGCTTTATTACAATATTTGTGCAACTGTTTTCAAATTTGGCGCCAAAAATTGCTCCTATTTTTACCCTCTTAAAGACCACTGTGCAGCATTGGACGCGGCAAGTGCGCCTCCAACTGCACAGCACAACAACAGCACAAACAACACGGCTGCTGTTGCTTCTATTGTTGGTGTTGTTGTTGGCTAGTTGTATAGCTGCTGCTGCTGCTGCTCCTGTTGCTGCCATTGCTGATGATTATGACGATGACGATTTTACGGTGTGTTGATGCGCAACGCGCGCCGCAGCGTTCCGTAGCAGCCACAGCAACAACACTCAGCGGCCGCGACTCGCGTAAACGTGCAGTCAGTCGTTTTTAATTAAACAATACGTGTGCAAAAGTGTGAAAATGCGCATTTCTCTTCATTCATCCGTTTGCCGCGTGCATCGTCTCCTCGACTCCTTCGGCCTTTTTTGCGCGAAATTACGTGCACTGCCACTCGTTGCGGCCTGAATGCGTGCAGCATTGGCAACGGCGAGTGGCTGTCGCCGCATTCGAAGGATGCGCACTCGACTGTTGTGTGTAGTGTCATCAGCACTTAGATGCGGTGAGTTATGAGTTGTGCAATCACGACTTCTTGTTTTGACTTCTGTTCAAAAATTGTGCCTTTTTGCAATGTTTGTTGCTCTTGTTCGTGTTTTTGTAAATATTTTTATGATTTTTGAAAATAAACTCGCTGCTTAAATGGATTGAAGTGGAAAACGACAACACAAATAGTTTTTAAGAAAATTGGTTACAATTTGCCTTCTTCGGTGTATATGTTTCTGACATTTGGGGTTAAAATAGAGAATATTTGATATCCATTTCTAACGAAAAAAGATATACAACCATCTGGTAACTCTACATGTAAACCTATCTATGTAGAGTGGATCTTTTGAAAAATATTGGAATATTCGTTTAAAAGAGTAGTTTTTGATGAGATATAGAAGATACTTAAAACATGCATAGTTAGGTTTGATTAGTCTGGGACTTGTGTCTATCAACATCTTTCAGAAGCTAGAAGACTCATTGTAATGTTTGAAAGATTTTTTTCTTTCAGTAGGGGAGAGAATCGAAAGCTAAACGAGTGCGAGACCGCCGTGATCACGTCCGAGTTTCTCCGATGAAGGTTGATTTGTAAGCATTCAGCTAATGAAATGCCCTGCCAAAAAGTATTTTGTTCGGACGGATGGACAGTCATTTGTTGGCATTTGTCCTCGAACAATTCTGTATGACGAGATCGAATGGTGAAATATTCCTATTTTCAAAATGTTTCTTCTAGTGAAATATTAGTTTCAAGTCTTTGAATTTTCTTGATTTTTCTAAAATCACATAATAACATAACCTACTTTTTAACCCTTTCGCGACTACTGGCACAATATGTCCTATAAAATTTAAAACACGTATAACATTGTACTGCTCAATGTACTTACACATTTACAAAACCCACTGATCGGTGAAAGAGGCATAGCAAAATTAGCTTCCACTATTTCTTGCATTAATGTGACTTTTATATTTAACAGATTTTTCATATTTATTCATCTGCTGAAAATTATAAGTTCCCAGGATAACGATCAAGGACTTTTTTCGATCCCAAACACATTTTTTTAATCCTTTTCCCAAACTTCCTTACAGTTCAAAGCCTTTCAGTTCGAGCCTTTCTCGAGATAAAACTCCGTCACGAAAGAGTTAAAACTTGTGGTATTGTTTCTCGCCATCTTAGAGATTTTTTAGCCATAGATTTCTTTGCTCAATAGATTTCTAGATTTATAGATTTTGTAATAGATTTAGATTTCTTTATGTAATTTATGGACTAATGGATTCTTATGGAAAAAAATCAGTTTGGTAAAATTTAAAAATATTCTGGGGAGAAGACCCAGCAGGCTCTATGCGAGAACAAATTTTGGGCAACTAGCTTAACCCTTTCCGACATGAAAATAAACCCGTTCTGTATGAATTGTATGGGCTGTAGTCCAATATATTGGACATTGTGACTGAAAGGGTTAACGTAACCTAAGCTAACTGATGCGCTGAATATATCATATATTAATACATTTACTGTCTGTAGTTCTCCTTTCACAAGGTGAATCTTTAAGACTGCATTTAGGTTGAGTCAGTCTTAAGGTTTAAGCGTTCCACTTAGGCTTTAAGAAATCTAAACAACATCTGAATTTTATGGTAAGGTTCCCATCAAGAAAGCTTTGATCAATCCAGGAAAATATTGAATAACATAAAACCCAGGATTTTACGGATGTACCAAAATCTAGTAAAGTCATAGGATTAGGTACTTTTATAACAACTTTCTATAACCAGAAATGTTTATAACTTCCAGAAAATTGTTCAGGTTTTCAAGCTTAGCTGAAGGTATTGTGATATGTTATGGCGCGGAGATTCAGTTCAAAACGTAGGCATACCCTCTAAAAAAATTAATTTTGAATTAGCAAAGGGGGCTTTAACTTCACTATCAGAGTAAAATGAGGGCTCTTCATTTTAGCTGTCGGCTTATTGTGTCATTTAGGTGTTCAAGAGTGTTTAGAGTTACAACAATAGCGCAATGTCTTGTAGGCAGAGAAACTTACAAATTTCGTATAAAACCTGATAAAAAAGAAACCATAGAACATATTAAGAAAAACGCAGAATAATACTTTTTGGAAACGTTAAGTAGGAGAACAATGCAGATTATCACTTCTTACTTGGTTTAACTTGTAGTCGAAGTTTCCTAACTTTATGGTTATCACTTCTTACTTGGTTTAACTTGTAGTAACTTGTAGTAGTTGTGTTTCCTAACTTTATGGTTTTATTGCAACTTTATGGTTTTTTAATAAAAGTGTCAAAATTAAATTTATGTATGTGAAACTTTTTCTGTACAAGTGGCAGATATAAAATTTGACAGCTGCCGTTTACGACTGTCGATTATTAAAAAAAATAGCGCTACACTGAGGAAGAACGCGTTGACATAGTGATCAAATTTGAATTATTGGAGCAACGAATTCCAAACCGAATCGTCTCCTGAAGTTTTGAAGTCAACTGGCCAACAAGATGGTGCAATTTCTTTCTTTGAGGTCTTTTGATATTTTTGGTTTATAACTATAGACCGCAAAGAATTACTGAGGCCACATCTTTGTCAAAATTATATCGAAATTTATATGACAAGGTCATAGATCATTTGCCGTATATTTTTTTTTTTATACTTAGTCGAAACATAAGTTTAATTAAATTTTTAATATTATTTAAATAAATAAATAAAAAACATATGCATTTTATTTTTGAATTATGAAATCATGCACTTTTATTGGAAGACCTTAACGCTTTCGCTACAGATTTTTACTGGGGAAAAGTTATTCTTCTGTGTGGTTATATCAACAACATCCTATGGGATTTTTTTTTAATTTTTGTTACCGAACTCTTTTTTTTAGAGTGTTGTCATATGGCAGCAACCATATCGTTTTGACGGTAACCATTAAACATAACATTTTTTACGCATAATTAAAAATTGACTATTTCTTCACTCACTTCAGCTAAAATAATTTTAAAAATGTAACTAAATTTACATAAAAAATAAAATTAAAAACTTCCTTTATTTTTTCGTATTTCTTCTTACTTTACTATGTAAAGATATTACATTCAAAAAACTTGTATACTTCTCTTCTTTAAGCTTACATATTCAGTTTATTAATTTTGTATTATTCCTAAAACTTCAAACTGTTATAAGAACCAAAAAAAATATGTATTCTTGGAACCATAGTGGGTTCAGATATTCACAAAGTAGCAAAGTAGTAATTGCCACATGGCAGCAAAATAGCGAAAAGGCTAAACAACTAACGCCATAACAATGGACTCAGTCTCCTGGAATCTTAATGCCGCCGCTTCAACCTAACCGAAACCATTCCCATCTCAACACGAAACAGAAAATTCCTCAGTTCGTTATATTCAATCACACGAATTTTTACATACTTTGAAATTCTTACAAGTTTTCCGTACTCATTAGCAAAAATAAACAATATGACGGCAGTGCAATAATTTATATGGCTGGCGGATCTGGTCTGCTGGCAGATGAGATGCGTATCTCGGTACGATATTTAATAATACGGCAGCGTTGCGCGCTATATGCTTTATCGATCTTGATTATCTGACGCAACAACGCGTCGACCAGCACGCGGCAATCGGAGGCCGCAATCAATCCAACGATCGGTGCGTGAATGGCTGAAGAGATGGATGGAGTTGGCCGGTTGGTTGATTCGATGGATGGATGCGGCGCTGATCGATCGATGGCGAGATGGAAAGATGGCAGAGATATGCGTAGCAGACGGGCTGCTCAAAAGCTGAGCGCGCCGCAAACAGAAAACTCATTAACGCAATAATTAAGACGACAACACAGTTTTTAAGATAACATTCGGTCCAGCCAAGCTGTGGTTGTGGTAGCAAAGAAACCTAAGCGACCACAATTAATGAAACCAGCAACGCGAGGCACCAGTCATTGCTGGAAGGGGTCCTGGGGTTGCATGGCCGCCGGTGTGGAGCGAATCACTTGGAACGCGTTGTGCAGTTATTGTGGTCTTGGCCAACTAAATGGCTCACATGTTGTTAGGTCTGATGCCGCACGTTCGTTCGACAAGGCGCACCGCTCTGTGCGCTGCGCGGCTGCGCACTGCAAGTGCGAGCTCAAACAGCTCGCAGATGTGATAAAATGATAAAGGGTCCGTACATCAAACGTTGACAGTTGAGCTACCAGATTTTTAACGCGATTCGAAACGAGATGCGTCCATCCGTTCGGCTTGTTACACGCTTGGCACTCACGTGTGCTTGTTTATGTGACTTTTGTGTGTGTGTGTGTGTGAGAGTGCTCCCCATTCGATGCAATCGCGCCGCGTGCATTGCGAGTGCGTACTTCGCGCTAAAGCGTTGCGATTCCAGCATCCGATAAGCAGCCTCCACTCTTGTATTGAGAAATTGATTTTTTATGCCTTTGTAATGTGGTTTCATTTTTTCGTATTTGTGTTTTGTTGTTTACCTTCTTGAAGGCATCGCCGTTGCCAATTCCAGAAGCGGCAGGTAGTTTTACACTTCATTTAACGTGTTACTTGTATTTCACACTTACTTGTGTTGTTGTTGTTGTTGTTGTCGTTGCAGGTCTGTTTATGCTGTAAGTGGTTGCAGTAAAGCAAATCTTTAGAAATGGCAAATGATTAAACATTTTACAGGACGCAAAGTTCAATGCGGAAGTCGTTAAACGAGGACAAAAACAAGAGTCATAGCGCCGATGAAAGGAAGCTTTATGTAGGAAAGATCTTAGTTAGAACTTGTTACAAGTAGATGAATTATGATAAATAAACAATATCCAATAAAACTAGCAGATCATTTTGCCTAACTAATCATAATAATTTGTAGTAAGAAGAAGAATATGAAAAATTTGTATTATCCCAAATGGTGGAAACTGATGAAAGGGGCTGGGAGAACACACCACCTTGCTTCAATTTATTGTTATGAATCTTCTAAAGAAAATCCACAAAGAAAATTACCATAAAAACTGTTATGACATCAACTTGCCGATCGCGTTGTCAGTGATCGTGTTCGGAAAACAACTACAACAACAACAACTTTGACTTGATGGATTGTTTTCGTTGATGCTGTACGACATGAGCAGCTACAACAATGACGATTGTATTTTCCGCCTAAATGCGTTTGTGATGCTTTACTTTTTAAGGAAGCGTTGTTATCAAATCGGGTTAAGTCATATTGAAATGTTTTCGAAAAGACTTTCGAACAAGTATTCAAAAGAGGTGCTTTAAAGAACTGATTTGGTTCATTTTACTGTTGTTTGAATTGATGATTTTTGTTTTCATTTTCGATAATTTTGATTTTGTAATCTTAGTTTTTGGGGACATTATGGAAATTAGATTGGATGTTTCAAACTCTCGAAGACCCTTCATTAAAAATTTATATTTGATAATTTTTTTTTTTTAATAGGTGACCTCTGGTACGCATGCATACGTACTTGGGCGGCAACAAGGTTGTGGGCCGAGTCCGTGTTTGGTCCTCGGAACGAGCGCACATCTAGAACGCTAGAAACATGCCTTCCATCAATGTGAATTGATCGAGTGAATTGATCGGGGAATAACCAGGTGGCCTTATGGATGTCGAGGTGCTGGAATCTGGTGCTACTAACCACCGTATTTCGTGCCGCGGCGAATCGAACAGCCTCAGATCGTTGTTCGAAGTGGTCACATGGCAGCTGAACTGTCCGACTTGTTGCCCGACCTTTGCATTGAAGTCCCCGAGGACGTCATCGAGATTCGGCTAGAAGGCATCTTTGGTCGAATAGTCCTTCTCCTCCGTCGGGGTGTAAGTACAAATATGGCTGATGCTAAAGTAGTTAGGTTTGATGCGGATAGAGCCCAGCCGTTCGTTTACCGAAGTGAACCGAGAGACGTTGAGGCGAAGTCTCTTGCTGGCCACAAATTCCCAGCCAAACTCGATGTCTCAGTCTGATTGCTTGGAGCAACTTTGTCCTGTCCATCGCATTTCTTGGATGGACATTTTGTGAAAGCTTTCGCTAGTTGGATAGAGGCATCTTCGTATAGAGGAGCTGAACATTCCAGGTGCATATCCTCAAATCATGGACCTTAAATCGTTTGATGTGATCGCTAACTTAGTGGGAACCTTTCGAGCTACTTATTGTTATGAAATTTGGGTTTGCTTGCCAACGCGAACATAGTTCGTATCACTGAATTGTGCCAAAATATAACACTTTGAAATTTTTTAACGCGGTTCAATGCCCTGAATTGCGTAGTTACCCATAGCGAAATGCACTTTCGCCTCACTATAATATTTATAAATTGTTAAAACCATGTTCAAATTACATGCCGGAATTTATTTTAATTTTTTTATTTGTATTTTATTTATAGGCGGTAAAAAATGAACGAAATCAATGTTAATTGATTCAGAGTGTTACTGATGATTGAAAAATGGATATGTTCTCTAGGCTTAATGGAATTTTACATTATTAGATAAATCGAACAAAGCATTTTGACATCGAAAACTTCCAAGAAACAATTTCTTCCAAGTTTGTAAATACTTGCAGCTATCATTGTAGTATTCTCCGTAGCACAAAAATCATCTGTGTGTCAGGGATATTATGGATTTGTGATTTGTTTCTTTGTTACCGTGTAGAGCTTGTCAGAGGTCTGTATACACATTTTACTTCTAGAGTTTTAGTTCGACCAACAGGTGTACGCAATAGACAATTCGAATTTTGCGGCCGTCAAAAGCATGCATTATTTTTTCGCTGGTTTATTTTCTATTTTTTAACGCAGGTATTCTATTAAATACCAACAATAAATCTTTGGACTTAGTTGTCGTTTAAAAAGTTATATTGGAGTTTAATTGGAATTTATGTACACATGTATAGGGTGTTTTTTTTAGAGGTTTGTTTTTCGAATAGAGATAAAACTGGCATTTTGTGGTCAAATCTGGCAACTCTAATGTCATTTATGTTCAGTTTGGTTTGCCATTTCATCATGAACAGGTTGACAAAAGAACAACGCTTGCAAATCGTGCAAATTTATTTCGAAAATAATGGTTCAGTTTGCGAAGTTTACCGCAAGCTCCGTCCATTTTATGGTCGACATAATCGTCCATCAGAGCAATTAATTCGGTTAACCATGGGTCGTTTTCGCACTACGTTTACTCTATGTGATAATACGCATCCGCAGAGACGTCGAACAGTGCGCACCGAAGAAACAATTGCCGCTGTAGAGCAAAATGTTGAAGAGGACCCAGTCAGAAGAGGAGTCAGTTACCGTTAATGGAGACCGGTATAGAGCCATGATAACCGACTAGTTTGTTCCCGAATTGGATGGCATGAATGTGGATGAGTTGTGGTTCCAACAAGACGGCGCTACATGCCACACAGCGCACGTCACAATCGATTTATTGAAGGAAACATTCGATGAGCGCATAATTTCGCGGAATGGACCTGTCAATTGGCCACCAAGATCGTGTGATTTGACACCATTGGATTATTTTCTTTGGGGATATGTTTCGCTCGTCTACGCCAACAAACCAGAAACGTTAGGGGACTTGGAAGCCAACATTCGTGGCGTTATTGCCGACATACGGCCCCAAATGCTCGAAAAAGTGGTTGAAAATTGGACCTGTAGAATTGGCTTTATTCGAACCAGCCGCGGCGGCCACATGCCCGAAATCATATTTAAACATTAATGGCATAAAATTATCCTTCCAATAAAGCCGAATTGATGGACATTAAAACAATTTTCTTGTGTTTTATTTCAATTCGAAGTTCTATACCTCTAAAAAAAACACCCGATATATGTAACCCCGCCTTGAGGCGGACCTATGCATTTATGGTCTAAAGCACCTTTGAAATTAGAAAATGCGGCCATTTCCTGCATACTAAAAGCTCAACTACTTCTATTCCCAATTGCATAATGCCAACACGGTGAATCGACCATCGACGACCACCGACGTTTATAGTCTCTGATTAATTGTGGGAATCGCATTCAAAGCAATCCACCCTCTTTTTTGTCCAAAGCGCAAGCAAACCAAGAAATTTATTGTAATAAATAATTTGTTCTCTCAAGCGTTGCACTTCAGAAGTGTACAACTCGCAGTGCTCATTGAGCGCATTTAAATGGCATCGAATCATTGCTGACTATTGACTGCACCGGGCAACAAGTAGACGAACCCACCAAACTCACAAACCCAATCATGCATGATTGATTGTGGGAGCCGCGAGACCCACTATGCGCACGCATTCAAATCCTTTGGGTTCTATGTAGATGAAAACAATTAAATAAAAATTTCACTAAGAATGAGAATGAAAACTGCTCCGAAAAGCGATATCAAATGCTGAAATTGTGACCTGCTGAGTGTGTGGCAGTCGACGCGTCTGCGCACCGGAGCGCGTACACATCATCGATCTTGCGCAGCACTTGCGGCCAGTACAAAACATAAATGCTGAAAGACGGGACGACTCGGGCAGGTAGGTGAGGGCGCAATCAAGTGATTTGTTGCGCGTTGCCTGCTGATGATTTGTTGATTTATTGATTGGCTGGGGTCAAGTGTTGAGAATCGTTTTTCTTCCGAACGGCTCCGGATTAGCTCGTACACGCACATAATTGAATTAACACAATGCCAGCGCGAGTGCAATGTTAATTAAATTACGCGCATGCGCAACAGTGTGGCACTTTTCGAATTGGACATTTCATTCGCCGAGCAACGGGGCGCACTTCGACTGGGCCCTGTCTTCCACCCAAAAGAGGTTTCTGCGCTCGGTTCGTCTAAGTTTCAATGCGGCGCTGCGGCACATTAACATATTTTGGAGAATAATTATGCCGTTGACATGTCGAGTTCATTAGCGTTGAGCGCGCAGCGCACTGAATCGGGCAATAATTTTATTAATGCAACGCTGCGGCTCGGCGCGGCGCGCTACTGGCCAGCGAGCGCACAGTGCGCTAATTAGATTCCTTTTGGTAATCAAGCGTTTTGTAGTCGCGGCCGTAAAAATCACAGCGTCAAGCGGTGGCCAGTGGCCGTTGCCGGTCGCTGCTTTGCGCCTAAAAGGCCCTAAACGCTGCTGCTGTGGCTGCTGCAAGTGCGCCCGTTGCCTTCCTTGTTGCTGTTGCCGCGTTGTCGACGACGTCTTGTGGACATTCTTATGCTAATTTGTCGTAACGTTCGAGCAGTTAGACGTACATTGTTTGACAACAAATTGTTGCCGGCACAATGGCGTGTTGCTGCGGCGCTCGCCGTGCGGGAAATTTGTAAATTGTGGCTATATTTCAGCCAATGGCCCATTGACCAACTGTTAATGGCTCTCTCAGAAAATCAGGTCGACAAGCTGTTCGGGCTTGCATTTCGTTGTTTCTATCGCTTCTGGCGCTGCTTTGGATTTTAGTGCGCGCTGATTGTATGAAAGAGCTGTGAAACTGGAAAAGGGAGACGTCATGAAGTTCAACATGAAAATTGGGTAAAATATCTCACATGATACAGTTTTATCAATGACTTCCAAAGTTTGCTTGAAGAATGCTTTCGAGATAAGTTCTGATTGGTTTGATTAGGGCAATGTGTAAACATTGTATAATAGGACATTGAATGAATATGAATGCTTTTTTCATTTCATGACCAGAGCAGCAGCAACAACATAACTTTAATAATTTACAAATGAAAACAAAAATGTTCTAATTTATTTATTTATTTCCGTCCACTGATGCAATATCTAACAGACTATAAAACAAGTTGAACAATTAAACCAGTTAAAAAATAATAAATAAAAAAATTAGCAAAACGAAAGAATGGACTGATCTCTGACCCATCGCAGCTTAAGAGAGCAGTTTATCCTCAGTGAGTCCAAGGAAACGTTTCTACTATTTACTCTTTTTATCTACTATGGATTTATGGGTATAATTTAAGTAGGCACCAACAAAATAATATTTTTAAAAGTGAATTTTAAGCAAATTACAAAAATTATACTGCTATCCCCAAAATAATTTCCAATAATTTGCAGCGATATCAGAGAAAGTTTGTGTTCTAATTGAAGTCTACGAATTGGGCACGTTTGATCAAAACCCTGTTTCTTTAGTAATGGTTATATAAAATAAAAAATTGATAATTTTGTATTTTTGCATAAATAATAAAACATTTTTTTGTAATTAAAAAATATTTATACAAAATTTATTTAACCCGTTTTAAGCTAAAATTGTTCAAAAGTAAACTAGTTCTAGAACTTTAACAAAGAGGCGTGGCGACTTCAAATGTCGTGTGCACACTTCTTATGCAAATGTTTCATGATTTAAATACCAAAAAGTAATATCGAGACAAGGGGTAAAATTCGGGGTCGAAAGGGTTAAGTTCCATCATTGTGTTCACTGTTTATTGTTTTTTTATTTTGATGTGTGCCAGGCTGAAAAAAACACAAACTGTTTTTTGGCCAAACATCGAAACATTCTGTAAAATGTTTAAGCTTTTGGTACTTTTCAAAGGTACATTTGGCTTTTGAATGCCAGTGCAGGCTCAGATGGATATTTGCGAGAAAAAGAAGTGAAATATGCGCGAAAATGGGACCAAATCAAGATGGCAGACAACATAGAGACTGAAATTTAAAGGTCGTTGTAAAGCTTACTTGATATTGAATTTGAATATTCGTACTTACATCTTTCCACTGATTCAATGGAAAGTATCCACTTACTTTGGGGAAGTGAAAAAAAAACGACACCTCTTTCTAAAATTCGTTTTAAGGGGGTCAATACGTGTAAATTTACAAAATTTTCAAAACTTTTTTTTTTTGTGAAATAGACTCCAGGGGGTCTTAAGAATATTCCCCTCAATATTTTTAATTGATGATATCGGTAACACAAAGTTTAAACCGAATTATTTCGAAACACTGGTTTTTGATTATGGAAGTAGAATATCTCGGCAAGTCTTCCCACATGGCAAAATGTGAGAAATAGGCAACAATCGTCAGTGGCAACAAATTGGCGACTCGCCGATTTATTGCCGCAGCGACAAATTAGCAACATGTCCCAAAAACACGTTGTTTTCCAGGACTTTGAAATATCGAATTGATTGATCGCATTTAAAAAATTTGTATTCATTCGCCGACGGTTCATTGATCAACAGCATTGATTCAAACTCAAAACAATGAGAGCAACATTGAATCTTTGTATGCAAATGAAATTCCATCCCAACCAAAACTGACTGACTTTTTATATATTCGGCCTTATGCTGAATATCGTCTAACTCATCGTTGACGATCGTCTATGAGTATCGTCAAATCTATCGTTTCGTCAATGCTTCCGTATGCTGTACAAGCAACGTAGACGGAACGTTGTGAATTGAATAAACACGGAAACTCTATGAGTGAGAAATTTTTCGTTTTGGGTATTTCATGAAGAAAATTCTGTCACTTCATATGATTTTTGTTTTTATTTGAAAAAAGAGCTTTGTGCAGCGTTCCCATGGACATATCTATTATGTATCAGTTTCTTCTGAACCCGGCTAAGTTTGTAAATTTGCCATTTCAATTGGTACATTGGCTCTAGAAGCAGTTTGCTTAATTTGCTTTTCTATCATTGTTTTAATCTGCTTAAACTGGGTGGAAGTATGACGCCTCGGTGAGCAGCGTACCCGCTCTGGCGAGCTCGTCCGCCTCGCAGTTGCTTACGATACCCCTGTGTCCTAGCACCCAGAAGCCTCTAGCTAGGGTGTTTAAGGATTTTCGGCAGTTCAAGACCACCGTTGATGAGATGGTCGCCGCTGCGAGCGACTTGATGGCTGCCTGACTGTCCGAGTATATGTGGACTTTCGGTTTGTACGCGTTCTCGCGGATAAGCCATATAGAGCCTGGTAAATGGCAAGCACTTCTGTTTGGAAGACACTGCAATGATCAGGAAGGCGGAAGCAAAGGCGAAGCCGCAGTTGACTGCAGAAAATACCACAGCCAATCTTGTTCGCCAAGTGTTATGTGACCACTAGCAAAATCTACGCCCTCCCCCCCCCCCCCCCCATTGCAAAGGGCAGCCATTGGTAAACAGGAGATCCAAATTTCATTTCAGTATCGTTTTAGTTTCGTCAGCAAAATTTTCGACGATAGAAATATTTGACGATAGACGAAAAGCGAAGGCGATAGCGATGACGAGCATAGCACTCCATCGTTAGCTGACGATACGACGATGAACAACATACAAAAGTAGACGTATCGTCGTTTTTTCAGACGATGACGATATTCAGCATAAGGCCGATTGATAATTTTCCAAACAATATGATGTATGTATTTAGATATGAAAACGACTCGTCAAGGCGATAGTAAAACGACTCGTCACGGCGATAAGAAAACGTCTCGTCACGGCGAGTTGCTTTCGGCGGACGTTTTAGAACGACTGGTGATACGAAATTGATACGTTTGGCGATAAATTTGTTGCCGGGGGCGACTCGTTTTCTTATTGCCGGCAACAAAAAATGTCTGTTGGGTTATATTAATTCCACTGATCTAAAGTTTGGGCAGCAACTTTTTGAAACATAGAACTTCTAAAGTAACTAAAAATTGCATTGTTTTTGGCGAAATCCGCGGCGCCATTTTCGGGAAATTAAGAAAAAAAGGTCATATTTTTCGGTTGGAGCGTATTTTTGTATTATCGAGAAAATATTTTTTTTGTTAGTTACTTTAGACGGTACATATATTTTCTCATAATAACTAATAGCAATATTTTTTCAGATGATTTTTGGAGCGCCGGCATAACTTCTACTAAAATTTGGGCCCATCGTTGGACCCCCACCACAGCCGCCATTTTGAGCAGGCAAAAAACAAAAAAATTTTTTTCTTGCACTGCTACCTTTTAATAAAAGAATGAATTTGCACATTGCATTAATTTTTTCCGGCGTATGCGCGATTCCAAAAATATACCGTTCACACGTATTGACCCCCTTAAGTCAATTTTTAATTTAGTTTTTCAGTCAGTATTTTTATTTATTTTTTTTTGCTTTTTTAGTGCGCCACCACGAAAGACTCGTTTGCACACTTGAACGCATCAAATCCCGAATGGATATCGAACCATAAACAACCAACAAATTATGTCAGCTTTGTAGGGCAGCATTGAAAGATTTATGCGAGATTCTGTGACAGTGTGGCAAACAACAACAACAAGTTGAAGATCGAACTTACAAAATTTGTGATGAGCCGCTTTTTTGGTTAAGATTTAATGGCGCCCAATGCAGGTTGCAACAAATTCTGAATGTGCTTGATTGTTACATGGCGGCAACTGGTTCGGTCAGACGTCTTTTGGCTGGCATTTTGTTGTTGTTTCTTTGCACTCGATGCATTTTTTCGGGTTTTCGATTTGTCGTCAAGAATGGACGCTGCTCGCTTATTTCATGGACCGTCTACGAACGCGACCGGCATGACGAGTGTCGCCGGCGAAAACGTATGAAACCCGTTCGCGGCATAAGAATGGCGCGTCGACTCGCCGGGATAATTCACTTATTGCGCAGTTCGGCACATGCGGTTGACACTTGCGCGTTTATTTGTTTGTATAGCTCGCGTACCTCCCGGCGTTATTTAATTATGGCGCTGATAACATTTTGCGTAGATGGTAGCAATTTTTCATCAAGCCACAGCCGCAGCAATGGCCACGGCCCGGGCGAACGTTGCCTGCGACACTTGCAGCGGCAATCACAATCGCAGCGACGACGGCGGCAGCAGCGGAGGATGCATCCAGCGGCGACCAGTTGCCATAAATTATGCGAAATGATAAATGACTCGCTGCAGAAAATGTGTTTTAAATGCGTGCAACAGGACTGCACTGCACACTTGCCGGCGTTCACATGTGGCAGTTGCCAGTTGCCGGCTGTCGACTGCCGACTGCAAAACCCAGCGCAAGTGCTTTGCAACGCGTAATTTATGAGCGACAAACATGAAAATGCATTCCTCACAGGACCTGCTGCCGAATTGATTTCCGCGCAGCGAGTGTTAATTGAAAACAAAAAGCGCGGCCCAGTGCGGCCCGCAGCGGCATCTGGCAGCACAGATTTCGCCGGTAATGATGTCCATTTACAAGCAACGCCACCCTCATTTAATTTAACGCGCTCGCCGCGGCCGTTTGACAATCGTCGACTGGCCGCAGTTGGCGTCAGTGTTGCCAGACCAGGAGATTTCCTCCTAGATTAAGGAGATTCTTCGGCTTTTAAGAGAATTTTTAGGAGGAATAATGGTTTAGGAGAGAGTTTAGAAGATTTTTATTTTATCAGGTGTACAACTTTGCTTCCGCCGTTTTCCGATAGGTGGCTGTACCGGCTGAGGCTGGTTGAAATACATAGATGGTAATGCCTTTAAAGTGAGTGTGGACAGTGCCTAACGAATTGTCATCGCCGTTTCAGTGACAGTTGTTCTTGTTTTCGTATTATTCACGCTCGAAAATGTCCGTTTATGTGCCCAATTCTCGCCATTTGCGGTAAGTTTTACTTTTCTGTTACAATTCGCAAAAAAATGCAGCTGAAGCGCATCGAATGCTCTCAGAAACTTACGGTGATGCTGCTCTGAGTGAAAGAACGTGTCGGGAGTGGTTTCAACGTTTTAAAAATGGTGATTTCGATGTCGAAGACAAACATGGTGGTGGAAGAGAAAAAACCTTTGTATTTGGTGGGATCAGCTCGGTGTGATCTTAAAACCTCTTAAAACCGGGTGAAACCATCACAGGAGATACCGAACGCAACTGATGCGCCTTAGTCGCGCGCTAAAAGAAAAGCGGCCACAATATCAAGAGCGACATGACAAAGTCATCCTCCAACACGACAATGCTCGGCCTCACGTCGCAAAAGTGGTCAAAAAGTACCTGGAAACGCTGAAATGGGAAGTCTTGCCCCACCCGCCGTATTCCCCAGATGTCGCCCCTTCTGACTTCCACCTATTCCGTTCGATGGCACACGGCCTGGCAGATCAACATTTTCAATCCTTCGAAGAATTGGAAAAATGGATTGCTTCATGGATAGCGTCAAAAGAGGACTCCTTTTTTCGAGCCGGGATCCGAAAATTGCCGGAAAGATGGGAGAAAGTTGTCGCTAGCGACGGACAATACTTTGAATAATACATCTGTAAGCACTTTTTCGCAATAAAGCTTTTAATTTTGGAAAACAACGGCGGAAGCAAAGTTGTACACCTGATATGTTAGGGGATTCTTCGGATCCTTAGTGGATTTTTGGGAAATTTTTGGATAACGAAGTATCCAACAAAGGAACAATGGCGACAAAACATATTTTGGCATCTATTTTAATAGTCAAAGCACTCTATTGTGTTAAAAATTTGTAAACTTATAAAATGTAAGCTCGTTCTATCTCGTTCTCACTTATTACTGTCACAATGAAATCCCGCTAGAAATTGCACGTTTTGTTTAATTCATTTGTTATATGTTTTGTTTGAATAAAAAAAGGCTGCGTTAAAAAATGATATGTATGTATATATATTTATTTTTTATGAGAAGCTTAATCTCTTAAAATGATGCAAATTATAAAAAAGTTTTAGGAGATTTTTTTAACTTTTGGGAGGAAATTTCAGTATTTTTTAAGAATTAGGAGAAAGTCATTTCGGGTATCTGGCAACACTGGTTGGCATTCAGCTATTCGGCGCATTGCAAACAATTCATTTCAATTAACCGTAATTAATGAATTTCATTAAAAATTATCTCAAACCACGCGAGTCCGTTTAATTGCGTGCCACCACAAGTTGGCCTATTAAGCGACAACCGGCCGACGGCAATTATCCGCTTGCGAACATTAGGAAATGTCCAGTTAATTTGCGCCGTTAAAAAATCGTTAGCAAAAAAAAATAAAATATGAAACCGATTCTTTATATGCAAGAAGCGCTTACAGCGACCAGCCGTTTTTGTTTTTTAGTGCGCAAATATTTTGCATGAATCGGTTAGCGCTGACCATAACAATTCCCCTGTGTGGCATTGCCATGGACCTTGTGGGTCCAGTTGCTGGTTAAAAATTGTTCCACAGTGTAGAGAACGGTGACTGCCTATTTCACAACAACAGTTTCAATACTTGCCTGCTCCACTTGCAACATCGAAAATTGTCTCGAGCCGAATTTCAGTTTCCCAACTATGTATCGACGCAACGTTTGGAGCTCTTCAGATTTTATGGGCTTTTCGTGATCGCCCAATAAACGTGAAATGGCAATGATTATGCTCATTATGGGGCCATGCTGCAGTCGCCACAACAACAACAACAATGCATAATAATAATAATGACAGCAACTAAAACGGCACACGTTCAAAGACATTAACATTCAGTCCCTCGCAGAAATCCCACAAACCCGAAGCCACATTAGCAAAGTGCAACAATCGTGTTGATGTCGAGTTGACGCCGACTCGAGCGCAAATAGCCAAACTGCCTGACATTCAACCAACCAAGCAAGCGAAGCCAACCCAACCAACCAACCAACCAGTCAGTCGCGCTCCAAGTGGCCGAAACAATGTGCCACACGTTGCCGCTTTGCACTTAAGAGTCGCTCGGCGGCGATGTCGACGTCATCTTCCTTGGCAGCGGTTCGGTGTTAGTGTGTCATGTCAGGCGGCCGCGTTCGGTCAAAATTGATTTCATGACACTTGCACGCTAATGTGTGCGGCTCATTCGAGCGCTGCGCGGCGACGGCCGCTGCGGCCCAATGATAGATGCCGCCGTCATGCGCGGTCGGAGTGTTTGTCATAGTTGCGATTTATGTGTTTGCCGTGCCGCAGCTACAAATGCCACAAATAATGCAAATGCGTTCTAGTGTGGCTGCGTGCGTGTGTGTGTGTGTGTGTGTGCACTGATTTAACTGCGCCAATTGCGGCCATTAATTCGGTGATCGATCACAATTGGTGCTGTGATCGGGCGCTGGTGTGGCCCATTGCCGCCTCGATAATGACTCGCATTGAGGGGGAGTCGATGCCGCCACTCGTACCAAACATTCACTTAATGTGGCCATAAATTCTTCAAGATTTACGATGGGAAAGCGTTTCAATGGCATTAAACGGAAAATTACTATGATTCGACAATGATGCGGTGAAGGTAGTTGGCGGCGCAATAGACTGACAGACAGACAAACTGACACACTGCTTAGTTGGCTGTGCCGCCCCTCATAGCTAATCGAATGTTATTATTGTTATTGCGATTGCATTGCCGCTGGCCATCAGTTAATGGCGACTGCCTGCACCGTCACATGATTCCCACCGTCGCCATTGCGAAGTACAAAAGTGACTATTGACACAGATTTTTTTGAATTTCAGTTGTGAGTTTACTTAAAGTAAATACATCAAAAGCTATAAAAAGAAGTTTTATCCTGTGAAATGGCATCCATTTGGAGACTTAAGACTTGCTGCTATTCTTAAAGGCTTGATTACACGTAACGAGTAGAGTGGCGAGACAGCAACTCGAACGAGTACTCGTTTCGTCTAAACAGTAAGGCGAGTTGTTGATTGAGTCAGTGACCGAGTAAAGTGGCGAGAGAGTCACTAGAATCACATTTTGTTTACTAGGCCGAGTACTACTTTACCGTTATATTTTTCTCTTTTTCGCAGCGATTCGCGGAATCGCTCGTCACATGCGGAATCGCTCGTAACATGCGAAATGCGTCACACACCACTTTTCCCTCGGTTGAGTGTAATTGCGCGAGTTGCTTAGTTCATTTTGTGCATTGTAAAACCGAACTGACTCGCCACGTGTTAAAATACGTTTGAACAACTCGTCGCTTTTGCTCGCCATCCCAATTCTCTCGGTCTAGTACCATTTTCATGTCTCGCCACTCTACTCGTTACGTGTAATCAAGCCTTAACACTTTAAACAAGTTTGATCCCTGCTTACAAAAACTCAAAGTACACTGTGCAACAACATCTCTGCAACAAAGTAACCTTCGTATATTGCTGAAAGACATTGTACAGATAATTTTTGCCTGAATTTTTTTTTTAATTTGCACATAAAGGTTAAAGATTAAGATGGTCCCTATAGACTTTTGCACGGAAAGCATGAAAACTTGAGCTTCTATGTCCAAGACAAAGTGGTTTGCCATACAAATTAGATAATTTTTTTATGCACATGAACTCTCCTCCTTACCCCCTTTTTCATGTTTTTTGGAAAATTTTTAGAAAAAAGTGGTTTTTGTATAAACATGAACCCCCACCCCATTTTTTAACACCACCCTTTTCATGTTTTTAGATAATTTTTAGGACAAAATGATTTTTGTATAAACATGAACCCCCACCCAATATCCTTACCCCCCTTTCTCATGTTTTTTGGAGAATTTTTAGGACAAAGTGGTTTTTGTATGAACATGAACCCCTACCCTATTTACTTACCCCCCTTTCTCATGTTTTTGGAGAATTTTTTAAGACAAAGTGGTTTTTGTATGAACATGAACCCCCACCCCCTTTTGTGTTTTTGGAAAATTTTTAGGACAAAGTGGTTCAAACATGAATCCCCACCCCATTTTTTGACCCCACCCTTTTCATGTTTTTTGGGAAATTTTTGGGACAAAGTGGTTTTTGTATGAATATGAACCTCCTACCCCATTTCCTTACCCCCTTTTTCATGTTTTTCGAGAATTTTTAGGACAAAGTGGTTTTTGTATGAACATGAACCCCTCACCCCTTTTTATGTTTTTGGAAAATTTTTAGGACAAAGTGGTTTTTGTAATTTTTTTCATAAAAGACTTGGACTGCGTAAAAAAATTACTTAAAACACCATAAAGTCAATTGGTCAAATTGCTCATTAAAAATAAGTGGGTTGTTCAAGAACCAAAACATTCTCAAAACCTTAAAACATTAATTTCAAAAACTGGTTCTTTTGTTTGAAATGCTGAGAAAAAAATCCTTTAAGTAACCTTAAAAACATATTTGCCAAAATATATATATTAAATAAAATAAAATAAAATAAAATAAAATAAAATAAAATAAAATAAAATAAAATCAAATAAAATCAAATAAAATGAAATAAAATAAAATAAAATAAAATAAAATAAAATAAAATACAATAAAATACAATAAAATAAAATAAAATAAAAAAATAAATGAAAATAATCCAATAACCCAATAAAACTATATGAAGTTCTCTCTATTAATAAAAAAAAAATTATGACACTTTCGTTAAATATTACCACTGGGGTCAATACACAAGCCCACTTAAGTTTTGAATGAGCACCAGGTTGCAATAAAAGCCATCGACAACATCTGCTAACAGCTCAAAAGTCAAACCTATTCGTTTGTGTCTCCTTGGACAATTTGGAATGCTACTGATGTACCAAACATTTATTGTTAGAAAATAAATTTTGATGTTCTAATTTTTGATGTTCTGATTCAGCACCAAATGTTTGCCAGTTTTTTATTATTTCAACTCTTTGAACTACATATTTCTGCTGCGATATTTTTTTGTTTCTTTTTCAAGATTTTTTTTCATGCTTCAAACAACTCATACTCAATACAAACGTCAACGAAAAACCAAATCACAAATTTATATAGTTTGTGTATTTGTTCTTTTAAATTGTTTTGTACACTTGGCTTGTCTGGCGGTAAACTCATTGTAGAATTATTAATGAGCAACAGGTGACAGGTCGAGGAGATCGTCAGTCTCTTTGGACAGCTGTGCTTTGGCTTTCTTTAGCCAAGAGCACGAGACAACTCAATTTGAAAAGCTAAAAATATAATTTCAGATTTTGTCTACTTTAGTATTCGATGAGTAACGAAATTTGTGCTCGACGGAAGTGTTGAAAAATACATTTTTGTTTTTTTACAATAAATTAGGTTGCAAGTTGAAAAATTTCATATAAAGCAAATATTGAAATGTCTGAATAGATTAATGATTTTTTTCCGAGCTAAGCCTATAGCAAGGGTGCGTATCTAGGTCGTACTGCGCCGTTTTAAACCGATTCTATGCAGACATTTATCTGACATTCTGATATTTTCTTTCTGATATTTCTGATATTATATGAATTGAAGCGAGGTGCTTACAAGCTCCTGCTTTAATTTTCTATCCCCTCTTTACTTATCTGTCGTACATATGTAACGCAGCGCTATGGGCCAGAAAGAAGAAGAAAATGCACATCACCTTCTATGCAATTGTCCTGCTTTATCGAGAAGAAGGAAGAATCATTTGGGCAACTTTTTCTTGGACAATCCAGTGGATCTAGACGAATGATTTATTATAGTCGACTAGACTTTACAAGAAGCTCAAATTGGCTCAATAAGTGAGCGATTTTTATGCTTTGTGGTATCACAATGGGGCTTCATGGCCTAAGTGAGCTCACTTGAAAGAAATGACAACTTGCTTGGAAGAATTTACAACAGTCAGAGAGGTGGAAACTTTTCCTTATGTGTGTTCTCCCGAATAGTTAAAGTTAGCATATGATATCTTAAAAAAAGACATATTATTATTTTTCATGAAAATTCAATTCTACACTGCAACTGGTTTGGAAGACACTACAACAAGAGATGACAACTTTTCCTTATATGTCGATTCTGCAATAATTCTAAATATGATACAATAAATCTGATGTTGAATCTATTATGTGATGTCCCAAAAAAAAGACAAATACCCATTTTTAATGAAAATGCAATGCTCGATCAGCTTCAGACCGTTGTTCAAAGTGGTCACATGGTGGCTGAATTGTCCGCCTGTGGAACCAAATATACCTTTTCGCCCGACTTTTGCATTGGAGTCACCAAGGACGATTTTGAGACCATTGGCCGGGCACCTGTCGTGGGCGTCATCGAGCTTCGCCTAGAAGGCATCTGTGGTCGAACTGTTCTTCGCTTCCGTCGGGGCGTGCACGGAAATTTGGCTGATGCTAAAGTTGTTAGGTTTGATGCGGATAGAGACCAGCCGATCGTTCATTAAAGTGAACCGTGAGATGTGGTGGCAAAGTCTCTTGCTGATCAAAACTCCGCAGCCAAACTCGCGCTTCTCCACAAGACAACTGTAGTAAATGTCGAATAACCTTGTCATGTCCATCGCATTTCCTGAACGAAAATGATGTCAACCTTACATTTGTGAGAGCTTTCGCCAGTTGGATAGAGGCACCTTCCCTATAAAAGGTCGGGACATTTCAAGTGCATCAAATCGTGGTCCTTAAACTGTTTGCTGTGATTGTAAACATAATGGATTCTCCCGAGCTGCATATTGCTATGAAGTTTTTCTCGCCAAAGCAAACCCAGTTCGTATCACTGAATTGTGCCAAAATTAAACATTTTGAAATTCTTTAACGCGGTCCATTGCCTGCAATTGCGGAGTTACCCAAACCGATATGCATTGTTGTCAAATTATAATAGGGGTATTCACACCGAGCTCGTTATTTCGTTACTTCGGTACTCGGTAGTTTTCTATGTGTATTTTGTTTTTGTTCAATTTTTGTACAAACACAAAATACACGTACAAAACTACCGAATACCGAACTAACAAAGTAACCAGCTCGGTGTGAATACCCCTAATATTTATAAATTGTTAAAACAATGTTCAAAGTACACATCAGAATTTGTTTTAAGTTTACGTTTCAATAGTTGTAGAATTATAGGCGATCAAAAGTAAACAGAGTCTAATGAACCTCCCCCCAAAACAAAAAATTTCTGATGCAAAATATGGTTTTGGGCTCAAAAGTTGTACGCAACTTTCTTCCGTCCCCTGCCACAAAATGAAATTTTGTGTGCGCCACTGGTAAACATCATACATATATACATATATTTGTATAAATCTACGCATATAAGCATGTCGGTAGTTACTTTTTACTTTACTAAACAAAACTATGCAAAACTCGAATGCCTAATTAATTTCCTTGCTTCATAACGACACTTCAACCAATCGCGAATAATTCGTATATTATGTTGTTGTTGTTATTTTATAGTAATTTTTGTTCGTTTCCTTATTTCCTGTCAACACTGCACGCGGCAACATGCTGCTCCATTTCACGGTGTTATCAATAAATTTAAATTGACACTTCACACACGATATGTCATGTGATACTTTTCTCGAGCCCTGAGGCGAACATGAAACGTAACGCAACTGCCACGAAAAGAATGTCGCGCGATATCCCAATGACACTTTGTGCGAGCGTTGGCCGCCCCGCACCGACTGCGGCCGCTCGCTGCAGAATATGATTTCACTTTAACATACAGGTTCATGTAATCTTTTAAGAAGGACAGCCACGAACAGGTCGCTTCGACACAGAGTCGGACAATTTTAGCCCATGCGCCGATAAGACAAAACGACGACGGTTTGGTTCTTGGCTTGAAAAAGCGCGAATTGCCGCTCGATAGCAGCCACATGATCATGTAAATACATTAAGTTAACTTCGGTTCTGAAGCTCTTGAACCGAGCGTCGAACCTCATTAAGGCTGCCGCACAAACAAACTGACGTCGCTCAGTTATCGCGAGGGCAAAAACAAAAAAGGAAGCGCAACGACAGGACAAATGAAGAAAAAAAACGCGAATTTCCGATAAAGTTCACATTAAAACTCTCATTTTACAAAATGTAAACATGTTAAGTTAATAAATATAAATAATCGCGCTTATTAGTGCGCCACACCGTAAACAACAACAACAACAAGAACACAAAATAACATCATCACACCACACCATGGAGGACAACGCGCCATGCCACTTGCACGCTGGACACTCGCCGCAGCCGCGACTGACTGACTGTCTTATCAGTGCGTGCATTTCGCAAAGGTGTTGCCAGCTGATTTGAATTGCCGTAATTTTCAGTACTTTGGCATTTACTAATAAAAAGCTGTTAAAGTAGCAGCCGCGGTCCTCAGCGCCGACACGCGCAACGCTGCTCGACTGCGTTGGGGCCGGTGGAGCCTTAAGAAAATCGACTGATATGATACGCGGCACGGCGCGCATTTTCAACTTAATTAAACAATAAAAATTTCGCAATGGTGAAACTATCATTTTAATGGCTTTGACCACTCATCGCTGCAAAAACACACACAAGGCGTGTCCGCAGTGGCGGGAGTTGGTCCACGGCTCACAGTGTCGCAATCCCATATAAGCCGTGGCCAAAAATACTTAGCGTTGTCCTATTTCGATGAAACTTGGTGAGAATGTTTTCGTGGTGGAAATTAAGAAATTTACAAAAAATCATTGAAATTGAACCACTGCCACGCCCACCTCCCATACGAAAGGAACTGTAATATTGAAATAACTTTCAACTTTAACTTTTATAAGAAAATCAAGTTTTATTGACCGCTTTCTGGATTCAGCTTTACGCCACACTTCGAAGAAATCACGTATTTTTAGTGGAGGCCTCACTAGAAAAATGCGAATAACAACCAAAGGCAAAAATTACTCCGGATTATGTTAATACATATTTTTTTGAGTATTTAGGGTTGGAACTAAAAAAGTTTTTTAAACTTTTTTGCACCAAACTTTTGGTTCTTTCTTAGAAGCAAACCGAAAAACGTAATTTTTCAATGTAACGGGATTTCACAGTTATTTCAAAGCACAAACCAAAAAATAGTACTGCCATACAGGAAAAATTCCAAAGTTTTATTTAACATATAACATGACTATATTAGTACATAAATTATATTTTTATTTGATTTTTCATTCAGCATAAAGAATTACCCACAAACTTGGAACGAATGCGTATTTTTTAACATCAACTTTGAAGCTACATAAAAATGGAACGGAGTAGGATATTGAAGATCGGATAATGGATTTTTCTTAGTTGAGATATTATCTGTCGATTGTCATATTCATTTTCGTCATTTTGTAACATTGATTTTTACAATTTTTAGCCACACTCGCGACACTGTGCGGCTGGGTGCGTTGGTCGCAACCACAACAAATCAAATTTTCAACTATTTGGCAATTTTCTGCAATTTTAATTATAGGCCGCCAGGACAAGCGGACAAGAGTCGAACAAAAGTGCCACTCGACGGTGAACAGTGGCCGCTGTTCGACATGGCGGAGTCCTCTTTCCAGCGACTTATTGCAAGCATTGCAGCACGGGGCGAGTTGTGGGGAGAAATGCAATTTTGCAAAAGGGAACAAACTGCGCGGCAACAATGGCATTGGTCCGTCGTGGCAAGCGGCAAGCAAAGAAAATAATTAAATTGAAAACTGTTGCAAGAGAGACCAACAACAGCAAGAATAACAACAGTAACAGCAACAGGAAAGTTAAAAAGCGCAAAATTGCAGTCGCCGTGATTTAAGCAAATGAAATGACTTAAAATCGCACTGTGCCGCAACCGTAGCGCGGCTCCGCTGTCATTACGGCACACGGACCGGGCAGTCAGTGGCGCTGCCTGCAATCAAAGCGACTGTGAATGATTTATTGAATTTAAATCACTTGTATTGGCATGAGTCCTGCTGTGAGTTTGTGACATTTTCGTAAACGAAAAACGTCAGTTAACATTTTTTATTGGCAGTCGCGCGATATTTGCTCAAGACAGCTGAAGAAGCAGCGCAGCACAGAGCACTCGAGATGCGGATGAACGTTGCGGTCCATGGACGAAGCGGAAATGTTGTCTCTAAGCTGTTTGCCAAAGTGGAAGCCACAAGTTGAACGAATGCACCAGAAGTGGCTAAACGTACACAGACATATTCGCAATTGACTGGTTTTCTGACATTGGCGCAAGTTGATATCTGAGAATAAAATTTTAATATCTGAAAACAAATGACAGATGCTTCGAATGTGCAGAAATGCCAGAAAGTGAAAGTTTCTTAAGCATCACAACTTTTCTACCATCATTTGCAATGCCATTTCGCAACCATAAAAACCATAATTCACATTGAACTTTCGAGCATCGAATATGGATAGTAAAAGCGTTTCAAAGAGTGCGATTGTTTTTTGAGATCCAGCACAAAACTAGCCGCACGTCTGTTGGCCATTAGAGAGATTACGACGCGCACTAAACTGCTTTCGTTGGCGCATAAAACCTGCAGCAAAACGATTAATAAAGTTATTAAATCGTAAATGAAGAAGCATGAAAAGAAATTTCGTTTCTATTCGTTTTTCCAACTTGTTAAAAAGCCGTAAAAATGAAGTGCATACGCAACTCGTTCGCGTGCGCAGTGTTGGCCCACAAAATTAAAGGCAGCCATTTAAAGGCATTTTCGATTTAAGTGCCCAAATGACCCCACACAACCGCCACCGCCATCGGCCAACAGCCACCAACCACATTCAGGTCCATTGCCATTGCGCTGCACAATTTAACGGTGCTTCGCTGCCAATACACATAAATGTATGCATTGCTGTGTGTGTGTGTGTGTGTGTGTGCAACTGTCTGCTGTATGTTTTGGGGGAGTTGGAAGTTTCGGTTTGTGTTGTGGTATGATGACTTGATTGGAAGGTCGTACCGCGCCGCTTTATTGACAACATTATTTGTGACCAACCCATAAACATTTTATTTCATTTTCCCCATGGCAAGCGTTGTTGTTTTCCTTCGACTTTTACCACTTTTTAGTGTTTTTTTTTCGTAAGTTGTTTGCTTTCTATTTTTTGTATGACATTTTTTAACATGCAAATAAGACAGTTTCTACTGTTGACTGCTGCCGCTGTTTTCCTGCCTCTGTTGGTTGTAATTGTTATTTCCTCGATGGTGTTTATGTTCTTCATTAAGTCATTTATTGAAGAAAACCTTTGTCTTTTATGTGTTCCTGAAAACTAACAAATCGTAAAAGTTAATGCCAAATTTGTTAATAGTGTTTAGTTGTTGCTGTGGTTGTTTGGCTTGATTCGATTCAAGTATTCTTGGTGTTTTTTTTTAGGGATGGGTCGGATGTCATTTTGCGGATCATCTTTAATGCGCAGTGTTGCCAGATCAGCAGATTTCCTCCTAGATTTAGGAGATTCTTGGCCTTTTAGGAGAATTTTTAGGAGGCAGAATTGTTTAGGTGAAAGTTTAGGAGATTTATATTTGATGTTAGGGGATTTTTCGGATCCTTAGTGGATTTTTGGGATATTTTTGGTTAACGAAGTATGAATCACTGGCAACAAAACATATTTTGGCAACTGTTTCAATAGTCAAAGCACCCTATTGTTTTAAAAATTTGTAAGCTTACAAAATGTAATGTGTTCTATATCGTTCTCACTTATTGCTGTCACAATGAAATGACGCCAAAAATGGCCCTTTTTGTTTCATTCATTTGTTAAATGTTTTGTTTTTGTTAAGCTTAAGGGGCCCGAACACTGTAAACTGCGATTTTTCATATGTTTTTTATTTTATTTATTAAAAAAAAACGGACGTTCCGATTTACATGAAACTTTACACATATGTTAATAAATGTCTAGATTATCGAAAAAAAATTTTTTTGTTTTTTTTTGGCGGCCATGTTTGTATTCTGTAGCTGATCCAAAATGTCGTCTTTTTAAAATGACCCTTGTCGCGTTGACAGCAAATCAGCATAACGGAGCCTCCTAGAGCAAAAAACAAAAAAGATTCTTGAAATATACATTACTGGCTACTGTTTGACGTAGGGGATTTTAAAAATATTGATTAGAAAAAAAATGGCGGCTGTTTGAAGAAAAAGTTTTTTTTTTCGCGTAAAATTTTGCACTAAATTATTTATAAAAAAAAAAGTTTGGCATATATCGAAAAACGGCTACGTCGAGCAGAAGCGACACTATTCCCGAATAGAATGCAATTTGAATCAGGTCGATCGGATAAAAACTTTTTCAGTTATGCTGTCAACGCGACAAGGGTCATTTTAAAAATACGACATTTTGGATCAGCTACAGAATACAAACATGGCCGCCAAAAAAAAACAAAAAAATGTTTTTTCGATAATCTAGACATTTATTAACATATGTGTAAAGTTTCATGTAAATCGGAACGTCCGTTTTTTTTTTAATAAATAAAATAAAAAACATATGAAAAATCGCAGTTTACAGTGTTCGGGCCCCTTAACAACAAAAGCTGAAGATGAATAAAAAAGGTTGCATTAAAAAAAATTATATATATGTACGTATATATTTTTATTTTTTTTTATGAGAAGTTTAATTCCTATAAAAGGAAAAAATTTTGGGAGATCTTTTTAACTTTTGGCAGGAAAGTCAGTTTTGGTATCTGGCAACACGGATGCGAATGCCGATATATACATAAATAAAAAATTATTTTAAAATTTCTACTTAATTTTGGAATACTGATCAGAATGCACAGACTGATGCAAATGATTACTCAAGCTGGTGGTTCCGCGGCCCTTTCGTAAATAAACTTTATTACAGAGCTTGCACCGAACTTGATACGAGTTTTTATTATTGTTTCCACTAAGTGTTGGTTTTGTTTTGATTTCGTTTCGAATTGACCTAACTATGTTCTTCTGACAAGTGTTTTCAACTATTAGGTACACCGTGCAAAAAAATAAAAAAATTTTTCAAACCGAAAAAAATTTATATGGGCGTGAAACTAGAGATCAAACATAGTAGTAGTACCTTTCCTTTTAAAAGGACTTCAAAATTTTGAAGGGGATAAAAAAAAATATAAAAAATACTTAACCTTGTTAGAATATTGCGATATGTATATCAAGTGAAACAGGAAAGTCTCAGGAATTTAAATTTAAATTTATTTTTTATCTATTTTAAAAAAAGGATATGAAAAAGGTCCCTTGAAAATTTTAATCCTTTATATCCTTGAAAAGTTATATAGAATTTTCTTGAAAAGTAACTAAGTTAAAACCCAAAATCTCCTTGATCACGTGTCGAAAATTAATTACTCTAACTTTATTGGTTCGAAAGTTATGAAAAAAAGGCGGAAGCTGCAATTCAAATTAAGTACAAAAATTCTAATTTATTTTAGTATCAGTGTTTTAAATAATTGAAAGATACAAAATCTCATTAAAAAGACTAGTTATTTTATTAAATTGGCATCACTACAAATTTTTGGAAAATTCCAAAAGCAGGGATGTCAGGAATCTTTTGGATATGAAGGAATTCGCAAGATTTCAAAAATGATTTCAAAGTGTAGTGAGACTCAATATTAAACATCCGCACAAGAAAATATGGATGCGGATGCGGATGTTGGAAAAATGCGAATGATCCACGAATTTATCCAAAAGTAATCAAAGGTAAACAATTTGGCGGTTGGTTGAAACTTGAAGTGTCTTCAATGGATTGCTGGAATTAAGTATTTAAGGAATCGAAGTGTGAAGCTGTTCAAACAAGAATAATAATTTGTAATCTCATAGACAGCGTTTAACGAAACTTTAGGAATCAAAACTCGATACTGCCCCATAGGCCAACACTCCAAAAGACTGGGTTTGCCGTATAATGACTTCTGCAGAAACTGGTGGAACAAAGACTGCGAGTACGCAGTTGTGCATCTCCTCTGCGATTGTTCGGCCAGAACGCGCTATCGATTCTTGGAACATCACTACTTCAGCTGCATTGCGGACCTGGCGAATAGGCCCCCAAGTCGCATTTGCTACATTTATCAGAGCTACCAAGTGGCTCTCATCTAAGGGAAGTGTATGGGCGAAGTTCCTGCCCCCTAACACAATCAGCCCTAAATGATGCCCAAAGGCGATCAAAAGTTACTCTTAATTTGTTGGCAACTAACGAATGCACAATAAAAGTGCTGTCAATTTCCAGATGTCAAAACCACACAAAGCGACAGACTGCACTGCGTCGGCCGTGTTCCATAACGGCATTTGCACAATTTAACCGAATTTACTGCAGCAGAACGAATAAATTCAGCAAACACAACAAGCTCGGAGCAAACTCTGAGCGAAATTTATTAAATACTGATTTGCAAACGAGCCACTAATCAACAGATTTAAACAGATTTAAGGCGAATTAACACGGCCAAACAAGCCATTGGCCAATAAAAGTGTCGGCCATTCTGGGGGCCAAGCGACGAGCGGTGCACTGTGGACGCCTAATGCGGCGAGGCGAATTTATAGAAAAATTTATTCAGCTGCAAATTGTTGTTTATCACATGATGGTCAATAAATTCGTGCGTCGAGCGCGCACGGCCAGCGGGCCTTGGCAGTGGAATGGCTGGAATGCTGCCAATGCGGCGTGCACACTAAATGGCGGCTTGCGGCTGCGACGTGCGCAAGGGCACCTCTGACCAGCGGCCAGCGACACGTTAAAATAATAATTGACTGGCACGACAGCCCGCTTACGCGAGACTAAGGCATAGCTTCCCGCAACTACCCGTGTTGTGCGTGTGAATTTTTGTACACGGGTTGGAGGGACCTACAGTTTAATGCCGGTTCCGAACGGCAGGTTGGGAGCTTTTTCATAAGCAATTTTTACTCTCAGAGGTTTGCCATTTCCAGCTGAGAGGACAGCCACCGAAAGAGAAAACGAGTTTCCCGTTATTTTTTTAGGTGTTATTACAGGCAGTATTTGAACCTGAGGTTGCTGCCTGCGACTCGCGGTCCAACGCACTAACCAACTGAGCCACGGCGGCTGCACCAGCGACACGTTGCGTTCTAATATAATCGATTCGCAAATGTCTAAATTAATGACTCGGCCTGTCGTTGTGGCAACTTTGTAGTGCACCACACACACACACACACACACATAGACACATGAGCGGAGCGCCCGGGCGTACGGTGCGCATTCCCTGTGCGGTAATAAAAATATTTATGCGCATGCGTGACGTTTTACGCGACGCCGCTGCCGTCGTCGAGCCGAATTGAATCGAATTGAAAGTGTTGCGCGCTGTGGCATGCAGCATGCGGCCGGATATTGGTGCCGGCACGATTGGGAGACAGGAAACATCTTGTAAAACCAGCAAAGGTACACGCTGCGAACAAGCAAAGCGCGCCCCAGCACAAACGCTGCAGCCCGGGATGCAGCCAATGCGCGTACAACACATTGAGGTTATGTCTGTCTGGGCGCTTATCGCAGGCGCTGTATTTGCCAATGTCAGCAAAAAACGAGATCACAACCAACAACAACAACAACAAAGAATAAGCAAAGTCGTTCGAAGGCAACAACATTATAATGGAAATTTCTGACAGCAGCGACAAAAAAGTATTGTGCGCAAATGTTGGAACACCCGGCCGCCAGTCCTTGGCCAGTCCAGGGTGCAGTGACAATGAGGCGTCTGTCTATTTTTACCAGCATTTCAGCCGCCAGCCAGCACTTACCGTACTCCCTTTCGATGGCGCCCGAGTGCGTTGCGACGCGATGCTGCAATTGTTGCACATCAAGTGAAATGCAAATTTTTGAATGCACATTTAAGCGGAGACTTTTCAGCGTACAAAGCCATCAGCTGCGTGGCACTGAATTGTGAACTCTTTTGGTTGTTGCAAGTCTCTGTTCAGCTTTTGCAGATTTAATCCAGGCACTTCTTAAGTCCCTTCAATGACGACCAACTCACCGATGTGGTGGGTTAAATTACTCTTCTTGAGCATCACTTGGGTCATGTGGTCCATTGGGACTTCACCTATACACATCTCATTGTTGAGACCCATTTGCTGACTCTTATTATTCTTCAGGTTCGGTCAGCAGCTCAGAATGCACTGGACCAAGAATAAGAAGAACGTTCTTGCAAGCACCGGACATGTGCAGAGGAGATTCTCAACGATTTCCTTGCAGTCTTTATTACTGCAACATCTGCAGAAGATATTGAACAGCAAACCCGGTCTTTTGGTTTGTAGAATAATGAGGTTGTGTCCTGTTATGATTGATTGGCTCTAGTAAGATCAGTTCCCTGGTCGGTACAAGGCCAGATCTCTCTCGCTCTGTTACATGTTTGTTCACAAAGCCATCTAATGTTTGCTCTGTCTGGATATTCATTCCACATGAGAAGGTTGCAAGATGAGAGTGTTATACCATCCTCCTCTGTGGCAGCGATGTATTGCTAAGCAATTTTCTTTATATACCTTTGTGCCCAGGCACCCAACAAAGATGCACTTTCCACTGTGGGAATCTCGTTGCGAAATTCAAGCTCCATAAAGGTTCATTAGTTTATTTCGTTTCATAGTTTATCCAAATACAACCTCCATGCACTGCTGATCCCGCCAAAAAGGGCGATTGAAGAGACAATTCTTCAAGAGGCGGCGTCCATGTGGAAGAGATTTGCATCTTGCGGGACTGCAAAAATGATGCTTCGCGAACATAATAACAAAAATGCAGAGTTTGTAATATCATTAAGAAGAGAGGATAGCAAGCTACTAGTTGGATTACTCACGTCTCATGCTGCCAAACTTGGCTTGGTACCAAGTGACGCTTGCACGAGATGTAATGAAGACAATGCCAAGGGTACCCCGGAACATTTGTTGTGTCACTGCCCTGCTCTCTATAGATCACGGGTCAGCTATTTTGGATCGGCGTCATTCGTCTCCTTGGAATGTATTGCAAAGAAGTGGCGACCTACTCAAATTCGCCAGGAAATTTATTAAAACTGATTTCTAGGTCTCCGCTTCACGATTTGGTAACACCATAGACTACTAATTTGGTCTATGTGAGACCCCCGGGGTCAGCCAACCTAAACTAACGTAATGATTGATTGATTATGATTTTCAGGAATCTGGGAAATATAAGACGAAATAATTGTGATTTGGAGTACTGTATCTACTACTACTACTATTACAAGGGCACAGGTGCCTGCCTACAACTACGGATTACGCAATTCCCACCATTGCCTTTGAGAAAAATTACGATATCCGTACCCCCGCCCGTCTAGAATGGAAGAGAAGGAACATCCGAAATAACCTGGATGCCACAATCTACACGGATGGCTCCAAGATGGAATGCAGAATAGTAGCAGGATGGATGTTTGCTACTAGGGAAGCGTGCAGGATGGCATTGACGGACACATCCTACAAAAGCCACATTACCATACTTTCCGACAGCCTATCCACGATCAAGGATGGAATCGACGATTCTTTCGTCAAAACTAGTGCGGGAATGCAGGAAGCTCCTCACAGAGCTAGCTCATCGGTTCAGAGTTACCATGATATGGGTGCCAGGGCACAATAACATTGACGGAAACGAAAGAGCCGATGAACTAGCTCGAAGAGGCTCCGCTTTTGATGAGAGCGAGGCGCTGACGGTTCACGACCCACTGGGCTCCATTAAGAGCGAGGTCTCAAAGAAATTCTTCGCCAAAGCCATCTCTAGATGGTGGACGGAATCCTGTAAAATCAGGAGATTACTTTGGCCAACATACGACAAGAAAAAGACCGTGGAGCTCCTGAACAAGGGCCGCCGGGATGCACTGGCCCATTGGAGAGTATGCGGCAAAAATGGGGAATCCATACAATATCAGCTGTCACAGCTGTGAACATCTGGAGGAGAAAGAAACCGTTCACCATTTCCTCTGCGACTGAGGACCATATGAAGAAGGAGATGGAAAACGCTGACAAAATGGGCATTTCAGAATTTCGAAAGGATAGCAAAGTGTAGTGTAAACTCGCTATTCTCTTTCATTAACCTTTCGGACTGGATAAAGAGGATATGTATGGATTTATACATATAAAGTCCCGAAGACACCACACAGTATTCCTTTGTGTACTTACCGGGAATAGTGGTATCAAAACGGCGCTAACGTGCTAATTGAATGATGGAACATCGTCACTTGAACCAACCAACCAATCAACTGTACCTAAGTTTGAAATCCATAGGTTATTAAATCATGTTTTCCCAGCTAACGTCGTAACCCATGTTTGACTCTCTTAGAGAGAATTTAGAACTTTGATCTTTAATCTGTTATTAGCTAAAGTTTGCTTTCTAAAATGAATTTCCAGTGCATATTTCATATCGGTATCTTCAGATGAATCAGTCAACGAGGACCAACAATTAGTTACTGTTTGTAGTTATGTATGAAAATGAAGGTTTACAGCCGATTTTGTGCGGAAATTAGTGCAATTTATTGATGCCAGAATAATTTATTGTGGCAACATTTAAGAAACTTTCAACACTACTCAAACTCAAAGAGTTGCGGCCAATAGTGGAATTTAGACGCCCAGCGTTTGTTCATCACATGCGCTGTGCCGCAATAGCCGCAACGTTGCTCAGGCATTATTGATGCCATAATGCTTGTTACTTGCCCACTAATACCACACGACACGGCTGACCTTTTTTATGCGCCTCTAATAGACGGACGCTAATAACTCCTCTCGCCCCCTTGCCCCCTTGGTTTTCCTTGCGGCATTTGTGTGCGGCGCGCCAGTGATGGACATGTTGGGGAGGACGGAAATCAGAGAGCAGCACTTAAAACGTATGCAGCACGTCAGAACAACGGCAGCAACAGCAGTCGAGACAAGGCAACGCGCGCGTTTTGCCAAACGTAAATACCAATAAATTAGATAAGAGCCGCAGAGCCGACACCGTAAGCGGATAAAAGACAAGACAGCAAATCTCTCTCGCACCACACTGCGCCGCGGCCGCTTTCTGCGGATTGCATCATCGGGGCCAATGCTGCAGCAGGCGGCAGAGTAACAAAATAGCAGAAAAGCGCGGTGCGGAGCGGCCGATGATGCCAGATACGACGGTATCTGCAAGCGCACGTGTTGCGGCTACTTGCTCCAGTTTGCGGCGCTAATTGCCACGCATGCGCCGCGGCCGCAGCGCCATCGGACGCCGCCTCGTAGTTGTTGCGGTTATCAATGACCGATCTAATTTTAGGTTAACGCTTGCAAAACTTCAAAGACTTTGCTGCGCAGTACCCGACCGTCGTTGTGCCAACTAAACAACCCAAGGAAAAACAACAACAACACCAACAGCAATGAAATAACTGAAGAAAATAGTTGAACACACAGTCGAAATAAAAACAAATACGAATTGTGGCAAAAATGACTTCCCGCTTACATGCAAATCAACACATAAAAAATGAGTTTCGCTCGTTTGGCGGCCGGCAAACGGACAGCCGCACAGACAGACATTGCGCCGGCCTGAAAGGATATCGCGGCGCTGGATCATGCGGTACGCGTGCCAATACGGCACAGACTTGCAGCGAAAGCAGCAACAACAAACACAACAACAGCAGTTAACACAAACCCAGCATGGAGGCTAACTTCGTTCAGATTTATAACAAAGATATCTGCTTGGCGCATGTTTACGGCCCCGACCCCAAAGTTAAAAGCCTGCCCGTACTTGCCCCAAGCCGCGCCTGGCCCCTCAACACCACCGACAACAACAACTACAACATCGCCGTCGCCGCCGCCGCCACATAGCACTGCGCACTGCATGGAGGTGAACGCATCAATTGCCGCTGCAATCCATTAGGCTGCGATCTGGCCGGCGATAGATGGCGGCGTGGTGCGGCGTACGCCTCGTACTCGGCGTATCTGGCAAATTGTTCTGTAATTTGATAACTTCGAAGTTGTTGCACTGCGGCAGTTGTTGTCGCGACCGCGTAGCGCGAGTTTCCGCCTTCAGTCTAGTTAGACTTGCGAGCGCGCAAAAGCACAAACGCGATTAATCTGTTGGCCGAAAAATTCAAATAATTGCATCGCGACTATGCTAAGCGGTTGTTGCTTTTAGATCTCGTCATCAGATATACATTGCTTTACTGTTACGAAAGCCGCGCTATCGGCACTGGTTTGTTTGCTTTTGCATTATGCTGTTTTTTGTTTGCTTGTTTTTTGTTGTTGACTTCAGTCCAAAATGTAAAATGTTTTATGAATTGAGTTTTCCAATTTCGCAAACTTTCAATTTCGATCAATTGATATGCAATGCTAGAATGACAGCAGATTCTGAAGCGACGACGCCTTCATTGAGTGGAATGGGGGTATTCACTTTTGGTAATGAAAGGATTGCATTAGTGAGCAAGTTTTGTTAAGCTTAAATTTAATGAAAGATTAGTTAATAAACATAAAAATAGCAGCAAATAAAGTGTGCGAATTTAAACACCGAGACGAGCCAAGATCCAAGAATCTGGAGATTACGGACTAGGAGAGCTGACCCCAAAGTGAAATGGAAGCACGGAAGAAGAAGAAGAATTGGAATGGTTTGTTTCCAAATGAAGTTTCTGCAAATTTTCCGATCTCAATATTAAGATGGCATCACTCGTTAACAAAAGGTACGGAACCGGTTTGCTTCTCTTTTGAAAGGATTGATGAGTTCCTTCCGCCATTTTAGATGCGCAATTCTTATTTGACAATAGTTTGACTGAGTCGATGTGAGTGTTTTTGTGAGAAAAAGTCGAGTCGTATATCGCAAATAAAAGCCAGAGTCAAACGCTGTGTACAGTTACTCTGCACCATCATTTACCATCGTGAAATTTTGGGCAGCTGAATTTGAACATGGCTGTACCAGCTTGGGAGACGTTATAGATTCGGTACATTTTAAAAATACAGCCACTGATGAAAGCATCACTCAGAGCCGAAGCTATAGCTGACGATTCCACCAAAAGCAGCTCGAAGTCTGAAGGATTTCTCACTAAAACAATGAGGCCTCACAAAGAATGCTCTGCGGTTCGCTGACTTTCGGAATCTAAGTCATGAGTTGGAAGCTCCGGGTAGCTAAACCCGAGATAGCGGGCAATTGTGACAGATTCAGATAGCTCAGCCGGAATCCAGGCTATTGAACGCAGAAGGTACCTGCTAGGTATCTCGTTCCGTGGGATTATTTTATTTTTATTTATAATTCAGTCAAACAAAAAAATCAATTTTTTAACAGACCATCTATAAACTGGAATATTACAAAGTAATAATGTTAAAATTAGCTTCTGTATGAAACTCACCCAACTTCTCCACAGTTCTCTTGTAGAGATTGACCAAACGTTGGGCAGAGCTTGCCGTGTAATACATCCCTGGGGACGGTCCTGGATTCGCCGCCAGGATGCCATCGTAGGCGGTCATTAGAGCTGCTTTGACCGTTTTCAATTGTCTGATGCAATGGTACCATCTGCGTTACTAGCGTCGATTACTGCCCAAAACCAGGCTGTGCTTGGCAATCTCGCTAAAATTGCGTGCAGACTTCGGCGCCGAGGACGCTACTTGATGGCCTGAGATGATGGCTGCGGCTGCGCCCTTGGCCTCTGTCGTTTTGAAGCATTATGAAGTGCCTGTATTGCGAATATCAATGTTGCGCCTGGCCCGGTCCCGGGCGATTTTGTCCCACACGGAGAACTCACTCAGGGGGTTTTATGGAGCCTGAGCAGGATCCTGAAAGCTGACCTTTTGGTCTTGTGGGATCGCTTGGAGGGTTGACTTTGGGGTTAACACTTGAAGAGAAGGCAGCGTTCCGAGAAGCTACAGAGCTGGCCGGGACTGGCTGCCTTGGCAAAACCCCTCCCTTACTCTAAGCAGACACTGGCCTGGAGAGTTCTGTCCTATTATCCGGCCCAGTAGGCCTACTAGTGTTAGAACTACCCGAGGAAGGGGGATACCCTTAACTTGGGATTGCCTAGCGATCGGAGTTGCTAGGTTTCTTTAGCTCCCCTTGCGGATGGAGCAACAAGGGTTTGGAGGAAGATGTACTCTTTTACATGTTAAAAGAGTCCGCCTCGCGGCCGCTATGGTCGCCTGATTGCGTAGTCACTATAGAACCCCATGGTTCTCTATGCAAGCAGGAAGGAAGCCTTATGGGGTCAGCTAGAAGCCACATTCTTGGCAGATCAGGGGAAATCTCTACTAACGCCTACGTCATCAACTTAACGAAGACGAGCACTGCACGTACCGCGAGGTCTGCAGGGTTTTAACGGGACGGAGGCAGCCGTGATATTTGCCTGAAAGATATTTCCAGTGTAGGTGCCACCCTAGTCTTCTGACGTAACAGAATATCTACCAAGACTATCAGTCGAAAAGCGAACCGAAGCGAACAAAAGCCTGGCGGGATAAAGACGGTCCGGGGACCGGGGGTTAAGGTCGTTCCAATCGATACTTGTAGGGAGAGGTGAGGACCAGGCAGACCAATTTAACGTGAACAAGGATGCACCCCGAGGAGGCGATCTGCATTACATCCCTAATCCCTTTTGAACCATTGAGTTCAAATAGTCAAATCAATATGACAGTTGTGGAAGATTTCGGAGGCTGAAATTCGTTTATGTGATCATTTCCTGTTAATATTTGGTCGAATATAAAAAGGATTCAAAAACGTAGTTGCACAACAGTTACCGAATTCATGTTCAATTGTATTCTTTTCTGCTCAATGCATATTTTTCCATGTGTACGCCACTGTCCCGCCCAAGTTAACCACTTTCACATCCATGAGAAAAATCCTTGAAAAAGCCAAATTCCGAACGTCCGTTAAGTGTACGTTGTGTTGATGTGACATTGAAAGTGCAGCGCTGGCAAGTGACCGGCACCGACCACTGCTCACCAACCGTTCACCAACTCCGGCGCGGCACAAATAACTAACGGCTTCTGCAACAATAAATTTATCAATAAAATGTCGAAATTATTTTATTAATGCACACGTTACACGATAAATTTCGTGCATCATCATTGCCGTCGTCGTCGTCGTCGTCGTGGTAGTTGTTGCGGCCGCGAAATGCCTGCGCAGCAAATTGCGGCCTTTGTCTTATATTAAAATGCTCTGCACTCCACGTAACTCCATCAAAGTCCGACTGCAAGCGGCCGAACTGGAAGAGCACAACGGGCGTCTATTAGCTGGTTGCAGCAACAGCAACAACAACATCAATCCAAGCATCAAAATATTTGACCACTCCGGCTGAGCGGGCTGACATGCGCCTGTCGCAACAGAATAGTAATTTGTGTGCTATCGCGGAACACCCAAATCATTAATCAAACATGCTAAGGATAGAGCGACTGGCGTGGCGTGGCGTGGAGCGACGCACTGGGCCACATGTGCGCCGCAAAAGTGCAACGTATGCAAAACTCTTATGCAATGTGCGCTCGCTTTGCGGTTCATTGAGTGAATGAGTGCGCGGCAGTTGCGCCGTTGCGCCAACTGCAGCATTGACAGCGGCAGCCGGGCGCGGACGGCGAACTGCGCCGATCAGCAGTGAAAAGTGACGAATTTACTGGTCATGTGGATGCCGGGTCTTGCCTAATATGACGGCTATGGCAGTTGCCTGGCACGGGCAACAACGCAGCGGGCCGGTGACGGCCTGATGTGGCTGCGCGCTGAATGTGGTTGGCCTGTTTTCTTGAAGCTTTTCACATTTGCGTGCGAACATGTGAACCGCAGGGATGGTTAGAAATATGATAATGGCCTGCAATGGTAATGTGGCCCAATAAAGAAAGACGCTCACAATGGCCGCAACGAACGGAGGAAACTGGCCGCTGCAGTTGCTTTAGCGACCCAAATGCCGCAAAATTGCTTAATTTGGTTAATTCGGACAAGTGCTGTATTTTGTATGTGTAAGTAGTTCACTTGGACAACTCTTTCAAGCTCACTGAAGGCCACATTTCATTAACACAATCAAAAAATTGCTAAACAGTTCAGCTTATTGAATAATTTTTTGCTTTCTTTTGCTGATTTTTGATAATAAATAACCTTGGACAACAAAATTGCACTTTCTTCCTGTTGCATGAAGTTTTCTACTGTTTTTTACTAATTTGGGTGCGCTGATTTCGAATCTGCCCTCAGTTTTTTTGTAGCAGCTCTAGTTAGTGAGATACAGGTACCGTGTCACCTTTTCAGATTTTCCTCAACTTTTTCCATATTTTTTATCGTAATTTCTGAACCAATAAACCGGTTGACATGATTTCCACCTTGTTGCATTAAAAACACCGCACAATTTATTTTTATAAGTTTTAAAATTCCGCGGTAATTGGACCTCAAAGTCGGAAAATATGGAATTTTAAGGCGTTTTCTTTGATTGTCAAAAACATTCACATTTTTCGTAAATCAATTAACGACTTAGGTGTATAATGAAAGCCGACATCAAGCCACATCAAGCAATACAATACAGCCAAATTATTTGGCGGAATACACATTCGCATCGAAATAATATCAAAACTATGCTCATGTCAATTTCAACACTTTTCAGCCATTTGTCAATGATTTATTTAAAAAACAAAGGGCCTTCAGATATGCAAAGTTTTTTATTTTCCTTCCCTCTTTTGTACAAGTAAAAAACAAAAAAATTTTGAATCTCTGTGACCACTTTAAAATCAGGTTCCGGTAGAAAATATAAAAAAAAATTATTATATAATATTGTCTGTATGGCCACACAGAAGACTAAGTCGAAGAATTTTTGAAGCTTGCCATTAATCAGTCAATTGTTGTATAGAAAGGGTTAAACTCAAAGTAATGACTTATTGTGACTCGAATGGCGCAACACTCCCACCACTGATAACCACGAAGAATCTAATACAACTTTTTCCGTGTCCCTAAGTTTCAGATTAGAAAGATTAGTAGGACTTATAAGGACTGGAAGCGAAACTCTGACATGAAGTCTTTCTTTTCTCGTGTGGCACTTTTGCCTGAATTTTCTCTCCACGGCCCAGCATGTGTGTTCTTCTGTCTAGAGTCTGTTGGTGTCTTTGATAGAACGCTGGTTAAAGTTAGGATAGTCCGATACAATTGTGACGGCAAGTGTCAGAAAGGAGAAGTCCAATCGATTCGGGTTCTCAATCTTTGATTGGCCTTGCAGTTGCCTGTGATTTCTCTATGGCCCGGAATTCCACAAAAGTTGAGGTGAGTCAGAAGTGATCTTTGATGTTGTAGATACACCAGCAGAAAGATGATATCGCAGAAAGATCTGATGCCATAAAAAAACCAGTTCATTCAATCAAGGACACAAAAAATCCATTGGGTTAAGTACGAAAGTGTCTTGTTCCAACCCATAAGAATTACACTACACTAGAAAGAAACATAATTGATGCCCGAAAATCGGTCTATTTAGATATTATATAAAAAAATATAAAAATAAGTTTTTCTTCAATTTAAAGTGAATAGAACAAAATAATGTTGGATCAAACAATTGCATATACATAGTAATTTTTGATCATCCGTTGAGCCCAATTTACAATCAAAATAGATGCTTAACAATTTTTCAAAATGCCTCACTCAACTTTTGCTTCCCCTCTATATGAATTTTTACATATTTATATTGAAAACATTATCTGAACATCCACTGCGCCACCTGCCGGCTTGCTATGCTCATCAATCGTTTTCCGCTTGCGGATATTTTCGACTGTCCGTTGCCTTTCTGCTGCTTTCAAAATGCTTTTTGCAATTCCTTTTTTCACTTTTGCCAGTTGGTGAAATTTTACGGTCAATGTTTGCGCTTTAACTGCTGACGATGTTGTTGCAACGTGTCGTTGGTGTCAAAGTCGATTTTACGAGCTTTGCCCCAATGTGCGACTTGCAGGCGCGAAATTGCTGCGGGGGGCGCTCGATTGAGCAGAGCGCATAATTGAAAAATAAATACTGTTATAGGATGTTGCGTCGGTTGATGGCGTTGTTGCGCTGTCAAAGTTCTTTTCATTCTTTGGGCGCAGCCTGTGGTTGTTGTTTTTATTTGACATTTGACACACAAATCGACAGATGTGTGGAAGAAGCTGCAGCAGAGGAGGTCGATTATGGTTTGTTGCGGCAATAAAAGCGCCAAATGGATATTTGTGTAGTTGCGCGCTGCCGGCTGTCAAATGTCAAATTTGACAATTTCACTAAAAAGTGTTTAAAAATTTGTTGCTGTACTTGGTGTGCTTGTTTTTTTATTGTAAACTTATGCTAAATAAGTACTAAAAGTGGTTGTTCGAGATGGAAGTGGATCAGTGATAGATGTCAAAATATGTTTTTATATAAATTTTTTTATACAAATTTTTTTAATTTGCCATATTGCACTACTTCTCAAGAAATTATTTTGAGGAAATTTTTATGCATCGATACAAATTTTCCCCTTCCCACTTTCCTACTGTCGCCATATCGATTTCGCTGTGACCAGTTCAACGAGTCAGATAGCAACTGGAAGACTATGGATGTGATTCGATTACCGAGGAAGAAGACGTTCTTCACTCCATGTCGCACAAGTATCAAATTTAGTAAATTTAATTTTTCACATTTATACATTTGTTTAAGAAAAATGTCCGAATTTGGCCAGCTGTATCTCCCCATCAATACAACTTTTCGTTAAAATATTTCGGATCCAGTTTAATTAAACATTTTCCTTTAGCATGATACTACTTCTATCAAAATCTGCGCCAATGATTTTTCTTATTTTTGTCCACTCTCGAAGCACTGTGCAGCAGTAAAACTTCGTCCACACAGTGTTGGTGACTCTTGGGTCACTAACACAATGGACTTTTAATGGGACTTCCTGTAAGCTGTAAAAAAATCGATAAAGCCATGTTCGTCGATCCCTTTGTGCGTTAATTTGCCAATCAGATACAAGCGAAAGCTTTGGAAACACATCGGACCGTGACTTAGCCCGATCTTATTATATATTACAGTCTCAGTACGTAAAGATGAGGTATTAGGTAATGATTCGTAAGTAGGTAAGCACATACAAGAGTGTTTTGTTTTGTTCGTGATGACCAGTTGCGTGTCAGCTCATTGGTTCACATTAAGTTTCAAACCATTCTGAACTTATAAAAAGGGGTACCATTACTTAGTTATGAATATTAAGGACGATAATTGAATGTAACACAACACTTTGATTCATTGTAGACTATGTGAACTAATTTTTAGAGTCCGACCGATACCAAATTTTTTGGCCGATGCCGATGCCGATGCCGATTAATCGGTCGGAAGGGCGAGTTTGGCCGATGCCGATTAATCGGCCGGAAGGGCGAGTTTGGCCGATGCCGATTAATCGGCCGAAAGGGCGAAAATTGGTCGATGCCGATGGCGATACCGATGCCGATTACATAGAAAAAATAACACGAATGAATTCAATCAAAAACACAGTCTATTTTATAAAATAACAAAAGGAGCTATTACATATTGTTTGTAATATTCATCACAAAATAACAAAACAACAAGAAAAGAAATAATTAAAAACTAAATAAAATAACAAGAGAAATCAGAATTCTAATCCATTAACATGTATTAAAAAACATAATATATCACATTTATGCACTGAGAGAGAAACAAAAATAGTGACGTAAATATTGCATACAAATTTTTATTCAACTTAAAATTACGATTTTTATATTAAAATTTGTACTCTCAAATTGCGACCCGTTGTACAGATGCAGTGGAAAGAAGTCAGTAAACAAATTTGGAAAAATAAAAGTCCTGTTATAAAATGCTTCCAATTGAATAAGAAGGACAAGATTTAAAAATTAAATGCCCCTTCTTCTGATATCCACATTAAGAGACGAAATGCATAGACATTTCGAGAAAATTTGTATTTTTAAGAATACCTAGTTTAAAAAAAACATTTTTAGGAAACATTTATATTAAACAGTATCTAAAAATACATTACTGAAAAGGTATAAGAACCCGTTGGTACAAAAAATGAAAACAAAAAAATGAAAGCAGAAAAATAGGCCGATGGCATCATCGACCAAAAACGGCCGATGTGGCATGGGCCAAAAAAGGCCGATGCCGATTCTTTTTTTTTGGGCGATGCCGATACTAGCCGATGCCGATACCAATTTTATTGGCCGATACTAGCCGATGCCGATTAATCGGTCGGACTCTACTAATTTTGTCTTTTCTTTCGTTTCTTTTTTAAATAATTTATAGTTGGATAGAAATAGTTAGAAGAACAAGTTAGATTGGGTTCGGTTACAGAAGAGGTAAGAAACTTCCACTTAGAGACCATTTTGGTTCGTTTGTGATTCCTTTAAATTCCTATCCGGTGTCTTTCCCTATTCCTTAGGTTTCTTGTAGATCCAGACGGCATCTTTTGGGAACCCTTTAAATGAGTTAAAATCATTAAATACATTTTGCAGTTTCTTCGCAGAAGTTGGCTTGCAAAATGTTCTTTGGCATTAATAATTCAGTCAGCTTAGCTGAAGCAATTCGACTTGCATTGCACTTTGCTTCGGTGCATCATAAATGGCATTGCTTACAATTGAATAATGCGCACAAATCGCTAGATTTCATCGCGCCCCAAAAGTGTTTATTATAATCTAGGGAAGACAAATGGAATAAAATAATTACGAGAGTATTAATCGCCGGTAATTAAGGAACGTTTTAAAAATGCACTTCTCTTGTACGCATAAATTATCAGCCGTACAACTTGATGTGTGTTTGCCGCATAATGTTCTACTTATAACCAAATTTACACTGGTGGTCAGATAAATAGGAATGCTCAGATAATAATAGGAACGGTCAGATAATAAGAAACAAGACAAGCATATCTTTGGGTTAAATATGTGGCTGAGTATGATTAAAAATATATACAAAAATAATGAAAGCAGCAACTAAACGTGATCTCATATATTCGGCCACGACTGTGCATACAATATTTAGTGGCATTGGGGCGAGTGCTGTTGTTGCGAGCGGTGCGATGTGTGTTCGCATAAGTGGCGTGTGTCACATTGCTTGCCAGCCACTTTTAATTAAGTTGCAAATGTCAACGATGCGACATATTTAAGTGCGAACAGGGGGCAACACTGCGCCGTGTAGTGCCAGCAGCAACGACGTGTCAGCGACAACGGGGTCGTCAACATCATTGGCGGCGACAGTGCAACACGGCCGCCAGTAAGCCGAGCATATCGGTGACATTTGTTAAGCTGATTGCGATTGTGAGTCGACTTGCCACCCGCCAAGTAAACTTGCCTTCAACAAAAACAAATGCAATGCGAAAATCGAACAAGAGTGCAAGGAAAAGCATTGCATTCGAGTATAAATAATTCCGTTGCTCGGGCAGCCAGTTGCATGTGGCGCTCTCGGCAGGGCCCAAAGGCCAGCGCCATGAATGGGCAGACTCCACACTCGCTCAGTTGGCTTTTCCCAATTCGATGCCACGATGCAACGATCGGCAGTGCGGCACTTGTGCTGGGAAAATAAGCCGCCGGTTCGAGCATAATTGCGCGCCCCAGGCGCGTTGTTGCACAGCGCCCGACATAAGTCAACATAATGTGGCTGCCACATAGACGGCGCGTCACGCGCATTTCCCCATTACAGGCCATCTATTCACTTGCGTTGGTTTTTTTTTGTTGGTTTTATTAATTCTGCTCATTGTGGTTTTCGCCAAATTTGCTATAAATATCACCTAAAATTCGCAATCAAACTAATGTCTGGTGGTTTTTCGCGCTCAACATGGCGCTCGGCCGTTGCGTGTCAACTGAACATCATCTGCGTATGTTCGGCTATATTTACTCATGACTGTTGTGATTGTTGTTGTTGTTGTGCTGGATGTTGTTAAGCGGCTGCTTGACGTGGCCGTCGCAGTCTTCTGGCTTAAATATGATTTAAGGCTTGTAACAAGTGTCCATTTGAATACTCATTGGCTTTCGGCAGTTGCACGCTTCTTGTTATTCGACCAGTCAATCGGCCGGCCGGCAACACGTTTCTCGTCCGTTCCATGCGGCAATGCTGAAACGCATCTTGTTGACAGGCTCGAGACAAGTTGGCGAAAATTTACATAATATTTTATTTTTAATGAGATCCAAAGTGGCCGCTGCTTACTGCTGTCGCGGTTTCAATGTGTGGCTCGTTCTGTGACTGTTGCGACAGCCGATCAGCCACGATAAGAAACAGTTGAACAGTGGATTTGTGTGACTTTTGACATTCTTGACCAGTCGATCAGGAATGCGTACGTCAGTTAGTATCAGAAATTTGTGTTATACCGAAAATTGGTTGAATCCTTTACAGAAATTTAAGCAGTGGCTGAGAGTCTACTTTCGACTGTCTGACTAGAGATGCGTCCTTCAAGCAGAGGTGATGGATGTATAAAAATCATCTATGAATGTACGATTTTTCTTACTGTTCTTTGACTTTAGCACGTTATGAATGTTTTTTTTTTATTATTTAAGTACAAAATCGGCAGTGCTTTTGCTTCTGTTTGCGGTTCCAAGTTGACTCGTCGTTCCAGTGTTGCCAGATACCTAAAATGACTTTCTTCTAAATTAAAAAAAAATACTGAAATTTGCTCCCAAAAGTTAAGAAAATCTCTTAATTTTTTTTTATAATTTGTGTATTTTTAAAGGAATTAAACTTCTCGAATACCGAACCTGAAATCACTTTCTCCTAAATTAAAAAAAAAAATACTGAAATTTGCTCCCAAAAGTTAAAAAACTCTTAATTTTTTTTTATAATTTGCGTAATTTTAATCGAATTAAACTTCTCATAAAAAATAAAAATATATACACCCAACTCTTTTTTTACACGGTAGATACGTTCCTTAGAAAAGCGTGCAAAAAAAATCGTTAAAAAATACATGCGATATATGGTAAATTTGGAGATATGTTCCACAATTTTAAAAAATCGTGTAAGATAAAAAAACTCTAAATTTTTTTTTAAAAAAAACCGTGCAAAAGAAGTAATAATGAAATCCATATTATACAATTTCTCCTACTTCTTCTCCCATTTCTACTTTTACTCCTATTTCCTCTCTCCTACCCTACGTCCCTCTCGCAATGGTAACCCCACATCCACTTGCACACCAACTACTACCTCTTTTCCTTTTTCTCATTCTCTTTCTACCTCTCTCTCTCAATTTTTATATCTATCTTAGTTTCAATCTCTAATCCTAAATTTGCCTGTATCCGTATCTGTCTTCAATCTTTGCGTTTAAATGTATCTACATCTTTATCTCTCTATCTATCACTAACATTAACTATTTGCATTTCCATCAGTAGCTCATCTATGTTTGTATCTAAGTGTCTCAATCTATATATCGATCTTCATTGCTACTTTATCTATGTCAATGTTTTTCCATTTCTATTCCCATCCCTTTCAGTAAATTTCTTTCTTATTTCTATGTGAGCATATCTCAATTTCTATCTCTATCTCCGTCTTTATCTTTATCTATACATATCTCTCTTGCCATTCTTATCTCTACTTTTATTTTTGTCTTTGTATATCTACTCGTATATCGCTGACTTATTGTCCATTCGTTCTTTATTTCCATCTACCCATTCCTATTTTTAATTTTTATCTGTCTATATATGTATATCTACAAGGTGCAACCCAAAGTAAACAGGACTTTTATAAAATAAAAAAAACGGATGATTATTTTTGTATAATTCTTTTTATTTATTCAAAATACTCTCCTTCTGCTTCGATACAACGTTTTGCACGGTCCAAAAGCATTTGGAATGAGTGTTTTAGGCCATCGGCCGGCATCGCCTTCAGAATGTTGGTACAAGCCTTTTGGATGTCCTCAACGTCCTTATAACGGTTTCCTTTCATCGGCAAATGCAACTGACCGAATAAGTAGAAGTCACAGGGAGCCATATCAGGCGAATACGGTGAATGATTGATGGTAAAAATGCGATTTTTGGTCAAATAATCGGTCGTAACTAGGGCTCTGTGAGCCGGTGCATTATCATGCAATAAACGCCAACTTCCTTCCTCGCGATATTCTGGCCGAATACGACGAATGCGATGCACCAAACGCTTCAAAACTTCAACATAAAACAAAGCGTTAATTGTTTTTCCCGGTGGAACAAACTCTCGATGAATTATTCCCTTTGAATCGTAGAAACAAATGAGATGAGTTTTGATTTTTGACTTCTCACGGCGGGTTTTTTTCGGATTTGGCTCATCTGGGTGCTTCCATTCGGCACTTTGACGCTTTGTTTCGGGATCATATTGAAAGCACCACGTTTCGTCACCGGTTACGATGTTGAACAAGAAATTTGGATCACGTCTGGCTTCCCGAACGATGTCTTTTGCGTGCTCAATTCTCTGCGCTTTTTGGTCGTCGGTTAAAGTGTGCGGAATGAAGCGAGAACACACTTTACGGAGACCCAAATGTTCGGTTAAAATGCGATCAATTGATGTTTTGGAGATGTTCAATTCCATTTCCATCAATTCCAATGATGATTTTGGCTGCATTTTGATAAAATCACGCACAGTTTTGATGGCATCGTCAGTAATCACAAATTTCGACTGGCCGACGTGTTCGTCGTCATTCAAGTCTTCACGACCATTCTTGAATCGATTCAACCACTCATTAACACGGCCACGGGATAAACAATCATCACCATAAACTTGCTTTAACAATTTAAACGTTTCGGTAAAAGTTTTACCAAGTTTAAAACAGAACTTAATATTAGCTCTTTGTTCGATCGACATTCTCGTACCAAAGTTAAAAACATACTGTCACATTGAGCGGGATATTTCGGCGTCTACTAGACCAAATGTCATGAAATTTAGACAGTATGTGAATGAAAGATGTACCTTTCCAACGCATGTCCTCACACATAGATGGCGCCACCAGAAACGTCCCTATTGCAAAAGTCCTGTTTACTTTGGGACGCACCTTGTATAAGTACTTATAAAACAAAAACAATTCGTTTTTATTTCAACAAAATTAAAACAAATAAAAATTCAAATTAAAATTAGGAACAAAAATCAATTTTGAAGCTATTCATCGCTACTTGATAACAAGCGTGCACGTTTATTATTTTTTTTTAATAAGGGTACTGTAAAAACGATGTAAAATAATATTGCTTATGGAACTTTTGTAAACCGAAAATTTAACACAACATTACCTTTTTTAGTAGTAAAAAGTTATCAACAATTAAGATTAAGCTGAAAATGTCGCCACCTAATTAAAAGAACTTTAATTTAAACATTAACTTTTAGAACTTTATTTATTACGTCCACACAACACAGTACCGAATAACGAAATGCTGTGTTCATAATAAAAATCGGTATTTCCCGTAAAGTAAACAAGCCATGAAGTAAAGTTGCTGTATAGATAAGTTTCCGAAAGAAACTGTCAAAATTAAAATAAAAAAATTTTTTGGAATTCGTGCTAGAACAAAAATTCGTGTAAAAAAGTGTATTTATTCTTATTGGTGAACCGCGTTATTTCAAAATCGTGTAAAAAAAGACCGTTTAAAAAAAGAATTGGGTGTACATGAATTTTTTTATTGTAGCCTATTTTATTAATCTTTAGCGTAACAACAAAAACTTAACAAAAACAAAACATATAACAAATGATTTAAATAAACGTGACAGCAATAAGTGAGAACGAGATAGAACGAGCTTACATATTGTAAGCTTACAAACTTTTAACACAATAGGGTGCTTTGACTATTAAAACAGTTGCCAAAATAAGTTTTGTAGCCAGTGTTCCCAATATATCATACTTCGTTATCCAAAAATCACCCAAAAGTTCACTAAGGATCCGAAAAATCCCCTAACATAAAATATGAATCTCCTAAACTTTCTCCTAAACAATTCTTCCTCCTAAAAATGTTCCTAAAAGGCCAAGAGCCTCCTAAATCTGGGAGGAAATCTCCTGATCTGGCAACACTGCGTCGTCCAATCCTTTGATTGGACCCCGTTTGCAGGATCAATTTTATCGGTCTCGTGTTGCTGTTGTATTTGTTCGTCTGTTCAATTGCACAGCTATTTTGACTACCTGCAATATTTAATATTTACAAACATTAACAAAATAATGTTAATGTGAAATTCACTGAGTTCATGTGAGTCATCCCAATAAGAAAAAATCCAGTAGAAGTGTCCACGATGCACTGGAGACATGCACATACAAACTGTCAAGTCAATCTTTAGATATCGTGGGAACTGTTTTCACGAATCTACATGCAATATTGCCATATAAACTTGGCCATCAAGTCCACTGTTCCTCATTCCTGACTTCATTGTCGCTGTGCTCATGGATCATTGCTTAATTGGAGAGTATGCGAAATGACTGGGGCTAGAACCTAGCGACTTTTATCGTAGTTGCGGTTGGGAAGAGCAGCCAGAAGCCGTTCTTCACCTTCTGTGCCCGGGGCCGCCTCTATAGAGAAACAGTCTTAACTTCTTGGTGCATCAGTTCTCACTGGTTTGACTGAGATATCGTCATTGTGTATTAGATTGTAGGGATTCATCAAGAAATCGTTATGAGTCCCAATTTGCCGATTGGGAGGGCATCGTCATCTAATTGTGATATCACAATGAGTCGTGAATGTGTGGTTAAGTATTCTTTTGTGCAGAAGACTATCACTCGAACCTAACCAAAGCTACAGAATTTTATGAACTATTCAAAACTGCAGACAAATCATACTTGAGAGGTGAGGAACTTTCATCGATCAGTTGTTTTTTTCCAGAAAATTAAACATTTTCAACTAAAGGGAATTCTTGGAAAATTTTATTGATAAGTAGAAAACAAGTATTGCAATTACTTATTACATTTTATAAGGTTCAATAAATATTTTTGAATCTCTCAAAGTTTCCAACAGAAAAGAACCAATAGAGACAGTGTCGTGTTTAACTTTTGGGGAAAGTCTATGTGTAAGTGCGCTCTCTCGCATCGAGCTCTGAAGCCGTTTTAAGGAAAAGAATTGCTAGCATCACATCTCACTAATCCAACTATAAGCTTCCAGAATCAATAAAATGCATTGTTTTGTTGCAAACACAATGTTCACATGAATAGGGATGGGTAGGTGGATAGAAGTGGCTGGTTAGTTAGACCATAAAAACCCATTGTTATGCCACAACAAATCGAACTGAGATGCTTCTACTCATAGATCGAGTTTGAACATCTAATGAAACTAAATAAACTGCGAATTATAATACTGTCGGCTAGATCGTCTATATTGTCAAAGAAGACGTTATTGAAGTTAATCCTTCATTTCAGGGAGAGTGGAGGACAAGTGTATAGAAGATGAAGTAAATTGTTTGCGTGAGTGAGTGCCTATAAGTCAGTGATCTATCAGAATACAAATCAAGCTTCTCAGCTTTCAGGAATTTCTTACAACACTATTTGGCAGCTTCAGAATCACCCGAAAAGAGGTTTGGGGCTGAAGACAAGACAGCATTATTTATTAACTTTAATTCACAATTTTTCATTAAAAAAAATTATTATTTTCTGGCGCTAATCAATAAGTAAATCTCCACTACTCGCTGCTAAATATAAAACAAGTTTAAGTAAAAGTCTTAAAAAAATGAATTTCAAATATTTACTCAATTAAAATGCGTACGAAACTGTTGTCTTATAATGTGACCTACAAAGAGGTGGAGCCAGAGAATTTCATCACTTGGCCAAAATAAAAAGAAAAAACTCTAAACAGATCATTTCGAAACACCTTGCGGTTTGTACATAAAAAAACTTACTGCTATGGCAGGAGAAATTTCGGATGACGTGCACTTCACAGGCGTCACAAAAAAAAACTCACCACAATGCATGTTGCCACATTGCCCCTGTGGTGTGTTGCAAGATGCCGAGTGCAGCAAAATGCAGCTGAATATCGAAATACGAAAATTCGATATTCGACAGAGAGCCTGAAGGGGACGATTTGTAAAAGTTGATGCTCATTTTGCTCTCGAGAGAACGTGAGAGTGATCGCACCAAAGGAGAGAAACTTGTTTGCTGGTTTGTTGTCAACAAAATTGGCTTTTGGTTTGGTGATCTTTGATTGCTAAATTCGGTGGTATTTATTATGGGATGTCGAATATGAGTTTAGGGACCATTTGTAGTTTAAATTCATTCCTGCTGTCATTCATTCGAGTAAGAAAATAATATAATAAATTTACGTATGGATCTGAGTGCTTTAAGGCTCTCTTCTAGCGATGTCAGTCGTTACGAAAAGGGCTCGTTTGTTACTTTGCAAGAAGCGAGGCGCAAGGAAGGATGCTCTCAACACTCCCTACTTACACTTTAATTACAATAATAATAAAGTTATAATACTTCTGTTGAATGTTCCACGGATTTCGTAAGGTTAGAGAGACAATTCGAGAGAGAATGGACGGCCAGGTCTGAAAGACCTGTTGATTGATTTAATTTTGTAAGGTCTTATGAGACATTCGCAAGCATATACAATTTTCCAGACATTCCCAGTTCTGTGACAATCTTTCCCCCGACACATTCAACCCCTCTAACTTGACCTCTAGCTCCCGATACTGCAGATTTTTTATATCAAATTCGTTTGTCTGAAAAGTTTCAAATTTTGTTTGAGAAGATTGAACGATTTTTAGTGATTCAAATTCAATTAGTCATTTAAAATTATCCGCACAGTTTTTCGTTTGATGTGTTTTCGATCTCCTCGTGCAACACTGCTGTCACTCAGTCGAGCAGTAGCGACGCGCCAAATGTCGATAAGCACCGCAATTACTTTAGCAGATTACGGCAATAATTTCCGGCTACGGCGCCGACACCAATCATAATCCTCAACAATTTTCGCGCCACAAAATTGCCAACGGAATGCGGAAAATTCGAAATGATTGCAGACGCGACGCGTTCGTCTAATTCGCGCGCAACTCGACAGCCAACACGACGCGTACGGGTGCGCGCCTTCAATTGAACGTACGCCGTACGCAGCCGAGAGCAAACAAACAAAATGCGCGCGCATGCCGCACCCGGCGCACTCATCCTGCAGGCACAGCAAACCCGGCGCGTTCGGCCGCAATCAGCGTTCGCTGCCGCCGCATTCGCTGCGGCTCGTCCAACAAGACAAATACACAACCAATTTTCCATTTTAGCTTAGAAGAAATGATCGCGTTTTTTTTGTTGGTTATAGTATGTTATGATTGTTGTTATTGTCGTTGTTGTTGTTGTTGTTGTAATTTAAAAGTGCATTTCCTTAACAAGCTGAAAATCTGGATACTGCAGTATGTAAATTTGTTGCCAGCACGCGCCACAAGCAGCCGCTGAATTGTTTGTAATTTGTGGCTGTCGCCAGCGGCTAAATTATCCCTAAAGTGATAATCAGGAAATTACTGTTTTCCACCATTTAAATTGCGCTTTGCTGCCGATGCGCATTTGCTGCACTCGCTGGCGCTGCTCGCTTTGCGACTGTGCGCCAGCCTGTGGTTGTGCGTGTGTGGGTGTGTGTGTGTGTGTGTGTGTTTACTTTGACGCCGGCTTAACCAGCTGGTGGCAGAGACTTGCTGCTGGCCACTGCCGAAGGCCGCACGTCGTTTGACATGCTGCGCTTGGCGCCCCCATTCATTGTTGCCGCTGCTCTTTAACGCTTCTTCCGCTTTATCTGATGCAGCATCTTCGGCTACCGTTGCATTTCTAATGGCTTTATTAAAATGGTGCGGCTTTCAAAATTGTTTGCCATGTTGGTGATGTTGTTTGGATCGGAGATATTTAAAGGGGAGTGAAAATTATAATGAAATTATAATTCATTTTCGCAGTATTAATCGGCAAGTTGCCGTTGTAAATCTGTTTGCCAAAGTTTAAGTCCAGTTCAAATCTAATTAGAGTCTCGTTCGAGCCTAGTTCAAGTCTAGTTCGAGTCTAGTTCAAGTCAAGTCTAGTCTAGTCTAGTCTAGTCTAGTCTAGTCTAGTCTAGTCTAGTCTAGTCTAGTCTAGTCTAGTCTAGTCTAGTCTAGTCTAGTCTAGTCTAGTCTAGTCTAGTCTAGTCTAGTCTAGTCTAGTCTAGTCTAGTCTAGTCTAGTCTAGTCTAGTCTAGTCTAGTCTAGTTCCAGTCTTAGTCTTAGTCTTAGTCTTAGTCTTAGCCTTAGTCTTAGTCTTAGTCTTAGTCTTAGTCTTAGTCTTAGTCTTAGTCTTAGTCTTAGTCTTAGTCTTAGTCTTAGTCTTAGTCTTAGTCTTAGTCATAATCTTAGTCTTAGTCTTAGTTTTAGTCTTAGTCTTAGTCTTAGTCTTAGTCTTAGTCTTAGTCTTAGTCTTAGTCTTAGTCTTAGTCTTAGTCTTAGTCTTAGTCTTAGTCTTAGTCTTAGTCTTAGTCTTAGTCTTAGTCTTAGTCTTAGTCTTAGTCTTAGTCTTAGTCTTAGTCTTAGTCTTAGTCTTAGTCTTAGTCTTAGTCTTAGTCTTAGTCTTAGTCTTAGTCTTAGTCTTAGTCTTAGTCTTAGTCTTAGTCTTAGTCTTAGTCTTAGTCTTAGTCTTAGTCTTAGTCTTAGTCTTAGTCTTAGTCTTTGTCTTTGTCTTAGTCTTAGTCTTAGTCTTAGGCTTAGTCTTAGTCTTAGTCTTAGTATTAGTTTTAATCTTAGTCTTAGTGTTAGTCTTAGTTTTAATCTTAGCCGTAGTTAGTCTTAGTTTTAGTCTAGTTTAGTCTAAACTTTTCACTTAGAAAGATGTTCAAGTCTAGTCTAGTCTAGTCTAGTCTAGTCTAGTCTAGTGTAGTTTAGTCTAGTCTAGTCTTAGTCTTAGTCTTTAGTCTTTAGTCTTTAGTCTTAGTCTTAGTCTTAGTCTTAGTCTTTAGTCTTTAGTCTTAGTCTTAGTCTTAGTCTTAGTCTTAGTCTTAGTCTTAGTCTTAGTCTTAGTCTTAGTCTTAGTCTTAGTCTTAGTCTTAGTCTTAGTCTTAGTCTTAGTCTTAGTCTTAGTCTAAACTTTTCACTTAGAAAGATGTTAATTTGAATTAAAAGTGCAATTGATATTTGACAAAAAGAAGTGAACATAACCTCCTTCAGTGAGTCGTTTGGTAAGCCCAGAGACCTAAAGCGCATCACAGATCTCCAGCGACAGTCACTCACAGTTTTTAAATCTAATTTGCTCATCATTCGAGTCCCGTTTAAAATTTCTACTGACATCAAAATCCACATTAATTTTATTTATTCGACTAATAGCGCGAATTCAGCTATTATCCACCATTTGATAGTCAGCACTTGAGCTAATAAATTGTAAATTGCCGCCTCAGCGCGAATTTTAAAACTGCTCACAACGTGCTGCGCTCAGCGGATTACAGGCGAAATTAATTGCAGCTGTTTTCCGCACTCATCTTCAACACCTTTGCGAATACCTTAAATTGAATTAGTGACAGTCGGTGCGTGTGTGTTCACATCATCGTCTAACAGTGACGTGTCTGGCATTTCAAGCGGCCATCGTGACGCCTCGCCTGGCATTAGGCAGCAGTGCCGCCGCAAATGCGAAGTAATTGCTTAATGCGGCAGTTAAAAGCTGTCAATCTGCGATCATTTGAACGGCGGCTGCGCAGCGGCGCGGAACTTTGGTTAATCGATCGAGTGCTGTCGATTTGTGGCGAATTGGTGTTAATATTCCAGAGGCATTTCGCTGAAACTAATAACACGAGGACAAGCGACAGCAACTACGTGCCGCAGCATCTTCAAGGAGCTCGAAACTTGGCTTATTGCATGAGAAAAAATTAAAAAGAAAAATGATTACAATTGAATTGAAACAATTTGTGTCTTAATAAATTTTTGTTTTAACCGTTGCGAATTTATTTTATCAAATTAAAATTGTTTAAATATATTTTTTATAATAAATAATTTTGTTAAACAGTCTCCAGTCTTTGGAGCGCCATCGTTGACGGCCGAAATTGCCGCCCCCCGAACGACTGTCGTGTAGCGCATAACTTTTAATTAAATTAAACTCCGCCCAACTCGACTAAACAAGGCCAATTGGGGCCCACACCTGCATCGGCCGCTGCGCAGATTAAAGAATCGCGCGTACTCCAGTTGTGAAGATTTAATCTAATCTAATGTAAAGACCACACGATGAACAACAACAAAGCAACACGTATGCATGTATTTTCACACTGCAACAGTGGACGACAGCCTGACGGCTGGTGGCTGCTGTAAGTGCTGCGAGTGGAAGCCACTTGTTGCGGGCTGTTGGCTCTAATGGCTTCCTTGTTGTTGAACATGGCCGGTGGTACGTGCTGGGACGCGCATCGCATCGTTGTGCACATTTTTAGATCTCGACGAAATTGGCACTGAAAATAATTGATCAATTAAAATTATTATGAAATAGCTGCGCGTAACAGTTCAGCGTTCAGCGGTTGAATGATGACGAGCAGTTTGCTGATTACTGAAAACAAAAGTGGTTCTAAGGTGCGGTTATGAGTGAGAAAATGTTTTGCTTCTCGGTCAGTTGGTGTCGACTGGAATGAGTGCTTTTAGTTTAATGAGAGAACAAAGACGTTTAAAGCAAATTGACGCAAGGACGACAATCGATCGTGTGAAAGATTGAAGTCATTCTCCAAAGTACTGATTAGAATTTGACGGTGTGGCTTCAGAGTTGACGGACTCAGCTCGATTCGCACCATATTTTTATCGATTGGACCTTTTTGGCGCCACATTAGACCTGATAAGTACATCGTTTATGACATATTCCCACTGCTCCAACTGTGGCAAATATCTATTTGTACCAGTACTTTACGCACTATGATTTTATGGATACAATGCAGCATTCGATGTATGTTACACTGGCTGAACTTGGAATCCCTGCAAAGCTCCATCCAACTTTGCAGAGCAGCGTTGAGCAACACCTGCTGCTCTGCCATAGATGAAAGTGACGTCTCCAACTCATTCGCTTCCCGGCCTCGATAGTCCAGCAGGTAGCGCGCTGGCTATTCATACCGAGGCCCTAGGTTCGATTCCTACCTTGGGCTGATAAAACGCTCGTCTACTTCTATCGCTATCCACATGAAGCAGATGAGAATTACAAGAATCGCACAAGTGCGCTCCAAGTGTGAAAGGAAAATTTCCCAAAAAAAAACCGCCGTTCGGATTCGGCGTTAAACTGTATGTCCCCTCCCTCCCTTTCCCCATCCGTTTGATATGTGTGTTGTATCACATGTTGGAAAAAACCGTGTTGCATACACATTTCAAACGGGTGGAACTTGTGGCATCACAAGAGGCCTTTGAAAGGGACTAAGTGTGTCTCATGCAGAGGCAGCCACTACAACCAACCAGCTCATTCGCTAGCACTCTAGACTTCAGACCAAGCGATCCTTTGAGCTGCGATCTGTTCAACTGCAAATTACCTTTTCTAAGTACCACTTCACCTATTTCCGATCTTCGATTTGAACCAACACAATGTTCGAACATTATAAGAGAGAGCTTGCAAAAAACCCATGAAGAGTTATCTCCTCATCGTATTAATATTATTTTCATCAACAGTGCCCAACCACCCAAAAGTGTATGGTGCTAAATGATGGTAAGAAACAATTGTAATGATGCCTATACGCAGGAACTAACCACTCTAGAATCTCAGACCGAGGGCGATAGGTAATGATAATGTAAGGGTAGGCCAAGAGACCAAAGGTCTTGAAAGATCAATCGTGGCCTCAGAAAACGAACGGCGTATGTAGCAAAACCCAGTTTCGAGAAAATCGAGTTTGAAGTTTAGAATCCAATAGCTTAAAAATTTGACGGTAGATTTTTTTCATTTTTAGACCGAAGTCGAACGATGTTACATATATTTGTTTCCTTTTTGATTTTAGCTTATAACTTGCAAACTTTAAAAATATTCGACTTTTAACTCCGTAAGCATTAGTCGTATGTTACAAATGCGCTCGAATTGAGTTTGTCCATAGCACATACGACAAAATTTCTAATTGCCAACCCTTTGTATAAAGCACAATGAGGAAAAATTAAATACAATCTTATAACAAACATTAACTTTTATTAAAAGGAACATAACGTACATTAACAAATTCATTCATTCAACAAACTTTTTTATGTTTTCTTATGTTATACATGTTTTAGGAACTTAAAAATGGCTTTGTACTTTTCAGTTTTCAAATTGTTTTAAAAATATTTCTTAAGCGTTTGGTAATATTGCTCTATAGAAACTTTTATCAGTCTCAGAATCAATATATGAGATCATTGCTTTTAGGTCTTTAACTTTGTTTTGATCTAATTTGGGTTTGGATAATATATGAATCGTCTGCTGAAAAAAGTTTTTTGGAGTTTCATTTGTGAAACGCCCAAACGATTGTTTTTTTATGCATTCAAAATTAGCATTACAATGTTCATGACTCTGTTTATATCCAATTTCCCACAAATTACATTTCCTGTATTCCAAATACTTCACTTAGCTTAAAAGTCCTGATTTTTGGGAGTAATTTTTAAAATCTGTGGGAACCATTTGGAGTATTTTTAACTGGGTATTTTGATATTTTGCATTCTTTAGTATTCGTATTAAAGTTAACTGGCTTGGAATTTCTAGATTTCTCATAGTCTCTTCTATTGTGCTATGCACACAGTCAACTTCCTGGATCACAGAATGTCCGGGTTCTGAAAATTTTTGTTTTATATTTTCAATAGTTGATTCGTTTAAAAAGTATATAAGTATACACAGAATAATTTGCTTTATTTCCGGATGATCGTTCTTAACGCTGCTCAAAATTTTTATCAGGGCACTTGCGATTTCGTTTCCACCTCTTCCTCCACAACTTTCATTCCATATAGCGCAGTAAGTTACTTTGTTACCATTGCATTTGGTTAACGTGCCAGTTAAATTAAATACATTGAGCTTTCGCCTATAATAAAAATTTGAAGCAAAACTTTTAGGCAAAGTAATTACATTTTGTAAGTCATAGCAAAGAACAGCTAGTGATTGATCAATATTCTGACGGTCCCTATCCCTTTCCGCTTTACAAAATCTTTTCTCGTCAATATGTTTGCAATATTCAGTTTTCTTATTTTCAGAACATTCTTTTTCATTAGCTTTATACCAAACACAACGATCACATTGATCTTTTTTCGGAGTGTAAAAGGACAAGTTAAAAGAGTTATTGAAAACGTTTCTATATATATTTAGAGATACGGGATCTAAATACTTTTCATTGTACAAATCGTACATTTTTCTGACGTTCAGGTGACTTTCCAAATACTTTCGAGAAGTTGTGGCGCGACAATAATGAGAGTCAATAGTTGGAAAACTAAGAATATGACTTTTTACTTCTTGAATTTTGTGTGCAGAAGTTTTTGATCTGCCATGGCTTTTGTTTGATTGGGACAACATTCCTTGCTCATCAATGTAAACATTAAACAAATAGTAAACTTTTTTTCGGATACGCCAAGAGTATTGAGAAAAAATTTCTTACAAACTTGTAAAGTTTCGTTGTTTACTTTAAAGTAGTAACGGAAAGATCTTTTTTTACGTAGCGTGAAGCTCCTCTCAGAAGACTTTCGACGGCGTTTTGCTTCACATGGTTTAACGAAGGAAGTAAAGTAAGCTTGCTTTTCCGCAGCATTGAGTTCCCAAAATTTTGTATGCAGTTCCATTCTGTCCATTTCAGAAAAATTTCTGATGCACTGATAGAAACACGTCTCTCCACAAGGCAATCTTATTTTCTTTCCATCTCTCTGTATTCCTTTCCTGTCCATATATGGCTTTCCACTTTCTCGAAGACTTTTTCTAACATTCTGTTTCCACAAATTCGGAATTCTTTGACGCTTTCTTACTGATTTTGGCGAGTCTGCGCCAGCTGGAGTCAAAACATAATAGTAATTAACAAAAATTTACATTTTTTACATGGGAAAATAGCTTACAGGAGGTGTAGTCGGAAGGTAATGAGCGTAACGTCGGCTGCAATACGTTAGGAGAAGTATTGAGGTCAAGTTGATCAGTTGCATTTTGGTAAAAATGTTTAAGCCTGCTTGAGGATTGGTAATTTTCCGTGTCAGATGAGAGGTCGGTTGATGATTGGCTCGTTGTTCTGTAAATGTACATTTTTACAGAATAAAAGACAACCAAAAAATTGAATACAATTACTGGAATGACGAATCGCTATCTTCAGAATTATTAGCTGAATCAGTCAATATATCATCTATGCACACATACGACAATTGTTTACCATTTTTCCGCATACAAATGTCGTATGTGTAACATTTGAGGACACATACGACAATTGTTTGCTAACTAAAAAAAGAAGCAAATTTGTATGAAAAATTGTCGTATGTGCAATTTTTGACCGCATACGACAAAAGACATACCCAAACGATAAAATGTTGTAACATAAGACAAAGAGCACACTAAATATCTCAAAAGCTATACAAGATATGTAAAAACGGATTGCACCAGTCGAAAGAGCACATCGAATTTATTAAAACTGCATTAAAACCCAAAAATCGCAATTTTTCACATACGCCGTTCGTTTTCTGAAGCGACGCAATGTAGGAAAAGAGAATAAGTAGGAGTGAAAGACTGTGGATAAGGTTGGGGATCTTCCCTTTCCCCCCCCCCCCCTAAACTTCTTAATTTCCTAAAAAAGCCTTAGGAAACTGGGGAAAAGAAGTATGACCTTTGCTTATACTTAGAACATCGTTGGAATATATTACCCTCCTACTTTGAGTGTTTTCTCGAGGTGGGATGGCCGAATCTGAATGTTGGACGTACGTCCACCACATGCTTGTATCTCAAAATTGCTCTATTGATCTTGCTCTATTCATTGATCTATTCCCGGCTGGAGGACCGATGCAATAGTTCGAGATCTATGACATAGATAGAGACTGCGTCTACGATGAGAGAATCAAATTGATGCAGCACTATTATTTCTTGGTATGAACAACCGGAGAAAAACCCCTTAGTGAGCCCCTTTTTATAAATGCTAGAATCTCTGTCTTTAAGTCCGCATTCAGTCACTAAAGCAATTCTTGATGAAGCTAAACAGATTATACACATCAATTTGTGCTACCTTACTCAAAGGTAAACCTAGATCCTAAAAAGCGACCCTAAAGCATTTCTGTACAGCTGGCACGGTAGCTCTTGTAGATATCTCTGGGCGAGAAGTGTTTTTTAGGAACACAGTGCTGTGATGACTCCAATGAAGAGCGTCATAGTAGTAAGCCTCAGCGACAACATATATTGTACTTTTTTCTCTTTATGGATAATCTTGACCATATTGTTACGAATACCAGTTCCAGTGGGCTAGTACGAATCACTGGATTGTGCAATTTGAAATAAACAAACACACTTAGTTCCTCAAATGCAGTCAATAAAACCCAACAGTCACTTTATTTCACAAAGATTTACACTTCACTGTCTTTACACTTAAATATTTGCTTAGTTATTCCGCGTGGCAACTCCGCTAGTCAAAATCAGACTGACTCGCTGCGCCGCACCCGGCTGCCTTTTATACCTGTCCGGCCATCGCGCAGATCGTTCTCGCACATTCCGGAGTGGACTAAAGGTTTCCATGATGATCGCGACCATCATTGCCAGGTTAGACTAGAAATTGCCATCATTGCCAGGTTGGACTAAAAGTTGCCATCATTGCCAGGTGGCCTAAAAGTTTCCCTTATTATCGCGGCCGTCGTTGCCAGATTGAATTATAGCACGGTGCGTAGCGACAGGGTTGCTTTGCACAGCGACAGACTGTCTTATCGTTACAATATGGTACGACATGTAAAATTCAATGTGTCTCTATACCCTCCCACCCTACCAATGTCTATATACAGAGCAGAGCCATGCCCCTTGTCCAGCGCTCATGAGATTTTACCAGCGGAACAATAAACAAATAACAGCGGAACAATAACAAATTGTACCAAAGCTGTCCGACTTATAAATCTAAACGTTATATCCATACACAAAAAATAATATCCAGAAACCCTCTCTAGGACATACTACCCATTGTAATTTTATTGAGATTAATCGGTCAAGTAGTCTTTACTCGCATATTTGAATATTACAGCGGCATATCTATGGCAGCACTGCCAGCATAGAATATTCTGGAGACATTGCCGTTACATAACAAAAAAACGATAGTATCGATAGTGCTAAAAAACCATCGATAGTAGCGTCAAAATAAAACCATCGATACAATCGATAGTTGTACAGCTCTATTGGGAACCCAGCAGAGAATTACATCGTGGTGCTGTATGCTTCCTATCTCCGATTTCACAACTAATGGTTGAAGGCTTTTAAAGCAGTCGGACTGTATACGGAAGTCGAGGTTTTTTCCATTAAAATCTGTGGTCATAATCTTTTAGACGTTTCAGTACTAAATATTATGGATACCTAATTTCTAATTTAAATTGGATCCGAACTTTTTGCAATTTTGCGATATTTATGGATATTATTTATGGCAAAAATATATTTGGAAGTATAATTTATGGAGACTTGGATCTTTGCAGTAGCATGCACACCTTTAAAATGGTAAACAACCATAGTCAAAGTTCCTAACTACCTATCATTGTTTTTCAGTAAACATTTAAGTCACATTGTCTTTGGGGTGTGGCCAGCCAGCTACCGTTCATGGCATCCCGTACTTTGTCATATTCTACCAATGCCGACTGTCATTTTTGTCATCATTTCTTTCTTCTTCTAACCAATTTTGTAGTTGTTCGCCAAAAGCTCTGGCTGCCGTTTTGGTTTTGAACTATTGGAATTTTGTATTAAAGTAATAAATCAGCATTAGCAACAAAGCATCACTGGTTGATTGAAGAGCTCAGAATAACTAACTACACGTCAATGGAGACAAAAATAGTATAGCAACAGTAAGAAGAAGCAGAAATCGCATACATTTCGAACTATTGGAATTTGGTATTCGAGTAATAAATTAGCATTACGAACAAAGCATCACTGGTTGATTGAAAAGCTCAGAACAACTGACAATGAAGACTAGAAAAGCAACAGTAAGAAGAAGCAGAAATCGCGTACAGCATCGTTTTATAGATATCAGCTTAGCCGATTTGACACAAACACGCAGCACATATTTCATTTCGAAAGATCGTTAAAAAAAGTGGATGCTTTAAAGCCCCAACAAACGCGCGAATGAAAGACAGAAAGAAAGGTGTGTCTGACGAAACGACACACTAAACTAGATAAATTTCAATTAACAATAAAATAACACAATGGGCCCCATTGACTGCCGACCACACACGCACGCCCGAAGCCTGCAGCGGCGGCGCGCCGGTGGTCCGCGGCGAATTTAATCCGGCCCGGCCAAAAGCCCGCAACCGCCAAAAACTGAACGAAAGTGTGATATCTTATTTATGCGCCGCCGCCCGCTTGTTCGGCTCGCAACTGCACTTTGACATTTAAACTGTCACATAAACTCACTCGGCTGCTGATTAGCACAAGAATGACGTCGCCGGCCGACACTCTCCGACAAACGCGTCGCTCGAGATATTCGCCTGCACTCACACTCGTCCATAAATCAATAATAAATAACTCCACGATCGATAAAAAAACTGGCCGTTGTTGCTGGCGTAAGTTCGGCATCGATACCGGAGAATCGATACGGCGGCAGCGGCGCGCTTGCAAGTCTGGGTGGTCCAGCGCGACAACTCAATAGCGCGGCCCATTGTATTTGGATTAAGTGTTAAGTACCGAACGGCCGCATTGAGTGACGACTGGGGCCGACTGCGGCCAAGGCGCAAAGCGTTCTTCTCACGGCATATTAATTTCTCGACAGCCGCCCTGCACTGCACCGTCGCAGTTGTTGCGTTTTGAGTTTTACTATCATATCGCCGCATCGCCGACTTATCATTAAATCACTTTATTCGCTTTACAAGTCGCATATTAAAGCTGTGCCACCTTTCGCTTATTTATCGGAAAACCTTGTTGTCCACTTAATTACCAGCTTAATGAGTGGCGTACGGCGCGGCGTCCGCTGTCGGCGCGATCACGTGATTGGGCCACTCGTCGGCCGCGCCGCCAGGAACGCGATGCCAAATGCGAAATCGACGCGGCAGTTACACGCCGATACGCGAGCCACTCGATCGTAAATGTTCGGTAGATGTTGGGCGTGATAAGCCGCGCGTAAATATCGCCGATAATAACGGCGATTGATCTCGGCGAAACGGCAAGTGCAACAGATTTGCGGCGCATTGCATGTGGGTTGGTTGTGTGCAGTTGGATTTGTCAATCGAAAATTTCGGTGCATGAAATTTGGCTGTAAACAAGACGCAGTGTTGATTGTTGCAGCGTTGCAACATTCCATTTGGGGCCAAAGAAACAAATCTCAGCGAAGAGTTTTATATACTTTATTCTGTTTTCGAGGTTAGGTTAGGTCGTAAAGTTGTTGCTTCTACACGGACGCCTCTGTAGCACACTGTGTGCGTTCTTAAGGAAAATTCTGCTTTGAACTGAAGTTTCGTTTCAAAAGTTTATTCAGGTTTTAAGGTTAGATTAGGTCATAAAGGATGCGTGCGATAATAGTTGTTGCTTCTACACTGCCACACTGTAACACACCGAGTGCTTTCTTGATGACATTTCTGTTTTGAGTTTTTTTTTAAGAGTTTATTCAGGTTTAGAGGTTAAGTTCGATCACAAAGGCTGCGTGCGGCAGTAGTTGTTGCTTCTACACGGAAGCCACTGTAGCACATTGTGTGCACTTTCATGAGGGAAATATTGCTTGGGGCTCAAGTTTAGTTTTAAGAGTTTATTCAGGTTTAGAGGTTAAGTTCGTAGCCGCTTCCACATGGACGTCACTTCGGACCATTGCCTGTGCTTGAATGAGGAAAATATTGCTTTGGGCTCATGGTTCACTACAAAAGTGAAATCAGATATAAAGCTGAAGTTAGGTCATGAAAGATGCGGCAGCTTTCACATAGACGCTACTCTAGCACGTTGTGATGGATTTCATGAGGAAAATATCGTTTCAAAAATATTGGATCAAGGTTCATTTTAAGAATTGATTCAGGTTTAGAGGTTCGATTGGGTCATAAAAGATAGTTGCCGCTTCCGCATGGACACACATTGCGTGTGATCTATGAGGGAAATATTGCTGCGAGATCAAGGGTACATTTCAAGAGTTAACTCAAGTTCATAGGTCAAGTTGGGCCATGAAAGATGCGTGCAACAGTAGTTGCCGCTTCAGTAAGCGCCATTTCAACACATTGTGAATGCTTTCATGAGGAAAACCTTGCTTCGGGCATGACGCTCGTTTCTTGTGAAGTGTTTCTTTCTGCATCGCACGACACGACACGATTGTGAAATGGCGTATCAGCGGAAAGTTTCCACAGCACCTACGATCGTTGAGATTTCATGTAGCCATAAATTCTTCCTTGAAAACCCTGTCTCTCAACCTTTGCGTCCTTTTAAAACCCACGCACTGCTTCGCTTACTTAACTGGCCATAACATTTTACCGGGTTACGGCCTCCCGCAAAACTTCTCTCCATGCGTTTCTGCTTTACAAGCGCCTTCTCCAGTTGGTCACACCAAGTATCATCTCTTGGTCTTAGGTCTTAGGCCTCCTATCCTATCTTATTGCATCGTATCGTATCGTATTGTATCGTATCTTGTCGTATCGTATCGTATCGTATGTTATCGTATCGTATCGTATTGTATCGTATCTTGTCGTACCGTATCGTATCGTATCGCATCGTATCGTATCGCATCGCATCGCATCGTATCGTATCGCATCGTATCGTATCGTGTCGTATCGTATCGTATCGTATCGTATCGTATCGTATCGTATCGTATCGTATCGCATCGCATCGCATCGAATTGCATCTTATAGTATCGTATCGTATTGTATCGCATCGTATCGTATCGTATCTTATTGTATCTTATCATATCGTATCGTATCCTATCCCATTGTTACTAATGTAACCTTTCCCTATCCGGCTATGGCCTTTGTAATATTAATATTACCCAGCAAAAACTAAAGTAAAGCGTTAACAGCTGACAATACCCAACACACAACATCAAAAACACAAAACAAAAACTCTATCCATGCAGAGTTCCTCAGCTGGCCATCAAGCAACGATTGCATATTGCCGATGTCGGTATTTACAACCAGTTGGAAAGCGATAGAACATTCAAGTACAGAAATACGATTATGAAAACTTGTTAGTTGCCTTTGCTTGGCTGTCGTATGACTTTCATTTTTTCTCCACTTCAATATGCAAATTCACGGAAGTATTTCGACGAAGTTCTGCTATGATTCGACCATAAATTAATGCGAGTACTTATGCGCGAGCGGCTACCATACGGCAGGCTTAATTGCTAATATGATAAATTGCCCATTAACATGCATTTTTATGGCCAATTATAATATGACTGCCCAGCTACCTCGGAGCGAAATCGAGCATATCCTACGACGCGGCTGCAACACTTTCGATCAGAGCCGAGATAATGCTGGTCACCGGTCACCGGCTACTTGGTTGTTGGTGCTTTTGTGTTTACAGTGGCGTTGCTTTAATCGCGCCGGAAAATCACTTTGCGCGTAAAGCGTATGCGGTGGTTAGGCGCTGAGCGACTTCGACGGCCCAGAGCGATGGTGCGCTCATCTTGATCGATGGCTGAGTGCGGAAAATACGCGGGAAGGTGTTGACGAACTCATAAGATTGCGCTGATCGTGTGAGGATACCAAGTTGCCAGCGGATTCTGTAATTACCACCACATGCTCAGCTCCCCCATCTGGCCGTTGGGGTGCAGATTACACAAATTCGATAGCAATCAGCAGCGAGTGCGTTAGATTTTCAGCATAAGATTAAAGCGCACTCCATCAGACGATAGAAGCCAAGTGGTATACTTTTCATTTTGTATGCCTTGTTGATTTTTTTGGTTTTTGTTGCTTTGTTAAGTTTCAGCAGCATAAGAACATAGGCTCATTTAATTTCAACATTTTAAAGCCCGTGTCGGCGGTATCAATGCGTCAAGTCGACTGTGAAGCGTTAACAACACAATATAAATCAATCAACTCAACAAGATCACTGACAGCTCATACGGCACCAATGCAAATGCTTTGCTGGCCTCCACTCTGTGTCGCTGCGTATGTGAATGCTTACGTTTGTGGGCCCAGCTGTTGGGCCCTCTATCACTGCCCAATCTTGTGCACTCGTCCACATTTTCGCTTACAATTATATTTTCTTACTGCAGCTTTAAGTCTTTGGGCCGGAAATATCCATGTCCAGGCATGTAAACATGTGTGTGCTTCGCAAGACAAACAGACACGGGCGCTGTCTCACAATCGGTCATAATTCAATGCACTCCAATGTAAGTCGCACTGATGTCGAATATGACAGAGCGGAGAGATGAAGCCAAAAGCTGCCCAGTTGAAACACAGAGAGACAGAGTTGGTAAGTGCGTTTGAGGCATTTGAGGCTTGCTTGCCATGCAGTTTTGAAATAGTTCTAGGAGCGATGTGTCGAAATCCCGTAATGACACGAGAACTCACATAATTTTCGCGCAAGGACTGAATTTGTTTAATATTTTTAAGAAAGTAGCTTCTAGTTAATAAGAAGAACAAGAAAAACATATGATGGAATACCAAGACACAAAATGTTTGAAAACAAATTTGAGGCAAATGGAACCAGCAACGAAATTCTGCGTTCTTGAGACTCCTGACCCACAACCGTTTTGCTCAGCTTTACCTGCAGCAGCTGAAGGGAAGAGTCGCAGATCATATTTTCTTTTTGCATAAAATGTCGGATTAAAATTCAACTTTGAAATCAGCTTCTTCTTTCTTTAACCCTTTCGTCTATGCAGAATCTGTATGGAAGATAAAGAAACATCCATGCATATTATAACCGAAAGTCCCGCCCTTATACACGCAAGAGGGGATCTGATACAGACGAAAGAGCTCTTTGAAATTGATCTGAAAATTAAGGTGTTCCTGGATAACATTGGAGGATTCAAACTTCCCCAGTAAGGATAAGGAATTCGGCAAAGGGAACCTGTTGCTCGACTTCCGTACCTATTATAATCTAATCTAATCTAACCAATCTAATCTAATCTAATCTAATCTAATCTAATCTAATCTAATCTAATCTAATCTAATCTAATCTAATCTTATCTAATCTAATCTAATCTAATCTAATCTAATCTAATCTAATCTAATCTAATCTAATCTAATCTAATCTAATCTAATCTAATCTAATCTAATCTAATCTAATCTAATCTAATCTAATCTAATCTAATCTAATCTAATCTAATCTAATCTAATCTAATCTAATCTAATCTAATCTAATCTAATCTAATCTAATCTAATCTAATCTAATCTAATCTAATCTAATCTAATCTAATCTAATCTAATCTAATCTAATCTAATCTAATCTAATCTAATCTAATCTAATCTAATCTAATCTAATCTAATCTAATCTAATCTAATCTAATCTATGGATGTGATCACTCCTGATTTTAAGTTAGGTTAGGTTATGGTGGCTGCCTCTCGGACACACTCCGAGGCCCAGTATGATACCACCAGTTCCATACCATCGGTTTCATGTGGATAGCGATAGTGGTAAACGAGTATTTCACCAGCCCTAACTGGGAATCGAACCTAGGGCCTCTGGTATGAGAAGCCAGCTCGCTACCTGCTGGACTATCGAGGCCGGCTCACCTGCCTTTAGCTACTAGCAAATTTTTATTAGAAAAATTTCCAAGCAACACTAATACCTCATCAATTTTTTTGCCCTACTCAAAATGTCGATATGGCAACTCCACGGTCCAGGCTTCACCCGCATTGCTGGCGTTCTGCTTTGCTCGATTCGTTCACGCACACTTGCAGGCACTTTCCGATTTGCATTTAAATCAACATTTTCCTGTTGCCGGCTACACTCGATCGTTGCATGGAGCTTGCAGCCGCGTCCAGCTGCAACACGCCAGCCGCGGCAGAAGGAAAACTGGCATGAAAATAAAAATCCCAGCAACTCATCTTTCATGGAGCCTATTTGTTTTGATCGGGTTAACATTGCACCCGCTGTGCCCAAGATTTGTTTCCAGTCGGGCTGGCGGTGCGCTCGTGGCATCGGCATCGACGACAACGGCCGCTGCGCTGGCGTCTTTATGTTTCTTATTTGTCAAATTAAAAATTAGTTAAAATAGCTGAAATATATTTCGTTGTTCGAGACATAAATCGTTGGCATAATTTGCAATTATTACATGCGCCGCAATTGCAGCAGACTCGCCCAGCGACCGCAAAAGTGCAGCCATCTAATGTCGTTAGAGCTGCTTCGAGTGCCACAATGCTGGCAGTTGCGGGGAGTCGCTGCAGCAACCAGAACAGGAAGTGCACAAGTTGCGCTTCGATGCGTGCTGCATGCAACGCGGCGCTCGCTGCGACATCGCGCTGTGGCTTATCCGCGTTGTTGGCCTAACTTATGATTGCCATAAAAACGGCGCTTGAATGGCACTTAAATGCACGTCAAAGCCAACGTGACTGCCAAGTGATTCGGCGTTGGGCGCTACGCTTTTGGTTCTTTGTTGCTGCAACGGCCGTTTGGTGTGGCGTTCACTTGACGTGTGATTAGTGTTAATAGCTGCAATTTGGTAGGCCGATTTGAATTTGAAAAATGACATGAAGGATGACTTCCCATCTGCTGGTATTCGGTAATCATTGACACAAGACGAAAGGTAGAAATGTTTGTTGGGAACTTTAAGCAAATATCACCTAACACCTCTTCACTTACACATGCAAACCCAGGCGAACAGGGTTAATATCGAGGTTGAGGGATTCCTGAGTCGCAAGAAGATTGATTTTCTGTCGAACTAGTATTCCGAGATTGCAATACCGAGGGACACAACCCAACCGAAGTTCAGTTTTATCAAAAGATTTGAAACAAAACTTAATAATAAGAAAGCCTGGGTAGGCATATCAGGAACATATTTGATAGATCACTACATGATACCATACACGGATGGCTCCTTAGCGGAGGAAGGTACCGGGATTGGTGTTTACGGACCGAGGATGAGATAATTGGAACCTACGGGAAAGCACAGCACTTTCTTCCAGGTGGAAATGTACGGAATTGAAAGGTGTGCTTACTTAAATCTAGCGAGGAAATACCGGAACCGGAAGGTTGCGATCCTCTTTGACAGCCAAGCTTTAATGAAGGCAGCAAGATCATACTAGGTATCATTGAAACTGGTTTCCGAGTGCATTGAGAAGCTAAATGAGCTTGGACTCTATAATCAGGTATGGGTCCTCTGTGTTCCGCTGGTATTAAAGGGAATGAACAGGCCGACAAGCTTGCAAACAGGCGTTTCGTCGGCCCAGAACCTTTTTGTGGTTTGGGAAAAGGAAGTTTATCCATCCTAACCAGAATACTGGGACAACCAACCAGGCCTAGAACATTCCAAGGCGATTATCGGGTCATATAACAAGAAAAGATTCTAGGAATGTATGGGGTTTTCAAAGAATAATCTAAGAATTACACACTGCCTTGCGATACTCGAAGCAACAAAGGATTGAGAAATGCCATTATCAAGAACAACAACAACGCAGCGTGGAGGATAGCTTCTCATATCTCAATAAACATGTAAAATGTGACGTACTCGCCCAGTTCTGATGCCTACAGCCCCAGCCACCTCACGCACTTCAATTCTCCGATCGCCCAATATCATTTTATAGATAAATTCTGGCTTGACAACCCCTCTTGGGCGACACGAACGTTCGGCGTTACTTGCGTTAGTACAATCACAATCGCATCCAGTAAAGAAATTGTTCACCAACGCGCGCTCTCTTCTCAACCCAGAGGCCCTAGGTTCGATTCCCAGCTCGGGCACGCTCGTTCACTTCTATCGCTATCCGCATGAAGCAGATGAGAATTACAAGAATTGCACAAGTCCGCTCTTGTCACGCAATGGAAAAACTTCAAATGCGGAAGAAATAACTGCCTACTAACAATCGCCGTTCGGATTCTGCGTTAAACTGTAGGTCGCCTCCACCCTTCCCCCATCCGTTTGAAATGTGTGTTGAAACACATGTTGGAGAAAAAACAGTGTTGCATACACATTTCAAACGGGTGGAACTTGTGTTATCACAAGGGGCCCTTGAAAGGGCCTAAGTGTATCTCATACAGAGGCCGCCACTACAATATGCCTACATAGCTACCTAACCAACGAAACCATTAGTACACAAAATTCCATTGTCGTCGAAATTTAATGGCTGTCAAACACAAACTAAGTAAATGAGGCATCTTGCTCAAAATTGCAGAAGCTTATTAATAAATTTGTAGTTGACAGGAGCAGTGTTGCATTTAAAGTTATCATGGGGTGGGTGGGTGGAAGGGGTTTATTCAAAAAGTCACTAACTCTTCAAACTGACCGTATTTGTATAAAATTTCACTTGGAAATCCGCTCCCAAACCAGCACGGCTTACAAACGAACGGTGGAAAGGACATTGCTAAATCGATTCTTCAGCTGATTCAAGGAGTACACTATATATACGAGGGTAGTTTGGAAAGCACTTAATGGTTTTAAATTAGTTTACATTTTTGTTTAACTTAGTCTCAATTCAGAAACCGTTTGGCCACTGGGATCGTTCGAGTTCACCAGACTGGAAGAGGTCTCGGCAGTAGGACTCAAGCCCCTATTAAGGCTTGCCAAAAGCGTTCATATTCTAACGGATCACTACTGGAACTCATAACTGTAACTCAATTCCCATCTGGTATCGGTAGAGACTCAACCTACTAGCCAGCCAGTTATACCCATCTATTTTCTTTCAGCTTGATAAGTCCAACAATGTTGCAAATTTTGATGCTTTGAAAAAATTTCATGTGTAAAAATTTCAAATAAATGCAGAAGAGAAGACTAAAAGTCACCTTGTCTGCTACTGACCATATTTCTCTAGACGGAAATGGAAAGCTTGAAGCTAACCATTCTTCAACTACTTGGATGACCTCAGAGCAGTGAATATAAGTAACCTGCTAGAATTTATCTACAATTTGAAGTGGCTACTTTGAAGAGACTACTTTGATAATACGTCTCACCTGGTATTTAATGCCCCTTAAAACAACTATTCAGATCTTATGATCCACATAAAATATTTATTTGAATTATGTCCCCGGATGCGGATGATAGGATGATTATAGGATGATTTCAGAAGGCCCTAACTTTCATAGCATGGGAACATTTTTATCAAGAATATTTTGGTTTTCAAAATGAAACTCCGCCCTGAAAGGGTAAATTAGGCTCTGCAAGGATTGGCAGTACAGATTTGTACTTTACTACTTTCTTTTTGTGGTATAACAATTGGCTCAACATGTGGTCTACGTGTGTCTTGCGGCAAGGTCCCGTGATCTGAACTGACGTCTTGAAATTTCGCATGAAGATTTTCGCAGTATTTCTTTCAATTTTCTCTATTCTATGTGCATCCTTTACTGCATTACTTTGCATTTCTAATCAACTGGTCGGGTTCACTTTTATTTTCTTCGGAGTACGAAAAGTACTTTTCTACAAAAAGTAGACGAAATGTGTTCAATCCATGTTTAGGTAATGAAATTAATTTGTGCTCTTCATCAACAGGATTTAGAAAGGAAAAATAATTGAATTTCTCAGTGGTTCCAGTTTCACTTATGGGGTTTCGTTACCTTAAAAATTATGGAATTTAAGGTTTAATAATAATTTATAGTTATAAATTACACTGAGCAACAGTCAAAATTTTTCCGAGTTCTAGTAAACCTTTTCTAAAGGATTTTTGGACGCTGAGCACAACTGCGTACTTAGTTTTTTGATTGTTTGAGCGGTTTGTAAGTTATTGGCATTTTTTGCTAGGAGGTGTTTTCCACGATTTTTCATCTTTGAGATTTTATTGCATTTATAATATGTAGACAAACACGATAATTTTTTTATGACACAATAACGAATCCTCAAGCTATAATTTTGACCATAGTCGATTTCGATTGGTCAAGGGTTAACACGGCTATGGCTCTCCAAAGTTCAATTTTCGCGAATTTTTTATAAAAATTCATTTAAATTCGGGGTTGCAATTTTCAACTAGGAGTTAGTGTGCAATGTATAGTGTAAGGTTGTAACTCAAACTTATAGAACAGATTTTTTGTGTTGCATGTGCCATTCTCGGCCGATACTCATTAGAGTGTAAATGCGACTTCACCTTCTGAATGCGTGTTTGTATTGAAATCTTCTAATGCTCTTCGCATCATTGACGAAAGTAGCTAAAGTATTTTCGCAAGCGTCAATATTCGTCTTTTCAGGGGCATTAACAAAATTTTAATTGGTTCATTACTGTAGGAGCTATTCTAAAAAGAGTTGCATCACACAAGTAAAAATTTCAACCATACACACTAAGCAAACTACTTGCTGTTTTTCCATATTTTATTGCGACATATTTTTAGGGCACAAAAAATTCAAAATTCGAAAGCAGAAAATTTTATGAATTGAGGGCATTTATTGTATGTGAGCTGCCTAAAATTGTGCTCCGATATTAAAGCTCAAAAGTAAATCCTTGCTTTTGTTGCTGAATTTATGCATGGAGAACTTACATATTTGTACACATACTCTATTACAAACATCGTATTTCAAAAATTTGTTTTTCAATTGAAAGCCCCAACATTCTTCTTTGACTATATGGCAATATATATTTTTTGGAAGCAAAATTCTTTTGTGTATTCGCAATCTTGCAAAGTAACTGAAAATTTGACTTTGCAAATGAATAACTCTTGCAAATTTGAACCGATTTTAATGTTTTAAATTTTAAATACATAGCTAGAGTATTGTTAATCTATGTTAAAAAAATGGCATTTAAGACTTCAGGTTTGTAGGAGCTACATGCATGTAATGGCCAAAAAGCATGTAAAACGCCCTCCAAGGAAAACCATCAATATTTCCTAAGCCGCTCAAACAATCAAAAAACTAAGTACGCAGTTGTAATCAGCGTCCAAAAATCCTTTAGAAAAGTATGGTTTGATTTCAGAAAAAAAAAATAATGTCGATTTTGTTGCTCTGTGTTATTAGAGTTAATAGTTTGCATTGCAGTTTCTCTAAAATATTTGTGAAAAATTATATAAAAACTTATAATCAGTCTCGAATTTGTTTATGTCACGATTTCACGGTTAAAGTTTACTGCTCTTTTGAAAATTCGTTATGAAAAATAATATTTGCAAGTAGTCGTACAAATGTGGGTTTGTGCGTGAGTGCAATGCAATTCTTCATGCTTTCGGTGCCATAAACATTTAAGACCTGTTCGCGGAGTTTGCGCGATGCCATAATTCAAATCGAGCTTGTCAGAACGTAACACAGCAGCGGCGCGACATAAAGAATCAATGGAACTTGTAAGGCCACATCGGAGCGGACATAATTAGCGGCCGAGTGGTAATGGCCGGCATGCGATCAGCCCAGTACAAATACTCGTATTTATGGCCAGTTGCAGCGGCACCGGCAGATGCGCCGCGATAAAGCCGCCGCACGGTAATGAATAGCTGAGGCCAAATGAGCGCAAAAGTGGCAAATTAATAATAAAAATTGCCTACTGGACACTGGACGCTGGACTGCCGGCTGGATGGTCGGAATTTACAGCACGCCGAGTTGCTACTACAATGTCGGTAATTAGTGATTTAATTAGCGCCGTACAACTATGGCAAACAGCTAAAGGCGCTGACTGAGGGCGAGGGGGATAAGAGCGGGTGGGGGGAAAATGGAAGTCGAGCGAATGGCGAATTTTTCGCAGTTGGCAGTTTTGATTTGGGCCACACAGTCAAAACACGTGCAAACCAAAAACAACAACAACAACAAATAACGCGTTCGCTGGCAGGCAACAAATTTTGCACCTGGTTCGGTGACTGCTGGCTGTCGGCATAAATTGCAGCGGTTGCAACATTTTCTTGTTGCCGTCGGCGATCGCGCACAATAGCGTCCAGACAAAGCGCCGAATTGACACGGCCTGTTGTTGTTAATCTTGTTGTTGTGGTTTTGTTGTTGCTGTTTGTTTTCTTATGGCTATAGGTTTTGTTGTAAAAGTCTTGCGGCACGCAGTGTTAACGTTGCGCGACAACAAAAGCTTCCGAATTCCACAAGCACTTGCACACACATACACAAACTCACACACACGCACACACATACACACATTAATGCTGCGCATGCGCCCAAACTGCATTTTCAAAATAACGTTGATGTGATTGTTGTTGTTCTTGTTATTGTTTTTTTTTGTGCGTGTGTGTTTCGTTGGGGGGCCGTCAGCCCGCGCCATGTTTAGCCGCCACTTGCAGCAGGCGGCATTTGTTTGGTCTTTGTTGCCAGTTTTCCGCTCGTTGTCTTACTTTTTGTTTTTGCGCGCATCGAACATGTGTCCAACAAAGCTACGCACAAACCGTTTGGCGTGTCCGCCGTGTGGTTGTTGCACTTGTACTCGTTGCGTTGTAGTCGGCGGCCCGGCTAACATGTCAGCCGCGCGCCAAGTGCAGGCCGCGCATGCGCACACCGCACCACACAGAGGTGGAAGTGCGCACGCAAAATAATGGTTCAATAAATCAAACGCTGAACACGCGCAAAGCTGCGCGTCCGCCCCCTCCTGCGTTCGGTCGACTGCACGCCTGCTTCATTCTCGAATGCTGAAATTATGGCACAAACTTATGACAGCAAAATATTTTCTTTTTCGCTACAATCCACAGCGTAACGTGTCTCATTATTTGGCCGAATGACTTCTTAACTAAACCTAAAATTAATTTCCAATATGACAACAAAACATTTTAACCCCTTCATAAATGTTGAATTATTTTTACTTAAACATTTAAAGTTTTATGTGTAAAAAGCAATATTTGTTCTAGCAAAGGAATTAGTAAATATTTAAATAATCATAAACAATTAATAATAATAAAAATTTAATAGTGTTAGGATTTGAAGACGAAAAAACAGGCCTAGAGACCTGTTTGGTATGAAAGAAAAGAAAGGGCTTACGGTTGTTTTATTCTTTATTCTATTTGTTCATTCTACTGTGAGACGTGTAGAATGAACAAATAGAATAGTAATACAAATAAGTGTCCCGTTCACAAATAGTTTCGATGCGACCTTTTCAACAAAGCATCCTTGAATTTTTATTCAGGAACAAATACTTCGAAATCCCTTCAACCTTTCTGTACAAGTTAATTCTAACATAAGTTGCTTGTTTTGGGCAGAATGTTATGCAAAAATAGGCAACATTAAAACTACGTGTCGGGTAGAGAAGAAGATCCATGTCTATGGATGCTTCGCTGTCCAATAAATTGTTGTTCTTAAGTGCTTTATGGGCATTTTAGATGTACCTAGAATTCTAAAACTGTACACAAATTTTTTATTGAAGTCTGCTCAATAGTTAAGTATGTGGAAGAAATAACAGCGAGTAGAAAGTGCCAGATGATAGTGAAACGAAACACAGTCATAGTCTGTGTACCAAGTGGAAAGAGAATCAAAATTTGATGGGCGATCTCACCCACCGGATAAAAATCCCATAGAGGATATGTGAGCTACTAATGGCAGCTAATTTATCTGAAAAGAAAATTAAGTCATCAAATGATGTCCTCAGTTGAGGCCAAACATGTCAAGCGATTATAGACAATGCTGGGAATTGAATGGCATATAAATATATTCTTACTTACTATGTTACTTTTATGTTACTTACTTACTCAACTGGCCATAACAACCTGTCACCAGGTTACGGATTGTCGCATTTTCTCCAGGTGCCTCTCCAGCTTCTGCTTCTCCAGTTGGCCACACTAAAAGATAATAGGACCTCAACTTGGTCCTTCCACTGGAGACATGGTTTCCCTCCACGCCGTCGACCTAAAACTGTCCCGACGAACACCTTTTCTGCCAGAGCTTCATCGTCCATACGGGAGACATGTTCAGTTCAGCGTAGCCGCCGGATATTAATTCGCTGTGCTACGTCCATATCCTTAAACAGCTCATATAACATAGCTCGTTCTAGGTTCGTATTCGATAGTCGTCTCCAATACGAACAGAGCCAACGATTTTCCGAAGCACCTTCCTCTCGAACACACTAAGAGACGCTACGTCGTTTCGCGACAAAGTCCATGCTTTTGCGCCATAAAGGATCACAGGCAGGATGAGCGTCCCATAGGCAGGTTGTAGTGGCTGTCCCTATGTTAGACACACGTAGGCCTCTATATGGGCCCATTGTGATACCACAAATTCCACCCATTATAAATGTATATGCAACACTGTTTCTTGAGCGCACTTGTACGACTCTTGTAATTCTTATCTGCTTCATGTTTATAGCGATAGAAGTAGACGAGTGTTTCACCAGACCGAGCTGGGAATCGAACCCAGGGCCTCTGGTATGAGAAGCCAGCGCGCTACCCGCTGAGCTATCGAGGCCGGCGAGCGTCCTGTAGAGTGCCAGTTTTATTGGTCTCGAAAGGTCTCTGCTACGCAATTGCCTACCCTGACCGTAGTAGCACCTATTGGCAAGAGTAATCCTTCACTTTATCTCCAGGCTACCATTATTGTTGCTGTTTATGACGGTGTCCTGGTAGATGAACTCCTTTGACAATTTTAAAAGTATATTTGTTGGTCTCGACGTGAAACCTTAATCGATGCAAGTCCTTGCATCCACACAACATCTACTTTGTCTTGCCATCATTTACCACCAGACCCAATCGATTATTTTCTGCCACAAAGGCAGCGGTGATATCTCGCTTGTTACGCTCGATGACGCCAATGTCATCGGAGCGTAGGCAAGGAGCTGTACACAGTGAATGATGTGTGCCTGGTTGATGATGTACACCGGTCTTGCGTAGAACGCTCCCCATGGTGAAGTTGAAGAGGTCACGTGACAACAACATCAGAGAACATTTTTAATAAATTTAGTCATTTTGTATTTTAGTTAACCTTTGTCGTACTAAAGATTTTTGTATCGATGGCGCTTTCGCCGCCATTTGCATTAAAAATCACAATGAAATATTTGTTTCCGTACTTCAGTATGTGTTCAGTAAACCCTTTGGAAAGAAATCTATTGAGTTTTTTCATAGTCGCAAAACAAATCGTTAAAGTTAGGCCTTTTTTTTGACCGGTAAAATGGGATGAAGAGCAACCATTGTTAGACAAAGATGAAAGCGATGGGGATTATTTGCCTAATGAGGTAATCAGGTTGAAGTGGAGGTTAATCGGATTAATCGGACAACGGTGAGTTAGAAACATGCCCAGGTGATAGTCATTTTTTCGCTACCAAATATCACAGATATCACTAAATTTCAATATTTTCCAAGTTTGCTGTCGAAAGGTCCAAAGTAGGAAGAACGGTTGGAAAAAACCTGCAGGACGAATTGCAGGAGAACAAGACCTGTAGAAAGGGAGGGGGAGGGGGTTTAATGACGAGCTGCATTTCAACACAGTGTTAGAATATAGGATGCTTTTTTGCCTCTTAACATTCCATTAAGGGGTTAGGTCCACTTGTAAGGCAAAAACAGAACGCTTTTTTGCAAATTTTTTCTGAAGACGGGTTTTATTATTTATGAATAAATATTTTTGTGCATTAAAGATACACATTTCAAGAAGTTACAAAAAAATTTTCATGTCAAAATGTCCATAATATTAAGAGATATAGTCAATTTGCTGAGACACCAAAAAAAATACGTTTTGCGGTGATCACGATTGCAGCAGTCTGGATCATCTGAAACCAAAAAAACGAACGGGGATCTTTAGTAAATCAGTTAATGCTCCGGATGGACGAAGGGTTTGTTCATATTTTGATTTGTCGCAACATGGCGGACGTTCAAAGTCAACATTTTTTTTACCCAAACTTTCGTCACTTTTTCGGCTATAAAAAAAAAATTGCATCGTACAAAAAAATCCTTCGTCCATCCGGAGGACAATTATATGTAAAATAAGTCGTTAAAATTTCAAGAGGATCAAAACAGCCGTTTTCGAGTTACAGTGATCACCGACTTCGAAAACGTGGTTTCGAGAAAAACGCGTTTAAAGTTTTGAGTATAGTTTAAAATCTTTCAAAACTATACAATAGAGATGTATTTCAATGTAGTACATCTCGGCGAATAATAGTCCGATTGATCTAAAAAGGGAATATCTCAGGGAATACTTTTGAAATGTTATACTTTTAGAAAATGTAATAAAAAAAAAAATCGATTTTTTGAAAATCATGAGTGGACCTAACCCCTTAACATATAAACATATTTAATTGCATTCTTTCATGTAGTTCACTACATAATCCCCTACTTTAACCTAACTTAACCTCTCCATATGGTCCATATAATTCTTGCACAACGATATAACTACTCCTACTTTAAATAAAATACACATTTCAAAATCTACTCTTTGCCCTCAAAATTACAAAATTCGATTTGAAACGTGAACAAAATTTTCAACAAAATATTTGAATAACAAAATATTATTAAAAACTAGAATACTTAGAACTTGTTCAGTAAGTCGAAATAATAACTGGGTTGAATCGATACTCGGGCAGATATATTGAACAATAAATATTAACCCTTTATCTGTCCTTGTGACAGTAATGTTACAAACCCTAAAATTAACTGAAGTTTCATTATTATTGTAACACAACCGACACAAACTGTGCTTCATGTGAAAGCAACAAATTTTGTGCACACAGTATAAGGTTTGTTTACTTTTTTCGCGCCAAAAGTTTAGTGCACACAATTTTCTGACAACGCAACAGTGTTTGATTTGCAAAAAGAAAATTGTTTGGAAATTGCGAAATACATTCCAAATTTGTATAAATAAAGTGTGTAAATATATAAATAAAGGGTTTTTATCAAGTTTGAGTGAAAATATATAATATTCAACTTTTGTAGGGTAAAATACTGTGTGTAAAATTTCTATAAAAAAAGACATATTTTTGAAGAAACGTTTTACAATTCCGTAAACAAAATTAAAAAAAAGTGTGTTTTTAATTAATCAGGAGCTATAGGAAAAAAAACCTTTTTTTTTAATATTATATTGACCGATAAAGGGTTAAAAACGTTACTCGAATGGTCAAAGTCGAAGGTTGACTTCTCACTCTCTCTTCAAAAACACCATTTAAATTAAATTGCTGTCATAGATGTCAGATTATACTGCAAACAAAACTCAAAGTTCATTCACGTGTTGGGTGTTTCGCCTTACATGGTTCATTAAGTAAGCGTTTTTTGGACGATGAACCATGAACGAATCGTTGACAAAAATCAGTGCATTGATTGAATAGCTTTCATTTTGAAATCAAAGCAAAAAAAATGAAATTGAAATTTAATTGAATATAACTGTATTGAGTAACAACAGAAACACTGTACAACGAAGTCAAATTTTATTGCAATAACACATTTACCGCACACATAACCTAGAAAAAAATTTTCAATTTCATTTAATTTTTTTAGATATCACGCGGGTGGAAAAAAATCCAGCAAAATTATGTATTTCGAAGCACTATATCAGAAATATATTGAAAAGGATTGGTGATTGTACCGCAAGCATAACCTAAAAAAAAATATTAAAAAATTACATTTGCATTTTTTTATTAAAGTTTTTTAAATTAAAAAATACATTTTAACTTTGTTTAGGTATCACGCAGGTGGAAAAAAATGTGGGAAAAAAATATATGTTGTTAAACATTATATGAAAATTATATAAAAATAATTTGGTGTTTGTACCGCACACATAACTTTAAAAAAATTAAAATACAACATTTTATTTAACCCTTTCGCTATTTTGTTGCCATATGGCAACGTGCTACTTTGTGGACGTCTGAACCCTCTGTGGTTTCAAGAACACATTTTTTGTTGGTCCTTAGAATAGTTTGAAGTTTTAGGAAAAAAACGAAATTAATAAACTGAATATTAAAGTTTAAAGAAGAGAAGTATACACATTTTTTAATGGTATATCTTGACATAATTAAGGAAGAAGAAGCAGAATAACTTTTTAATTTGACGTTTCCTTTCAAATTAGATACCTTATTTTAAAAAATTTTGGCTGAAGTAAATGAAGAAATATTCAAATTTTCGTTATGCGTAAAAAGTTTTATGTTTAAATAATTATTACAGCCACAACGATGTGGTTGCTGTCATAGGAAAACACTCTAAAATACAGGGTCCGAGTATAAAAATTCAAAAATTTCTTATGGAATGTTGCTAATATACCCACATGGAAACCTAAAACGTAAAATTTAAAATTTTAACTTTCCCTAGTAAAAACCTGTACCGAAAGGGTTAAAAGCAAAAAATTAAAATATTACATTTTATTTTTTTATTTATTTATTAAAATTAAATTTATTTATTAAGATATTACATTTTATTTTTTTAGGTGTCACGCAGGTGGAAAACAAATTTGAAAAAAATTTATGTTGTTAAACATTATATGAGAAATATATAAAAACAAATTTGGTGTTCTAACTTGAAAAAACACTTTTTTGTTAGGTTATATTTACTTTTGAGTTCAACCGGTAATGCTTTGAGTTTCTGGTAATGCGTGTAAGTGATATCTACAATATGTCTCAATCTCATCTAAATCAGTGGACTACTTCGAAAGTTATTAACTTTTGTTTTTATTTACTATATTAATTCTGGCAGATCGGGGATTAACTACTATGGACTCACACTCTGGGAAATGTTTACCTATATTAATACTTGTATTCAAAAAATATAATCATTTAAATTTGCCGGGTGGCACTTTGCCCTTCCGTATCCGGCTATGGCTTTTAGTACGCATTGAACGAGCGACCTGACACTTTGTAAACAACGCGAAATCTTAATTTAGAATAATGGCGATACGTAACAATAACAATGCTTTTTCTTCTTTAGTTTAACCTTTTTACTTTAGTTGTACACGTAATTCTCACTTAACTGCACGCACGACACTAAACACTGAGTTTGTTTGTTTTGTTAAGGCGCAAAAAAGAATAGCAATTCTACAAAACAGACAGCAATTAATTGTTCTTAAAAATACATAAAGTAAAAGTATGTTATTTTCGTAGTCGACCACCGGAATTGCTTACAGGGTACATACGGTTTTTCACAATCACTCAAGTATTCTTCTTCTTCTTGTTAACTGGCCATAACAACCCTGTGAGGTGATTGAGAAGATGAATAGGAATGAAGAGATGATTGGGCCTACTCAACTTGGTCCTTCCACCAGAGATACGACCTCACTCACACTGAAAAAACTATTACTGTATCTGTTACAAAAAAACACCGACAGCATCACTTGGGTTAAAAATTATGCCCATACATACATACATTATACTATTTTTGCGCCCTAATGTTTTTTGACATTTTTAGTTTTGCTTAAATTGTTCTCCACATAAAAAACTATTTTTGTTTACTAAAATCTGCTCCATCTAAGAAGAACGATGTACGCAGCGTCTGGCAACAATACGAATTCCGGCTCGTAGCTAAAAATGTAATTAATTTGTGTTTAACTGGCAGAAAGTTCACGAAGTGTTATTGCAGTATGCACTCTGCCAGTGTAAGTTGGCTTCTATAAAGCCGGCAACATTTCGTCGCACGCTGCAGTCGCTCTTCAATCTCGCCGTCGTGTCGCACGCAAAATGGAGAGAACGTCTTACTTTACATTCGAAACGGGCGCATTGGGTATTACGGGCCTGATTTTGGTGCTTCTGGCGTGCTGTCAGCACTACAGGCGTAGGCAGCGTTTTCGTGGCGTTACCGCCAAGCTGCCAACGTTGTACGGCGCGCCGTTCATCGGCATTGCCCACCAGCTGGTGCCCATCGAGAGTAAGAGATCTGCTGCCCAGTCACCGAGAAATCGGCAATAAACCAGCCCAATGCTTTAGAATTCCTCTACCAAATCGACGCACACCTGAACCAACTGCAGACGGCCACCTACTGTGTCTGGCTGGGCGACGAGCCCTACGTCGTCACCGTGGATCCGGACATCATCAGACGCATCACCACGTCGGCCGAGTTCCTCGACAAGTCGCCCGGCCTGTACACGTCCATCAACAATGCCATACCGAACGGCATCATCACCAGTCGAGGTGCGTTCGCTGAGTCCATCAGCAAACTTAAACTTATTGCACCATCAAATTGCAGCAACCAAGTGGAAGCACAACCGCAAACTAATGAACACATTTCTGGGCCAAAAGACGCTGCTGAGCTTTATGCCGATTTTCAATAAACGTACCGATGCCACCATACATCGGTTGAACGCTTTGGCGGGCGCGGGAGAGCGAGAATTGTTCCACTTGCTGAAATGCATTGCTTTGGAGGTGGCAATTGGTCAGCATAGACAGGGGTTTTCAATTTTCGATAATCTAAAAACCAATTTTTGTGCTGGCTTATAGAGACAACAATGGGCGTGGAAACTGGTGCCAAGGACAAACAATTAACGGACGCATTCAGTTTGTAAGTTTTCCATGTTTTAATTGATTTTTAATTGCCATTTAAATTTCGTTTAAACACTTTTTTATTTCACTGAAACACAAAATTAACTGTTACATACATTTGTATAGCAATAATGTAATTTTTTCCACAGCTTAATGGAGAAAATTGCACATGACGCCATGTACTCGACGATGGGTTTGGGGATCTTAGCGCGAACGCCAAAGTATTACAAATGCATCGCAGAGCTACGCGCCTACTTACGAAATGTAATTTAATATGATTTTTTAAACACTAAATATGTATGTAGTTCGTTAACCCTTTCGCTGTAGTTTATTACTGGGGAAAGTTAAAATGTCATATTTATTTATCTTGTCTTCTGTGCGGTTAAACAAACAAGATTCTATAACAATTTTTTTTTATTTTTTTTATTGGACCCAGTTTTTTTTTTATCGGACTCTAAGTGTTGTGTCTGTAATTTTTTTATATTTGTTATTTAAATAATTATTAGCGTTGCGGCTGTAATAATTACTTAAACAAACATTTTTGTACGCATAACTAATAACACTGTGCAAGTCGAAAATTGAGACATGGGGGGACCTACTAAGCGACTTTTCTGTATACTGAATTGAAATCCACCAGCCGTTTGGCTGGTTTGGCTCTAGTTTAAGAGAAATCCGACTTTGAAGTTTGCTCATTTTAGTCGAGTTCGTCGCTTAAGTAGGTCCTAAATCGTTTCGAATATCGCTTTACTGTCTTCGGCAAGTTTGTAGATATTTTAATGATCAACAAATTTGCTTAAGACACCAATCCAAAAAAATACATTCAAACTGTGTAATTGCGATATGTGCGAAAAAATTCAGTAATATCTCGATATTACTTTTTGGTATTTAAATCATGAAACATTTTCCTAAGAAGTGTGCACACGACATTTGAAGTCGCCACGCCTCTTTGTTAGAGTTCTAAAGCTAGTTTACTTTTCAACAATTTTAGCATAAACGGGTTAAATAATTTTTGTATAAATTTTTTTTAATTACAAAAAAATGTTTTAATATTTATGGAAAAATACAAAATTATCACTTTTTGATTTTCTTTAACCATTGTTAAAGAAACAGGACTTTGATAAAACGCGCCCAATTCGTAGACTTCAATTAGAACACAAACTTTACCTGATATCGTTGCAAATTATTGGAAATTATTTTGGGGATAACAGTAACATTTTTGTGATTTGCTTGAAATTCACTTTTAAAAATATTAATTTGTTGGAGCCTACTTGAATTATACTCATAAATCCATCGTAGCTTTTGCTATAAGATGACAAATAGGTCAAGTTGCTCTCAGGCAACTTTGGGGTCAAATGGGTTAAAATTGAAAATTTCACTTAATATTTCTGCTTCGTTTGTCTTTACTATGAAAAGACATAACATTCAAAAAAGTGTTTAATTATCTTCTTGAAACTTAAACATTCGGTTTATTATTTTCATATTATTCCCAATTTTTCAAGCTATCCAAAGGAAAAAGAAAAAAGATATTCCTGAAAAAGTTAAAGTTTCATCATCTTCTTCTTAAACGGGTTCCAACGTTTTGGAAGTACAGTGCGAGTTTCTTCGAGCTTTTATGTCTTTACAATCTAATTTTTATTTTTAACTAAATCTTAAAGAAAATCTTCTGCCTTGCCTTCTCGAATCTGAGTGCTGGAATTCTTGATTTACAAAATGTGAAAGGGTCCTGTGGAATGGAATTATCTTTAATGTAATCTTTAATACACATGCAAATTTTAATATTCAAATTTATTGCAGTTAATCCAGCTCAATAATAACAACCTGGAATGCAAGCCTGCCGAATTTGGAACAGACGAAAATGGCAATAGAAAAGAAAATAATCGAAGCACGTCATTTCTAAGCCAAGCATTGGGCTATTACCGGCAAGGACTCTTTGATGAGGAGGATGTGATAATCGAATCCATAACAATGATTGCAGGGGTAGGTGACATTTGCAGTTAGTATTAAACGAATCTATGTGCAATACAACACATTTTTTGTTTACTCTTGCACTCAACATCTTTTTATTAAGTTTATAAATCCTCACGGAAATATGAAAATTTTTTTCATAAATGCTTCCATTTATTTTATATACAAAATTACTGAAAAAGAAAGTAGAATGCAGCGATGTGTTGCGGTCAATTTTAATTGTAATTTTGCAGATGACATCAGTTTTATTTTTAGGTCTGGATCTCAATATAAGATACCTCTTTAGATTCTATTAATTAAGAGATACCCTGTAACATCGATAGATGTACATAGATATCTGGTAGAATACTGAATACCTAATATTGACTACTATGCAACTTTTTTAATTTACCACGTTATTCTGTATTTGAAGACCTTCCAGAAGGTACTACTACTGCTTCTTCTTCTTCTTTAGGAGGTATCAAGCCTTTCTCCACAAATGTCCACCATTCTTTCAGTAGAATAATATAGGTATGACATTTCCACTCGAAAAACCTAACAGGTGTGATTTGAATCTCCCTTTTTCGAGTTTTTAAAAGACAGCGCATGGGGATAATTTGTGAAGAAATGCACAACTAAGTATTAACTTCATGACAAGCTTCACTATTGTGCAACTAATTAATCCAAAGTCATGCCACATTAGATTCTTAACCCAAGCGACGCACATTGGGGTAAACATGCCAAAAACCCGCGCATTGCTTATTTTATGCTGTAGTATCGATACGGTTAAAGATAAATACCTCAAATTTGGGCAACTCCTTCAGGACTCTTCAGAGATTTGTCCGCCATAATTTTATTTTATTTTCTGTACCGTGGGCCGGCACCCTACAGTCGGCAATTAGGCATTTGTAAAATCTTCATTAGTAAAAACAAAGCCAAAGTTCAAGTATTTAAATCGATCCAAACTGACTTATGTATACTCTGGCTTATAGCCAGCCACGCTCCGTTTTTTCGCCTCCTTTCCATTGTTCAAATAAAACACATAAATCTTTAAAATTATGTTTATGTTTATGATTTAAAAACAAACCATTTTAATAAGGAAAAATGGGTTGATACGGATCATAACGGGTTAATGGGGAGTACCACGCCCACTTACCGTTATAAATAACCACAAAAGGGCAGATGACATTGGTTAGTATATCAATTTTCCTATTTAATAAAATACGCTTATATGGCAACCCTACTGAAAAGTGGGAGAATCATGCCTATTTTCACGTCAGAGTTTAGTTAGGCCACTTGTAAATTCTTTACAAAGTTTTATTGAAATATATTGCCTCTTTCGAGAATCAGCTTGCGTACCAGCCGAAAAAATTGATAAGAAATATTTTATTTTAGCATATTAATTAATTCAGGTGGTAAATCACAGCTAATTTTACTTAATGTATGTTTTGCAACAATATATATATGCACCAAGTGTTATAAATGTACGGACCCATACGCGCGTTAAACAGTTTTCGGTTTTAATATATTTATTTTCTTACCAGGAGAGGTGAATAAAAGTCCTAAAATCTAACCATTCCGCAGCTTTCCGCAGACAAGTTGGGTATCATTTTTTTTATTAAGGTTGTTACTTACTATTACTCAAGATTTTTGATGATCCATGATGAACCAAAACAGTTACAGACCACGAAATTAGGACATTTTCCTAAAAATTATCTTTACAAAAAAACGTACCATGTAAAAGAATTACATGTCAAATTAATTGTAGGAATATGGTTATTATATGTATCTACTAAACATTATTTGATTATATTTCTAAATAACGATTTAATTGACATTTCAGCATCACCATAAAAAAAGTTGCATCGACAAAATGAAATTGAGTATAAAAACACCCAACTTTGAATGGCTATACAGCAGCCAGTTTCGGTCCAATTTCCATACAAAAAAAGGTTTTCTGACTACTACATGCATGCAGGTTACGAAACAATCAAAAAAACAGTTAGGCCCGTAACTTTAAGTTTAGCCATAATGCGCGGGTTTTCGGCATATTTACCCCAATGTGCGACGCCTCTTTGCCTAATGCATGCCATAACTTTCTTGTAGAAAAATTTGGCGTTGAAATAAATTAGTATCGATTTCTATTGTCCATATGTGAGCACAAATTGAAGTGAGCTATTACCTAATGGGGGAAAAACACACATCTATTTAGTGTTGCCAGATACCTGAAAAGAAATCTTAAAAATCTTAAAAAAGTTTAGAATTTAAAAGCATAAGTGACAAAATTTGTAGACTGACTGATATATTCGCAACGAATTTGTAAATTCCATCCAAGTTATTACGATACACAAAGTATATATATTTCTACTAGATATGAATTTGACAATATCCTCACACCTAATATTTCCATGATTGTATGTAAAATATCATAAATGTATATAAACTTTGTCATATCTCTTCTAACTTATAGTCCTTCGAAACAGTGTCCACTGCCATTTATTCCACGCTCGTCATGCTGGCCATGCATCCAGCCGTTCAGGAGAAGCTCTACAGCGAAGCTCTTTCATTGCTACCACACAAACACACCCAACTCGGCTACGAGCAGCTGAAGGAAGCGACCTACCTGGACATGGTGATTTGCGAGACGCTGCGCCTGATGCCGTCCATACCGGTGATTGGGCGCCAAGTGGCGCAGGCCACCCAACTAACGCCGGACGTCACCCTGCCCGCGCAAATGCAGATCATTATTCCCATTTTCAATCTGCATCGGCGCCCGGAACTGTGGGGCGCGCAGGCGCAACTCTTCAACCCCGACAACTTTCTGCCGGAGAATGTGGAACGCCGATCGCAATACGCCTATTTGCCGTTCTCGAAGGGCGCCCGAATGTGCATCGGTGAGCGAGAATTAAATGAATTCCATCTGTTTTCTGTAGACAACTCAAGGCAATTGTTGCAGGTTGGCGTTATGCTGAAATTGCGCTGCGCGTTGTGCTGCTGCGGCTTGTGCGCAATTTTCGATTCTCGACCACTTTTCGCTATGAAGATTTGCGTTTTATTGACTACATCAGTCTGTGCTATAAAGTGGAACCAAAGCTCAGCGTGGAGCGTAGAGATTCTGCTGATGGAGACAATTAGTGGACACATTTTTTTTACCAACGAAAAGTAGGAATAATATTTTTAGTTTGAAAAATGTTTGTATTTTCCGAAGAAGCAAGATTTATTCTCTTCAAAAGTATCAATTGATCACTAATTGATGTAAAATTTTTTGATTGTGAAAAATGCGGAACCATTCCATTGTGGCTAATGGAACATTGTGTGCGACAATGGCACAGCTGGAGTCAGTCAATAGTCACTTGAAGAAATGTTCACTGCACGCAACGACAAAAGTTCTTCTCTTGTTTTAACTGCCTTCTGAAAAGTGATGGACACATTCATAGAACATAAACTCGTTTTTTGTTTTTAATGTCTTCTTAAAAGTGAGGGACACATTCATAAAGAATTGTTCGAACTTTTTCTCTTGTTTTAACTGTTTTCTTAAAAATAGATGGACACATTAATACAAAAGAATAGTTAATTGAATGCTTTTGTCTCGATGTAGCTTCTAGTCTTAAGTTGTCCACTGAGTTATTGCGTTGCAATTTTTTCCAACATTAACGTTTAAAAAAGTGATTTTATTTATGTTTTATGATTATGTAATCTTTACATAAGACCGATTATATTTATCAAAATTACATATAGTTAAAATTTTAAATAAAATTTAAAATTAATTAAAATTTTGTATTGAATTTTTACTATTTTAATGCATTGCACGAGAGTGTTTCAACCCATATCTCTAAATCCCATGGTTTTTACTTACCAAATGTCATTGCATTGACAGTTGTATGTTGCCAGTTAAAAAAATAGAGCGAAATTTAAGTAACAAGCCTGTTGAAAGACCCTGTATTTAATTTCTTTCGTTAGAATTTCATGAAATTGTGCTGTTTTACCTCTAGAAAGCCTTTTTATACACTCCATCCTTAAATGATCTTAAGTTATAAACGACTATGGAAATACTATCACACAAATTCGTTAAAATAATCATTACTCATTTTATGATTTTATCTTATTTTAAGTTTTGTTTTTTTCGCATAAACTTCATACACATTTTTTATCTCGCCTGAAGTTGATTTTTGAACACTGAAAGACATTCGGTGAATTATTTCTAATTTTAAGTGCTTTCTCCAAGTCTGAAGTCAATGTATCAAGTTTCGTCTAACCCTTTGTTGTCTCCTCAGATTTTGATAAAAAATACTAGTCTAATTATTTCACATTTGAAGTTATTTCACCATATTTGAAGTTAACAAGTCAAGTCAGCAAGTCAACTTCAGTACAAAAAAATTCAAAAAAGTGGAAAACACATACCGAATTATTTCGCATGTTAAGTGCGTTCACTAAGTTTGGAAATCAAAAGGCCCAAAAAATTATGTTTTTCCATACAAACTTTTAACCCATTGTTGACGCCGTCAGAATTAGATCTTTAAAAAATAAAAGATACATGCCGAATTATTTCTCATTTGAAATTGTTTTACTAAGTTTGAATTCAAAAACTAAATAAATCATGCTCCCGATTGCAAGTTTTTAACCCATGGCTGACTCTGATAGATTTTGATTTTCGAATAAATGAAAAACAGGTGTCCAATTATTTTTTTTTTTCTTTCACAGTTTCGATATATGTATAAACCTTTAACCCATTGTTGACACGTCAGAATTGGATCTTCAAAAAAATGAAAAACACGTGCCGAATTATTTCTCATTTGAGGTATTTTACTAAGTTTGAAGTAAAAAACGAATTAAATCATTTCTTTAACAGATTTTGATATGAAAAAAATTGAAACAAATTTTCTAATTATATTTTTTCAAGTGTTTTTAAAAATTTCGAAAACAAAAAGTCCATTGGTTCATGTTTTATTTTTTAGTTTTTCATCTACAAACCTTAACCCATTGTTGACCCCGTTAGGTTGCGATTTTTTAAAAATTAAAAAAGACTTTTCGAATAATATTTGATACAAAATATTTTCATATTTTATTTTTTAATATTTGCTAAATCTGAAGCCAATAGGCTCATTAAATCACGTTTCCGCATACAAAACTTTATTCAAATTTTTGCCCCTTTAGACCCCGAATTTAAAAAAAAACCGTCTTAACGGAGGTTCATTTTTTAAAATGGAGCTAAAGTTCAAATTTCATGTTTTCATGCTTCAGCGTTTGGGTCTGAGCAATGATGGATCAGTCAGCCTATAGATTTGTTATGAAAGGGTTAAATTCTAATTTTAGATTTTTCATAAAAAAAATTACTTTGAAATGTATTTAAAATTACAAATGTACACGTCCTGTATGAAAAAATTGAGTCCACTCGAAAACGTTCACTTGAGCGCTTTTTACATTCCAGTTCAGCGCGTTGCATTGAGATCACTCATTGATTTGAGTGAGCACAAACTCTCCGTCGACCCCTACAATTCCAGTAAAAAAACAGCATCACTCACTTTTAGCAAATTGACTGAGTGTGTGTATATATTTCAGCGGCTGTTGCTCGGATTTAAATCTGCCAGATACAGCGGCACCGCTGGATTAAGAGGGACGTTTTATTTCTGATTTGTTTTTTGTGTTTCTGTGATTTGATTTGGTGCGCTGCTGCCGCTGGTCGGTTGGGGGTTGGCTTACAGATTCAGAAGGTTAACTGCTCTTAATACAATAAACGATCCTTTGATTTGCACAACCACTGGCTCGCACAATAGTTAGATGAATTTTTTTGTTTGGGCGCTTGTGCGGTGCCGGCATTTGACTGCTGTGACAGTTGGTGGGGTGAGTTGGATTGGATGCTGCAGTCAGTAGTTGTGTGAATATTGTTGCTGGTGTACTTTGCTGTTCACATCATTCTGAAAAGTATGACAGAAATGCTCGTAAATACAACAAATTCGTATGTATGTATTTTATTTGAGTATTTGTTCGGCAATTTTTTTCTTTTTAATTATTAATTGTGTAGCAGTGTAGCGTTTAAATGTGTTTTGCATATGAAAACTTGATTGATTAATTGATTTTGAAAGATGTTGATGTATTTATGTATATTACAAGATCCTTTTCAAGCTTTCATTACACTACAATTTTGATTAAATGACATTAAATTTGTTTCTGTCTATGAATTCTGACCCATCAATTTGCCTTCATCTCCTCAAAAGCAGAGCAGAATTAAGCGACAGCTGAAAAAAATTAAAGAAAATTTCGCACTCACTCACAACTCGACGCGCGTTGATGTTTTCGTTCGCAATCTTGTTCAATTAACCCTGCAATGCACACTGTAATATTAAAGATACAAACGTTAAAGAGGCAAATATGTTGCTGTCAACATTCATTAATAACTTCAAACAGAAGGAAAAACATTAGAATGTTACATACTCTAAGCCATGATCGGTGATCAACGGGTCACTGGTTAATTGAAACCCACGCTAAAAGACTGGGGCTGTTTTCAAACGACTCCTATCGCAGAAGAAGGATAAACTATTAGGCAACTTCTTCTTCGACAGTCTGGGCGATTTAGCCGATGGTCTTACATTCGCTGTCTACTAAGCTTTGTAAGAAGCTCTAACTGGGTCAATGAGTGAGCGGTTTTATGGTCGACTGCATGTGGTATCACCATGAGCCTTCATACAGCTTGAGTATGCTCCTCCCTGGGGTCAGCCACACCTACCTACCAACCTACCTAAATACTCTGCGATTGTAAGGAAAAAAAGTATACTTGTACCATACATAACACTGTACAACACAAAAAAAATAACAAAGTTCTGACAACGGATTCTGGTAGAGGGGGCCAAGAAAATATACGTATGTCGGCGTTTTGAAAATTTACGTCTGAATTTGTTTCGAAGGGGGGTCAAAGTTTTCCCTTTTTTGCACATTCTTATGGTGAATCGGCATACGAAAACCATGTAACCTCACATTTTAGGTATATGATGTGTTCAGGAATTTAATGTAAAATACTACGAAGAACATTTTTGTGGAGCATTTTAACCTTGTAGCTACTATTTGTATGGGTCAATTTGACTCTTTTTTCTAAAATGCCAAAAATGTCCTGTAAAACAGGACTTTTTAAGGACAAAATGTCCCACGAAAATATTCGCCATAAAATTCTTCTATAGGTCTCTGAATACACCAAAGCTCAGAAATTAACTTGAACGCCAGAATTAAGCCAAAACTGAAAATGTGTTTAAATGTTTATTTCGTACTTATTCAAATTGGTACTAAAACGACCTACAAAACTTGATTTTTGAGGGTTAGTGTGTATGGGAAAAATGTTGAACGCAAAATTTCGCGCTTTGAAGATAATAAGAATAGAAGAATAGAACAGAATATGTACGATCGTCCGGCTCTATCTGGGAGAAGGATGTGCATTCTAGGACAAACGTTTAAGAAAGCGAAAGAGTTATGAACCATTAGTCCCCATAAACTTACAAGAAATAAGCCATAACACAGAGAGTAATAGGAAGTTTAATTATTACGACAGATTTCCGCATGATTTTGAATGAATTTTATGAAGGCAAAGAGATATCCACTATCTGGTCCGCTTTGGCAATTCTGCAAAGAAAGAGTGGGTTTAAGTCGAATCGTAAAAATGCGGTGGGCTGATAGATACGGATCTATCAGTTTCTATACAGATTTTACACCTCATGAGCAAACAAAAAATAATCAAGACAACACTGGCGGTATTTACGATCTGTGTTTCACAATGGAAAGTCTCTTAAAAGGTTTTGGTTTTTAATAGATAAGAATTTAGCATAATGGGCTTTGGGTCTACCAGTTGCAATGAAGATTCTCTTTTTGCTGCTCTTAAAAAAAAAACTATGTACTCTAGAAACAAATTCTTCAAGGCTGGCCTTTAACTTTCCTTTACATTCTTCACTCTACCTAATTTTTCTTCACTTCAAAGCGCTGTTCTTCACCACGTAAGGGTTAATATTTCTTCAGCTTTTCTCCCATCTTCTGCCTCTTCTTCTTTTGCTGTATTTACGACATCAATTGAAGCCATATTCAACAGCAAAAAAAAAGTTCCACACTTCGATATTTTTTCCCACTCAATTTTATAACGAAATTGAGTTGCCGGCGTTTCCATTCCATTTGCGCGCACGCCAACTACAACAACAACAACAACAGCAACCACATAAACAACAATTTATAAATAAATATCGTTACACGCTATTGGAACTGCGGCAGTTTCTCAATTTCATTTGAATATTTTCTGGTCTTTGCGCGGTCTTCCTGAAGCGGACCTGATGTGCCGTCGCACTGTGGCGTTCCATTCACTTTTCTGTGGACTGCTGGAGCTGTCATTACGAGTACATTACGGGTCCAGCTGCAAATGAGTCAGGTCCATTTTGGGCTTAACAGCGCCCCAGCCAGACGTGCGTTTTTTTAACTAAACACAAATCAACAAACAAAAACAACATCGTTCGCTGAGCACATTTGGTTAGGGGGGCCGACATTGGTCTGTTTGCACATTTCGCAAGCGTTTTCCACGTGTGCGTGCACAACGGAATTAGCGGAAGCAGCGAACAACGATTCCATATATTTCTAACGTAGAAATCAGCCAACCGTGTCGATTGCTCCACATAGACGCAAAACATTGCAACAGTCAATCAGTCAGAATTTAGAAGCTTTTTGTCTAATTGAGCGAAATCGAATTGTGTCGCAACGGGTAAATTGGAAGCCACTCAACTAAATCAACGTAAGACCTTCAAAAGTCATCCATTGCGCTGTTGGTGGGACAAAAACAATAACTGAGATGTTGTAGTACATGAACGTGATTATTGTACAAAAGCGATAACTATTTATTAGGCAGTGGGTGTAGCCTGAACTTGCAAGGGGGATTTATTAATGCAGTTAGTTTTCTAAGAGCTATCGGACTCTTTCTAAGAGTCCGCTTTCGGCTTCACTGTTCAATGAAAACCATAAAGCTAGCTTAGATTGCCTATAGTTGATCCATCCCATTCCACACAAAACGGTGCATCAATGTTACCCAACTGTCAATCAGATCCTTTAGCTTTCTTGGATCGAGTCTAGAAAAGTCCAGTTCCGACCACGACTTAGCTGGACTATTTTCCAGCTCATTTTATTTCAGACCAACATGTCCTTTTAGCTAAATAAAACCCCTCTGTCAAACAGTCGCATCTGTTGAGTTTTCAGGACACATTCCAGAGCTAGTTTAGAGGTTATCATCAATTGCGTCTATCTACAGGGTGGCGTAAAAGTTGTCACCAGTGTTCTTTGTTTATGAATGAATGAATAAATCCTAAATCCTAGAGCCAAAGAACACTGGGTGACAACTTTTTTGCCACCCTTTACTTACTACTAGGTTCTTTAGAGCTATAAGGATTACCTTTTTCAAGACTAAGTAGTAAGTCAATTAGGTGATTCAATGCATGACTCAATCCAATAATCATTGCTTAAGCCTTTCGCTATTTTGTTGCCATATGGCAACATGCTACTTTGTAGACGTCTGCATCCTCTATGGTTGCAAGAATACATTTTTTTGTTGGTCTTTAGAATAGTCTGAAGTTTTAGGAAAAATACGAAATTAATAAACTCAATATTTAAGTTTAAAGAAACTTCTCTTCTTTACACGTTTTTTTAATGGTATATCTGACATAGAAAAGGAAGAAGAAGCAGAAAAAATTAGAGAACTTTTTTATTTTATTTTATTTTTATTTTATTTTATTTTATTTTATTTTATTTTATTTTATTTTATTTTATTTTATTAATGGTATATCTTGACATAGAAAAGGAAGAACAAGCAGAAAAAATTAGAGAACTTTTTTAATTTATTTTTATTTTATTTTATTTTATTTTATTTCATTTTTATTTTATTTTCTTTTATTTTATTTTATTTTATTTTATTTTATTTTATTTTATTTTATTTTATTTTATTTTATTTTATTTTGTTTTGTTTTATTTTATTATTATTTGTTTGATTTGATTTGATTTGATTTGATTTGATTTGATTTGATTTGATTTGATTTGATTTGATTTGATTTGATTTGATTTGATTTGATTTGATTTGATTTGATTTGATTTGATTTGATTTGATTTGATTTGATTTGATTTGATTTGATTTGATTTGATTTGATTTGATTTGATTTGATTTGATTTGATTTGATTTGATTTGATTTGATTTGATTTGATTTGATTTGATTTGATTTGATTTGATTTGATTTGATTTGATTTGATTTGATTTTATTTCATTTTATTTTATTTTATTTTGTTTTATTTTATTTTATTTTATTTTATTTTATTTTATTTTATTTTATTTTATTTTATTTTATTTTATTTTATTTTATTTTATTTTATTTTATTTTATTTTATTTTATTTTATTTTATTTTATTTTATTTTATTTTATTTTATTTTATTTTATTTTATTTTATTTTATTTTAACGTTTTCTTTCAATTTAGATACTTTTTTGTTTTAATTTTGGCTGAAGTAAATGAAGAAATATTCAAATTTTCGTTATGCGTAAAAAGTTCTATGTTTAAGTAATTATTACAGCCACAATGATGTGGTTTCTCTCATAGAAAAACACTCTAAAATACAGGGTCCGAGTATACAAATTAAAAAATTTCTTATGGAATGTTGCTAATATAACCACATAGAAGCCTAAGACGTAAAATTTAAAATTTTAACTTTGCCCAGTAAAAACCTGTAGCGAAAGGGTTAATGAATTGAATTGAAAAAAATTGAAAAATGAAATTGAAAGAGACTTGGTGGCTCCAGTCAGTGGCGGATTAAGAAAAATATTTTGGGGGTTTCAAAAAGTAATTCTTTATATTAATATTTTTTAAAAACCGTTCAAAAAACAAAAATTCCTTTTAATTTGTATTTGTATTTATTATTTGTATTTTTAAGTCGACCCTAATATTTTGTGGGGTTCAACCCCCGAACCACCTCCCCCTGAATCCACCACTGGCTTCAGTCCTACCAATCAAAAGAAATCTATACGTAAAAAAATTAATGATACTCTTTAGACAATCTCTGTTCAGGATTCTGCAACTGGTGTATTTTTTACCATCAAACCATACAAAATTCAATAAAATACGTAGCAGGGTTGAACTGGTCTGGATACCAGTGCATGCGGTCCATCAGAGTAATGAAATGGCAGATATCCAAGCAAAAAGAGTGTTGAAAGCCCATTCATAAGACAAAGTTTCGGTACAGTTGACCTCAAAAAAATTGTGTGGTTGTATGAGAAACATAACCTAAAAAAAATAAATAAAAAATTATGTTTAAAAATTACGTTTGATTTTTCATAAGTATTACGCAGGTTAAAAAAAATATGTGGAAAAATCGATTTATTATAAAACACCATACGAGGAATACCTTTTACAAATTTTTATTTTTTTGGGTTATACCGTATAATCTCGATAATTCGGACACTCGCTAATACGGACAACGCGGTAATCCGGACACTCATTTCTATTGTAGACTCTGTAATCCGGACACTCAATTTCTATTGTAGACTCTGTAATCCGGACACCAGTGTCCGGTTTTTAATTGTCCGGATTATCGAGATTATACTGTTTTCACTTTTGAGTTTCTCTGACTTTTCTGGTAATGCGTCTAAGTGATATCTATAACAAGGCATAATCCCATCTAAATCAGAAAATCCGACAACTAGCTCGAAAATTATTAATTTTTGTTTTCTTTATTATGTGGCAGATCGGGGATTAACTTCTAAGACTCTGGGAAATTTTGACTTATATTATGAGTAATAACTATTAAAACAATACGTATATCAATAAAAGTTGGCGGGGGCACTTTGCTCTTCTTTATCCGGCTATGGCCTTTGGTTCAAAAGGGCACAATCAGCAATACTTTAAAATAGAAGCCGCTTAGTATTCTATGTGCCACCTTAACAAAACAATTTTGTCAAAAAGCTTTGATTCAATACTTGAGCTTTCAAAACACCAACCGATCTAAGGGGCACAATAAACTTTTCAGGTTCCTCGGCCCAACCCGTAATCATAACATTATATGACAACACCAATGAACGATCTTTATATCTCTCTGATACTGATGGGTCAATTCAAGGACCCATCTATGCCCATGCACCGAACTTGTTTCATGTACTGTCCCGATTAACTCCCAACGCCGTTTAGCGACAAGATCCCCAATAAAACCTCAAACGCTGAGTTTGGAACTGTACGAAAGACTAGATTTATTTATTTTATACCAACACATGAAATACATTATATCCTTTCAAATGTGATTATCGTCCATACCAGCATTGTAAAACAATATAGAATTTAACAAAACTGATGACTATTTGAAAACTTTCGTTCGTTGTTCATTTGAGATTTGATTTCGTCTGTTTGTTGCCTTTTTACTCTTTTGACCACTTTTGTCGAGGTGATTTTGATTTTTTTTGTCGAGGTGATTGTGAGTTTCCCAAGCTTAGCAGGCAGCCCCTGCACATTCATAACATTGGGTGGGTATCGAGAGAAATCACATTCCTGCATTCATTCCTGTATAGACAAAGTATATAATGCATAGTAGAATTTTTATTTCTGCGAAAAGTACTGTTCAGAAAATAATTTTCAGAATAAAATTTGAAAACTTGAACTACCACATGAGGCTTATTTTGAAATCAAAAACAAAAACTCTCATTCTGCAAGGGAAAAATAAAACTCACCGCATAATTTGTTTCCCCCAATATTAATGCAAAAACGCATTTGTATTGCCAAAAATAAAAAAAAATATGTTAAACCCTCTAACGTCACAAAGACATGCTTTTGTTGCAAAATAAAGTAAAAAAATGTTCAAGTGTTAAATTTGAAATTTTATTGCATATATATTTCATTCTGTTTGAAAAGTTTTGTGCATTCAGTTTGAGCGTCGTTTTCTTCTAAAAATCCTCCGGTTGCGTTTGCTGACTACGCCAACAAATTTCCGCCAGTATGGCTTCAGGAGATTTCTTTCCTTTGTATCTGAGCAAATAATTTCGCTTTTTACAATGAAAATTTGAATTAATAAAAATATGTGTTTATGGTAAGTACCAAACGGAAGCGCGGTCTGATGATATCGCTCGCATTGTTCGTCTGATTCTGTTGGTAGTTGTTAGCTGAAGTAAAGCAGATGATGATGCAAGTAATGGATCTTTAGCGACATGTGAACGCCTATATTTGCAAATGCGTCCATCATACGCTGTACTGAACTCTCATAGTTTTCAGAACGACATTTGCCCAAAAATCCAGTAATAACGATTGCCATGCCTTGCAATAAAAAAAGCCGATTTCTTTAATATTGGCCCCCAAAATGTTGATAAGGTGTAATAATTTTGTTACACAGTGTTCAGAGAGTTTGTTCATCTAAGCATTAGCACCAAGTTTGCTGAAGACAGCAATACAAAATTTTGAATATCTTAAGACTTATAAAGAAAAAACTGGTTATAAAACCCTAATACACACAAACTTTACACGACTGTAACTTTTAAAAGGCAAACCCCAGCTAGGGTTTTGTTACTCTATAAGAGTACTATCGATTAGTATTGGTTGGTTCCGGGTTAGATTCTATGACCCCAAAATTGTCGCACAGTGTAATTTTTATTTTCTGATCAAAAAAAGAAATCAACAAATAATTGTTATTCTTTGAGCGGAAAATAAAAATCGAGAAATATTGGTTTATTACTTTTCTGACAACTGCTTTCAAAAACAATCACTTTATTGTACTACATCATATATCTGCAATACTTCCTTCATCTTGATTTTTTTGATTAAAAATATTGCGATACAAGTTATTCACGGACCCTGTTTGTAAGCCATAAGTTAAAAATTTCAAATACATTATTTATTTTTTCAATTCTAAACTAAAATATAGTACTCCCTTAAGTGTTTATGTCCCATAAGGATGGCATAGGACTTGAGTAATTTTTATAGTGTGTGTGTGTAGGTTCAATAGAAATCAAAGCGCAGTTTTGCTAGTTACATACATATCCAAACATTTATACATATGTAGTACATATGTATGTAAAAATTAATTTGCATCAGCAATAAGAAGAACAACAAACCTCAACTCAACTCAACTCGCTCAGCAAACTCTTCTGAGACATTAAACCAAAACAATATGAAAACAACAACAACAACAACAATAATGCCAACAACTATTAAATGACATGCGTCTGTGCAACATATGTGAACATTGTTGACTTGAATTTTCGGGGTGCGTGCGTGTATGGCAAACCTTTTCAGCGACTAAAGCGAAAAAAGCAAAAACAATGCCAGAAAGCCGAAACTGAAACGAAGATGAAAAAAAAAACCAATTAAGCAAAAACGGCAAACACTGCGACGGCACACTGGTGCAACAGGCAGAGCACCCACAACACGGTAGTCGACATAAAACAATATTTGCCCTTGTGTGCCATTTGATGTCAATGAATGGATGGATGGATAGATGGACGGATGGATGGATGGATGGATGGGCTGATGTGCGGCTGGCTGAATGTATGGCTAGATAGATGCACGGACGGACGGATCAATGTGTGCAGCGCTATGCTGAGGGGCGAGTGCGGTGCTGTTTTTATTGTTGTTGTGGGCTGAGAACGCTGGCAGCGTCAATGTACGAAGGCAAACATACAAACAAACAGGCGTGCAACATATGTGAGCATAAAAGATGCGGGAGGCGTCTGTTGCAGCGCTCGCTTCCATTTCGTTTCAATTCGCTCGAGATGGAAATTTTTGCTTCTGCGCACTGTCGCAGGCGACCGAAAGTGCGACGCACAGTACTAAAATCGAGTGAGAACTGCCGCTGGATGCGCCGACAGTTGAGCGGAAAAAGCGCTCAGCGACTGTAGTGCACCGGCGATTGGAAAAGATGCGTTCCGGGCTGGATGTGCGGCGCACTGCGGGCCAAGCCAAACGGAACCGAGCCGAATCAGCTGCGCAGCGCCGCACAGCAGCCGGGAAGGCGCACGGCCCGACCGCTAAATAAATTGAAACAGTTTGGACAACGCGCTGCTCAAATTAAGAACGCGCCAACGAGAAATTACGCGCAACGCGCATCGCTGTTCGCTACGGCCGATCGAAATTGTGCAGAAGTGGAAAACACAAAAACAGCAACCAAATAGAAAACACACACGCAATCAACTAAACGAAAATTCGGACAACAAAGTGGAAAAATTGAAGCCGAAAGCCCCCAAAAGAAATGCGCTGCGGGCCAATTGGTGAGCGAGAGCGCAAACGGACAGCGGAAAACGTGCGGCGGAAAATTCGGCGTATGCGCACTTCAGTCAGTCTTTGCAATATTGAGGTACGGCGTATACACACGCAGAATGATCGCGCAATTCTTTTCAGCTGTGCGCCCAATTCGAAGGCTACACCAATCAATCCATTGAAATCAGGCAAATTGCTTGAAAAAAAAACAAATTCAAATTGGGAAAATCGATATTTTGTGTGACTTAAGTTGTGAATACGTAATTTGGGGCTGAGTGGAAGAGAGTCCAAGTCCACATCAAAAGATTAATGAATTAACGCAAAGAAAGTGAAAGTGAGGAAGCGGAGAGTGCAGAAAACGTTCACTAGAATTGTGAATTAACCTCAAAGTGCTTACAAAAGAGTACCACTACTGAAAGAGATCGTCAATTGGATTATTAAAAATAAAGTCTAAGAAATTCTGCACTGAATTCGGAGAGTTGAAGTACTGGCAAAAAGATTTGAACGAAAGAAGTACTTTGGAATTGGCAGCTAAAAGTGTGGATTAACCTCAAAGTGACTTTAAAGACATGATTGTTGTAAAAAAGAACGTAAGTTAGAATCTATGAAAGCAAATTTGTGAAATTCTGCAAAGGCTTGAACCGAAAAGTTGTTCATAATCAACAGCCAGAAGTGTGAATTAAATTTAAAGTGCTTTGAAAAAAGTGACTAAAGTGGAACAGATCATCAACTGGGTTCTCTAAAATAAAGTTCAAACAGTTCTGAATTGCATTGTGTGCTTAGAAAAATTAGCACAAATACATGAATCAAAGAAATACTTCATAATCAGTGCATGGAAGTACGAATTAACCTCAAAATACTTTCAAAAAAGTGACTATAGTGCAAGTGATCGTTTGTTGGGATCTATGGGATAAGTACTGAGAAATTTTCAGGTCTGAGTATTTAAGGACGTATTTAACTCATAAATAGTAAAAAAAATCAGCACTTGGAAGTGTAAATGAACCTAAAGTACCTTTGAGAAAGTTACTATAGTGGAAGATGTCGTACTAAACTCTGAGGCTCAAAGAACTTGCAAAAGGACTTGGACAAAAGAATTAGTTAAAATCAATCCTTAAAAGTGCAGAAGTGTAGGTTCAGTATGCATTCAAAAGAGGGACTATAGTGGAAGATTTGGGATCTTTAAAATTGAAATTCTATTTGAAATTGAAAATTTCTACTAAAAACAAAAAAAATTTCCAAATATTTCTAAATTGAATTTTGAGGCTATAGGTGGTAGTGGCATATGAGAGCTCACTTAGGCCAAACTCGGCCCATTGTGAGGATATAAAAACGAACTAAAAATTTAGTTCCAATTCTTTCCTTAGAAGTGCGGAGTAACCTCTAAATGCTTTCAAAAGAATGACTTCAGCAAAGGATATCGTAAGTAGGGATCTATGAGGCCAACTTTATGAAGTTCTGTGTTGAATTCTCACATGTAAAATATTAGTTGTTAAAAATCAGTCGTTACAAATGTAGGTTAACCTTACAGTACTTAAAAAACAATGAGTAAAAGTAGTAAAGCAGTAAAGCAGTAAAAGAGATCATTCATTCATTTATTCATTCCTGGTCAAAATACTTTGTAGCAGGTTTGCTATATTTGTGTAGAGATCCTTTTAGATAGGATGAAGTGTAATGAAATATAGTAAATTATAATAGTAGAAGATATCGCACTTTGGGATCTACGAAATAAATTCTAAACAGTAATAAATGCACTCAATTTTGATATTGGAAGATTGAGCACCGGAACTTGAACCAAGGCAGTAGTTCAAAAACAATCCATACAAGTTTATAAAGTACTAAAAGTGCCTTTTAAAAAAGAACTATGAATAAAAAGGATTGTAAATTGTAATCTGTGAAGTAAATTTGAAGAAATTCTGCACTGAATTCGAAGGCTAGAAGAATTTACATATAAATTAAAAAGATCTTAAATTAGGAGTTTTGAAATAAGCCAGAGGCTTCTTAGGCTTCTAGCCTCAGAATTTTAGTGCAGACTAGAAAGAACGATTTTAGAAGAACTTGAAGAAAGAAGACTTGCATGAAAAAGTATTTAAAAACCACTCTTTTTAAGTTTGGATCAACTTCAAAGTTCTTTCACAAACGAGACTTGTTGAAAGTTTCTAAAATTTCTATCAATGAGAAGAAGTTTAAGCAATTCTAAATTGAACTCTAAGGTCCAAAGAACCTCAAAACCAAATAAGTGGTTCAAAATCAGCTATTAACTAGCAGTAGAAAATATTTATATTTTTTGGGGTTAAATACTAAAATTTGATGTGTTGTTGCACAAAACCTCAAATCAAAGAATTAACCCAAAATCAAAACTCATACTCGGATAATAAAATTAGCAAGCATTAATATCAAAGACAACCATTAACCCACAGATTAGAAGAAAAAAAGAAGAAGAAGAGAAAAACGAAAAATTCAACTGATTGTAGAAATTTCCGCAATATGTAAGAAACATATGGCAGAGACTTGAGAAGTAAAAAATAAATAAATAATAAAAAAATGTTTCATCACTCAGCGTAGAGCGCCAAGCACTGAGCAAATCTTCGGCGAATTGCCCGAAAAGTACTTGAGCAAGCTTTATATAATAAACTGCGATCGGTTGGACAGAGTCTCGGCAAGTTCACTCGCATTCGGTGAAGCGAAAAAACGGCGATAACCGTAACCGGAAATGTGTGAGACATTTTAATTAATATTACAAATGCTTTAATAAAAGCGAAATTTTTCTCTTGTGTACTTGTGTGCGCTGTGTCTGTCTTCAAGGTACTCGCTTTAATGCATAGATGAAAATGTGAAAGTGTGATGGCAACAGTGGCGCACAAGGCGAAGGGGGTTGAGCAATAAAAAGCTTTAATAATCAAATGACAAAACAGTTAAAAAATAACGTAAATTAGTGAAATAATAATAACTAGTAAAAATAAATGCATTATTTTTGTATGAAATTGAAGGATTTATTTAGTATAGTTAGAATAATCCGATTTAGGTAAAATATGCACCGTTTTGTTCTATAACTTGTTTCCATTTTGAAGGAAATTTCATTGCGCTTCTCTCATAAAAACCCTCGTGGCTATTGGCCAAAAACTAAGACAGTCAATTTGACAAAACTTGTTTCAAATTTTCACCAGCAAAATCATTCGCCATAGACAGCCACAGGTTGTAATTACATAGTGTCAGGTCCGGACTATAAGTTGAATGCATAAGAACTTCCCAACCCAACCAAATTTCCGAAGTTTCTGGCGGGTCACTATCGATGTGTGTGGCCTGAAGTTGTCCTGATTGGCCTTGAATCATCTCCTATTAGCCAAAGCTTGCCTTGCTTCCTTCAGACGGTCCAATTGTTGACAGTACAGTTCCAAATTAGGTGTTTCGCAGATGATTCTCTGTCAATCTCACCAAACACAAAACAAAACTTTCCTGTTCAGCACTGCTGGATTGGTCCTCGTTTGCGAAAGCTCACCGCCATTTAATTGTATCGTAATTGATCCACTTTTTATCATCAGACCCCATCTGCTGCAGAAATGGATACATTTTGTTGCGATGGGCATGAAGTTGTTGTTATTTTTCTTATTATTTTTGTATCCAAACTTATTCAAATAGATCCAAACGGTTTCTTGGAAAATGCTTAGCTCCTGAGAACCAATCGAACCACTGGCAGTGTTGCCAGAGACTTGAAATTATTTTCTCCTAAATTTAAAAAATAAGCTGAAATTACTTCCCAAGAATTAAAAAAATTTTATAACAATTTTATGATTTTATTTTGTGATTTTTGTCATTATAAATTAAGGAATTGAACTTTTCACAAAAAAAAAAAAATATATTTAGGTTTTTTTATTGTAGCTTTTATATTTATTCAGCTTCAGCTTAACAACAACAACTTAACACAAACAAAACATATACAAATTTAGATCGGTAGTGAATTCGCTTTTGTAAACTTCCTTCATTTATTGCATAAATTATAGATTTTGAAGCATAAAATTTAATTAAATTACATTAGAGATTTTAGCTTTCAATATTCATAAAAATCTCCTAAACAATTCTTCCTCCTAAAAATTTTCCTAAAAGTCCAAAAATCTCCTAAATCTAGGATCTCCTAAATCTGATCTGGCAACACTGACCACTGCTTACCTAACAGTCGCACCCGACGATTTCAATGATTTTATCATCATTTTCGTATTTTCGCGTATTTTCTCTTTGTTGCTGTCCATTTTTGTCAAGCAATCTTAAAATTTGCTGAAAATTTGTTTAAGTACCAAATCGTATCATTTTAATGTCATTAAGCATTACCCAGTCACAATCATACAACACGAGATACTTACGGATTACTAAAGCCTGCTACTGCAAAAATAATGGATTGGTTTTTACTACACTTTTTATGTGTATCATGAATTGTAGAGTTTTATTTGTGTTGTCCAAACAAATGTCCCCGTCAAGGAATCGTAATTAAAACGTTTTATTAGCAGAGTAAGAGTAAGTAAGAGTAAGTAAAAAATATGCTAAGGAAAACGATCCAGAAAAAGATCCAGGTGGGTAAATAGGTGGCCGGTCGGTAGGCCACTCATATATTTCCTATTGGGTGCTACGAAAACCAGATTCAGATCCGTTTATAAAAAACTCAGTAGGGGTTTGAGTTCTACCAACAACACTATTTCCAGTCAAACTTGGAGTAAGCTTTGCGTGCGAGGTTTTTACATGTTTTTTTAGTTATTTAATTTAATTTTATTTTTTATTATTTTTTTAGTTATTTAATTTAATTTTATTTTTAATTATTATTTTTATTTCTTGCTTGCTTTTTCTGATTTCTTCTAATGAATAGAACCCTTCCGTATTATATTAAAATATGTATAAAATGTCTGTAATCTTGAACTACATATTCCCTCTGAAAAAATTTCGTTGTTGTGATTCACATAGGCCCCAAGTAAGAAACCCCCGCCAAACGACTGCCTACGCTGGGTAGAGAAAATTTCAAACTCACATCGAAACTAAATATGAAAACAGCAGCGTCTTCTCGCCGAACGCCCATCCACTGAAATAAACAATGGCATTTATTGTTTTTGGCGTAATTTTTAGTACAACCAGAAGGCACGAGCGCACGCACACCCATACACACAGATACGCAGCATTCAGTTTCTGACTTTGTTTTGGTAGAAAATTAAAAATAAAAAATATATTTACAATCGAAGTGAAACGAAACGGCAAAGCAGCAGAAGAACGCGTCCGAGATTCGGAATCGCTGGCGACTGCACGAAAAGCGCAACACAACGTCAAACTGTGCAAAGATCGGAAAGTGTGTGTGGATTTTTTGCAGTGTGTGTTTTCATTGTTGAATCGTTGCCTAAAAATAGCATTTCCCCCAATGCACAAAAACAATCTATGTGTGTCGAGCAGTGCGGCACAAGCGTGCAATTTCGCTAAATAAATACGAAAAGTGGCGGCGTTTGCAGTGTGATTTTTTATTATAAACAAACATTTTCAAAAATGCCAAATTCGATAGAGAAAACAAACGAAAATCGAAAATTCCCTCGAATGTTTACAACGATTTTCCGTGATTAATGCTGTGCGAGTTTGAAAACACCAAATGCAGAGGCATTGGATTTGAATAATTTTAAATCGCCATTAGTGGCTGGAAAGCGCGCGGAAGTGGCAGTCCGGATGCAGCCGGAAGTGGCTGATGGAAATACAACTGCAGCGTGCAAGTGCGCACAACCAAAGCGCTGCATGACGAAGATGATTGTGAATAATGATCATCACTCTAATGCAGATCATCATTATCGATCGTAATAATGGGGGATGATGTTGGCTGGTTTTTATGAAGCACATCGACATGATTGCTATCGTTGCTGCAGTTGTGCTACGATCCAAACGATTCGCTCTTGCAGCGATCACTCAATGCATTGCACTCACTCATTGGCCGCATTACAGAAAACTAAATCGACTGCACTCAACCTCAAATTGTAGCTGCTCGCACAAGCACTTATAGACATGCGTAGAGACAACACATATGTTACTACATACATACGTACTGTACAATTCATATGTACAGACGAGTGTGTAGAAATCTACAAATGTCCATTATGCGGGCATTTGTGTATTGTCTAGTTTTTTGCACACCATAAACACAACTCAATCTAGTTTGTTTAGACAGAAATCACGCTGGAAGTATGTAAAAATGTACATACTTGTATATAGAAAATATACAGAAAATCATGTAGTTGAGGCTCTGCAACATCGCATATGCGAGTATTGAGATTTTTTCGCCGTTGAATGATTAATAATGTCTGTTGCCGGCAGTGCTGATGGCACGCACAGCCGTTGTAACACAATGGTTGGTGCGTTTTGGGTCAGCGGGTAGTGGGTTCGAGTCTCTATTCAGCCAACATCAAATAAAGTAAGCTAAACGTTCAGTTATGAACAAAGAAACACAACACATTGAATGTGAAAGTAAAGAAATTTCACTGTGAATTGTAAACAAAGTTAATGTCTGCAATTCTGCAAAAATTGTGCCTTCAACTAAGTATTATTCAATTAGTGAATTAAGTGAGTGAGAGTGATGACTAGGTAGTGAATTTCCATGTAAATGAATGTTTTTTTGGATGTTATGAACGAAAAGAAATATTCAACTAAGACCTTAGTCTACAGTATATTTATGTAGACTAAGTAATGTAAGAAAAAAATTAAATACAATGCAAAAATAAATAAATAAAAAAAAAAACAAAAAAATTAATAAATAAATAAATAAATAAAATAAAATAAAATAAAATAAAATAAAATAAAATAAAATAAAATAAAATAAAATAAAATAAAATAAAATAAAATAAAATAAAATAAAATAAAATAAATAAAATAAATAAATAACCGTAAATAATTATTATCACAATATTTTTAATCAAAAAAATCAAGATGAAGGAAGCATTGCAGATATATCATGTAGTGCAATAAAGTGATTGTTTTTGAAAGCAGTTATCAAAAAAGCAATAAAAAAAATTCTCGATTTTTATTTTCCGCTCACCGAATAATAATTATTTTTTAATTTTTTTTTTTTGATCAGGAAATAAAAATTATTTGTTGAGTTTTATTTTTTTTGGGAAAAAAAAAAATTACGGGACGAGTTTTTGTTTTTGATTCAAAAATAAGCCTCATGTGGTAAGTTCAATTTTTCAAATTGTATTGTGAAAATTATTTTCTGAGTAATACTTTTCGCTCATGAAATAAAAATTCTACTTTGAATTATAAACTTTTTCTTTAAAGGAATGAATGAAATAATTATTTTTATTCGGTGAGCGGAAAATAAAAATCAAAAAATAAGTTTTAAATTTTGATTTTTATATTTGGCTCATAATTTTTACGGTCCCTGAAATAAATAAATAACTAAATAAATTAAAAAAATTTAATATCTTTCCGAATCAGAAAATTTCCTTTTCAATGTCATCCAATTGTTAGTGCATATTTTTGCATAAGTAAATAAATAAATAAATTAATTAATTAATTAATTAGTAAATAAATAAATTACTTAATTAATTAATTAATAAATAAATAAATTTAATAAATTTTTTATAAATTAATGAATTAATTAATAAATAAATAAATAAATAAATACATAAATAAATAAATAAATTAATTAATAAATAAATAAATAAATAAATACATAAATAAATAAATAAATGAAAAAAAGAAATAAATAAATAAATTTAAAAAATGGAATATCTTTCCGAATCAGAAAATTTCCTTTTAAATTGCATTCAATTGTTAGTGCATATTTTTGCTTATTTCACTTTAGATGAATCTTTTGGCATATTTTCCATTATTTGTAAGCACATTCTAAGCTTTTTTTTTGTGCTTGGAGGGATATTTTTGTATATTTACAAAAAAATTCATATTTAAGCAAGTTCGATTCGATTTTCCTTGTGTCACTGTTTTCAATAAATACTCTTAAATTTTTCCAAATAACAACAAACATAAATAAATGTATTTATAGCTTTGAAGCAAAGTGCAAAAATAAAAAAATTTATTGATTCGAATTTTTTTTAGGCTAGTGAAGGCTACACGCCTACATATGCAACAAAAGTTTGTTAGTAATGAATAAATTAAATAAATAAATTTTATAAATATAATAATAAATAATAATATAAATAGTAATACATTAATAAAACAAAACTAAATAAATTAAAAAAAAATTAAATTTTTTTGTATATATTTCTAAATTCAGATGCATAAAAATTAAATATTTAATTCCTTAAAATATTGTTTTTGAGTAATTCGAATGTGTTCACGTGAATTCTAATTTTAAATTTTTGTTCATTCGTTATGTTTTGTTAGTTTCGTGTTCACAATAAATTTATAACAATTTTTTCTGCATATTTTTCCAATTTTAGAAGCATATTTTTCAGTTTTTAATGCATGAAAGTCCGCTAGTAAGTGATGACACTGTATTATTATTAAATATATTAAAAATATATGTGTATGTCATATATGTCAAGTTGTATATATGTCATGTTGTTTTGTTAGAAATTATTAGAGAACTATTAGAAATTAGCAAAAATTTGTTGAAAATGTTTCCGACAATTTGTAAAAGTGCCAACAATACCAATAAAAACACATTTAAATTTGATCACTAAGTATAAAAAATTGGAAGGATTCTACCCACAAAGCTTTAGACCGAGCTGATAGACTCTCTTCGTTATGAAATCTTTATTCAGTAACTTGGTTCTTAGTTCTCACACAAAATACTGATAACACTGAGCAACCAAAACAAAGTTTTTTAAAAATAGCCAGGTTCTGACGGATTCTGGTAGAGGGGGGAAAAAAAAATTATTACAATTAAAATATGACTTATTTCTGGCGTTGGAGTTAAATTTTGAGCTTTGGTGTATTCAGAGTATTCCTTAGAAGTCCTGTTTCAAAGGTATTTTTTTTTACATTTTAGGAAAAAAGGGTCAAATTGACCCATAGAAATAGGAGATAGAAGGTTAAAATGTTCCACAAAAATGTTCTTCGTAGTATTTTACATGGAATTGCTGAACACATCCTCTACCTAAACTGGTAAGCTTACATTTTAGGTAGAGGAAAGGGAGAAACTTTCAAACCCCTAAACAAAAATTCAGACGTAAACTTATGAAACGCTGATACTCGTATATTTTTTTTCGGCCTTTTCCAGTATCCGTTGTCAGAACCTTGTTATTTTTTGTGTTGTACAGTTTAAAGGCAATACAAATTAATACAAATTTGGTACAAACATTTCGAGTTAATTTGTTAGAAGGAGACTCAATGTTGTGGGACTGTTTGGAGATGTCAGCTGAAAAAAATGCAAACAAAATTTAGCGCTTCTTAAGTTCATTTAATCCTTTTAGGTCTCAGCTCAAACATATTTGTTCGATTTCGAATTTACATTTCGATATGTAAATTCATCATATTAAAATATACGGTGTCCCAACAGAAACTTGCATTTTAAATTGGCTGAAAATTAATGAACGCACAGGTATTTTTCCAAATGGGGTTTTCTTTTATTAGAAAGGTATGTGCATCCATGACGTTATGTATGAAATACAATTTCATTCATGTAACTGCCGTTGCTGGCTTTACAGTACGTCATTCTTCCGACCCAATTTTTCACTACATTTTCCAATGTGTGCGGCTCTATCCCACCGATGGCTTGTCGAATATTGGCTTTCAAGCCGTCAATCGACGCTGGCGGGTCCACATAACATCCATCCTTCACGGTTCCCCACAAAAAATAGTCTAGCGGAGTCAAATCGCAGTGGCGCGGTGGCCAGCGCATATTTCCAAAACGGCTGATTACACGATTTCTGACTGTATCAGCGACTGAACATTCACTTTAGAAGTAAAATTTCAACACTTTCCAGCGTTTTTCAAGCGAAAAGCGATACTTATTTGTTAACTGCAAACAATAAACTAATTATCTGTTAAAGAATGGCTGACGTAAGTGCTGCCAAAGTCGATTTACTCGCTAGTTCGATATGCAACCAGCAGATGGGGCACCCTATTAAAAATTAAATAAATAAAAATAAATCATAAATCTTAAAATATAGGGCTTTCTATTTGCGACTTGGCAGTTTGAAAATATAATGAAAAACAACCAAAAATCTTAATAGCGTCAGAAAGCTGAGAGTCTGTCATTAATCTTGGAAAATGGCGTCATGGGCCTTTCGGGTCGTCTTTTGATATTGATTTGATGCTTTTTAAAAACAATTTGCTGCTTTTTGAAATGCATTTCAAGCCAATTTGATGTTTTCTAAAATCATTTGACTGTTCTCAAAAATATTGTAAGCATTTAAAAGAACATTTTGCTGCTCTTCAACTTTTTTATGCTTTCTGAAGGTCATTTGATGTTGTCTGAAATATATTTGACTGTTTGGAAATTGATTCGATGCTCTTTGAAATAAATTTTATGATTTTTCAAGTCCGTTTCGGAATTTTGAAACGCATTTTACTATTTTTAAAAAACATACGACTACTCTCAACTACGTTAGTTGCATTTGACACTTTCTGAAATAAATTTGATGCTTCCTAAAGTTTATTTTACACTTTACGCAAAGCATTTGACTATTCTCAAATAAATGTGATGCTTAATTTTATACGTCAGGTCTCCTGAACGTCAGGTCTCCTTAAGTAAATCAAATATAAATAATTATGAATAATGAATGAATAAATGGAGCCGATAGCCCTGACAGCTAGTGCGCTTATTTTAACTGTAAGATAATAAATTATTTTAATAATAAAATAATTTTAATAATGAAATAAATTAAAATAAAGTAAAATGAAATAAAATAAAATAGAATAGAATAGAATAGAATAGAATAGAATAGAATAGAATAGAATAGAATAGAATAGAATAGAATAGAATAGAATAGAATAGAATAGAATAGAATAGAATAGAATAGAATAGAATAGAATAGAATAGAATAGAATAGAATAGAATAGAATAGAATAGAATAGAATAGAATAGAATAGAATAGAATAGAATAGAATAGAATAGAATAGAATAGAATAGAATAGAATAGAATAGAATAGAATAGAATAGAATAGAATAGAATAGAATAGAATAGAATAGAATAGAATAGAATAGAATAGAATAGAATAGAATAGAATAGAATAGAATAGAATAGAATAGAATAGAATAGAATAGAATAGAATAGAATAGAATAGAATAGAATAGAATAGAATAGAATAGAATAGAATAGAATAGAATAGAATAGAATAGAATAGAATAGAATAGAATAGAATAGAATAGAATAGAATAGAATAGAATAGAATAGAATAGAATAGAATAGAATAGAATAGAATAGAATAGAATAGAATAGAATAGAATAGAATAGAATAGAATAGAATAGAATAGAATAGAATAGAATAGAATAGAATAGAATAGAATAGAATAGAATAGAATAGAATAGAATAGAATAGAATAGAATAGAATAGAATAGAATAGAATAGAATAGAATAGAATAGAATAGAATAGAATAGAATAGAATAGAATAGAATAGAATAGAATAGAATAGAATAGAATAAAATAAAATAAAATAAAATAAAATAAAATAAAATAAAATAAAATAGAACAAAATAGAATAGAATAGAATAGAATAGAATAGAATAGAATAGAATAGAATAGAATAGAATAGAATAGAATAGAATAGAATAGAATAGAATAGAATAGAATAGAATAGAATAGAATAGAATAGAATAAAATAAAATAAATAAATTAATATGAATGAAAAATAAATGAATGAATACTAAGAAATAATAGGACATCAGAGTTTTGAAGTTTATTTGGCCCATTAGAAATTCATTTTATAGATTTGAAAAACTTTTGACTGTTGTAATACATAACATATTTGATGAAATAAATTTCATTATTTTCTAATTCATCTGAAATACGGTTCATGTTTTTTAAAAGCATTTTTAGCTATATTTTAAAATCTCTGAAGAAAACTTGTTGCCCTGAAATAATGGCTTCGAATTTTCTATAGCACATTTAATTTTTGTAAATTATTATTGTTGCCCAGATTTTACTATTCTGAAATTCATTTGATGTTTTCAAGCTTTCAGAAGCGAGTTTAATCATTTCAAAGCAAATTTTCTTCATGTAGAGAATATGGTTGACATTTACCTCTGAAGTTCGTAATTTCATAATTTAATTAATATTTTCTGAAATACCACAAACAAGGCAGAAATACACTTTAAGCTTCCTGAAGTACATTTAAATAATCTGAAAAAGGTACATTTGACGTTCCCGCTGTGCTGTTTGAAAACCCGAAATCGATGTCGATACAAAAATTCTTCATCATTGCATGCCACATTTCAGAATGTTTCTATTAAATGTGTAAATATTCACTAAATATAAAATATATAATTGAATTTTTCTTTAATTTCAGGACAAAATAACGGATTAACATAGCTCGCAACCCGCATTATTCAAATGTCAACCAATGACGTAAACAAACCGACTTCCGGTTGAGTCGCCATAGACGACAACAACATTTTCTATTGAGTTATAAATTATTGCATTGTTGCGGGAAAACAACAATTCTGTGGCACACAGAACAATTTTGACAAAACAAATAAATCCTTCAACTTAGCGACTGAGCAAGTCGCGCGATCGACAGCAACGACCGCAGACCGTCAAATTAAGCAAACAGCGGCTCCTGTATTTCCGCTCTAAAGGTGATCCGTTGCATCATCGTCAACAAAATCGTCTGCAGGCCGATCGAAACATCAAATGAATAGCGGAAAGAAACACATGTTGCTTGCGATCAAATAGAGCATAACAACAACAACAACAACGCCAGCCACAGGCCCAGCCACTGGCAGTCACAAATGAGAAAAGGCAAAGAAAGTCTCAAATTAAAAGCAACTAAAGTGGATTTCCGGTGAATCAAGAGGGAGACAAACATCAACAACAACAACAATTGCCACTGCGACCACAACAGCAACAGTAATAACAACAACAACAACAACCAAAAATCGAATGACAAAACCATATAAGCAGCACATGTGTCAACGCGAACCCCTTGCAAGAGACGCACCAAAATAAACACAAACGTGCACGGGCGGGTGCCAGCACCAGCACCGGCACCGGCACCGACATCAGCATCGGCACCGGCACGGGCCGATATGCTAAAAATGGATGCTGCACTCGAAGAGGCGGCAGCCGGCGGCGATGGCAGCACAAAACGATGCTGGAGTACGACCGCAGTCGGCGGCAATGGCCACAAACCACAGAGCCGTAGCATGAATTGTAAAAATAAACGCAACAGTGCGACAATGAGTGCCGCAGCAGCAGCAGCAGCACCACTCCAGATGTTGTCGCTGTGCGCGCTGCTGCTGTGCGCTCTGCACACGCCCAACATGGCGCAGGCGCGCCGGCCCACGTCCCAGGAACTGAGCGACTACGACTACGCCATCGAGGTGCAGAAGCGCAGCGACGGGAGCCCACTGGACGCCGTCGCGGAGCACGGCGATGCGGCGGAGAGCGGCACCAGTGCCGCCGCCGACGGCGCCGAGCCGAACGCGCCCAGCGAGTTTGCGCCGCGCTTCAAGAATCCGCGCAACCTGCCCAAGATCTACTCGAAGCCGTCGGGCAGCTTCATACAGCTGACCTGCCCGGCGGTGGGCATACCCGAGCCGAAGATCACGTGGACGCGCAACGGCACCAAGATCATACGGCACATGGGCCACGTGAAGAAGACCAAGTGGGCCATAAACATGGAGGACGTGGTGCCCGAGGACACCGGCGTCTACACGTGCAAGGTGTGCAACAGCCTCGGCTGCATCGAGCACTCGACCAAGCTGATCATCAGCAATCGCGTCAACCACAAGCCGATCATACTGAAGGCGCCCGCCAACCTAACGCTGCCCATCAACGGCAGCGGTCTCATGGAGTGCGAGTTCCTGTCCGATCTGCACAGCAAGAAGACGTGGACGTTCACGCACTGCAACCGCACCGGCTGCTCGGCGAACCGTACCTTCATCAAGGAGGACGTCGACGTGCTCAACTTTACCAGCGTCTCGCCCAAGGACGAGGGCTGGTACACCTGCATCGAGATCAACGGGCTGGGCCAGTCGCTGAGCAGCGCCTACCTGCACATACTCGATCCGAACGCCACCACCGTCACGAAAATCATGCGCAGCCAAGCCATCTGGGTGGGCGTGGTTGTTATTGTGATTGTGCTGTCGCTGCTGCTCTCGTCGGTCTTCACCGTCTACGTGCTGCGCAAGCTGAAGCACGAGAAGCTGCTCAAGCAGCGCATCGAGACGGTGCACCAGTGGACCAAGAAGGTGATCATCTACAAGCCGGCCAGCGGCGACTCGAGCGGCTCGATGGACACAATGATAATGCCGGTGGTGAAGATCGAGAAGCAGCGCACCACCGTGCTGCAGAGCTCCAACTCGGAGCCGGCACCGTTCAACGAGTACGAGTTCCCGCTCGACTCCAACTGGGAGATACCGCGCACGCAGCTCATACTGGGCGCCACACTGGGCGAGGGCGCGTTCGGACGCGTCGTCATGGCCGAGGTGAACAACGCCATCGTGGCGGTGAAAATGGTGAAGGAGGGCCACACCGACGACGACATTGCCAGCCTGGTGCGCGAAATGGAGGTCATGAAGATCATTGGCAAGCACATCAACATCATCAACCTGCTTGGCTGCTGCAGCCAGAACGGGCCGCTCTACGTCATTGTCGAGTTTGCGCCGCACGGCAACTTGAAGGACTTCCTCAACAAGAACCGACCGCTGCCGGCCAGCAACATGAACGAGTACACCGACCAGCAGCAGGCGCCGCAGCCACCGCACCTGCTCACCGAGAAGCACCTCATATCGTTCGCCTTCCAGATAGCGCGCGGCATGGAGTACCTGGCGTCGCGCCGCTGCATCCATCGCGACCTGGCCGCGCGCAATGTGCTCGTCAGCGACGACTACGTCATGAAGATTGCGGACTTTGGGCTGGCGCGCGACATACAGGACACCGACTACTACCGCAAGAACACCAACGGCCGGCTGCCCATCAAGTGGATGGCGCCAGAGTCGCTGCAGGACAAGTTCTACGACTCGCAGAGCGACGTCTGGTCGTACGGCATTCTGCTGTGGGAGATCATGACGTTCGGCGCCCAACCCTATCCGGTCATCATGTCTGCGGAGGAGCTGTACAACTACCTGATGTCGGGCCAGCGCATGGAGAAGCCGGCCAAGTGCTCGCTGAACATTTACATGCTGATGCGCCAGTGCTGGCACTTTGATGCCAGCGCGCGTCCCACATTCGCCGAAATCGTCGAGAACCTGGACAAGCTGCTGCTGGCCAACGAGGACTACCTCGATGTGGCCGTGGCCAATCTGGAGACGCCGCCCTCGTCCAGCGACGAGGAGTCCGACGTCGAGGAGCTGCGCTATCACTACAAGTGACACTGCACGCCGAGCAACGTGCGAAATGGGTTGTAACTGGGGAAGGGTTGTAAATAGGGGGACCCAAGTGGTGTATCCCTGACAATGTATTTATATGAACTAAATATTTATCTTCCTAAGTAGTTAGCATAAGCGAGGTTAGGTTTAAGTTCAACATTTACTGAATGTCACAAAAGTCTGTGTAAAAGTTTACTCAAGAAGCATGAAAACCAAAGGAAAATACCAAATCAAAATGGCCAAGTTAAGGATAAGAATATGGATAAGGATATTAAAGCTGGAATCAAGTTGTGCAATACGCTCGGCGTGGCGGCATTCTCCGTAAGCGATTTGATCAACAGTCGCCATAGTTGTTTGACCAGAGAGCAGAAAACTCAAACTCTCGACTGTTTTCTGCTGCAGGCAACTCCAGCACTCGACTGTTTTCTACTGGCAATACTAGCCAAAGAGATTTTCTGGAAACTTTACTGGAGTTCCACTGTGAGATAGTGAAAACGCGTTTATTTGGGATCTGCAACAATCATAAATTCGACATGTTTCAAGCTTCGAACATTCGCAATGTCAGTCAACTTTAGTGTTCCATGGTTAATGTCGCACTAGTAATTTTCCAGCAGCTTGTCTAACTAGATTATAGTATAAGAACCTAATATATTTAATTAAATAACTTCATTCGTCACTTTGTCCTTCAAATTAAATGAATACATTTTAAGAAAAGGAGATTTGTAAAGAAAAAATCCAACAAGCATTTCGTAAACGCCAAATCTTACTAATCCTCTAGTTTTTTATATTTATTAAAAAACAAAATGATGGAAAAATAAATCATACCTGCAATCTATAGGGTTAAGAAGTAAGTGGCTATTTTACCTTAGGCTGACCTTCCTTTAACATATTCTGTGGACTTTGTTGAAGCTGCATGGATCTAAACTTTGAAGAGCACATTTTTCATTTTGTATTCAATAGTCACAAACATTTGTTGTCTATCGATTTTAAATCTACTGAAAATATTGCTTTCATTTTTTGGTGGATTTGATGTACTTGATGACCATTTTGAAACTAATAAAAATTAGAAATGGTGAAATGGTGGTATCCAAAAGTTTTCCAATGTAATGAAAATCACTCATCTTTTTAGTTAGTCTTTTTCTGGAATCTTTCTTCTAAAATGTTGATTCGGTTCTGAGCGACAAGTTGGGAGAGATAAATCATAGTACGAAGCTAGGGATGTGTAAAATAGAATGGAGTGCCTTGGACTGCGACTCAGAGGACTCTAATTCGAACTCAAACAACATCTAATAAATACAATTTTTGTTTCTGCTGTTGTTTCATGCTAGAACGAAGTAAATTATAATAAAAGATGGATAGGTAAGACAAGCAGCTTGCTGTGTCTCATTAGGTACACTCGTAGAACTCAACAGGTCCACTGTGATGCCTGAATAGTAAAATAAAACTTATGAAAAAGTTTCCAATCCGACCTTCACAATCGGCATACGACTGCAGGATTCTGGCGTTTGACGTACAGAGCTCAGATAACATCCAATAATTCGTTTGTTTCTGCGGGAGATTCTCAGTAGAAAGAAGTAAAGCTATAGCAAAATAAAATTTATAAAAAAGTTTCCAATCCGACCTTCACAATCGGCATAAGACTGCAGGATTCTGACGTTTAATTGTACCGAGCTCAGACAACATCCAATAATTAATCGTTTGTTTCTGCGGGAGACTCTCAGTAGAAAGAAGTAAAGCAATGAAACTTCCTATGAAAACGTTCCCAAGCCACTCTTTACAATCGACATAGGACTGTAGAATCCTGGTGTTCGTCTGTATTATAAATGTGTACGCACAAAATGTATAATTACTGAAACTTTGATCTTAGCTCTCACAAAATTGTTGTACCAAGTGTCTTCTCAACTTGCCTTTCAATCATAATTAAAAAAAATCTAAATGGAAGACTGATCTTCTGTACCTGTGGAACATATCGACGTGAACCGAACTAATTCAATGCAATAATTCCGATTTTTTAGAGATGTCTGCTAAATATAATTCTAGATAAATATGACCATTTAATTTTACTTAAAAATTTTTACACCTCAGTAAAGTCTAGTTAAGTCTACTTAGTTGTATGGATGTCACGCTAAATGCACTGAGAATAGACAAAAATCTGCATTGTACCATAGGATCGGTTATCCTGTTTTCAATCAACTCCAAAAATGTGCTGATTAAACAATCAAGAAGTAGTTTTTGAGAAAAGGAAGAGAAGAACTTGGTTAGATACAAAAATGTGTGTGGCATAAGTTGTTTTTACAGACAAGTTCGATCATTTGTGTGAGTCATAAAAAACTGCCAATCTTTCAGTATCTTTAATTTTACCTTAAAAACTCGAATAGCTTCTTTCGTTTTAATTTTTAAGTTGAAAAATTTTGAGTTTTCCCAGTATTTTTATTATTTTGTTAGTTTAATGAATGTTAAAACATTAAATAACGTAAAAACCCTAAATTATGTTTTCTAAGATTCTCCTATCAGATTCTTTCTTCCACCAATCGGTCTCCCGGCCGATGAGGCAAGATTTCAAGCTCATTTTAATGCATAAAAGAACCAAAAGCTCATGGAGCAGACCGGCTCTTACGGAACAATAGAATATAATTAAAAGATAAAAAAGATTAAAGTGTTTCAAGATAATCTAACAAAAATCAAGATTCATGACAGCCCTACAAGTACTTCAAGTGCCATGCTTCTTGATTAAAGTCTCTTCAAAGTTGCCATCGCTCTTCATTTCACCGAACATTAGTTTCACATTTCATCACAAGCATCAAGTTCACTTTACATATTTCAACATTAGTTACAACTATAAATGTTTATGAATACTTTGCAATATTTTCATTAAACCATCACCAATATTAAGTAAGTTACTTTTAAAATATTTAAATATTCTTAAGGTTAAGTATTTAAAAGTTATTTCAACACAAGAAGCAAAACGATTCGTGTGCATTAAATGAATACGAATTAAGCAAAACTATTTGCCAATCGTAGTTTCGTACTAAAATATTGTGTTGAAATATTGTATTACGAGGTTAATGGAAATCCATGTCAACAATAAATAACTAAGTATATGAAAAATACGAGTAATGTAGGCCTAAGTTTCTCTATGTCCTAATCATTGCTTTCATGTGTAAGTGCCTTAAAGCTGATGCTGAACCATAACGAATCGAAATAAATGTGTTGCTCTGATTATTATTTAGCACTGAACATTGCCGTTTCATTATGGGGAAATTCATTAATGCGACATTAAGTCGAAAATAATTTCTTAAATTAAAGAGAATTATTAATAATGCCGGCCTCGATAGTCCAGCGAGTAGTGAAGCTAAGTTGAAAATAATTTATTGAATTATTTATAGAATTATTAATAATGCCGGCTTCGATAGTCCAGCGAGTAGCGCGCTGGCTTTTCATACCAGCAGTGCTGCCAGATATCTGAAATTACTTTTTCTTAAATCTTAAAAAAAACAGCATAAATGCATATATTGTATAATGCAGTATAGCGCACCCGCGAAAATTAATGATGTATGCTTTTATATAGAGGGTTGGCTCCTGAATTGAACAAACTAAACATTTTGCAGGGAAACGCCCACAAAAGGCGTGGCTCGGGGTCAAAGTTCAACGTTTTTATCAAAAAACACAATTAATGTCCAACTGATTTACACGACATGGGTATCAAACGAATATCGTGTAAATCAGTTGGAGATTAATTGTTTTTTTGATCCCCCGAGCCACGCCTTTTGTTTTGTTTCCCCGGCAACATTTTTAGTTTGTTAGATTCACAAAAATATGCTCTATATGGCCCAATTTGCAGTTTTTTTTTCATGAGGGTTCGCTAGAAGTACTGCATTTGTTCCAAAAAAACCTATACCTTTCTCCCAAAAATTTAAGAAATCTTTTACTTTTTTTTATAATTTCTCTCATTTCAAAATAAGAAATTAAACTTCTCCCAACAAAATATAAATATATTTAGTTTTTTCTTATTGCAGTCTTTTTATTCATTCACAGTCAGCTTAACAACAACTTTACACACAAAAAAAAAACAAAAAAAATGAGATAATTAGAAAATTCGCTTCCGTAATTCATTGCATAAATTATACACTTTGAAACAAAAATTTTTTTAAAATTTAAATAAGACACTTAAGCTTTCAATATTCAAGGCTTCACTGCCATCAAAATCTCCCAAACTTTCTTCTAAACAAATATTTCTCCTAAAAATCTCCTAAAAAGCCAAGAATCTCCTAAATCTAGGAGGAAATCTCCTGATCTGGCAACACTGCATACCAGAGGCGCTAGGTTCGAATCCTAGCTCGAGCTGGTGAAACAATTATCTACTTTTATTGCTATCCACATGAAGCAGATGAGAATTACAAGAATCGCACAACACTTTTCTGAACTTTGAGCTCATTCAGTCGCCAATTACCCCCCAACTATAAAAATTCCAACTATCTAAATCTTTAGTTCATACATGTTTTCCATCAAAACTGCCCGAAATCAGGGTTCCGCTGTATTCAAAATGCATTATTCAGAATCTTCATTCAATATTAAATCCAACTATTTAATGCTAAAAGAATATTTAATTTATACACAATTTTCTTAACAAACAATTGCAACCAGTCAACATTTGCCGTCAACGCTCAAAAGCTGTCAAAAGCTGCACCTGTCGAGGTTATGTCAGAAAATATGCGGCACCTCCATTTATTACGTCGAAAGGTGTGTAAATGCCGCCAATTAATGAGCCATTTCCGGTGCGCTCAATGTGAGTTCGGCTGCAATGCATCGAGGCGCCTAATTTTTGAATAGAGCTATCAATGCAAAAACCATCTAAAAATTATGGTAATTAAATAATGCAGCGCACGCGCGCCAGTCGTGTCGCGCTTGTGACTTAACTACTCAATTTTATGAACGCAATTTAAATGGGCCAAGTTTTCACTTGTTGCTCGCATTGAAATGTTTTTATTATGCTTTTTCAAGTTTGTGGCACGTGGATTTCCACGTGGGTCGTCCATTGTTGTTTGTTTTTATGTTTTGCGTGGGTGCGTGCAGCGCGCTGAATGCATTCAATAATGCATTAATTATCCGAATGATAACACACACACACACACACACACACTGAGGACACACTGATGAAGCAATAACTTTCAAAATATTCAAATTAGTCTCGAACGGAAATCACTTTAAGTAACAGCGATAGCGAATAGGCAGAGATGAACATTTAAGCAAGCAAATCTTTACAACAATAACACCGAAAGTAGTCAACAACAACAACAACATTGTTTGGTGAAAATCTGCTTAGGTCTGTGGCGTTCGTCAGCTCGACGTGAAGTTGTCCAAAACTATGTTCGTACATGGCGACCTGGTGCGGTCAGTCGCACGCTGCCACAGCCGTAAAGTGCACTCAATGTAAGCGTATTTATTGCAATGTGCCGCGGCGCAGCAACAACGTGCAAATTAATTGCGCGCTTTAGTGAAATTAATTGATCGTCGGCGTCCGAGTGCGTCTGAGCATTTGCGTTGCGGCCGCATTTCGATGAAATCGATACGGACACGCGGCGCAGTGGTGTCCATGTGCCGCGCTGCAATTCGACCACGTTGGCTTTTCAATAGCCAACATTATTTGTATCAACGAATGGAAGGTGTGTTGGCGCATAAACTTGTTCAACAGTGCAAAGCACCGAAATGGCGATTCTACTTATGGGCATCTAAATTTACCCAAACGTACTCAATGTATACCGAGATGAGGTCTTAAGTGTTATTCCGAACAGTGCGGAATTAAGTTAAACTTGCAAGGTCCGATTCATAAATTTTATGATATCATTGAAATAATGTTTACTCATTTGAAGATATTTTCTTAAATTGTGATTCTTTACAAAATTCTAAAACTCCCCGTCAGATATTGATTTCAAATACCGAAATAAGTGGGTTGTCAATGTCAATTAACATTTTGTTGACCCCGTCAGATATTCATAAAAAAAATTAAAATACATAGTTGTCCACTTATTTCTAATTTGAAGTGCTTTCACCATATTTGAAGTCAATAGTTCAATTAAATCATGTTTGTCCATACAAAATGTTAACTCAGTGTTGACCCCGTCAGATTTTGTTTTTAAAAAAGTGAAAAACACGTATTAAATTATTTCTCAATTAAAGTGGTTTCACTAAGTTGGCAGTCCCAAAACCAATTTAGTCATGTTTTCCCATACAAAATGTTAACCCATTTTTGACCCACCAGATTTTGATTTCTGAAAAACATGTGTCGAATTATTTTTGATTTGAAGCACTTTCACCAAGTTTGAAGTCAATAGGCCCATCATGTTTTTTTCACAGTACTTCATACAAACTTCTTAACCCATCGTTGTCCCCGTCAGATTTTGATTTTTGAAAAAATAAAAAACACATGTCGAATTATTTCTCATTTAAAGTGGTTTCACTAAGTTTGAAGTCACAAAACCAATTTAGTAATTTTTCTCCATACAAACTGTTAACCCATTGCTGACCCGTCAGATTTTGATTTTCGAAGAAATTAAAAACACGTGTCGACACGAAGTGCTCCAACTTTTGCCAAGTTTGAAACAAAAAATCAATTTAATTCTGTTTCTCCATACAAACTGTTAACCCATTGTTGACCCACCAGATTTTGATTTTCGAAAAAATTAAAAACACGCGGTGAAATATTTTTTTATTTCAAGCGTTTGCACAAATTTTAAAGTCGATGACCCATCGGTTCATATTTTTTTTCATAGTTATCGCTTGGAAAGAACCTAACCCCTTGTTGCAGTGTTGCCAGTGTTGCCCCGTAATGACTCTTTCCTAAATCTTAGAAAAAGTTGAAATTTCCTCCCAAAAACTTAAAAATAACCTAAAAATTTTGTTAAAATTATTTTTTTTATTATAAACTAAGGAAATAAACTTCTTAATTAAATGTATTTAGTTTTTTTACTGCACCTTTTTTATTCATTAAGCTTCAGTCTAACAACAACTTAACACAAACAAAATATATAAAAAATGAGATCGGTATGAAATTCGCTTTTGTAAACTTAATTCATTTATTGCATTAATTATACACTTTGAACATTTAAATGAAATTAAATTAAAATTTACACTTTCAATATTCAGCTTCCAATATTCATGAAACAAACATCCAAATCTCCTAAACTTTCGCTTAAACAATTCTCCCTACAAAAAATTCTCCTAAAGGCCAAGAATTTCTTAAAACTAGGAGGAAATCTCCTGATCTGGCAACACTGCATTGACGCCGTTGAATTTTTCATTTTTTAAAAACTGAAAAATACGTGTCAAATTGTTTTTAAGTTGGAATATTTTCGCCAACTTTGACATTGATAGGTCGATTAAATCACTGATCTCCGTATAACATAAAAAATATAACAAAAATTGCAAAAATTTCGTCGTAGCGGACTTTCGTTTTTCATATCTGCAGTTAAAATTTCTTGAAATCTAGCTGTTTGGGCTGGACCATGATGAACCTGTCAGTTAGTTAGTCGGTCAGTCAGTTTGGACAAAGAGGTATATAGATTACGTTGAGGATGTGGAAATAGTTGCACTGCCCCTCGGAGGCTACTCTGGACCGCTGTGAGCTTTATTTATGAAGCAGGGATCGTCATGGCCCAAACTACTTCGATCTCTTGTTGAACTGAGTAAACGAATAAACCTGTACAGAAAGAGAACAATAACAATGTATAAATTCTTCTCTCTGGGTTTGATTTAACTCCTACAAAAAATTGAACCCTAATAAGTAATTTTCTTCGGCTAAACTCTTTTGAATTTTACCAAAATCTCATTACCACTAAACGTCCTAATTTCGTTTTTGCAATATTTACAGTCAGATTTTATGTGAATCTTTAAGACTGATTTTTAAAATCTACATCGTTTCATTGAATCTTTGTGTAAATTAAATATTTTGTCACTCTTACGAAAAATTCAATTATTTTACCGATTTTTTGCCATTAACAATACATCGAAAAGTGTATTTATTTATTTATTTTTGTGACATGCTCCATTCATTAATCAAGCTTTATTGAAACCGTATAACATAACAACATTTCACCTGCCACTTGCCAATTCGAAGGCAATTACCGTTCAATTAATAAGCATCACTCCGACAGCGGAAACAATAAATTTCAACTATTTTGCATTAAAAATATGAATGGATTTTGTTGTTGTTTGGGTTCCGGCGTTTGACGGTAATGCGGCAACACCGGCAACGTTGATGATTCAAGTTGGTATGTGCGGGCGATTGTTTCAAGTGACAAAGCTGTCTTCAGTGCGCTTAAATGTTAACCAAACAGGTTTCGCAACTGACTCATCGGTGATTTCTGTGTAAGAATGAAATTATTCAAATTTGTCAAGAGGTGCACCAATATGTTGAGGTGGTGATCGATTCGGTATCTGTAATGACGCGCTGCTTAGATTCTTTTCGAATTGACTTGATTTTGTGCATAATTCATGAAATTTCACTGGAAAATGATGCACGATTCGGAGAAATCAATGTTATTGGGGATAGTCGACCAAAGTTTTCAAAGTATTCAGTGTAGATTACTTTGAACGAACACGCAAGAATTCGAGGAAGAGGAATTCGTATGTTATAGGAGAAGATGGAGAGACATTTAAATGGCAAAAAATATTTGCTCAACATCATCACATAGAATCTCAAAGATCATAAAATTATTTTGCTTAAAGCTCAAAGTGGTTTCGACTATCAACACTATTATTATTATATATAGTTGGGAGTGTCCATGGACACGGGCACAGTTTCAAACAGTATTTGGCTCAAAACTGAAAATTGAACTCACATCGCTTTAGCCGTCAGTTCAATGCATCAACCCGGAAGCGCAGCGGTGAACCCTTCGACAACAGCGCTAATGTTAATTACTCGTCGAATCAGTCGTTAGCATTAATTAATCCAAAGCGATCTTGTTCAAAAACAACAACAAGTCTTTGTTGCTTTTACAACAAATGTTATGAACGAAACATCGTCTTTGAGGTGTAAAACAATGGACGCAACTTCCAACGACCGGCAAGCGACTGTTGACATTTGAAAAATAGACAAGCAGCGTCGTAATCGCGCGCCGCGCGGCGTGGCTCGTCGCGGCGTATTCATTAGCGTGTGGAAAGAGAAAACGCTTATTGAATAAATCTGAGCGTAAACAAACCGCCCACGTGTGCGCCAGTTGGCCGCCTGCTACTTGCCGGCCTTAAATTCGATTCATTCATAAATTCGATAAACGCTCAGCCGGTAACTGCGCGACGAAAAGAGTAGCGAAACGTTTGCGCCAACCGCAACAGCATCCAACCAGCCAGCCAGCCAGCAGTCAACAGCCGGCCCGACTTGTAGCTGCTGTTGTTGTTGTTGTTGTGGTACTGAAGTAATTACCGCGACTGGTGGTTTGGTGACTTGGTGCGGCAGCTTTTATGAATGAATTGGCGGATGTTGTAAATTTAATTTTTAAATTTCACAATTTATTAGTTTCTGTTGTCGTTTTTATTTTATTTTGTTGCTGTTGTTTTTGTTTTTTTTAAGTAAATAATATTATTTTAAAAAGCATTAATGGGTATTAATTATTGTTGTACTCCAGCAGTTTATGCCGTAAAATTGTGGTAGTAAAAACTGTGACTGCTTTTTCAGGCAGTTTATGGAAACTGGCTGGTTTAAAGCTTTCAGGTTTTTATGTAAAATATTTTAATATTTTCGTTATTTATAGAAGAGTTGAAGTTGTTGAGTTGGAAGCAATTTAAAAAATTTAAAAATTTCCAACTCAAGTATTTGTTACTGATTACTCGAGTATTTGTCTAAAATGCCCACTAAATTGAATAAATGTAACTAACGAAATAATGAGCAAAATAGTTACTTACGGTCTGCCGCAAAAATTCTCTCGCTTTCTCTAGTTGGTCACACCAAAAGATGATAAGACGTCTTCAGGTTGATCCTTTCACCGGAGACACGATCTCTTTCTTCGCCGTCGTTCTCCGACTATCGCGTCGAATATATTTTTCGATGTGGGCTTCATTGTTTTTACGGGAGACATGGCCAATCCTGCGTAGCTGCTGAAAGTTTATTCGCTAAGCTATGTTCATTGAACCCATCAAGATCATAATTGCTGGGGAATATATCTGCAGGGAGACCATTCCACAATCGCGCTGTACGGGCCAGGAACGAAATTTCTCTGTAGTGCGTAATGCGCTAGGAACATCGTTTCGACGTGGAATGCATGGGCGCCATTGTTCAAACGGGTTACCCGGAGTGCTGGCAGCAGCTGCTCATCTCTACTGAGCAATTACCGAAAAAGTATCGGTAAAATAAAACCACACATGCCACGTTTCGACGATGTTCCAAGCAGTCAATAGAGCTGGATGCCCTACTGTCCCCTATAAGTTTAATCACACGGTTTTGCACCCGATCCAGGAGATCCAAATGGGGTTTTGAAGCCCCTTTTAGCCATTTTAGGTCGGACATAGGTGGTATAAATAATGCGGAGATCGGACGGGGTGAAATATTTTTTGCACCGCTTTAAGAAGCCGAGGCACTTGGCTGCTTCTTTCGACACGCCAAAAATATGATCGTTCCAACGAAGATAGTTCTTAATGGGCATGCCCAGAACATCAAGAGCTGCCGATTCCGCAATACTCACACCGCCCATAACCAGGGATGTGTTGGGATGTGGGGAGACTCGTTTGTGGGATAACAGGCAACATTGGGTCTTGCGTGTATTAAAATCGACTCTGTTCCCTTGACCCCACTTGGCGATTGTTTGTAGGTCGCTATTAAGTGTGTCATTCATTAAATTCTTAAGATTACGAGTGACTGACTTAGGTACTCCGCTGATTTAGGGACTGGCTTATCGGACCGATCCTGCAGATCCGACAGCATATATCAAGTGATGATCCCAATCAGCTTCCTGATCGAATTCGACTCAAAGATGAAACAGTGGGTTGTTCACCATTTTGATTGAGAGCAGGCAATTCGGGGAAATTTTTGATTAAGTTTGGGAGACCCAAAATAAGTTGAACTAAAAGAGGCGTGAAACCAGGCAGTAGCGGCTTAACGGGGGGGGGCGGAGGGGCGGACCGCCCCGGGCCCCGGGCTGCGGGGGCCCCCGAGAGAAGCTTGTATATACAAATTTAAAGTTTTTTAAAACTGAAACTTGTAAAAAACTATTTGCGCTCCACAATGGTTGTTGAAAGGTTGTTTGTCACTTTTATCAGTTGAAAGAGACACAGTATCGACAATTGACTTTGAAATTGCAATAACAAATTCAGTTCAATAAAAACAAGAAAACATCCTTTTTGTTTGACTGAATTAAATAAATAAATAAATAAATAAATAAATAACAATTGTTTGCAAATTTTCAAAAATGTTCCCTCTAAGATTGCAATATTTAATATTTAACTTAAAATTTTGTGCAAAGTATGCAAATGCTTGTAAACTAGTGCGAATTACTTAACCTCATTAAACTTTGTTGACGTCAAACAAATTTACAGTTATTATTATTATTTTTATAATTATTGGTTGGAGAACAACACATCGTCCCGGAAATCCGGTTTTCTTCTTTGATAGACTCTTTCATGTCATGTCTTTCATTTGATACCCATATTTCCATTATTGCACAACCGCATATATTTTAAAAAATATTTGAAATGTGTATGTCCTTAAAATGTTAAAGGTTTTTAAAAAGGACTTTGGGCCAGACAATGAAAAACTGACTATGCCAGATTACTATAAATGATCTCTAGTTTCACGCCTATATCCAAATTTGGTTGGGTCTCGGCAAAAAAACATTTTTTCGCACAGTGTAATAAATGTAAAGTTGGTGTTTTTACTCAATGCATCATTACTTTGTAATTTTTCTTTTAATTCTATTGATGTTAGGCTTAATATTTGCTCAAGGAATATATTTGCTCAAAAAATATATAATAATAATATATCTTTCATCTTAGATTTTAAAACTAGGGGAGATCATTTTTTTATCCATAAAAAAATAATCGAAAATTTATGATTTTTTGGTCGAAAAATTCACTTTGTTTCAACTTTTCTTTGGGGAAGTTACTGACAAGTACTGACACGTTACTGACAAATCTCATCTGATTTGAACAATCTATAGATCACTAAAAATGCTAAGGTATTATCTTCTTCTTGAACGACGGACAGCTCTGATAACTCTTTCAGGAGATATGTGCTCATAACTGAAACAACAGCGGTTAAAAGTTAGTCTGGAAAACACTTTATCTATGCACGCGATTGGCCCATTTGAACATTATCTGGGACTTATATATCCCCGCAGTATTGAAAGGGTTAATAATGGCCAGATCGTAGTAACGAAGCAAGATTTTCTGTTTTTTTTTTTAGTTTTAAGATGGCTTTTTGAAATGACGAGTTTGCTCTCCCAAAAGTTTTCCTAATTTCACGAAAGTTTTTATCAAATTTGGAAAGATTTAGTAAGATTATCCTTTTATCCATTTTAAATTTTTTTCTCTTTTTCCCTTTCTATAAAATTTCAAGCACATATACGTTTCAAAATAATTTGTTCCTTTACTGTCCATTTACTGTTCAATGGAATACAAATTAAAAAAAAAAAAATTAAAAAGCATAACCGGAAATTCCAGTTATTAGTTTTGTCCGCAAACTTATTCTGCATCGTTTGTGGGGGCCCCTCAGCCGTCGCCGCCCCGGGCCCCCGAGCACCTTAAGCCGCCACTGAAACCAGGTATCATTCATGTTAACATATCATTTTTTACTTCTGTCGAAGCTATATGGACGAACACGCACTTCACCTTCTATGCACTTGTCCTGCATTATCTAGAAGCAGGAAGACTCACCTGAGTAGATTCTTCTTCGGCAATTTAGGGGATCTAGCTGATAGGACTATACACAGTATACTATGCTTTGTGAGGAGCGCAAACTAGTTCAGTGAACTACTCGTCGGACTAGTAGTCCCCATTGGTCGGAACAGCCTACCAAGCGCAGCATTCAGACAGAGATACAGAAATTGTGCGTTTGTGGTATCACAATGGACGTTTTAGGTCTAAGAGTGCTCCGCTTCGAGGTATACATTCCTTCCCACCTAACATAGCATTCTTAGTTCGTAATTACAAATGAATTATATTTAGCTTATTTTAGGTTAAAGACGAGGAGTGTGCAGAAGGCATCTCCACTCGGAAATCCCATTGAGTCCATTGTGAGTCTCTTCATCCTTGAATCCGGTATTCTTCCCTATCTACTGGGATCCCTGTAGCTGTGCACTAGCTATTTCCGTAAGTCCATCGAAGAACCTGGCTCCAAGGGTCTCTAATTATATTTTGTATTATTAAATAAAATATTCTTATTTAGCTGTTCGAAATTCATTCGAACGAAAGCTAGTCAACGTCACCTATGAACTCGCAACACGTCGGCGGCGGCGGCAAAAACTTATGACCCTAATCAGCAACAAATCTTATTGAACTGTCGAGTGCGTTCGCGGCGGCAATAATGAGGTTTGATTGCATGCCACGGCACATACGAAAGAACACTAACTCAGCCCGCAGCTAACGGCATATTTAAACGAAACGCGAGAGCAGTGCAACAGCCAAATGCATAATAAAGACATAGCAATGCAGGCGCGCGATTCGGCCGAGAGGCACAAAAATCGCAGGCCAGCAAAAATAAATTGCAATGCAAAATGCGCATATCGGCGAATTCGACGGCTGAGGCAGTGGTATCGAGAACTGTATGCAAATTTGAAACCGGTTTGCGGGCTGCCACCCACAATAGGCGAACGTCGCAATTAAATGCGAACAAGCGGCGCAGCGGCACGAATCGCACGAAACCGAAATGCGGCGGACAGTGACCATAAAAGCCGTGTTGCCTTTAAGAAAAATTGGTGCAACAGACAAAGGCAGCAACTGTCCGCAATGCGAGATTACAACTGACAACAACAACAAGAGCCAACTGTGCGACATTCCACTTGCAGCCGAATCGAGTTGCGTAGGGAACTAAGGGAGTCGGCGATAGGGAGCGCGCACAGCGCTGGCCGCAAGTGCTCAAATTGTCGCGCCGCAGCGTCTTGCAGTTGTCAGTATCATCAGTGCGGCATTTATCATGCGCTTTCGCTGCAATTATTGGCCGCCAGAACGAACTAGAAAAACGCTGCCGCGCTACCGCACACAGGACTGGCCGCAGTCGACTCGGGCTATGGTCAACATGTCGCAAATACGGCCGCGTCGAACTAATCGTGCCGCGTCTTTGGCCGTTGCCGCGCACGGGCCGACTTGTGTGTCGGCCAGCGTGCCGCATGGCGACCACCAGAATGCAACGCTGCGCGATACGCTGCCGGCGCGTATCGCGGCCGAAGGTGGTAGTCGCCACCGTGGTCAGCGGTGTCATTTGTATTTTTCGGATTTATCTATGATTAATTGCAGCGCGTGTTTGATTTTCAGCTTAACTTGCTTTTCCGTGCAGGCGCGCGGATTGGGCGGTCGGCCGACTGGCGAACGGCGGCGCATTACATTTGCATGTGTCCGCTCGAACATGTGTTACAAGTGCCCGCATACCACACTTATCTGCACTTATTTTGCGGATATGTTGTAACCTGTCTCAATCTGGCTTAGGAAATGGACGTTTGTGACAAATCTTTGCGGCCAGAAATGTGCGGTGGCCGCTTGCAAAACTACGAATATGCAACGCAGTTCAGAATCAGCAGTTCAGTTCAGCAATGAAATTCCAAAGTTAATACAGTTTTCTTCGGGCCTCTCTGGACGATTGCAGAGATCGAGATAAGAATGACCCGAGATCGCTGAACATAAAGAACGTTTTGGAATGCTTTCAACTATTGGGCTTGTAAAAGGGCTGATAAATTAAAGGAAGAGATTGCAAGTGGTATATTGGGAAGAGAATGCAAGAATGGTGGCTGCTCCACCTCTTCCTGCATCCAAAGATCTTTTCAGAGGATTTAAACTCAAAAGACTTTTGAGACTTTTTGTGTCTCAGTCCAGACAAACACTAGTTGGGTAAGGTCACCAGCTCCCTAACCGGATATTGCACATTCAGGGAACACAGGTTCTCTCTAGGACTAGAACAAGGCACCACATGCAGGTTCTGTAGAGGAGCGAAGGAAACACTGAAACAGAACATTCTCCACTGCGATACTGTAAAGCGCAGCAAGAGACGACACCTGGACTAGCACCAACTAGCAATCAGAGATACCAGACACATAAACTCACTGCCTTAAGTTTAATTAGGGTAGTGGTCTTAGGGAACACTCTTTAATAGCAATTATGGGCCACAATAAGTTATGTTAGGTTAGGATATGGATGGAGGTTAGGTAATGGATCTGGACTCAGGAAACACAGGTCTTCAGTAGCACAATAGATCAGTTATTGGTCGCAGTGCACAACGATTTCGCATCTCAGAAAGCGACCTTATCCCACCCTACTATATCTATCTATTTTCATGTTGTAAGGTACATCTACGTTTCGGATTCGACGTTAAACTCCCCCTTCCCCCCTCTCCAACTTTCTACCTTTCGTTTGAAATATGTGTTACAATACATGTTGAAAAACAGTATTGCGTATTATTTGCAATGGGTTGGAATTTGTGGTATTAAAACGGGCTTTGTATAGGCCTAAGTGTCCCATAAAAAGGAAGCCACCATAACCTAACTTAAGGTTAATACTCAGCTTTTGAGGTAGACAGAGGGGTCCTCAAGCAGCCAGCGTATAAAACTGTTATAAATGACTGTTCGGAGGGTCTTTTGGAGAACTGCACAAACTTCACGACGGTGTCGAATTAACGAATTTTTAAGTTAAATCCAGTGAAAATTTATGGAGTTGTAGTTTAAGATGAATTGAATTGAATGGATTTACAAAATTAACCAATTTAAACTTAAAAATTTTAACATATTACGAAAATAAGTTTGGCCACCTCAACGCAGACTTATTCCTTTCTCTGGATTGTGCTCAAAAATGAAACACTCCAAATTTCTTCAACGCAGCTCAACAATAGTAGTCACTTTATTTACAATTTCACACTTTACTGTCTCCACACTTGTTACTTATGGGACTACTCCATCTCGAAATTTCCGGTATCATTGCGAGTAACCTTTGCGAATGCTCTAGCGAAATTATCATGCCCCTAAAAGTATGCCTTGTACAGTGACGACGAGCAGTATCGTCACAATACTATTTTATTTTTCTTATTGCTTCGTCCAGTACATAAATAAGTGGTACCGGTTTGGACCGAGTTCAGAAAAGCGCCCTAGCTGGTTCTGTTCTGTGCTTGATGACGTCATTTAGAGGCTCCCAAGGTCGCCAGGTACGGCATCATTTGATCTTTCCAACAGAGATGTGTTTTTCCTCTTCCTTGTCTTCCATCTACCGTCTTATCAGAGCTTTATCGATTATTCACGAAACTTAATCGAACTGTAAATGAATACAGAAAGGTTATACGAGTTTCCCTCCTTTTTATCTCATCGATGACAAAGTATTGGAGAACTGTCTAAATTTAACTGGACGAAGGTCTTACCAAAGCTTTTTCTGTAAATCTTTTATCAGCACATTCCCGTATGACTCATGTAATTTTTTCATAGTTCAGATTGTCAAAGAAGACTTTAGGCAATTTTGTATTTTCAGCACCTTCTTTAAAGTCCAGTAACTGAAGTTTAACTATTTAAAAAAACTTAGTTACTAAACAAACCCCCACAAATGGGTAGCATGGGACATCAAAACTTGCTGAACAGAGACTCGCATTGTGAAACAAAGTGAAACATAAAGTAAAACTAACCCAAATCAAGTCATTTTTGATAAGAATGACTACAGATGACGAAAAGTGGAACCATTTGACAATCTGTTGATAAAACGATTGTAGTCGTAGGCTTTGAAGGCAAAACGAATATTTGACTGAGTTCAACTGGTTGGATACATTATATGACATAATTAAAAACTAAGCATAAGCACTTTTCATATAAGAATAATTAGACAACACTTAATGCCCTCTAAGTACTCAATGAAATCGTTTTTACTGACAATCAATTTCAAACGGCCAACTCCAACCCAACATTGGTAGTAATGCACCCAGTTGCAGCAATGGATTTTCTCTTTTTCTATATACATTAGCTATATTTTGTATTTGCTATTTGATGGCAGTTTATTTTGACATTATGAGGCCGTAAAAAGTTTATGTCTGCCACAAAACAGTCGCAGCAGGAATTGTCACAGTTTCAGTAAGTCGAATGTCAATTAAAAAACAATTCATTGTCAAGCGAAAATGTTTCTGAATTTTGTAATTTAGTACATTGACGTTGTCATAAACAGTTAAAAAAACTTTAAATAATTAATGAGGTGGCAACTTCGATGTTGACAGCATTGCAAGTTTGTTTACAATGTTTTCAGTTTAGAAAATTCAAATGAAAACAGAAAATAAGACTAAGCAAGAAATAATACCAAACAAAAAACTAAACAGAAAATAAACCTAAAGAATAAAAACCTTAATAACAGCTACAGCAGTTGCATAGCTAATGAAGTTGTGCTAGTTTCATGCCTTCCGAGTTAATTATTCAGAGAAAGGTGTGAAGTTATGTGCACAAAGGTGGCAAAATAAAAAACCTAAAATAATATGAATGAAAAAAGCTACCATTTTATTTGTTAATGATGCAATTAAGTTGAGTTTCAATTTAAGTTGAGTTTGAAATTCAAAGAGAAGTTGAAATACAAGTTGAGGTGATGTTACGCGGAAATTTTCGATATTTATTTAGTTAAACTGAAGTTCATTAATTTAGATTTAGAGAAAATATAAATATTCAATGGCATTTCAATCCAAATCGAGTTTTAGCCTTTTCAATTCTATTCCACCATTATCGATGTTTTTCAATCGTTTCCAATTCTCTGTCTTTAGAAACTGTTTCGAATCCAGTTTTACTTTGTTAATCCATCGATTTCTCAGTAATTCAGATTTGCTTTGTTAATCCATAGATCCCTGGGAATCCAAATTGACTCTGTCAGTCCATCGATTCTTGTGGAATCTAGATTTTCTCTGGCAATTCATCGATTCTTGGGGAATCCAGATTTGCTCTGTTCATCCATCGAAACCTGGGGAATACAGATTTGTTCTGTTAATACATTGATCCCTGGAGAAACCAGATTTGATTTGCCAATCCATCGATCCTGGGGAATCCAGATTCGCTCTGTTAATCCATCGATTCCTGGGGAATCCGGATTTGTTCTGGCAATCCATCGATCCTGATTCTTGGGGAATTCAGATGTACTCTGTCAATCCATTGATCCCTGGAGAATTCAGATTTGCTTTGTTAATCCATCGATTCCTGGGAAATCTAGATTTGCTCTGTCAATCCATCGATTCTTGGGTGATCCGGATTAACTATGTCAATCCATCGATCCTGAAGAATCCAGATTTGTTTTGTGAGTCCATTGATCCCTGGAGAATTCAGATTTGATTTGTCAATGCATTGATCCCTGAAGAATTCAGATTTGCTTTGTCAATCCAAAGATTCTTGGGGAATCCAAATTTGATCTGCTCAACCATCGATTCCTGGGGAATCCAGATTTGTTCTGCCAATTCATAGATTCCTGGGGAATATCCAGATTTTCTCTGTCAATCCATCGCCTTCTGGGTGATTCAAATTTACTCTGTCAATCCAACGATTCTTGGGGAATCCCAATTTGTTCTGTAAATCCACCGATCCCTGGGGAATATCCAGATTTGCTCTGTTCATCCATTGAAACCTGGGGAATATAGATGTGTTCTATGAATCCATCGATTCCTGGGGAATATCCTGGTTTGCTCTGTTAGTCCATCGATTCTTGTGGAATCTAGATTTGCTCTGACAATTAATCGATTCCTGGGGAAACCAGATTTGCTCTGTTTATCCATCGATCCCTGGGGAATACAGATTTGTTCTGTCAATCCATTGATCCCTGGCGAGTTCAGATTTGGTTTGTCTATGCATTGATCCCTGAAGAATTCAGATTTGCTTTGCCAATCCATCGATTCCTGGGGAATCCAGATTTGTTCTGATAATCCATCGATCCCTGGGGAATTCCGATTTGCTCTGTTAGTCCATCGATCCCTGGGGAATCCAGATTTGTTCTGTCAATCCATTGAACCCTGGGAATTTAGATTTGCTTTGCCAATCCATCGATTCCTGGGGAATCCAGATTTGTTCTGATAATCCATCGATCCCTGGAGAATTCAAATTTGTTCTGTCAATCCATTGATTCCTGGGGAAATCAAGATTTGTTATGTCAATCTATCGATCGTGAAGCATCCATATTTGGTCTGTTAATCCATCGATTCCTGGGGAATATTCAGATTTGGTCTCTCAATCCCTCTATTCCTGGCGAATCCAGATTCGCTATGTCGATTCATGGATTCCTGGGTAATTCGAATTAGCTCTATCAATCCATCGATTCCTTGGGAATCCAGATATGTTCCGTAAATCCATCGATTCTTGGGGAATCCAGATTTGCTCTGTCAATCCATCGATTCCTGGCGAATCCAGATTTGCTCTGTTAATTCATCGGTTCCTGGCGAATCTAGATTTGTTCTGTAAATCCATGGATCCTGGGGAATCCAGATTTGCTCTGTTAATCCATCGATCCCTGGGCTTCTCCTTGGATTTTGTTTTGGTTTGGGAAACCTGATCAAATACGTTCCTTGTCTACATATGTTTATCCTTTTGGACATGAGGAAAGGTTAATAGAATAAAATAAGCTGAGCTCAAATTTCCTGCCAGTTGGTCAGCTATGAAAATGTTTTTATTATCGTGCAATGTGACGATTATATCGGTGTGGCATGCAGATTCAATTGAAAAGCGTTTGCCTTGCTGCAGACAATCAATTACAAGCACCTTTAACCCCATAAGAGCAGCAAACCGTTGTGCGACTGTGGCCGGCCGCAGTGAGACGTCTTTCGAATGCCGCAAAGCAAAAGCGGCGGCTGCTGCTGCTGCAGGTGAGTGAGATTTTGATTCATTGCGCGATTATGTGTGCGCACGCAGTTTATCTTGTGGCACACGGCCGAAAACACGCACCAGCTGTGGACACGTACACGTACAGGACACATGACAGCCAACAACAGCAACAACAAACACAAAACGAACACCATCGAAAGATGCGGCAACACACAGTAGCAGCGGCCAGGATGCTGCACTTATACGGCGAAAAAACGTGGTCGCCTGCCACAACGTCACTAACTGGCAACGACAACAACAACAGTGGTATAGCCGTGGCCAGGGCCGCCACCCCGCTAACACTTTTTATTAACAATAAAATATTACAAGCAAATAAATGTGGCCGACTGGCTGAGCGGCGACTGGCATGTCGCGTGATTTCCTGTCGTCCGTTTAAATCGACTGGCATCCTTTTGCGAATTGTAAATAAATTTTTTCAGCGAATGCGTCACAGTAGCTGCCGTGCCGTCGCGCACGCCAGTACAGTACAACGATATGGCGTTGTTATTGGTGTTGTGGTGTTTGTTGTTGTTGTTTTGCGCGCGAAAATTCCCATTGACCAAAATGAGTTCACAAATCCGACAGATGCGCACATAATCCAACCCAATTTGGTGGCGTGCCGCAATGGCCACAGCGGCCGGCAACAACAAATGCGAGTAATTTATTTCACGCTCTGCCTGGCAGCAGCACGGCCGCACGAATTAGCCTCGACATGAAATTACACAAAATTCTGTACGCTTGCCGCAACGCCGAGTCCGTCTTTAGCCGCCGAACGATTGTCTATTGCGCCGCTGCATTCAAATTGCGCCAAAGCGCAGCGCCGCCGCCGCCGTCACCGTCCACCTGTTGCGTCGCACCCAGCCACATGCAGCATGCAGCTTTCAGCATTCGGCATCCAACTTCGCAGCGCATCCTTAATGGGTATCACGACCTTACTTAGCATCGCGACTGGCGTGTTGCGCCTTTCACACTCTTGCTCGACACACAGTGCCTGGCGGGGTGGGGGGAATTTGGGCCGAATGTGCGTTTAATTTATGGTGTGCTACCTTTTGTCGCCTTGCGCGCCCCATCTTCCGTTTGCGCCGCTCGCAGCGTTCATGTGCCGGCCGCCTGGGCCGCCTCGTGGCGAACGCGCGCACGCATTTGGCCATTGGCCGCAGCACTTTGCACAATTCAGCGCATTCCGCCGCACTCGCACACTCGTCCCAGCGCAATGATGAATGTCTCGGTATCATTTGGGTTTTGTTGAGTTTGGCCCGTTGCCGTTGCCGCGTGTTGGCACATTTCGCATGCCAAGCGGCAACCAGCCGACCAACGGACCAGCCGTCTCGTCTGGTTGGGGCACTCAGCTTTCGAGGCGTGTCCTTGTTTATGAGCGTTTAAATAATTCACTGCTAACGCACCGCAAATTGGCTGCGCTGAGCACTTTTGAGTGTTTTCTCACTTTGCTTTGCGCGCCTGTTGTTAGATATTGGAAGTACTTCCTGCCAGTCAGCTGGATATAAGAATAATTTTCTTCTTCTTTTCTTGATATGGACTTTATTTTAGTTAAGGTAAGCTAACTAAAATGAAGAAGACGAGCTCGCATCGATTCACCACTTTCTGTGTCGTTTTTCATGGCTATATTTGAAGCATTGACACCAAAGTCTCCGCACAGAACTAAGAGCAGAAAACATAAGCGAAATCATTAGACCTCATCAATTTCATCTGGTAGAGGAATTGGTTTGAGAGTTATTGTAATTTTACATTAAAAAAAAACAATTTCCCTTATCTGAAAGAGCAAAGTTAACGCTTTCGCTATGTGGTATCCATATGGATACATAATGTTTGTGGACATCTGCATCCTCTATGGTTGCAAGAAAACATTTTTTTGTTGATCCTTAGAATAGTTTGAAGTTTTAGGAAAAATGCGAAATTAATAAACTGAATATTAAACTTTAAAGAAGAGAAGTATACACGTTTTTTAATGGTATATCTTGACATTATAAAGGAAGAAGAAGCACACAAAATTTGATAAATTTTTAATTTGACTTTTTTTTCAAGTTAGATACTTTTTTATTGTGTCTGAAGTAAATGAAGAAATATTCCAATTTTCGTTATGCGTAAAAATGTTTATGTTTAAGTAATTATTACAGCCACAACGATGTGGTTGCTCTCATATAAAAACACTCCAAAACACAGGGTCCGAGCATAAAAATTAAAAAATTAAAAAAAAAACCTTAAACGTAAAATTTTAACTTTCCCCAGTAAAAACTGTAGCGAAAGGGTTAAGAAAATATTGTTTGCATATATTAATTAAAAATTTTATTATGATATTATTTATTATACATCATTCCGAAATTCCGAAAATTCACAAAGTTAAGCAGATTTGAAGGCGGTGCTCTTTCGCGTTTTTTGCAAAATTTCAAAGGTGTTTTTTACAAATAGTGACCACGACCATTATCTAAAAGTTGACTAGATTTTCTATTTTCTATCTAGAAACTGATTAACTTGAAATTTTGTTTATATCTTCAAAGCTCCTATCAGAATTATCTTCATATTTCATCTTTCATAAAGAAGTTCGTTCAGATACTCAAAGATTAATTAGGTCTGGTGTCGTTATCGTTAAGGACCTGCTGTCATTATGTCATTATTCTCGCTTCATTGATTTGGTATCTTTTTATTATTTGAAATACTGATACTCAAATAAATTGGAATTTTTATACTTCATTAGAATTGCAGCTTCCGCCTTTTTTTTAATAACTTTCGAACCAATAAAGTTAGAGTAGTGAAATTTTGACACCTGATCAAGGATATTTTGGGTTTTAACATACTTACTTTTCAAGAAAATTCTATATAAATTTTCAAGGATATAAAGGATTGAAATTTTCAAAGGACCTTTTTCATATTCTTTTTCTACAAATAGATAAAAAATCAATTTTATTTAAATTCTTTCCTCTTTCATTTGATATATATTCTAACGAGGTTTATTATTTTTTGTATTTTTTTGATTTTTTATCCCCTTCAAAATTTTGAAGTCCTTTTAAAAGGACAAAGGATGTAAAAATGAAAAAACTGAGTACGCAGTATTACTATATTTGGTCTCTAGTTTCACGCCCATATGGATTTTTTCCGGTGTGAAAAATGTTGTCGCACGGTGTTATCTTGTTGGAAAATCCAGCGTCTTTGAATATTTGGGATACGCACAAACTTTTGTAAAAATGAATGGAAAATGTGCTTTTGCGTTTCTGCGTCATTGAAAGCTGTCAACAAAATACTATCATAGAGGACTAATTTTCATGTTCGGTTTTCCCTATAACACCTGAGACTCTTCACAATTTTCTTACGAACTGCAGTTGTTTGCTGGCTTGAAGTGTTTTCAATGTGTAATTTGTAGCCAGTTTTAATGGAATATGCAAATTAAAATTGGTCTTTATTTAAAAACTTCATACGGACTTGTTAGTATTTAAGTGTTGGATATGTGAGCAAAACGATGGCCGGTCCAGCGTGCACCTGCAGCGGGACACTTTAGCTGTTGCCTCATCGGCAAAGCCACAATAATCAACGCCAGGTTTGCAGCGGCGCACAGTGTAACGAGTAAAATTAAAAAAAAAAATCATAAATATGATATAAAAACATTTTCTAAAGATTTTTTTGTTAGAGAAGATTATAAATTTTGTATTTATTTTATTTGTCCATATCACAAGACTCATTCTAAATTAAGATATTTCAGGGCTTAAAGTAAACATCTACCGTAGTTTTGAAATTCAATCTAGGAAGTGCAAAGTTTAAGTTAAGCGGCATGGCAGCTTTGTTGAACTCCGAAGATTGGCTCTGAAGATCCAAGCATAGGAGGCTTAATTACAACGCTAGAATTTAACATAAAAGGGAAGAACGATGAGCAAACATTTAGAAGGATTCAGACAGACAATAGACTAACAACAACGAGCAGTCATGTCTAATACGAATGAGATCTTTCACAAAGATAAGATGGAGGATTATTCTTTTGTTTTCAAGCATTTAAATTTAACAAAAAGCAACAACTAAATGTGAAATGCAATTGAAGGCAAAGGGTCACAAAAACGAGACGAGTGCGACTTATAGATAGGATTCCAAATTACGGAGGCACATTCCGATTTTGAGTGGACAATAGAACAGTAGCTACAATATGTTTAGGGGTCAGTAAAGTCGGATCTATACCTTTTGGATGGACAAAAGGCAGAAGATGAGTTATATTCCTGTACTTTATATAGGTTCGTCTTGAATTTTATGCATTTTTAAAGAACTGATTAAATATGAGACAAGAGTTTTTCAAATGCTGTTGTTGTTCGAATTAATGAATGATTTGTATAAAAAAGTTTACTCCTGTTATAAACTAATTTTACTGTTCCTCTTTTATAAGAAATTAAATTCCAAATTTTAATTTTTTGCTATAGAAAACCGAATGGAAAATCGAATATACCAGAAACAACCTGAAGCATCTTCCAGGCAGAATTCTTTGTAATTAAAAGCATAGAACCCAAACTGGATAGAAATCTATTAATCCCAGATATTGTATTTAGTCTCTGGGGCTTTTGTGTTGTTTTTTAAGAGATTGTTTGGAATGTTTAGACGGTCTAAATGAAAAACAGACAAAAACAGACAGGACACAAAGGTAACGAAGTAGCTGGCAAGTTGCCAGAAATATAGTTACAAAGGTTTTCATTGATTAAAAGTGTATTAACGGAGTAGGATCCTGTATGTACAATTAGGTGGTAACTAAAAATAGATTAGCGAATCAAAAGAGTTACTACTGGAATCGCACCCCTGGACTCACATAATACATGCTTTGCCCAGAAGATTTCAATCATAGCTAATAAAATCAGTTTCCCAGGTTAGGTAAAAACAACTCAAGGACGCTAAAGAAGCCATTTCTAAAGATTGTAGAATATGCGGGCACCTTTACATGCCATTTATAAGAAAAAAAATAAAAAAATTTTAGGAATGAGTATCTGTGATGTGGCGTAGGAAAACGCGTCTGGGGGCCTATTGGTTGCAAAGCGAGAAGGTCGCATTAGCGAAACCACCACACTGACTAACATTTTTGAGAAGCGTAGATCTAAATTAAATCTGCTAGAAGGGGCCATTGTAGACTTATGATGTACACTTTACCCACTGAAATCTATCCATTCGATTCTGTTTATTAGTGAAAAATGAAATGGTTTTGTAAAGAAGATTTTATCTCTTAGTCCATTTTGCAATATGACTTGAATTTTTCCAATTGAAAGTAAAGTGCTCTATGATCCCTTTCAGATATAAATTTCAACCTATCTCTCAAACTATAACGCATTAACTCTTTCGAGATTAGTGGGACAATACGTCCAAGCACGTTTTTAATGCCCCTCAAAACAATTATTCAAATCTTACAACTCACGCAAAATATTTTTCGATTTCGGTGTTCCCGCATAAAAGGATGATGTCAGAATTTGTGAGCATCCAATATAATTTTCTAACCCCTACATTCATGGCATGAGAATATATCTACTGAGAGTATTTTGGATTTCAAAATTAAACTCCGTCCCGAAAGGTTTAAAGTGTGCCATGAAAGATACGAAGTATCAAAATCAGTCAGAATTATAATGAATAAACTTTTCATGTACCCAGTTTCATCATTCAAGGTTTAAAATAAGAGACGTTATTACCAAATATTTGTTATATTTGTAAAGAAGATAGGTGAGCCAGTGCACTGTGGTCCTTTTAAACGGGTACTTTGGTCTATTTTTTTAGTTTATTAGGACCATAGTACAGTGGTATAATTTCAATAATGTTTTTTTTTTTTTAATTTCAACCCATTGACCCACAACAATTGCCGCCAAGTTTCATCGAGATTGTACAATGTGACAAATTTTTGCTCAACATTTACATGAATTCGTTCCACTGTGCAGCGTGGCAATCATTCACAGACGAGCGGGCAATCACCGGCCGTCCCCTTTCGCACACATCGACACCAATGCGAGGCGATTACAACGACGCGGCGTTGCACCGGTGGCGTTGGTGCTGTTGATGATGATGCTGAAAAATTGTAACAATTTATGAAAATGTTTGCATGAAAAATTGGTTTTAAAAGCGTGTTTACGGTCGACAGTAGCGCGCGGATTATGGTGATTTAAAGCGAAGTTGAGCTGAGAGCGCGTGCGACGAAAAAAAAAAAAAAAAAAATGTTGAAGCAATCCATCGCTGCAATTTTAATCTTGGCGCAATGTGTTTTTCGAAACGCGGCGAACGTTGTTGCGAGCTGTGAAGTTAATGGAAATTTTTGCACCTCATCAATTGGAGCAACGGAACTGCATGCAGCTGTGCAACAACACCGTTACGACATACACACACACACACACACACACGCACCTGGAGCTGATTTAGTGTGCGTGTGTGTGTGTGTGGTTGGCGCGCGAAATCGTCATTCAGCGTTATCGCTTTTATCGGGCGTAATCAGCGCCTTGGCAGCGTTCAATTTGCCAGCTAAAAGTGCGGCCGACAGCAGCCAAACTGTCGATAGCGGTGATTTGGCCAGATTAATTCGCAGTATCGAGTGCAATTGCACCCAATCGGGCGGCGGATAATTGCGCCAGCAAACAAAGCCGTGTCGCAGCGGGCAAAGGGGCGTCGCGGCCGTTCGACGAGACACGCGCTCCACACTTGGCGCAAATTGTCAGAATTAGGATTTCACATTGCGACGGCGTGGCGTGCCAAGCTCCATGCTGGCCGCAAGCTGCAGGGCGTTCAATGTGGCCAATGTTTATTATGACAATCTCGCCGCTGCGTCGGTGATCAATCAAGATAGCAAAGTTGCTGCCGTCGCTGCTCGTGCGGCTACTAGGAAGTGATAATGGCAACAAATATCGATAATGAATATTTGCAGCCAAACTCGAAGCCTGATAAAATTTAAAAACTTATTTAAGTCGCTTGATTAGCAGATCGCATCAATCAAAATTTGTTGACGTCGTTGGTAGGAAATCACATAAACCGTTGCAGTTGTTGTGCAACAATTTTTCCAGGTTCAAGTGTATTAGTATTTAATTGACATTTACATTGGAGTTCTACAGAAAGAAGCTGCAAAAGTGTTGCCAATACAAGAAAATTGTCAGTGCTTTGGACACACATTGGGTCAAATGACCACTTTTGCTGTGCGAAATTAACTAGCGGCTAAAATATTGTATTATTAGAATCACAATTTCATCACAATTTAACAAGTCGATAACTTCAGGTAGAAGGTGTACAAGCTTTCGTTGTTGCATGCGTCTGCTTAAATATTTTGAGGAAACAAGAGGATCACAAGTATCAGCAACTCTATTAAATACATCCAGAAAATTACACTGTGCAAGTCGAAATTTCAGACATGGGGGGACCTACATAGCGGCTTTCTATAGGTATGAGAGAGTTGAGATCCACCAGCCGTTTGGCTGGATTGGCTCTAGTTTAAGAGAAATCCGACTTTGAAGTTTGCTCATTTTAGTCGAGTTCGTCGCTTAAGTCTTCGAACGTTATGTATAAGTGTATTATAATTAAATAACACTCATACGCCACGTTGCGCTGCGCAAAGAAATACATATATCGCAATTACAAATACAAATACATTCAAACTGTGTATTTGTTTTGGATTGGTGTCTTAAGCAAATTTGTTGGTCGTTAAAATATCTACAAACTGGCCGAAGACAGTAAACCGATATTCGGAACGATTTAGGACCTATTAGCATTTAAACGTTCGAAGACTTAAGCGACGAACTCGACTAAAATGAGAAAACTTCAAAGTCGGATTTCTCTTAAACTAGAGCCAAACGGCTGGTGGATCTCAACTCAGTATACCTATAGAAAGTCGTCCTGTAGGTCCCCCCCATGTCTGAATTTTTGAGGGTAAATTTCACGCACAGTGTTATTTGAGCGGTTGTTTTAACGAATGTGAGGCAATCTTTCGGCTTTATAAATTTTATGTCGCGATTCAGCAGCAGATAGCAGCAGTAGATGTTATCGGCAACCAAGGATATAACTTTGGAATAATTTCAGCTGTTTGAAAGCAGAACGTTTGAAATTTACTTGAAGTTAATATAAACTGGCACGATAAGTAATAATATAATAATTTCAATAATTTCAAAGCGGAACAAGATACCAGTGATATCAGCAAAGATTGCATGCTTAGTGAAAGCTTGGCGCGTAGTATTTCTGTCATTTGTGCTACCAAAGCCGCGAACTTTAGGCATATCCACACGAAGATCTAGTTCCTCCAAAACTAGTTTTGCATATTCTCCTTCCTTTGACATCCAACAGCCGAAGAACTGGCTTTCACTGATGATTTTTTCAATCCAAAATGTATTACAGTACTAAGCCATGCGTAGTTTTCAGCTCGAAATTTTTCCACCTTTCTGCTACATTTTTGCCATTTTGCTGCCAAGTACTTGCAGAAAAGGAGTAATTTTTCTTCTATTATTTTCCTGCAATCATCGGAAATTTTAGTAGCACAAATATTTTCTACAACATTATTAAGAACTGCATCACGCTTTTTTTTCTTTGAACGTTCCTTGAGCCAAATTTCAAATAATTCGATTTTTTGCATTGCGTAGTATTCTGAAAAATTGGTATTACTAGCAAAATGCAAAAAAGCGCAACTTGAAATAAAATGAAATGAACTTATAATATTCTAATTTATTCATTTCTTTTTACTTTAAGTTTGCCAAATGTTGCCGAAACTTTAAAAGCTTGCATAAAGTTAAAATTTGAAGTCAACCGCAAAAGCTTTCAGGTCTTGTTAAAAAACTAGTTTCTTTAGTGTCCGACCGAATATTCGGTTTCGGTTTCGGCCCAAATAAGTGGTTTCGGTTTCGGTTTCAGTTTCGGCCAAAAAATGGCCGAAAAGCCGAAACCGAAACTTTCTAGAAAATTTTTTTACATATTATTGTGTAGCAGATATTAGTGAAAGAAGGAGTAATTTGGATGCCACCAATGTAAATAAACTTTTTTTAGCATATAAATTAAATTATTTAATTTTGAATATTAGCGAGTAAGCTATGAAAGGGTGATTTTTTCATGTTTATGTTTTTAAAAAATGAATAAATTGTTTTTATTAATAAGTATTTATTTATATTATTTATGTTATATTTGTTTTTTATTTACTTAATGTAAAATTCGTTTGTTGAAAAAAAAATGCTTGATATGGTGGTTTTTATTTTAACTAGAAAGTTTCGGTTTCGATTTCGGCCGAATATTAAAAAAAAACCGAAGCTCGGTTTTGGTTTCCGGTTCGGCCCAAAAAAGTGGTTTCGGTCGGACACTAGTTTTTTTCACAAAAAAAAAACTTCCATGTATTTTTAATAAACTCATTAAACGTACTTAATTCATGGTTTTCCATTTCAAACTTTTTTTAAATTATTCGCACAATTTTTACAATACGCGCTTAAAACTTTACTATCAATATTGATTCAGCAAATAAATTTTCAATGACTTGTCGATAAAGTGACTTTGACTGAATACTGTGTAATGTACAAAATGTTGTGGGCCGGATATATATGCTCCACATTTGGCGCCATTTCTCTAATGCCCTGATTGCAAAGCATATATACCGCCCTACGTTGTGTACAAATTGTCCTGTACAATTTAAAACACAACGCACGGAAAGCGAAACACCCGACCTTGGGCTGTAGTTTCCCGACAATTGTAAAGTGGAGATGTTAAAGGAGAGAGGCTTCACCTCATGTTGTTTTGCGTGTGCCCAAGAACAAATCTTGGCCCACGTCATTGTCCACCCCAGGTTGTAATGCGCTCATTTGGCCACTTTCGTGCGGGACCCTTAAATAAAGCTAGCTCTTACGGCTGGTGGGGGGGATTCGGGACCAAATCATTACAACCTGCACTACAATTAACTCAATATGAGTCCCAGCCACTTGATTGGTCTAAATATTCAAACTCAACACGACAAGACAAAAATCTCGGACGGACAATAAACTTAAAAATAGCCGCGCTGGCCGTTCTTCCTCTTCTCTGTGTTTGGGGGCGACGCTGAGGTGGAATGCGCCTCGCCCTGTCTCTTACCCTCCCAACCATGACCCATGTGGTTGTTGTTAGTATGGGTCCCCAAGACAAAAGTCCACCTACCCTTTCACCTAATCACCTGTACAATTTAAAGTCTTAAATTTCCATGGTTAAACTTAACCCAAAATAACAATTTTTTATTTAAATGCCTTCATTATAATTTAAAAAAATCTTAATCACTAAACAACAATATACTCTAAACCTCCTTGCCTTCAGAATAGTTTTAACTTCAATTTAGCGACGCGCGAAATTGTCGCACAAAAGGGAATGCAGAAGGTGATTCTTAACAAAAAAAACAAAACAAACTGTATAACAACAAAAAATATGCAAAAAGAAATGTGTGCTAACACACGCGGAATCGCCAGCGCATAGCTGCAGTCAATGCTGTGCAAACCTCACTTCTTTTTCAATATTTCACAACAACAATGCAAGGTAAGTATTAACAGGTAATGATGTAAGTATGTAGACCACTTAACTATTAATCAAGTAGTTTATAAATTTTTAGGTAAACATAAATCGAATATCAAAGGTACGTAAATAGCAATTAAGTAAATATTTTTCCAGGTTAGTTTTTCGGTAAGTATCGCGGTAAGTATTTGGTTTTCATTCTATCTCTTTTTCTTCTCCAAATTTTACATTATTTTTATGTCGATTTACTTGGCTTTCTTTTCAGCGTATTCGCAAATTGTTGCAGGAATTCGTTCTTCTGCTTTAGTCTTCTTTCTTTCTTTCTTAAAATTTTACCTTATTCTAATTTCGCGTAAATTTGTTTTTCTTTTCAGTTTTTTTTTTTTTTTTTTTTTGTTTTTTTTTTTTTTGTCTTTGTCTTTGTCTTCGCAAATTATAGCAGGAATTACGTCTTCTGCTTAATTTTTCTTGTCTTTTAATTCTTCTTACAATTCAATCATTTTTGTAGCAATTTAAATTATTTTTCATATATTTTACGAGTTTTGGCAAAGCAACTTTCGCATTCACAAAAAGAAAAAAACAAAAAGTTCCAAATGACATTGGCTGTGCTACAACAACAGCGCAATGCAAACCCCGTTTGCTGCAAAGTGCAACAACAATAATAGAATAAATGCAGCGCAGTGAAGCTGCGAAGCGAAACGATTGGAGGTAGAAATGCGAATACGCATTGCCCACTGCAAAAATGATCTGCTGACCGCTTATGCAGAGTGCATGCGTATAAGAGTTCCACTACTCTCTCGCAACACTTATGGTTGTTAGTGTAAACGTTTGGTGTTTTTACTCACATGCATCTCGTCGCGAAGAAGGGCCCTTAATCGTGGATGATGCTCACTTTTCTCGTTCGTTGCTGCTGGACTGTGAAATGGTTGTTGTTAGTTTGCTGCTTTTTTGGCGTTCGCATAAACGCTCCTGAAGGTCATTTCTAAACTCTACATTAATAGTTGTTTTTTTTTTCTTTTCACTTATACTACGAAACTTGAATTTGCTTTTCCCTATTTACATGATTAACAACAATATTATTTCTAATAAACCTAACGTAATTAATTATAATTAGAATTCAATTAAAATTTAACAAATAAATTTGGGAAAATGTTGCGGGTAAGTACACAAATGTTGCTGGTAGGTAAAATTTTGAGGTAAGTATAATTTCAGGTAAGTATCTGTTCGACTTTCAAATTTTTAGCTGCTGGTCATGATTTTTTTTTCTTCCTTCCAGGTGATGGTTTCTGGCTGCTGGTTTTGCAATTCGTCGGTCCGCTCTTTCTGTGTCCGTGCTTCTTTCTTTCAGTGGTGAGTGATTTCTGGTGGGTGCTGATCTTTTGGAGTGGTGATCTTTCTGGGCCTTGAGTTGCTGCTGGTTCTCGTGGACAATGATGAAATCTCCGCGGTTTTTCGTGCAAATACGAAATTGTCTGCGGCCTCGGCCAAAAATATAAAAATCTCAGCGGTTTTCTCGCAAGAATACAAAAATCTCTGCGGCCTCGGTTCGCTGCTAGATATATATGCAGCCGAGGGTGATTATTTGATCCGTGGTCGCGTATAACTATGCCTAAGACAAGTTGAATATGATTTTCATCAAAAAAATTTGTCTAGCCTGATTTAACTGTATCCTGATAGGTGACCAAAACTTACCAATTTTCTTCAGCTTTCCTGGCTTATCGCAAAAAGTTGCTGCTACAATTTTGCCCTGAGACTTTATCCCACTGACGGCTTTGCGGCTATCACACACTATTGCACTACTTAAAATTTCAACTTGCACTTCACTACTTTGAATTTGAACTTTCACACTGCACAGCTGAGGTCTGCTCAAGACCGAGTCGGATGATAGAAAGACAGATCATTCGATCGTGACTTTCTGGCTGACCTTTTGCTCGTCAGCCTACGACGGTCGCTGAGTTCGTCAGTCGTTTTAAACGGTTGCCTATCCTGACTGGTCATCGGTTACAAGTACTAAAATGTTGCGGAAACATTGTTGCCAAGATATCATATCTGCAACATTTCTTTGTTTATGTTGATCAGTGCATTACAATTCAAATTAAAAGAAGAAAATTTTTGTTCAGCGTGAAATCGAATATTACAAAGCGGATAAGATGTAGTTTCCTAAACTAACAGCTTAGACGGAGGAATTCGTTTTGTCATTGGCGGATGTCTTTGGCGCTAAATGTACCAACTAGTCGACCTTGCAAATCTTCTAAGACGTAATAGTTGTTACCAAGTCTTTCACGAACGCGAGCTTTTATAAACATTTGGCTAAGTTTGGCATTAAAGCCTTTTTCAAAATTGCTTTGAGCAAAGTTTCGCCTAAAAACTTCTTGACCTACTTGAAATGTTACGGGTCTGGTTCGCAGATTGTATTGTTCGGTGTTATGTTCGTATGCGGTACGGAGATTTTTCGTGATTGTACGTCGCGCTAACGCGAGCTGATCGTCACGTTTTAACTCAATACAAGGTTCGTCTAACAAGCGGAGATCCTTCAACAGTGCGTAGCTAGAACCATGCGTGATCATATTGAAGCCAAATAATGCACGATAAGGTGAACACTGTATGGCTTGATGGTATGAGTTTCGCAACGCACAAGAGATGCTGCTCAAGTTTATATCCCACTCGTTATGATCTTTTTTAATATATGCACGGATGGCTGCAATTAGTGAACGATTAACGCGTTCTGACGCATTTGCCTGTGGTGCATAAAGTGCGGTATAAACGTGATTTATTCCTAACTTGGTCAAAAACTCGTTAAACTCTTTGCTTTTGAATTGCACTCCATTATCGCTAACTAGGATCTCTGGTACCCCGTATGTAGGAAATAGGTGATGCCATAAAAAGTCTTGAATGACTGAAGAAGTAAATTTTTTCAGCGGACAAACCCAGTGAAATTTCGAAAAATAGTCTAACACTATTAACAAGCCAATGTTTCCCTTTTTGCTCCTCGGGTAAGGACCTAATATGTCTACATATAGTCGCTGAAACGGTCGTGAAGAAATCGGTTGCTTTCCCATTGGTGGACGAAGGAGGATATTTGGAGCTTTCGTGGATTTGCAAACGTCACAGTTACGCACATAGTTTCGCACATCTTTCACCATACCTGGCCAATAAAAATTGCGTCTTAACAGTTCCAGGGTTTTGTGCATTCCACCATGAGCTGCGATAACTGAATCGTGCGCTCTTTTCAGAACTTCGGTGCGCATTGCAATCGGTATCCATAGCTTCCAACTCTGTTCTTCTTGCATTTCATCGCCTGTTGCATGTTCGGTACGGATATAGACAAATTTTTCAACAATTTTTAAGTCGGGCAATTTACTTTGCTCTGCTCGAACCTTAGCTTTCAACTGCTCGTAGTCCGGATCAGAAAAATGTGTCGAATGTAAGTCTATTTCCGGTGAAATTTCAGCTGTCTCTGCCAGTGCATCTACATGCAAACGCGATAGTGCATCGGGTACTATATTGTCTTTGCCTTTCCGGTGACTAATCGTAAATTTAAAACCTTGTAATTTCAGAGCCCATCTGGCCAATCTGCCGCTTAGGTTTGGCTGCTTCATCAACCAAACTAAACTGGAATGGTCTGTGACTACTTCGAATTCTTGCAACTCAATATAACAACGAAATTTTGTTATGGCTTCTAACGCCGCTAAACATTCCCTTTCTGTCACACTATAATTTCTCTGAGCCGAGTTCAGTTTTCTGGACATAAAAGCTATGGGTTTTTCATCCCCGCTTTCATTCTTTTGCACAAGTACTGCGCCTATGCCTTTGTCGCTGGCGTCACAATGAATATAAAATTTTCTTCCAAAATCTGGGTTCGCCAGTACTGGTGCTGAAGTTAGAAGTTGTTTAAGCTTTCCGAACGCTAAGTTCGCCTCATCTGTCCATACGAAATTTTTCTTGGTCGAAAGTGTGTCAGTAATCGGAGTAGTTATGCTAGCGAAATTCTCAATAAACCGTCTGTACCAGCCAGCTAATCCCATCAATGCTCTGACCTGTTTGCGCGTCTTCGGTGTTGGCCAAGAAAGAATCGCTTGGATTTTTTCCATGTCCATCGCAATACCTCCATTTCCAATTATATGGCCAAGATACTTGGTCGAAGTGACGCAAAAGCTGCTCTTTTTGACATTTAACGTCAAATTAGCTTCACGAAAGCGTGCTGCAATTTTGGTCAAACAATTGAGGTGGCTGTCAAAGTCTGTCGAAACTATACAAAGATCGTCTAAATAACCAAAAACACATTCACTTAGCTCGGGTGGTATGAGCTGATCCATTAGTCTGCACATTGTCGATGGCGCGTTGCACAAGCCGAACGGCATAACCACAAATTGATAGAGCGGACGACCTGGCACCGTAAAAGCTGTGAGAGCTTTTGACTTTTCTGTCAATCCTATCTGCCAATATGCATCTTTCAAATCTAACTTCGTGATGATGTTTGCTTTTGGTAAACGTGAAAATATCCTTTCAATGCTCTGTATCGGATATGCATCTTTCTCAGTGACCTCGTTAAGCTTTCGTGCATCTAAACATAAACGAACTTTATTGGGTTTTAAAACTAGCCTCATTGGTGAACTCCATGCACTTGACGATTCTTCAATGACTCCTAACTTGATCATTCTATCAATTTCCTCAAACATTAATTTTTCTACTGCTGGAGATACAGGGTAACAGCGCTGCTTGATGGGCTTTGCATTGCCTACATCAATGTCATGCTGAATCAGCTTTGTTCTGCCTAAACCTTCAGCTTCGAAATCGGGAAATAAATTTTTCACCGCATCCAACCGTTTTTGTTGCGGAGGGTGAGCGGATATTTTTCCTCGTCTGAGTTGACTGAGGTAACAGAATCAACATTGGAAATCGAACTTATCAATCCTGGAGCTAATTTAAAAATTCGCCAAAAATCTATCCCAAGGATTAAATGTTGTGCTATCGATGGGATTAAATACAACCTAAGTTTTTGCGTTTGGTTTTCGTATTCCATATCCACATCGAGATATCCTAAAACTGTTTGTGGAGAACCATCTGCTGTTTTGACAAAAGAGGATAGTCTCTTAAAATTCGCATGCCTAGCGAATTCTTCGGCTAAGTTCGAACCCACGCAACTAATGTTTGCGCCGGTATCTAACAGTCCGTATTCTGTTTGTCCTAAAAACTTTACTTGCACATAGCAACGTTGATCATTTGAATTGAAAATTGTCGAAATAATCATTCTTTTCTGCTGACGCAGAGCCTGAAAAAATCTGCGAATACGCAAAGTCGAACGCTTTGGCTTTCGCTGGGATAATGCTGGTGTTGGTGCATCTTTAAAAAATCTATCTCGAGCTTGCAGATACTTTTCTAATCGCTCGTGATAAGTCGAAGATGGAAATATCAGTTTTTCGGTTTCTAACTCAGAGAAGTTGCAGGCGGTAGGTGTTTGTGTGAGAGTAGCATCTCTTATATTTGGCAGCGCATTTACTGCTGGTGCTGTCGAACTTCCTGAGCTAGCCGGTTGCGTACTGCATGGGCGTGTAACTATTTTTGTTACTGCGGGGGTACTCGGGGTTTGGAGAATACCCCCTTCTTGGAGTTTCCCGTCCCTTTCGATAGACATTTGGCACACTGTGGCTTGTAAACCTTAGGAGTACCACATCCATAACAGAATATAGTCCTTTCTTCTAAACAGTCTTCCCAAAAATGTCCTTTTTGTTGGCAATTCCAACATTTCAATTGTTGTATGTGGGTGGCTTGCATAGCCTCCACCGCGAAATCGGTTTCGTCTTCAACTACTTCCGGTGCCGTACTGTTGTCTAATGCATAAACGTTTCTTTTATTCGGCGGCAGAACCGTAGCTGTTGCTCTTGGCTGCGCTCTCCGAAAAGTGTCTTCACTCAATAAGTTTTCCCGCATCTGCACAAGGCGTCTCAAATGTGCAATCGAATGGATTGGCACATACAACAACTCGTGTCTAATGTCTGGTCTCAAATTTCTTGTCAACATTTCAATAAGCTCTTCTTCCGGAATGGGTTCAGGTAGCCTGTCCATCATCAAACAAATATCATCATAAAAGGCTTCAAATGATTCAAATGGCTTCTGTTTTCTGCTACGCAACTGTTCACGGATCTCGTAACTAGACCTATAATCCTTGTATTGGTAACGTATTGCCGTACAAAAATCTTGCCACTGAATTGACTCAACCTGTTTGTGGTACCTCCAATACCATTCGCGAGCTTTACCCGTCAAAAGTATGTGTAAATTTTTACACAGGGCTGAAAAGTCATTGTTCAAACAGTCTGAAGTTAAGGAACGAATTCTATAAAGAAATTCTTCCACTCTTAACCCGTTAGTGGACCCATCAAATTTGATATTCCAATTTTGGATCATTGACGTAACTTTGGCTGAACTTAAGACGTTTGTATTTGCGTTATTTTGCCGCGGGTCTAAATGTCGCTCATCAGCGTTCCGCTGAACCGTATTTTCATTACTGTTTGGTCTCGAATTAAGTCTCAAAGGCACTAACCGTTGAACACTTTGTTCAATAATCTGTGAAATGTAATCGTAGTCAATCTGACTTTCTCTATCTATATCATTTCTATTTTCCGTATCTGTCAATAAATTGCTACTTGGCAAAGTGGTGCTTAACCTTTCTGAGTCCTTCTCAGTTTGGGCATCCACTAAAGGCTCAACTAAATTGTCCTCGCTGCGCGTAAAAGATCTAGTAAAATGTTTTTTCGGTGTAATGGTTTTACCGCGACCTCGTCCTGCTGAGGATCGTGCAACTATAGTGTCTCGAAAATCTGTCTTAAATGGTCTCAAATCTCGAATGTGAATCAACTTCCGGCAGGAAGGACATTCGTTATTGGTCTTTAACCAAGTCTCAATACAAGCTTTATGAAAATAGTGTTTGCATGGTGTGACCACCGATGGCTGGTCTGATTTATGCGCTTGCAAACAAATAGAGCAATTTGGCTCATCGTCCGTCACGCCTGACGCCAATTTCTCATTGCTCCTAGCCATAATCATTCTCAATTATCTTAAATTTTTCGTACAAAAATTCGTAATTTAGGTGATTAGATGTTGGGGTTGGTTTCCTTTAGCACAGAGAAGAGTAAGAAAAAAAACAAAACCAAATTTAAGGAATGGATAGTCAAATATTTTCCCCTTTTGAGCATTGCCAACTTAATCAATCCTGTATCTTCAGATTCCAGCTGACCTGAATGGACAATAAATCTATAGCTCAACGCAAGCGATAATCTTGTAATCACATCCCACGTCAATACTGGCTGAGTTGATGAGCTCGAACGCAAGGTCTCTAAAATTTCTTTGGTTAGATCCGAAACTCTTTTCCGAATCTAAATTCCAAGAACTTCAAAGTTGCCATCCGAAGGATGCATCAGCAAAGTCAAAAAAGTGAGGCATCAACTGAATGTAAAAGCAATGAAACATGGGAAAGCCCAGATGCATCTCGTGGTCAGCTAAATGGTCGAAGAATGAATGCCAATTAGTGAAATCCAACAAGACTACACTAAACCTCCATAGGAACAAATACTCATCCATCAGTGAACCGAGCGAAAAAAAAAACCTCGAATTGGAAAAGGTGTGACCTCCCGTTGCTTAAAAGCCATTTTCGTTAGACTAAAAACCGTGAGGCTAAAGCAAACCTCGTGAGGCTGAAGCAAAATTCCGTGAGGCTGAAGCAAAATTCCGTGAGGCCCCACGTTGGGCGCCATTTCTGTAATGTACAAAATGTTGTGGGCCGGATATATATGCTCCACATTTGGCGCCATTTCTCTAATGCCCTGATTGCAAAGCATATATACCGCCCTACGTTGTGTACAAATTGTCCTGTACAATTTAAAACACAACGCACGGAAAACGAAACACCCGACCTTGGGCTGTAGTTTCCCGACAATTGTAAAGTGGAGATGTTAAAGGAGAGAGGCTTCACCTCATGTTGTTTTGCGTGTGCCCAAGAACAAATCTTGGCCCACGTCATTGTCCACCCCAGGTTGTAATGCGCTCATTTGGCCACTTTCGTGCGGGACCCTTAAATAAAGCTAGCTCTTACGGCTGGTGGGGGGGATTCGGGACCAAATCATTACAACCTGCACTACAATTAACTCAATATGAGTCCCAGCCACTTGATTGGTCTAAATATTCAAACTCAACACGACAAGACAAAAATCTCGGACGGACAATAAACTTAAAAATAGCCGCGCTGGCCGTTCTTCCTCTTCTCTGTGTTTGGGGGCGACGCTGAGGTGGAATGCGCCTCGCCCTGTCTCTTACCCTCCCAACCATGACCCATGTGGTTGTTGTTAGTATGGGTCCCCAAGACAAAAGTCCACCTACCCTTTCACCTAATCACCTGTACAATTTAAAGTCTTAAATTTCCATGGTTAAACTTAACCCAAAATAACAATTTTTTATTTAAATGCCTTCATTATAATTTAAAAAAATCTTAATCACTAAACAACAATATACTCTAAACCTCCTTGCCTTCAGAATAGTTTTAACTTCAATTTAGCGACGCGCGAAATTGTCGCACAAAAGGGAATGCAGAAGGTGATTCTTAACAAAAAAAACAAAACAAACTGTATAACAACAAAAAATATGCAAAAAGAAATGTGTGCTAACACACGCGGAATCGCCAGCGCATAGCTGCAGTCAATGCTGTGCAAACCTCACTTCTTTTTCAATATTTCACAACAACAATGCAAGGTAAGTATTAACAGGTAATGATGTAAGTATGTAGACCACTTAACTATTAATCAAGTAGTTTATAAATTTTTAGGTAAACATAAATCGAATATCAAAGGTACGTAAATAGCAATTAAGTAAATATTTTTCCAGGTTAGTTTTTCGGTAAGTATCGCGGTAAGTATTTGGTTTTCATTCTATCTCTTTTTCTTCTCCAAATTTTACATTATTTTTATGTCGATTTACTTGGCTTTCTTTTCAGCGTATTCGCAAATTGTTGCAGGAATTCGTTCTTCTGCTTTAGTCTTCTTTCTTTCTTTCTTAAAATTTTACCTTATTCTAATTTCGCGTAAATTTGTTTTTCTTTTCAGTTTTTTTTTTTTTTTTTTTTTTTTGTTTTTTTTTTTTTGTCTTTGTCTTTGTCTTCGCAAATTATAGCAGGAATTACGTCTTCTGCTTAATTTTTCTTGTCTTTTAATTCTTCTTACAATTCAATCATTTTTGTAGCAATTTAAATTATTTTTCATATATTTTACGAGTTTTGGCAAAGCAACTTTCGCATTCACAAAAAGAAAAAAACAAAAAGTTCCAAATGACATTGGCTGTGCTACAACAACAGCGCAATGCAAACCCCGTTTGCTGCAAAGTGCAACAACAATAATAGAATAAATGCAGCGCAGTGAAGCTGCGAAGCGAAACGATTGGAGGTAGAAATGCGAATACGCATTGCCCACTGCAAAAATGATCTGCTGACCGCTTATGCAGAGTGCATGCGTATAAGAGTTCCACTACTCTCTCGCAACACTTATGGTTGTTAGTGTAAACGTTTGGTGTTTTTACGCACATGCATCTCGTCGCGAAGAAGGGCCCTTAATCGTGGATGATGCTCACTTTTCTCGTTCGTTGCTGCTGGACTGTGAAATGGTTGTTGTTAGTTTGCTGCTTTTTTGGCGTTCGCATAAACGCTCCTGAAGGTCATTTCTAAACTCTACATTAATAGTTGTTTTTTTTTTCTTTTCACTTATACTACGAAACTTGAATTTGCTTTTCCCTATTTACATGATTAACAACAATATTATTTCTAATAAACCTAACGTAATTAATTATAATTAGAATTCAATTAAAATTTAACAAATATATTTGGGAAAATGTTGCGGGTAAGTACACAAATGTTGCTGGTAGGTAAAATTTTGAGGTAAGTATAATTTCAGGTAAGTATCTGTTCGACTTTCAAATTTTTAGCTGCTGGTCATGATTTTTTTTTCTTCCTTCCAGGTGATGGTTTCTGGCTGCTGGTTTTGCAATTCGTCGGTCCGCTCTTTCTGTGTCCGTGCTTCTTTCTTTCAGTGGTGAGTGATTTCTGGTGGGTGCTGATCTTTTGGAGTGGTGATCTTTCTGGGCCTTGAGTTGCTGCTGGTTCTCGTGGACAATGATGAAATCTCCGCGGTTTTTCGTGCAAATACGAAATTGTCTGCGGCCTCGGCCAAAAATATAAAAATCTCAGCGGTTTTCTCGCAAGAATACAAAAATCTCTGCGGCCTCGGTTCGCTGCTAGATATATATGCAGCCGAGGGTGATTATTTGATCCGTGGTCGCGTATAACTATGCCTAAGACAAGTTGAATATGATTTTCATCAAAAAAATTTGTCTAGCCTGATTTAACTGTATCCTGATAGGTGACCAAAACTTACCAATTTTCTTCAGCTTTCCTGGCTTATCGCAAAAAGTTGCTGCTACAATTTTGCCCTGAGACTTTATCCCACTGCCGGCTTTGCGGCTATCACACACTATTGCACTACTTAAAATTTCAACTTGCACTTCACTACTTTGAATTTGAACTTTCACACTGCACAGCTGAGGTCTGCTCAAGACCGAGTCGGATGATAGAAAGACAGATCATTCGATCGTGACTTTCTGGCTGACCTTTTGCTCGTCAGCCTACGACGGTCGCTGAGTTCGTCAGTCGTTTTAAACGGTTGCCTATCCTGACTGGTCATCGGTTACAAGTACTAAAATGTTGCGGAAACATTGTTGCCAAGATATCATATCTGCAACATTTCTTTGTTTATGTTGATCAGTGCATTACAATTCAAATTAAAAGAAGAAAATTTTTGTTCAGCGTGAAATCGAATATTACAACTGTCAAAAGATACTTTATATTTAAAAAAAAACAAAGTGGACTTTTTGTTGCTTTGGAGTATTTCTAACATGATGAGGGGGAAAAAAAATGTATAACGGCATTTACGAAATTTGACTTTCGCACAGAAAAAGTGATCATTTGGCCTAATGTGCAACGGGTGCATTGTGATTTCCGAATTCCAAAGCGCACAAATTGACTGTCACCAGCCTCGTTGCTGTCATAGTCGTGGTGCAGTTTCTCCCTTCGCAGAGACATTCAATTGTCGCCAAATAGTGCGCAACAAATCAATAGATCACTTCATAAAACTTAACAAGTGAAAAAACAGCAACAATAAGCCACCTGAAGATGTTAACAACATTGTAGATAAGCGACTGACGATCGGCCGGACGTCTCGAATTGGACCACCAAACAATAGAACGAGCGCCGCGGCGGCAACAAAAGTGCAGGAACGGCGCAAACAAATGTGCTCGCACTGTGAGTTCACGGTTATGGCCAACTGGCAACCGGTAACTGGCAACTGGCCCATTTACCGTACGCCGCGATCGTGGTTGGCAAGTCACGATTTTGCAATTTGGAGCGAAGTGCGCAAAGTCTGCGTCTGTGCCTATTCATGCTGCCGCTGGTACGGACGGACGCACGGCGACGCGATCGCTGGCGGCCGGATAATCTTGAATCGAATGTTGTTCATGGCACTTTCGATGCGCCACTGTGCTCGCTCACTGAGCGGCTGCGGACGGGGGAGGGTGGCAATTTTGCCATTTTTGATTAATTGCATTAACGATGTGCTCAGAGGTTAGAGTGGCAGCTACCGTATTCGAGGCGCTCCGCTTTCAGTAGCTGCGAAATAATGAGCGAATTTATGAAATTCAAAGAAATAGCACACACAAAAAGAAAAAACCGCTCGAAGTGCACTTGAACTTTGATTCGAAATGCGTAAGCTGAAGTTTTGATTTAATAAACCAAACGCTACAAAAACGCAATTTTACAGCTAAAGCGATTAGCGCCGAGTCGCACACGTAATCCTGCGACGCGGAACCTTGAGAGTTCAACACAAACACAAAGCGACAAGAATTCCTTTACTTTGGGAAATGCGCTTAAAAATATTTGACTGGGTCGACGAGCGTGCCCGTAAATTTGCGCAAATCTTGGCAACATCAGCCGCCAGCCAAAGTGAATCAACAACAATTCGATTTGTCACAAACTGTCAACGCACGTGACACTCAGACGCGCAGACATTCAGCGCTGCAGCAAATTGGCCGAAAGGGCAGCCATGAATGCCGGCTGGCAACTGAAGTGATTTACGTGCGCGCCGCATTTCCGCGCCTCCGATCCACCAACATGTCACGCATTGCTTCCACTGTGGCATTGCATTTCTTGTCTGCGAAAACACAAGTCGTATGTCGCACTGAGCTCAATGAAACATATTGCAACAGTATTTGTTCTTTGAGACGATCAACATTCGTCAGCTGCACGTGCTTCCCTTTCTTAGTCGGTTGACATTGCGCAGCAATGTTGCCACTTGCCACTTGTGTTGCTGACAGTCTAAAGCGTGTCCGTTGTGGCGTTAAAATCGATTACGCGATGGTTCCACACTTCTGCACGTATGGTCCCTTTAATGTTCAGCAACATTTCGCATATCTTTCACTTGAACATTGAGATAAAGAATCGATTCCTTAATAAAAAATTTCTTGTAGACTCAATGCGGGTAAAAATTAGAGCTGCTGTCACTTAAAAGACACTTTGGACTACGAAAGTGAAGTCAAACCAAATCATGAGTTACAAAGACTCGCCATCTATATTACTGAGATAATTTATTGCTGCTCTTGATTTCATTATAGAATTTTCACTTTCACACAGTTTCTTCGTGATTTAGGCTAAGAAGGCTCTTTATAGAATAATGAAAGCTTAGATCTAGTTTCAATAAGCTTTTTAAAACTGGGTGCAGTAACAAGAATAATTGGAATGGTTTTACTAAAACATTCACTGATATCAGTTCATGATTTCTTTTTGTAGAAGGGGACGAAGCGAGGTATTAGCTTCTAGATTTAGAAACCATGATGTCACTAATAACTGTCAGTGAAAATTAAATCCATTCAAAATGTGCACAACATTGAAAGAGAGGATAGGCTTCAGATAGACAGATATGAGAGATAATAAAGAAAATAATTCTCACGAAGTTGTTCCGCAAGCATTCTTAACTTAAGGAGGTGTTCCCGGGTAGAAGTTTGAAAAAATCGATTTTTTTTTTTTGGCGTTTTATTGTACCTTATACTATATACTATCACCCCCCAAAGTCGTTTTTCAATCCGCAAACTCAGTACCCACTTTTTTGCATGTTAATTGAAGTAATCTCAGCTCTTTTTGCTCCGCTGATACATTCGTCGAAACTTTAAACGCGTTTTTCTCAAAACCACATTTTTTGTACTGGCCGATAACTTTTCTCAGCAACTATGAAAGGTATCGACTTGAAATTTTGGGAAAATGTTCGAGATAGTTTTCATTGGATGCTAAACCAAAGTTTTCATCAAAAAATTATTGTTAAATATATTTTCAAGCACTCTAAAGGTAAAAAAAGGTGGCAAAACTGGACAATTTTTTTTCATATGGCCGCCATTTTGTTTCTAATCAACATTTTGACTAAAACTGTGGTTTAGCATCCGCGGAATTTATTGCAGATTAATAATTGCATACCCATTTCTGTTTCAGATTACTGGTTCCCGAAATTTCTTATCGGCCAGCAGTGAAAACAAGGTCACATTGACCACTGAAAATTTGTACTTAGAAAATAAAATTTTTTGACACAAATATGAGTTTCTGTTCTCCAAATAATAAGGAACAACAAGCAAAAAACCAGAATATTGCATGTTGCCTTGTAGCTCTAAAATAATTTTTTGAAAAACAGCCTAAAATCGGCATTCTAGACGGGAACACTCCCTTAACTTCCCGCTCGGTAAATAATAAGACAGCAATGAACGGTGCGAAGTAAACAAGATAGAGTGTTTACAGGAAATGCATTTTTCAAAACGAGGAACAACAATTTGTCAATTATTTTTTTTGAAATTCTGGTCTGGCCTGATGAGGCCAACCATTTATTAGTGCAGTAGTTTGGTAAATATATCTAGTCGATTTTTGTGCCTATAGCCTATAACTCATTCCCCTTTATGATCGGTCGACTCAGAATTCACTCACTCATCATTCTGCCAGCTAGAGCCGTACACTAAAACACAATCTGCGCGATTGCCTCATCGCCTCTACAGGTAACCTTTTCAACTGTTCCTTAAGTCTGCTGAAATTACCAGAGAAGATACCGTGCCCCAATATCAAAGCAGTCAGCCATCTAAGTGTTCTCCGATCAAGTCTTGAGCTCTTCCCGGCTGCACTGCCTATTAGCACTTTTAAGGCTTCCTTAAACTTCCTAGTTGATTCACCTATGACGCTGTACTGAGGTCACCCAACTGTGGACCAGTATTCCAATTGTAAGCTCGGGGCCCCAAAAGTCTTGTTCTGACCTTTTCTTAGCCAGACCATTTGTCAGCTCATCTACGTTGATCCACTTATGACACCGCACTGAAGTCACTAAACTTAGGACCAGTAGTCCAAATCTAAGCTCGGGTCCACGAAAGTCTTCTTCTGACCCTTTCATAGCTAATCCATTCGTCAGCTCAGCTACGTTGATCCACCTATGACACTGCACTGAGGTCACTAAACTTAGGACCATTAGTCCAAATCTAAGCTCGGGTCCACGAAAGTCTTCTTCTGACCCCTTCATAACTAACCCATTTGTCAGCTCAGCTCATATACGTAGCACGATCAGACGATTTAAACCCCTCGGGCACCTTTCAATGCGTTGGTGTTTATCCCATCGAATGCTGCCTTAATACGACACCGCCGCCTCATCAATTGAACTGGCTACCCTCTTAGACCCCTACGAGGCCTCGTCCAAAGAACTCAGTAGCTTGACTGTCATTCTTGTCACATGGTGACGCATCCGGGTGATTGTCCTTTGCCCAAGAGAGCCAACTGTGTGTTGCCGGCATTCCCCTATTTGCCACCTGGGGACGCTCTCTCTTCGATGAGAAATCAGGCAACTCCTCACAGGAAGCTTATGCAAACCATTGATCGAATATTCCAAAATAAACGCAATCGAAGAAACTTTAACGGTCACACTATCTAAAACGGTTTAAAACACTCATCAGCCTTTTCGAAGCAACGCATTGCAGCCGAGTTGCAGGGCCATCAATAAGCTACCAACTTTTTAATAAACCGCAAGCGACGTTGTGCCATTAATATGGCCCGCTTCAGCAACACCTTTTCATTCCGAAATGAAAATCGCCGAATCGAGCAATTGAATAGATAATAATTTACGCCCCACCTTCTTCAACTGCTGCGAGTTGCCGACGACTGTTGCATGCGGTGCGCGCACTGTCCGTTCATCCGCACGTTTGTGCGTCCGTCCGTCCGTGCGCTGCCCGCTTGTCTGTTATTTGGCCTGTCATATTCAAATTGTAAATATGATTGGTGTTTACAGATTAGAAAACAAATATTTCACAAATATTACCACTAATAATTTTGCACGGAGGAAACAAGTGCGCCGCTGCGCTGCGCTGCGTTGGCTCGATGGCCGGCTGACTGGTTGGCCAAAGGCTGCACAGCAGTGCCAGAAATGTTGCAGCGAGCGCGATAACCTTTTGACTCGGGCGCACATCACTTGTGCTAAAGATGCCAAAGCTGCGAGCGAATTTCGCGGCGCGCCAACTGACAAATTGAATGAATAAAAGAGCTGCAAGTGGTCGCGCACACGGACAGATAGACAGCCGAACGAACGGACGAACGAACGGACAGACGTCCAGTGGATGCGATTGAATGTGGTGCGCGGCGCGTTGTTGCTAATAAGCAACACTGCATGCCTGTCGGCCAAACTGGGCGAATTGGCCAGTTGGCCGGCGCAAAGAGGCCGCGCGCGCGCGCAGGCGCAGCACATAAATCGAAACACTTGCTCGGCGTAAATTAGAAAAAGAAAAATGTGCAAAATAAAACAAAAAAGCACACAACGATGGAAAATGTTTTAAATTTTCAGCTTGGCGTTGGTTTTGGGAAAAGCGTTGCTGCGGCGCACAACAGGTTGCCTGCACTGACCGGCTGGCCGGCGCAGTGCTGCAAGGTGGACTATGTTCAAAAAAGTGTTCAGGCAGCCGAACGAATTTGTTGTTTAGACATTTCGGAAGGTGTTACCGCTGTGCGCACAAAGAACCGCAAACTCTCCACAATCCAACCGAGCAACCACGAGCGCAGTCAGGAGGGGTTTTGGTGGCATTCAAAGGAGATGTGAAAAATTTAAGTTTTTAATTGTAAAAATTGTTCAACTTTTTAGTTTTGACTATATGAAACTTTTTGTCAATTTCAACCTTTCAACGCCCCCTTAACGCCCTGCTGCATTGCAACGCTGCAATTTTTAAGTTTGCCATTGGCTCATTGACCAGTCGCATTTGCACTAAACCCATGTGAGCGCAAAAAATGTATAAAATTCACTAAAATGTTGGCAATTTTTCTGCGCACCGCACATTATTACGAATTCATTTCGAGTGCGGCAACGCACAATGAGCGCGCGGGTGTTGTGAGTGATTTGCAATAACAACAACAACAACAACAACAACCACATATGAACGCAGATACACGACATGTGTATCTTCAAATAATTTGTGTGTGTGTGTGCGTGCGTGTGTGATGGCACGAAGACACCGCCAAGCGAATAAAGTGGCTGGAGGCGCCCTTTTTTTCCAATCCCAAACAGCAACAGGCACCGACGCAGTCTCGCCGCCATATGGCAAAATAATTGCGAACGAATCTTCTCACGCACACGAGGCGGGCGTGCTGCGGCCACAAACCGTAGCGGCGAATATGTTAGTCCTGCTGAATATGAGTGAACAGTGTAAGAGTTTTGTAGTCGGTCTTAGCCGGCATTTTTATGCCCTGCAGCGTAATGACGCCCATTTTGTTGTCTACAATGGGGGGGGTTTCCGTTTCTAATTTGAAAATATGTAATAAATTTGGTATTGACAAAGCACTACCATGGAGACAAAAAGTGGTTCATGGAAAAGTGGACCTTGGACCCTCGTTGGGTCCTTGTGAACAAGCAACTTCTCATTTAACATTTCCGGAGGCTCGCTTTTAGGTTTACTTTCTCAACTCCTGAACGATATCCACCATACTGTTTTTTCACTACAATCGAAAACAAATGTTACTCTGATTCAATCAGCTTCTGTGCCGTTATTTCAAGACTACGCTTGAATTGAGTTCTCTGCTCAGGTTTGCCAAAATTCTCAAGTTCTAAAGCAACGTTATTACAACTCGTGAACAGATCTGAACGGATATCGACCTACCTGGGATATAGTTGCTGCAAAAAAATTTTAGATTTATAGCCTGGAACCTACTAAGATACAAACCTGGTATCTGAGTTTTGCAATGGTTATTTAACACTAGAATGCCAAAGATAGTCATTTTGAATACCTTGAGGTACTTTTATTGCATCGCTTTCTAAAAATATATATTACGTGACTTTTACTAATTTTTAAAGCTAAATGGAATAAATAAATTAAAAATATTGTAAAAAGATGTTTTACCCCAATTTTGCAACATTTACATTAAATGCCCAAAAGGAATCGTTTTGACTACCTATATAAAATTTTCAGCAAATCTTACTGATAAATAGACAAATATGCATCTCCAATTGCGAAATATGAAAATTAAAAATAATTGCAAATATTTAAAAAAAGCTATCATAGTAGGTTGTGACAATTCCCAAGTTTTTCAATCCAAAATTCACTCACAAAATTCATTCACAAATTCTAGATTCCAAATTCCGATTCCAAGCTCATGTGCATTTATTCAAATTTGCTACTTAAAAACCAATAAAATTAAAAAAGCCAGTAAACAATATTGTAGTCAAAATGACTACATATGTATGTATGGGCATTTTAGGTAGGTCAGATTGTCGGACATTCTAGTGTTACTTGTTCAATCAACAAAGAGGACACTACTGAACGGGTCAAGAACAATTCTCTCTAAAATATTAGAGAAGCTTTAACAAGAATAATTTTTGATTTATCATGATATTCCATGCCACTACTCAACACATAGTTTTCTCACAGATTTTTATTCAAAAAAACTAAAAATATGTATTGAGTTATTTCTCATTTTAAGTGCTTTCACTCAATTTGAAGTCAATGGACCTAAAAATTAAAAAAAAAACATGTGTTGAATTATTAGAAGTGCTTTCACCAAATTTGAAGTAATTCGATCCATTAACACTGGAAAGACTGCAAGTTTTTCATATCTACAAAGACTATATGTATATTGTTTCCGCTGATATCTCGAAAAGTACATACTAAATAGAAATAGAAATACTAAAGAAATGACAGATACATATTTAACAATGAAACACTGTAAAAATAACCGCAATGGTCTTTCTAGTGTTAAATTATGTTTCACAATGCAAACTTTTTACGAGGCTGGCAGTGAAAAGTTTTCGATCTCAACATGAAGATGACAGCATACGTCATCAAAAGGCATCTTTGCGCCAATATATTTCAGCAATTACAATTACAGTTATTGTTCAAATACTGCCTGTAATAACACCAAAAAAAAAATAACGGGAAAACTCGTTTTCTCTTTCGGTGGCTGTCCTCTCAGCTGGAAATGGCAAACCTCTGAGAGTAAAATTGCTTATGAAAGAGCTCCCAACCTGCCGTTCGGAACCGGCATAAAACTGTAGGTCCCTTCTACCCGCGTACAAATTCACACGCACAACACGGGTGGTTGCGGGAAGCTAGGCCTAAGTCTCGCGTAAGCGGGCTGTCGTGCCAGTCAATTATTATTAAAAATTATTATGTGAGTGTTTTTCTGAAAATGGAAGGAATCGAGTTCAGTTGAAACAGTCAATAAATATACGTATTGGTTTTTGAAAGGCAATACACTTGAACTATCGTTAACTACAGTGAAACTTTGGGCAGATTTTGAGAAGATGACCATTCGGGACGTCCAAAAACTGCAACCACTGACAATAATTTCACTCAAGTTCACCAAATGTTGCTAGTTAACCGTCGAATTAAAATGTGAGAGATATCAAAGGCTATGACTAAGTCGAAAGCACGTATTTGTCACATATTTGATTGAGATTGGATTGATTGAGTTTAGATTGAGATCAGCAGCAGAAGAATACTTGATCTTCCCAACTGATGCTTGAACTTTCCTTTCGTTTCAAATACGCTTAAAATTTTCACAATTTTACTAATTCTTTCGCTACAGGTTTTTACTAAGGAAAGTTAAAATTTTCAATTTATCGATTAGCTCTTCTCTGAGGTTATGCCAACAACATTCCATACTAATTTTGGAAATCTTTGAAATTTTTTTGAAATTTTTGAAATTTAAGGAAAGTTAAAATTTTAAATTTACCGATTAACTCTTCTCTGTGGTTATGCCAACAACATCCCATAATAATTTTTGAAATCTTTATTATCGAACCCTGTTTTTTAGAATGTTGTCATATGACAGCAACCATATCGTTGTAGCTATGAACTTTAACTTACTTAACACGTTCGCGGACGTGAATGCTATAGCAGTCATTTTCATAGTGATGCAAAATGACGTGAATGCTATAGCATTCAAATTTTAAAGCCAATTTTTATTCATTTATATTTTTATAAACTTAAATTTTTGTAATGCATATACATTTCCAAGTAATTAGCAACTGATTCATTAAGTAGATTCATATTATTTTATTTTTTCGGTGTATTTACAAATTTGTTTAACACGTTCGCGGACGTGAATGCTATAGCAGTCATTTTCATAGTGATGCAAAATGACGTGAATGCTATAGCATTCAAATTTTAAAGCCAATTTTTATTCATTTATATTTTTATAAACTTTAATTTTTGTAATGAATATACATTTCAAAGTCATTTGCAACTGATTCATCAAGTAGTTTCATATTATTTTATTTTTTTTCGGTGTACAGTGAAATTCTTCATAACTGGACACTCACCATCGCAGTGGTTTTGTCCGGTTAAGGGAGATGTCCGCTTATGGGGGAGGGGGGGTGCACAACAAATTAGTTAAAATTGTATCCAAGTGTTTCTCGTTTATTTATTTAATATTTTGGACGAATTTATGAATATTGAATATTTTATTAATATTTATTACATGTATAGGTAAAGTACACACATTGTACAAGTGTTCACATTTTAGTACTACTTTGGTTGAACAAATTTTGTAATGCTTGATTGCGGGGTTTTTGGGGTTCAAACCGCCCCCCCCAAACACAAAAAATGCTAGTACAAAATATGGTTTCGAGTGGTATTCGGCTCAAAAGTTGTACGCAAACTCTCCACTCCAAAATAAAATCATTTGTGCGCCACTGGCCTAAACACTGATTGATTTAATTTCAAATATTCATTTTCGCAGCCGCCGTGGCTCAGTTGGTTAGTGCGTTGGACCGCGAGTCGCAGGCAGCAACCTCAGGTTCAAATACTGCCTGTAATAACACCTAAAAAAAAAATAACGGGAAAACTCGTTTTCTCTTTCGGTGGCTGTCCTCTCAGCTGGAAATGGCAAACCTCTGAGAGTAAAAATTGCTTATGAAAAAAAGCTCCCAACCTGCCGTTCGGAACCGGCATAAAACTGTAGGTCCCTCCACCCGCGTACAAATTCACACGCACAACACGGGTGGTTGCGGGAAGCTAGGCCTTAGTCTCGCGTAAGCGGGCTGTCGTGCCAGTCAATTATTATTAAAAAAAAAAAAATTATTATTATTCATTTTCAAATAAGAGAGAGATTTGTAGGTATTATAGGGTAGTACAGATTCTTAAAAACTGGTTGGGCATATTTCTGAATTTTGTCCGTTTATAAGAGATTTTTTAATCAAAATGGTTTGAAGTATAGTGTCCGCGTCCAGTTATTATATATATACGAAGAGAGAACTACTGTTGAATAAATAAAGTTATAAAAATATAATAAACCTCTTCTTCTCATGTTTTCTATGAATGACTGCTATAGCATTCACGTCACTCTAGTTGAAAAATTTGATCTATATCGTCGTGAATGCTATAGCATTCATTGTGTACAACGGTTAAAATATGATAATCTGACAACTCTAACAATATATGTGTAATCAGATTTCAGATAGTGCTTATAGTTTCCACAAAAATAGCCTGTCTATTTTTGCAGCTCACTGAAATTTTTACTGTCCGCGAACGTGTTAAAACATAAAATTGTTTACGCATAATAAAAAAAAAGAAAAATTGTTTACTCATAATAAAAACTGTAATATTTCTTCATTTGCTTGAGCTAAATTTATTTAAAAAACGAAGCTGAATTGAAGTCATAATTAAAATTTAAAAATTTCTCTAATTTGCTTCTTCTTCATCTTCCTTCTTTACTATGTAAAGATATAATATTAAAAAAACGCGTTTACTTCTCTTTTTTTAAATTCAATATTAGGTTTAGTAATTTTGTATTATTTCCAATACTTTGAACTATTGTAAGAATCAACCAAAAAAAGTATTTTTTTTAACTAAATAAAAATTAAAAAAAATTAAATTTTTTTTATAGAGAGAGAGAGCTCAGACGTCTACAAAGTAGCATGTTTCCATATGGCAACTAAATAGTGAAAGAGTTCAAGAAATTTAAAAAAAAAACCATTTTTTTTTAACAAAATAAATTTCAATGCCTTTTTAATTCAAAAAATCCCATGAAAACATCAAATTTAAAACGTGCTGTCAAACTGTTAGCACCACTAACTACGTGAACCTTGGCTTAAAGTTTAGTAACCTGACAGCGTTTACTTTCGTTTTCTTTCGCACGTTGACTACTCGTCTCGTAGGCATTCTAACATTCAGCGAAGCCATTAAAACTTTACAATGCGTTTCTAACAAACCAGCATAAAAACAACAACAACAAGCTACGCTATGCTTGACTCCGCAACACCGTAGCGGTCAAAAGTGCCAGCTCATTATTATCCGACGATTACCTAATTGCAACTGAGCCGCAGTGCATGTCAGACGACGAAACGTCGGAGTGCCGTTTGCTGCTTTGCGCCACGCAAAGGTGAGATTTTTAGCGCGCGGCGTGCCGTTCCGTGCCGGGCCGGGCCGGACCGCGCCGCGCCAAATGAAGTCATTAGCGAAAACGCACATGCAGCATTTGGTGGCGTCCCCAGTCGCTAGTCGCAAGTGGCAAGTCGCGCTCGTGGCAGCTTAAGTTCAAGCGACTATTTAACCGATGATAAATTACGCTGCGCTGGTGAGATGTGGCCGCCGCGTGTGAGTCTAATTACGCAAACACGAACACGGCTAAAAATTCTGACCGACACCTGAAAACAACAGCCAGGCAGTGGGGTTTCTTTGAAGACAGAGAGAGCAGGATTACAATTTTGCTTACAATGTTCGTTATAAGCTTGTTTGATCGCTTTTTCGATCGATTAGATGTCAATCTGGTCAATCATATCTGAGTCCGTCAAGTGGACTGGGCAGAAAATGTCATATTTACTTACTTGAAGACTAAATACTTAGATATGGCTCTTTCTTGACATGTGGCTATCCAGAGTCGCGAACGAAATGGCGAAATGACGAAAAAGTAATTTTGCTTTAGGTAATGTCATAAAAAAATTTCAAAATAATGTTTTGTGTTGGAATTTTTTACCGTGTACGTTTTGTGCTGTGGAAATTAAATAGTTCTGACATTCAGAATTGTACCAAATTACCCGCATTTAATGCGAAATAATTCATTAAAAATTTTAAACAATATTAAAGACTCGCAAGCGTCGTGATTCAACACTTGGAGCGAGTAAATTATGGCAAAGATCGGGGAAGAGGGTCTGAGTATGTTAAAGTGGCAATGACTGAATATTATTTATGTTACAAAAAGCATTTAAATAGGCGGACTTATTTTTATTGCTGCATTTAACAACAAAGTCACAGATATAATAATAATTATTTTATTTTCAAAATGTATACAATAATAAGTTGTGTCTTAAATGTTACATCACTTTGCAATGTCAGCAAAGAACGAAATTTGTTTTTCTTATAGACGTTTAAGCACAACAAAATGGCTCCTGCTATATTCATTGAGATGACTCGACTCCTCTTTTCCGGCACTGAAAACCACAAGAATTCCAATATTAGCCTCGATGTCTCGTTGATGTCCTGGATAGAAAGCTCAATTAGAAATCCATCATTCTTTGCTTTTTCTGACTTTGGACGGTGATAGTCAATGTGCAATAATTACCTCATTTTGCTTTTTCTAAATTATTCTCTAATTAATAAAAATAATTTCTTTATACTGCAAAATATTTAAAATACTGTTCATATGTATTTTTGGACCTTGTGAAATGTCCGAGTCTGGAATATATAAAAATAAAATAAAATAAAATAAAATAAAATAAATAAAATAAAATAAAAACAAATAAAATAAAATAAAATAAAATAAAATAAAATAAAGCAAATGCTCCTTTTTCAATTTCATAAAATACTTAAAAAACTTTACTAAGAAGATTGCAGTAATAAGTACTCACGATAGTCACATAGAAGGTTCAAATTAATTACAGAAGCACTTCAGAAGTATTGAATTATGATTAAATTCATGGCAGCTCAAAGTGAGTGAATTCAAATGCGCCCATCTATCATTCGGTCTGAAGAAAAATGTATGTCCTGCTCCCCAAATCAACGCTCCACGAATCGCGCAATGTAATGACTTGAAATATATTTAGATAAGCGTCTTGCATAGTCAAAACATAACGAATTCACATGTGCCCCAACGAAATTTAAGTTAATCAACTTTGGCTAAACAAAAAGTCTAAACTATCACTGGAATTGAATACGCAGAAAAAGCAATAATTCCTATTGAGTGGATGAATATCACTTAAAGAACCTTTAATATGAAAGTTAAAATTAAGTACATAATTTACAAATGAAAAATACAAACTACTTGATACTTGTGGTGTTAAGAAAAAGTATGGGTCAAATTTATTCTATTAACACTTCTGTTACCTTAGGGTCATTTTCGAGTAAAATTTGACTTTGAAGAGCCGTAACTTTCTTATTTCTGGTAAAGAATTATTTTCCTTTGGACTCAGTGACTAATTTTATGTCATTTGAATATACGCTAAATTTCATTTTATTTGCAACACTGGTTTACGTGCAAATGACCAACTATACAAATTTGACCTTTGGGTCATTTTATGACCCATAGTACTGAACGCAAGAAATTGGTCATTGCGATGTGAATTTTATTAGATTTGCTTTCAAAGTGTCGTGGATAAATGTTTCTGGCATTTTTGTTTTGTTTTGTGTTGGTAAGAGGGCGTGGCACTAGATATACCACCCTTTCTACTATGGAGTAAAATCCAGTGTCCCCATGTAGACATATTGTTCCACTGAAAATATTTCATGGGCGTTTAATAATGGGCGTGGCACTCTTTTAGCGATCCAAATTTTGAACATTACTTCGAAACCATAAGTCGCAAATCAATGACACTAAGATCGAACTTACTATTGGGTCATATTTTTCGACAGGGGAAAAGGGGGGAAGAGGAAAAGGGCATTTAATAAAGGGCGTAGCTTCGCCCACACATCTTAATGAGCAGTACAAGAGCTTTTAAGTTTCAAGGGATCGAAACCCAATAGTACGAAAACTTTATGATTCTGGTATGAAATCTTAATTGAAGCTTTCAATATAAATAGTACATATATATATTGAAGCAAGTAATAAATTTCTAAGAAATTCCAAAAGGAGTGTGAACAAGCTAGATCAAATTTCTGAAACATATTCGTATCAGCGACAAGCAAAAAATGTACTCGTTGCTGCAGTTCGCAACTCTATTATCGCTTGCGGCACCATTGCATATGTGGTGTGAAATTCATCCCTGAAATGATAACGTAACGCTGCTTATTCTATAAACAATTGAAAAAGTTACTTCCTGGCCTTCAATTTTGCGAAAAGAAAGGAAACCAATAATATAATCGTGTGAGTTATCCTCAGCAGTACATTCACTAAAGAAAAAGATACTCAGTGAAAGGAAACGATGGGGCGCAATTCGGGTCAGCCGAATATATTCATTTTCTTCTTCGGGAAATCGAATAATGTTAATTAATATATATTATAATTTGTATTGGTTCATTGGTGTCAATATCTAGTATGAGTTTAATATTTTGGCATACTTTTATAAATTAAACCTCTCAACTGAGTAATTTTTTGTGGGCCACGGGAGCAGGCATTCTTGCGAAATCATTTATTTCTGGGCGATTAACAATTAATGATTATTATCTGTTATGTATAATATAATTGTCCAAAAATTAGTTGCGATATAGTTTTAACTTCTGAAGAAATCGCACGAATTAAAGTGCCCGAGAAGAATATCAAAAACCTGTTGAACATATTTGACTCCAGTAAGGCCAAATAGTCGCTTTTCAATAATAAAAGTAATAACTAATTGTTAAAATCACATTGTCTTAACTTTTTTGAAAAAAATACAAAGAAATCAATCGGGGTCATTTTATGACCCAAGGGTCAAATGTGCGAGTTTTTCCTAGGGTAACAGAGGGGTTAAAAACCAAGGCTGTGAATCAGGTTGTAAGTTCTTCTACTTCGGAACTATAACCACTACAGAAATTTCCTGATGGAGTTCCGGCTTAAGTTAAGTAGCTGTCTGCATGATCTCTTGCTTAGTGTTAGTCAAGTTTAGCGGGCAATGTGTCACGTGAACTCTTCCACCCAGAGATAGTTTACGTCATAACGAGGCTTAAAGATTAACCAACGCAAAAAGGCGCCAATGACGAGTGAGGCCATGATCAAGTCAGATCATAAGTGTTGCCAGAATTGGCAATTCTCTGCTCTAGTCTAACATTTTATTTCATGAAATTTTAATTTGTATTTTTTTTTGTTGGAAATTATTGACAATTCTGAATGACATTTTGTAATTTTTTAAAATCTCCCGAATAAATTTTTTGGACATTTTCAGACTTCCAAAGCAAATTGCATAGCATTTGCAATTTGTTGAAATTGAATGCGCGCATGCGCGAATATTTTATCTATGCGTACACACGACTACCTGTCATTGATACAACTGCGTCCGTCTGTCTGTCTGTCAGTGCTTGTGGTTACCATTTACGGCAGTGCGACTAGCAGATTAATTGCATGTAGCCGCTGCAGCTGGTGTCAGTGCGAAGTCATTTTAAAGTTGGTCAATTGGTCACAGCGTTCGCGTACGAAACGCCAAATGTTTCGGCGCATTCGCATTTGCGCCAAACGTCTGTTAGCACAAGTGACTAGTACGGGGAATTAAGCCAAGCAATGATGTCATGCCGCGTTACTGTAAATGCCACTTTGCATTCTCGACTGTCAATTTGCGAGCGATCACTGCCGAAATATGCGCCAGTCGTCTGGCATGCAGCATTCACAGCAGCCAACAATAACAACAACAACAACAGCGGCAGCAGCAGCAACTTCCCTTTCACGGTGTCTCGGTCTGGCATTGTGCCGCTCTCCGACTGGCTTCGGTCGCATATCTGCCGGTACGCATTTATTTGTAGCTGCACGCAATTTGATTTGCAAATTGTGGCATAATGAATTGGCCGCTGTCGTTGCCTGGCCTGGCCTTCTCCCGCTGACGAGCGCCGAGCCGATCGTTATCCATTTTGTCATGTGACGTTTTATTGCCATTTTGGCCGGGACCGTGATTTGTTTCTACAAATTATGTCATTATTGTTGCCATTTTTGGAGGAGCAATTTTTAACATGTGGCAAAGCGGAAAACTGCCCGTGGTGGCTGTGCGGCTAATGGCTGCAACGATGCGTGCATGTGATAAGAGTTTTCCCCGCCAACAACAACAACAACAACAAGAACAACAGATATTACCAAGAACTGTATCTCTGAGGCTAGTTTTGGTTTTCGGCGGGTAATCAAATCTGGCTGAGCATCGTTTTGCCAGTCCACAAAAGTCTAATGACACGCTGCAGCAGACCACAAAGTGGTCCCTGTAGAATTGCATTTAGTCAACGTTTGACTGGGTCAATCACTTTTGGTCGATGTACTCGTATGAAATTTGCATTCATTTTTGGACAAACGCTTTGCATGCATTTGAAATGGATTAGGTGACCTTTGTAAATCTTCAGCATTCTTTGCTGCTGAACCAACCATAAAAAGCTTGTGAACACTGGAATGCCAAAGGTGATAAAAATGGCTTACTTGAGAAAATCATTCGTGACTTTTACATTTACAAACCAAAAAAAAAAATCAGGGATTTTTTTGTAAATGTTAACTAACTTAACTATTATAGTTAAGTTAACTATGTTAACTAACTTAACTATTATAAGTTTTTTAAGAAAATAATTGCAATGTAACTATTAAATTCTTACATACATAAATATTTTTTGTTGATTATAATTATTATTTGCGACAATTAATTTTTACGCTGCATAATAACTGTTATGAGAAATAAATATTTTTTTCGTTCTCGATAATTATTATTTGGGGATTTTTTGTTTTTACTTTGCTTTATAACTTCATAAGTAACTTTTTTTATTTACATTACCGATAACTATTATTTTGAGAATTTTTTTTACGTTGCCTCATAATTTTTGATTTATTATTTGTTCGATTAACGTTGCCGATAGCTATTGTTTCAAAGAAGATTTTTTTAACGTTGCTTCCTAACGTTTATGAAAGATAATTTTTTTTTTACGTTGCCTTACCACATTCTAAGTATGAATTGATTTTATTTATTTATTTATTTATTTATTTCAAAAAATAGCCTAGAATTAATTAACAATTCATACAGACTAACAAAAATTAAATACTTATAATTGAAAAATCGAAAGAATTTGAGAATAAGTTAGTTTTAATTGTTTAGTTGTTGGTGGAAATTGGTTTTCAGCAGTTAATTTGCGTTCTTCAATTTCAAATAATTAAAAATCAATTCAAAAATATGGTAATTCAACGTAAAAAAAATGTTTTTTCAAAATAATAATTATCGGCAACGTAAATGAAAAAAAATCATGAATAAAAGTTATGAAGCAACATAAAAAAATGTTTTTCAAAATAATAATATTAATATATTAATAGTATATTAATAATAATATTAATTATCGGCAACGTAAATGAAAAAAAATTATAAATAAAAGTTATGAAGCAACGAAAAAAAAAAACAAAAATCCCAAAATAATAATTACCGACAACGAAAAATATACTTGTTTCTTTTAACAGTTATTATGCAACTCAAAAATATTTATTACATGATAATATTTACATGCGATGTAAAAAATTTCTTATTGGGAATAATTATTACAAAGCAATAATTACAGAAATTTCTTAAATTAGGGAAATTTTCATATTTCCAAAAATATGAATAATAATAATTTTAAGTCTCTGAAAAAAATACAAAAGCAAAAAAATGATCTTTAAACAATTTGTATTCTACTTTGTAACAGGATTTCTTAAGGAAGATTAGACTGGTCGGGCAATCTACAACAAATAGATTTTGACAAGCTTCAATATTTAGCTCGAGCCACCTCTCTTCTTCTTGTCTACTTTAGCTCACGAAAAGCAGGAAGCAAACTTCAAGTTGTTTCTTTCATTGTTCGAAAGCTCTTCTCTTTCTTCGTCATCGTTCATCGACTTTTGCATTGTTTCATATTTTCTTCGCGATTTCTGCGTGTGGCAATGAACTCTTGGGCGGCGGTCCAAGCACGTCTGCGCAGAAATATCCTTTAGCTCATTAACACTTAACTCTCCAATAAGAGGACGCAACATCGACTGCTCGCGACGCACATCTGAAGTCAGAACACACACAGCGGTTCTCACGATGAGATCCTTTGATACGGTGCAACATGCTCCGTAACAAAACAACAAAATAATAACAATGAAGAAGAAGAAGACCATACAATGTCCGAATCAGTAACAAAACAATTCCACTGCGGCCACAGACAAAACAAACCAACAGCGCAACATGAGACGCAACAGTTGAGAAAGATCGACATCGAGCGCGAGATTAGCGGCGACGCAAGGGGCCATAATCGATAATCGCACATTGGGGCCATCACGATTGCCAAGTTAAGGGAGAGACCTTGCCCCGAGTGGAAACAGAAAGCTGCGCGACCGTTGCAAGGCTTTTGTGTCTGCGTCTGCAAAATAAATAAAAGCACAACCGCACATTGTTTTTAATTATGGGTTATTACGTTGGCAGGATATGCGGTCGCGTTCGCGTACGCGTGCACCCAGCGCCCAGTGCGCGTTTATTTGTTTGTTTGTTTTCGGCGCGCTGTAAATACTTAATTTCAGTGTTGCCGCTGGGCCTGGCGTGAGTCGCGCACTGCGCTCGGGTTCAGGTTCAGGCTGAGGTTGACGACTTACGGTGCGGGTGAGGCTGGTAATTGCCGCAGCATGCAGCGTCGCTCTGTGTCGGGTTCGCTGTTTGTTTTTGTGTGCTTTGCTTTTTGGTTTTTTGGCAGCAAGTTGTCCTTTTCGGCGGCGTGAAGCATTCATTTTGTGCGCCGCGGCCGTCGTCGCACGTCAACTGCGCCCATTACATGCGCCGGTAATCGAGTGTGATCGATCATCGATCATTTGCGCCGTGCCGCACCGCAGGATTGCGCGTTCCCTACAAAGTGCAGACTTGATGAAGTTATTTTTCACGCAATTACCTCAATTATGTCATTAGTGGCATTTCGACGCTTTCGTTGTTGTTGTTGTTGTTGTTGTTGTGTGGTTTTAAACGTTTTGCCCAAAAATTGCACAAGTAAGCCAAGTCAACTTGTTGTCAGTTTTCCCACCATAAGGCAACAACAATTTATGCAAATCAACCACTCCGGCTGGCAGCAAATGACAGCCGACAACTGACCGCATTTCCATAAATCAATCCGAATGTGAGGAAGCGCTGACCGCTGGTCAGTGTGCGTCCGACGTCGTCACAAACTTCACATAACCAACAAACTACCGACATTGCGCCACCGCACCCTCGGCTCAGCGAGAACGCCCCCTTGCCCGCCCCATATTATAAAAAGATATAAAAGCGCAAATATTAACGTTCCGCACCATTAAGCCCCGAAGGCTATTTCTCACGCTCGACTTACGCTGCTTTACGAGGGCCGGCCGTGTGCGTCTTTCGATTGTTCGCTCGAACGGCAAGTGGAGCCGATTACTGCTCGTCTTGTTGTACTTGTTGTTGCTGGCTATTGTTTAACTGCATTTCCGTTTCATCACTGGCGGCATTGGGTTACTTGTTAGCTGGTCATTCGAGTGCGCGCGCGTGCGCCCATGTCCCATGGCCGGCGGCAATGCTGAATTTGCATTTTGCCTCCTTTCTGCGGTGCTCTCCACTCTGCACCTATGACGGCGTGGCCCTACAATTTATTGCGTAATACATTAAACTGTTTCGAGGCGGTCGCTTAGCCGTGTTCTCACGTCGCTTGTGGGCGTGCGACTTGCTTTCTTTACTTCTTGCACACACAGTTTCCAATTCGATTTAATTTGCTTAGAGCAGTGCCCAAGTTTGTTGAATTTCTTCTTCTGTCAACTCTTCGGTTGCAGCACATCTGGGTGCAGCGTTTTGTTTTAGTGGCTTTAATTCTCAAAATTCGAGTAATTGGATTTATTACACACTGCAACAAGTTAAGAAATATGTTTGGTGTTCAATCATGACAGAACTGCATTCAATTTATGACAAAAAAGCGCGTTAGCTCGCCCGACTGCGACCAACTTTGATCCGAAGCCAACACTAAAATTTATTTTCTATCTACATATATTTTCTATGCATATCGAAAAATAGTTCTTCATTCGGCAGCTGCTTTTAAGAAGGTAATGGCAAATCTTTGAGATTAAAATTGGCTATGCAGAAACATTCGTACACGTTTTCTGTGATTGTCCTTAGCAGAAAAAGATTTCATTAGCTCTTCCTAGTCACGGAGAGATTCTAGAACTTAGAACCCCAGAGAGTGAAAAACTTATATGTAACAAGTCTCAATCTCGAGGGTTCAACCAAGGCTTGCACAAAGGATCACATTTATCCATTTCCATTTTTTCTCAAAGCAAAACCAGTTTTAAGTATCTCCTATTTCAAGTATCTCTTAACTTTTTTAATATCTCTTTAAGTTTTTCGGCTTCGCTGCACAGCCACCCAAGATAATCTAAAGTAAGTCATTCCAAATGCACATTTCGCGGTGTATTTAGTGGCCAGCAACGGGCCCCAAGACCCTTGTAATGCAACTGATGAAGGTGCAGAGACTAGCGGCTATGGGAATAGCAGACACTGTCAAAAGCAGCCCCCAGGCTGGGCTGGAGGTGATCTTGCACCTTCATCCCATTGAGCTGTTCATTAGGGGCTGCGCCGCTAAAGGCGCTTTCAGACTGAGGGAGGCAAACTTGTGGAGGCAGCACGCTTATGGACATTCTGAAATTCTGAAGTTATTCGCGAAGCCGGATATCGGATATCAGTTGGATTCCTGTACGGACTAGCTGATCCCATACCTGGATTTCGACACGCGCGCACTAGCCTCATATCCCACAAGGGAGGAATGGGAGCTGGGAGTTTTCACCGACGGCTCCAAAATGGAGGAAGGTACTGGAGCTGGTCTCTACTCTGACGTACAGCAGACCCACATGTCATTCAGACTGCCGAACCTCTGCAGTATTTTCCAAGCCGAACTTATCCGTGACAGTGGGCTACCACCCGCAGATGTCACAATTTTTGTGGCGGCTCTTAGAGCGCTGGAATCAGTTGTTGTGAAATCAAAGATAGTGCAGAGGTGTCGTACCGCACTTCAAGGCATTTTGCACCATCAGGTCACTCTCTGTTGGGTTCCGGGCCACTCAGGAGTGGCAGCGAACGAAGCAGCGGACGAGATGGCAAGAAAAGGGGTCGCCTTGTCTGCCACCGAAGTGGATACCTCTGTGTTTCCTCCGATATCTGCCCTGTATATGTATGTATGTATTGACAGGTTGACCAAAAAGGAAATTGAGTCGTCATGGCGAACCAGTACCGACTGCGGCACCTGCCGGACACTGTGGCCCTCCCTCTCCTTGACGAAAACTCGATTTGTACTGTCCCTGAGTTGTACCTCCATTCGACAGCTCGTTGGAGTCATCACCGGACACTGCGCTATTGGATCTATGCTTACCAAATGGCGCCTCTGGTCCAGTGATGTCTGCCGTAGCTGTGGAGATGAAGAAGAAGTAGAAACGAACGATTAAAATCTCGAATCTGCTCTTCGTTATTAAGATGTCGAATTGGTTCCCCTTTGACTGAGACTGTTGGTTAGCTCCAGAATACCATAAGAAGGGATTCACAATGGGCCATTTTGGCCTCCGAGTGGAACTGCGGTCCTGCCACACACACCCTACCCTACCTAACCTAACCTAACCTAGGTCACCCAATCATCGTCCATATCTATAACTCTTGAATTGTTTATCCAATTCATGGCTCGGGATTGGACATTTGATGAGTTAAGATGTCACACAATTTGATTTATTGCACTATGTGTCTAGGGATTTTTGAACATACTTATTTAAGAGAAATGAAAATTAAAAAATCGGATGAATTTTTTACATAATAATTTAGTATGTTCTACAGATCTACTTCATCTGTCTAACTACTATACAAAGTTTACTTTACTTTTCGTTTAAATATAAAACTTTTCAACTATTCTTTTCATTTTCCTTTTGGAATTAACTTAGAGAATCTAATCGCTTTAGGAAATAATATGGGTGACATTTATTTTCGTTCTTCCATTAGAACTAACTGCCACATCATCATCATGTAAAATCTGTAATGAAAAATCTAAAGTTTGAACACTCTTCCCACTTGTATCCAATTTCCTACCGAGACAACATTTATTTTCGATCCTTATAGGATTTTTCGGAACGTACATTTTTTCGGATTGATTGCGACACCCTTTTTCATAATATTGCTCTTCAAAGATCTGAGATAAGTCTCCTCAGATCTCTTGATATCTCTTTCTTCTTCGACTGGAGAAGAAGGAACTGCTACCCATGATTGCGACAATCACAGGACATGGTGATTGATTCCAGCGTTTTCGAAAAGCAGGAAGCCCTTATCAGGCAGCGATCTCGCTCGGTCTTTTCAAGTTCCTCAAATCAATTGGGAAGTGAGGACCTTTAACCCTTTCCACGATTCTCTTATCCATTTCTTTTTCTATTTCCTACCTTTCCCTTATGCACAGCACAGCACAAGCCTTGTAACATTCCAGCCCACTTTCACATCATTATCGTCAATATCTCGAAATTATTGTTTTTGTTGCAAGTATGGAATCAAAAGAATTTCTTTTCAAATTGTGTATTAAACACTTAAATTAAAGTATAAAAAAAATCTGTTATAATTTTAATGCGCTTATCTTTCATATCGTCTTTTTCAAACTTCTCATGCTGTCTCTCTTTTCTCGATCAGATTTCTCGTAACATATACTGGAACTTGAATAAAAACTAAAAAGCTAAATTTCGTATATTACCGTCTATAGGCAATTTGAACACAACAATCGAGTTTTTAGCCAAACAAAATATTTACATTTCTGTTAACATTTTGAATTTATCCACCGAACGGTTTTCAAGTAATCTATGCACCCAATTTGCAAAAATTGGTTCCGAGAAAAACGCATTTAAAGTTTAACGAGCGCTCGAATGAATCTTTTGAAAATGTTGTTCACTGTTGAACCAACTGGATATTGTTTTTAAAACCTTAAAATATTATTTAAGCTAAAAAATAAAATATGCATTTTTCCAAAATCTTAGAAAAGTCCTTTTAAATCTTGTACGACTAAATTAAAATTTATCATTCCTTGCGATATGTTTTGAATGTGTCGTTAACCCATTACTGCCTGCATATAGTTCTGGCCAGCGAATTTTGTCTAAATTTCCATATGTTGGTAAGGGGTGCTTAGAATAATTATACACAAAATTTCAGGTATCTACCTGATATAGCCCCTGAGATATAGAGGGGGTGAAATTTCACCCCTTTCTGGAAAATCATTCATTGTACACAGGTAGATCGTACAATTATAATTTAATCGTACAAGCAATACCAAAAATTCACAGAAGATATGCAGTTCAATGAAAAAAAAACTGCTGGAATTTCCAATATTTACTATTTTAAGAATTTTCTCGATAAGGTACACAAAAAAAGTTAGTCAACTTTAAACACGGATTGGGATAAGTTAACCCATTAAAACCTGACCCCAAAAAGGCTTGTGCGATTTCCATAAAATGTTACACAATCTTATTAATTGACCTAATCAAGAAAAAAAATCAAGCAAAAAATGCATACCATGTTTTTTTTTTGTCATGTTTTTCGCAAACATTACACAAATAAACAAAATCAAACATTTGCGGAAAATAAAATGCGCCAATTAAATATCAGCTTCGATTTTGACATTTTCACGCGTTGCGTTGTTTGAAAATTGGCAGTGTTTAGGCCCAACGATGCATTCGCGCAACACAAAACTTAAAGCATATTTTTTGTTTAAAAAATAAAAAAAATAATTTTCAAAACTTATTTTTAAATAGTTTAGCATTGCAAAATGCAGCCCACTAAGGGATTTTGATAGGTTTGAAGAATAATTATTTTTGATTGAATTTCAAAAATTCCCCAAAAAAAACCTTTGGCTTTGGATCGAAAAAAACGTATGAATATTTAAATAATATTGAAATTTGTGTATGGCAGAATCTAAAATGATCAATTCTAATCAAATTCTACCCATTTTCAAGTCTTATGTCTTTATGAATTACTTAATATAGCGAAATTCCCAAACGTTGCGCAAACGCAACGCGCAGGGCTTAATGGGTTAATATCACAATTCTTCAATATTATTAAAAACGAAATAAACCTGCTATCTATTTTAATTCATTCTACAAAATTTCAGCCCAATCGCATAACACATCGTCAGGGAGGCCAAAGAAGAATTACCATTCTAGGGGGTGAAATTTCACCCCATCCGGCTGGAATGGGTTAAGATAGTAAACATTTCAGATCGTTCAGGTATGTAAAATATTCTAGTCGGCATAGCGTTTTAAGTCTTGTACTACTTATTTGAAATCGTTGAAAATTGATCATTTTTTTCGGATCAGTGTTTTGCAATACGATCTAAGACCCTAAAAATTCCAAAAAGATCATAAAAAATGCAAAAAGTTAGTTTGGATATGTTCCAAAATCATTTGTTGCACAAATACTTTCAATCAGTGGCGCACACAGGATTTCATTTGGGCGGAGTGGGACGGGTTGCCTACAACTTTTGAGCCGAATACCATTCGTAGCTATATTTTGTACCAGCAATATTTGGGTTTTGGGGGTTTTATCCGCCAAAATCCCCCTATGTGCGCCACTGCTTCCCACTCTGAATATACCAAACCCGCAATTAGTCCACGAATCGAACCGTGAAAGTAATCCCTGCACCAGCGGAAACAACAAAAATTGCTTGGAGGGAAACATTTGTTTTATACACGTCTTTTTTTGTTTTGTAATAATTCGAACATTTTTCGTTTGGTCCATAGTACAATGTTAGAATCGATTTCGAAAGATGCATCTGAAATCGATTCAACATAAAAGCAAATGTCGGGAAGGCTTCCAAAGTGGTCACAAAATGCAATGCAAGTCAATTGCTTACGGCGAGCTGTCGATTTCGGCGTAATCGCCAACCAGCTGACAAACGTTCTCCGATGCCTCTGCCAAACTGCCCTCCTCCATGCCCTCGCCCACGAGGTGGTAGACGAAGGCACGCCGATTGTAGAGCTTGTTGAACTTGTTGACCAGGCGACACCACGCGTCGCGGATGATCGTGTTGTTCGAGATGGTGCAGACGGCGCGGTTGGAGGGCGCTAGGTCGCCGCCGGGGACGAACACCGGCGGCATGGCATTGATGCCGATCTTGAAGCCGGTCGGCGTCCAGTCGACGAAGTGCGTCGTGGGCATGCTGCGGATGTGGTTGACGGCGCGGTTGACGTCGTTCGGCGAGACGTCGCCGCGGTAGAGCAGCACGCACGCCATGTACTTGCCGAGCGTCGGGTTGCAGCGCACCATCTGGCTGCCCGGGTGGAAGCAGGACGCGGTCAGCTGCTCGACGCTGGAGTTCACGAACGGGAACTTGTTGACCGGCACTATCGGCGCATACGTCATGAGCGGGTAGTGAATGCGCGGGTAGGGCACCAGATTGGTTTGGAACTCCTCGAAGGAGACATTGTTGCTGCCGCCGAAGCGCTGCGACGCAGTGAACGCCGACACCACCTGCCGGAAACGGATTAGAGCAGAGGTGAAGGTCGAATGGGATGGGAGCTGACGGATGTACCTGGCCGATGATGCGATTCAGATTGGTGTAGGTGGGCGCGGGCACGTCGAGCTTCGTGTCGCAGATCTCGTACAAGGCTTCGTTGTCCACAATGAACGAAACGTCAGCATAGTCCATGGAGTAGTGCGAGGCCAGCAGCGCATTGTACGGCTCCACAATAATCGGCGACAGTCTGCGTGAGGCAAAAGAACGAATTCAACCAACAAAGTTCGCTTGCAAGGCGCACAAATCTCACGAGGGCGACGGGAACACGACGAACTCCGCCTTGGTTGTCTTCTTGCCGTAGCTCTCGGCCAAGTTCTCGAGCAGCAGTGTGCCGAAGCCCGAGCCGGTGCCGCCGCCAATGGCGCGAAAGATAAGAAAGCCCCGCAGGTTCGGGCACTGTTCGGCTACGCGCCGTATGGCATCCATTGTGCGTTCAATCAAATCGTGGCCAAGCAAGTTGTAGCCGCGTGCAAAGTTGCTGCCACTATCCTCTTTGCCGCTGATCAGGGTGTCCGGATGGAAGAGGTAGCGGTAGGCGCCGGTGCGAATTTCATCTGCCGATCGAGAGGCGTATGCGGTCAATTAGACATACGGCGGACAAACAAGCGCCAACGCACAAACCAATGACTGTCGGCTCCGTGTCGACCATGACGATGCGCGGCACCACCTTCAGCGCCATGCCCGAGATGCCGAAGAACGTGAGGAAGGAGTCGTCGTTCGGCAACTGACACAGGCTTCCGTTCGCCATGATTCCATGCTCGAGGCAGTACAACTCCCAACAGGCATTCGCTATTTGCACGCCAGCTTGTCCAATGTGTATTTGTATGATTTCACCCTGCGAACAAGACGGCAGAGGAACAGAGTGAAGAGCCACTCGCACTGTGTCCGTGTCGCGCCCCCATCCGCGCCGCACTTACACGATTTGATGTCATTGATTGCCGGCGACTTCATACACTAGAAATTTTGCATGGATCCTTCCAAATTTGGTTTTGCAAATGGCTTCCAAACGGGTTTTGTCTAAATTTTGTTTTCCAAATGTTTTTGTGTAAAAGTTTTGTTTTCAGTTTCAATTTATTTAAATTTTCAAATATGTTTCCATTTTTGTAGAGTTTATATGTCTGTTGAAGTATCAAACGTGACATGTCGAACAAAAGCAGTGTTGGGGAACTAGGAACGAAAAAAAACTCATTGGAAATGGTTATACAGTCAAACCTGGATAAGTGAGAACTGGATAAGTGAGAAAACTCTATAAGTGAGAGTAATAGCCAGGACCCGTCATTTTAAGCTCCCAAAACCTCTATTAGCGAGAAACAGAAACCTCTGTAAGAGAGAGTCGTTTTTCCCTCATAGACCTCCGTTAGTGAGACTGCTACTTATCTATACCTCTATAAGCGACAGTCGAGCTTTATTTACAAATTTAACGTGTGCTATTTTATGACTCATTCTTAACTTTCGTGGAACTTCCTACCATTGTTTTTGTATTCTCGTCAATTTTGTATCTATTCTATTTCGTGAAACTAAATAATGTTGTTATTTTACCGCATTCTTTTCAAATGGACACGTGTGCCTGTGTACCGTCCTGTTTGTCGGACTTACTCAGTTTATAGTTATCAATTGCGAAGGAAAGTTGTGTTCTGCATCATGTCAAAACGGAAAATGAAAGTACTGTCATTAAGTGATAAACTTAAAATAGTGAATGCGTTTGAATCCGGAAAATCGCGAAATGAAATTCAGAGGGAGTTTAATTTACCAGAATCCACCTATTATAAAATTATAATATACACATAATACACATAATACGCACATAATTTTATCATATTACATATTTACTACATTTGTACTTGCTGTGACTTGTTATTGCTGCGTACCTCTATAAGAGAGAAACGCTACCCATGTACCTGCTTTAGTGAGAAACTCGGGTTAGTGAGAAACCTCTATAAGCGAGAATGAGATTGTGCTCCCTTGAACTCTCGCTTATCCAGGTTTGACTGTATATATTAAATGAGTCAAAAAGGAATGAGAATCCATCGCCTTTCGGCTCAGGAACCAAATATTGTAAGTCTATGAGAAAAACACTCAACATATTTTAAGCCGAAAGTTTTGCCATCACTTTTTTTAAGATCTGATATCGTTGGAGATATAAGATTATCTCTGGTTTAGTGCGCCAGTTTCTCGAGTAGCTAATTTAGCTGAGGAGAATATAACCAGCTTGAATCACTCGGAGCTTCACTATACTGAATCGTTGACAGCAATGAACTGGCAGATGACCTTTCTAGAATCACCAATTTGGTTTGATTTACTTTTGTCTGAGCTCTTCCTTTATGTTAGAGCTGGATGGAAAATTGTACTCACTTCCTGAACGTCAATAACGATAAGAAAGTAAGTAGGTTATATATACAGTCGTGTCTGGGTATAGTGAACCCCCTATATAGTGAACACCTCGATATAGTGAACACCCAAATTTTGACATCGAGCCTCTAAATATAGAAAACAATTTTCAAGCAAAAAACAAAAATTGTATTTTGAGCAAATAAAACGAGTTTTTGAACAAAAATGTTAACCTTGATATAGTGAAAAGCCTCAATACAGTGAACAGGCCTTGCAATAATTAGTTCACTATATCCAGACACCACTGTATATAAGATCAGAAAACTGCAGCTAGAAATAAGCTGTCCAAGTGGCCTTTGAGTCCGTTGAAGAATGCAGTCACAAAGTAGCCTGTTTTGCACACAAATTTATATAGAGAACCTTCTCTAGAATTGTATGCTTTACAATTTTGATTATAAAATTGCAAACTCTCTAATATTTCTAGTATTAAACACTCAAATGAATTATGCTACAATTGTTGTATTTTTACACACATTTCACTCGATGCAGACTCAATGTTTTTGCCAATTGAATTAGCACACATTACAGCATCAAAATGACAGGAACCCATAAGACTCAATACAGAATGACTTCGTTTGCTTATGGCCGTTAATCTTATAATTTTTATATGACTTTATTGATTTGTATAGATTGTTAAATATTGAATGTATACAATTTTATTTATGTTATTGTCCGCAGACAGGTTGTTTGGTTTATACATTTTAAAATGCAATAGAGTGCTAAATAGTATGTAGATTGGATGTAGAATTCATGCAAAGCACTCGAAATGCGTTAACATTAAGAAATGTGTGCTCATTGCAATTTCCACATGAACATATTTTGTATATTTATACTTGTGAAGAATTTATTAATAAGCATGTTTGTATATTTGTAGGAAATAGTAAATATTTGAATATTTACATAATTAAAAAAAAATTTGCAAAACAAATATAAAAAAATATGATTTAAATATAAAACTGCATCAACCAGATTATAGCTATGTAAATATATGTTCGTTCACAATACACAGTTTGAATATATGTATGTACCTATAATACTAGACATAATTATACTTTTAACATTTTGTTACATTAATTAAACATGGTGCAGAAATGCACATCTGTTCAGTCGTAATTTCAAATTAATACATTTTCGTTATGTTAGTTTTTGTTCGAAATATTTAAATAATTTCAGTGCAGAGATCAAAGCTATGTTATAAATGTTGAAAAGTACTTTCTAAACTAAATACAAATACCGCTTTGTTTGGACCATGTTTCGATTGTATGCCATTCGAAAAGGAATGTGAATTTGGACTGGTTAGCTAGAGAATGCCTAGACAATGTGTACATTTTAGAGAGAACGATTCCTCTGCTACAATAAAAACTAATATTTTATAAAAGTATTTAACTTAATTAGCTGTCGCTTAACTGCACAGCAGTTAATTTTTAGCTGTAATTTTAGTCTGATTAAGTAGTTACATATTTTAAGCTAAAACTTATTTGGAGCTGCCGCTTTAAGAAAAGCGCTTGAACTAGAAAAACTTATTTCAAAACTTTTTAACTTAAAAAAAGTTTGTTTTTAAAGCTTAATGATTAAACGCGTCAGCGACGAGGTTTATGCAAGTTTTAGAGCAAAGACTGCTCCAGCATGATCTTGTCGAAACCGGGCGGAGGGCCATAGTTGAAGTTATCTAATATAATGTCCACAATTGCGCCATTGCCCACTGCAAATGCGCAAAGTTTTCAGTAAGTAAAAAATAAATAGAGTGACAATTTGTGTTTGACTGAATTGTTTATATTTACCAAAGATCACTGGATACACGGCGCCCTTAACATTGCGAAATGGCACCTCCAGATTCTTCCCGTTAAAGTAGAAATTCAATTCAATGTGATCGAATGCGACGCCCACAACGTCGCCCTCATCGGGAAAATCGTGTTGTGGTTGTGGCGCTAGAGTGGCGTCAGCGATGCCGATGACGGCAGTTGGCGCGCTGCTGCCATCGGTCAGCAGATTGTCCTCGGGCACATCTTCGATGCCTATCAGCCCAGCAGCGGCGGCGGCGGCAGCAGCGCTGGCATTGCCATTCAGCAAGCTGTTGCCTATACTTTTGGGCTCTTGCGTGGTGACCGCAACGGGACGGAATGCTTCGTCGTTGTGGCGCGTTGAATTGTCAGAGCACAGACACCACGACTCCTTGTCGCTGCCGCCAAACTTCTGCGTGAGGACCGTCTGACGTGTTGCCAAGCCCACAGACCAGCTGCCCGACTGCTGAATTTTCACCTCAAAGTATGACTTGGACTGAACGAGAGGTGCAGTGGCGAGAGCGCCACCTGAGCCTGTGATGCGCAGCTGCTTGGACAGTAGAATGACATCAGGCCCTGTTGGCAGCGTTGCAGAAAACCAAAACGCATTAAAATAAGTCAAGACTTTGCTAGGAATTTCAGAGTACTGCCAATAAATTCACTCAACAATATGTTGAACACTGCAAATAGAGCAAACGATTTTCAAGTTGGAACAAATATGCTACCGCCTACCCATGAAAGACGAGTCCAAATATATTTCTGGCTCCCGCGCACGATGCGCCGATGCGGCGGCCGATTTTCGCATGTTGCCATTGAGGCACGTTCGCAGGCAGCAAAACATTCTCTGGTACTATTTAGTTAATAAATTAAATTACTTTTAAAAAGTCTGAAATCCACTGTTCACTTCTTGCCGTTTTCGCTTGGCGAACTTTTCACCCCCAATGGCGCAGTGAAATGTCACAATCAGCTGAGCGTGTTTCAGTGTGAACGATATGACAACGGAACACTGCAGTCAGCTGTTTAGTTTAAGGTCCGAGTGCGTCGACAAAGAAAAGTTGAATTCCCCTTGTTGTGCGATCATTGGAATAGAAATGGAGGAATGTAAAAAGTTTGGTTATAAAAAAGAACACATTAAAAGTTTGGTTTTTACGGTAAAACATGAATAAATCTGCTTAAATCTAAACAAGAGTTATTCTTAGTTCCACGTACTATGCAAGTAGTGCGGATCAGACAAAGTAAGGAATTAATTATTGGGCATCGCAGGAAAACGACTACTGAATTACACTTGCAGCAAACCTAAAATTCGTTCAAGAGAATACTAAAAGAAACTTGCGTCTTAAAGGTCTTCAAGGATTATATACGCACCAGTAACTGGCAAATTGCCTGCTTAACCTAACCTAACTTAACTAATCTACGTGCTTAATCTACACTCCACTGAATGCTTTCAATCGAGACAAATGTGAAGGAATCATTGAATTTGTTTGCAGCTCAATGCAGTGCATTCTTAGCTCCATTGCAGTGGTAGTAGTAGCAACATAAATTAGTACGTGGGCCAAAAAATGTCGGCCCAAAAGTTTTAAACTTTTCAATTCCAAACAGTTGGGACTATTTAGGAGTTCTTTCTGAAAAACTTGAAAACAAAATCGTCCTACGTTAAAATTGAATTGTAATTTTAACCGCTGCTATGATCGCGGTTCAGATCTAAAACTTATTGGATTGAACATATCAAAATTAAATTCTGTTCTAAGTCACACAATAGTAAATGTTTGCTGATTTTTTATAGAAAAATTAATTAAAAAAATAATGCAACAAATTAATAGATAATTTAATTTAATTTAATAGATAATTTTAATTTCACCTAAATGTGTCGGGATTCTTTTTTTCGAATTTTGCCAAACAATTTTTTGCACCATTTAATGTAATGTAATGAAGATGCCAATATTTTGAGGAGTTGGCTGAGCAGGTCAACATTTACCTTTTATGAGTTGACTCTTTCATGCACTAAAGAGCTCTCCTAAGAATTTACTAGCTTGGTTACTCCATTAGATGTTCAGCAAGCTGGCGATAGGGAAGGTAGTGAATAACTACGCCAACACTGACTGGGCCGCCTCAGAGGCCGCTAGCACAGTGCAAAAACTCCAGCCGGGCAGCACCACAAGTCAAAGATCTCAAAGGAAATACGCCCAGGGTTAATACTGGACACTGTATCCTTATCCAAAATTAGGCTTGATTCACCTAGCCAACGACTTTTTCAGCCACTGCAGGGGCCAGAAGAAGAGAGCCCATTCTCCTCCTTATGCAAACATGATTTAAAGGTGTAAGGAGATTCTTATCACTGGATTATCGATACTCTGGTACTTCTCTGGTTGTATGAGCTATTTAAAGACCTGAACGAGGCACAGCGAAGCGGCTAAGCTGGCTTGGCCATATCTTCCATATGGATGGTGAAGCTTCAGCGGTAGGTGGAGGTTGACGACGAAGAGTGAGATCACGTCTTCGGTGGAAGGACCAACTAGAGAACGACGATCATTTCTTGGTATGACCAACTAAAGAAAACGCACGCAAAGCAGAGACGTCTGGAGAGAACTTTTGTTGTAAATCGGTCAGGGGTTGTTATGGCCAATTAAGTTAAATCCTCTGGTGTGAATTTTTGGAACCTTATTAATTAAATTTGTATTTTTTGCACTGAAAAATGATTGTTGTTCAAATTGGTTCAGTAGTTTCCGAGATACAAAGATTCTTTACGAATTTCATAGAAACTTTCCACTTTTTAGCCCCTTAAGAGTTGATGATAGAGGGCAGTTTTATTCGGAAGGAACATTTTCAAGGCCAAAATAATGGAGGTTTGTCTTACATTTAGCGCGTCTGGAGGCAACTTGGGCGCCCAATTTAAAAAGGCAATCATTTGGTATGGTATGGGAAAATCAAATATTTTCTACGCCATTTAGCGCGTCTGGAGGCAACTTGGGCGCCCAATTTATAAAGGCAATAATTTTGTATGGTATGGGAAACTCAAACATCTTCTACGCCATTTCTTACCTTTCATTCGTTTTCGAATTGCAAATAAAACACATTGGGTTTTTTTTACAATTACACAAAACAATTTTAAAATTTTATTATTATTTTATTTGCTTTCCATTATTCCATACTCGCATCGCGTCTGTCTAATTTTTTGGTTGTTGCTGTTATTATGAGATTTTCTGTTTCTATTTCTGTCTCCAATCGAGTGTTGGCGTCTCTCAAACCAATTTGTATTTTTTCTAATAAGCCGTCAGCAGTTCAGCAGTTTGAACGCTACAACGCCCGTTCGCCGTTTGCTTTATTGTTTGTTATGCTTGTTCGTAATAATAATAATGATAATATTTCATTCCATTTCATATATATATATATATGTATATATATGTATACTTTTTTGTTGTTCATTATTTTGTAATTATAATAAAATCCAAATAATCGCACGAGTTGTTGTCGTTTCTGTTTCGCACACAATGCAGCGAGCTCGATTGCGATTTCTCTTCTGGCTGTTGTTGTTTTTGTTGGTGTTTAGCTGCATTTATTGCAAGTTATTTTCTCAAAACGAGCATTTTTCTGTGTATGTGTTTATTGTAAACATTTTGCTGGTCGTAGGTGTTTTGGTTTTGTTGTTTGCTGTTAATTCTGTGTTCATTGTTTCGGCGCTTTAGCGACTCGCCCATTTTTGTTGCCGTTCTTACTAATTTTTTTTTTAATTAAATAAACAAATATTCACGTTTTTTATGTTATTTACTGAATGCAACAATACGTTTAAACTCACAATATTACAATATTTCTGCTAAATATTCTTTTTATTTATGATTTGTATTTTTTATAATAATTTCCTTAGGGGTGTCCTTTCTTTCTTTCTTTGTTTGTATGTTTATTAATTTTTTCTTATATTTTTTTTAAATTTATATATAAAGAACAAGGCTGTTGATTTTTTATGTTTTCATAATCATTCATTACATTTTTAAATGTTTTGTTTGTTTTAATTGAAATTGTTACACGCCTAGTACACACGTTTCGGTATGAAGTGACTTTCATAAAATTTAATTAAATTGAATAGAATTGAATTGAATTTGAGTTACAAAAATGTTGAATATCTTATTGGAAACAAATTTAGCGCAATAGTGTTAATTACTTAATTAATTAATTCATTGATTGATTGATTAATTGATTTGAAAAACCTTTTGTTGTATGCAAAAATGAGCGAAATGAAAGCACTTGACTTGACTCGAGTGTTGTGTGTGCGTGTGTGTGTGTGTGTGTGTGTAAACTGGGGCTTTAAGAAAATAACGTTCTATCGTAGCTTACGTCTTCAATTATATAAGTGAGATTAATGACCATAAATACGATGTAAAACGGCGCTTAAAAGTCGCAATAATAATGTTAATATGTAAATAAATAATATTTGTATGTATGTATATGTACCTTAGAATGCTTAGTAGACTTGTCTTCAATATCCAGTAATTTCAATAGCATAAACTTTGTTTTTGGGTTTTGGTTTTGTATGATTTTTATAAGTTTCTCCTTCGGTATTTTCATTAAAATTGTGTGTCTTTAACTCACTTCTCTTCACTTCGTCTTCATGGGGCACGAGTTTGATATGTTTTCAAGTTTTCCTCATTATCTCATTTGAATTGTTCATCTTTTAACACAAAGTCCTATATGCTAGTAATTGTTGTTGATGTTTGTTGTTGTTGTTTATCATTATTATAATAATAATATTATACCGTTAATAATATTTTCCCATCATGCTGTTGCATATTGTATTCATTTACCATATAATCAACTTTCATAATCTGCTCGAGTTTCCACGGCTGTCAATTTTTCTACTTAAATTTAACGCTAAAACAAATTTACACGTTTTTCTTTTTTTGTTTTTCTTTTGTCACGCACACACTTCCCACACACTTTAAAAATGCACACTTGGCAAATTTGTGCTTGTTGTGGGCGTGGCATATTAACAGTGCTGCCATTATATTTTTCTTTTTAACTTGCAGCTTGACTGTTGTGTATGTATGTATGTATACATTCATATATGTATGTAGGCATGTAATGCTATAATGCCAGCTTTGTAGTTCTGATCTGTTTCTGGTTTTCTGTTAATGTATAGTTTAGTATATATGTATGTATAATTTTCAATATAATAGTTTATGCAAAAAATTTCACTAATTCAAAATTCGTTTCTTTAAGGTTTCATCTTCTATATGTTTAGCTTATGTTTTTATATTGAGTTGAGAAAATGAAGTGGAGATAACAAATGAAGGAATATTTAAAGTATTACACGGGAATGTTGAAATTCGGAGAAGAAAGAAATGGGGAAAATTTTCAAAAGAAATAAATAATAAAAAATAAAATGAAATAGTTAAAGGAATAAATAATAAAAAAGTTGCCTTAATACAGCATGCACACCTTGAATTAACCGATTTAAACGAGTTTGAATAAAATGAACCAATAACTTTGTTAGTTAATATAATTGAAAAAAATTGTCTGAAATATAACTCGAACTCGACAATATTCAAGTACTCGGAAATGGTAAATTAATCCTATAAACGACTGTGACCTTAATTCAAACTGCATAAGTTTTGCTATCCTAAACAAAAAATTTTAATTTTAATTTTTTTTAATTTTAAATTAAAAAAAAAAAATTTAAATTTTTAATTTTAAATCTTTGAGAAAACGGCTAATTTGAAATAGGATTAAATTGCGATTGAGATTAAAATTGAGTTAGCTAAATGCACATTTGGTAATCTGATAGCTGGGTCATAGAGATATTTTGGGGAACTACATGGCTGGCGAACTGGGAGAGACACTATCAATCAACTATTCTCAATGTGTGTTGGATTTTCTATTGAATTTGATAGAGAAAGTAAGAGGAAGTGATGAGAAATGTCAACAGGCGACCTTCGAGACATTGCAAATAGCGCAACCAATGTCAAGAAACATTCTAAGAGACGGTCAACAGTTGTTTTCAGAGTTATCACTACATAGTTGACAGCAATGGCGCGCACGCGAGGGGTTGGAGGTTCAAATACCCCCAAATATAAAAATTTCAAAATTACAAAAATTACAAAAATATAAAACAAATCGAATTGGGTTCCAAAGTTGTACGCAAAGTGGTTGGCCACGTAGTCTGCGTTTCTGAAGGGTCTCCAAGCAAAACGTGGCCTAATCTAAACCATAAGTGTATCGAACAGCTTCTGCATTTGAGGCTTGAAAATACAAAAATTACAAAATGAAAAAAATTACAAAAATATAAACCAAATGGAATTGGGTTAAAAAGTTTTACATCTTGGCCACGTAGTATGCGTTTCTGAAGGATCTCTAGGCAAAACCTGGCCTAAACTAAACCATAAGCATATCGGACAGGTTCTGCGGTTGAGGCTTAAAAATACAAAAATTTCAAAATCACAAAAATTACAAAAATATCAACCAAATGGAATTGGGTTCACAAGTTTTACATCTTGGCCACGTAGTCTGCGTTTCTGAAGGATCTCCAAGCAAAACGTGGCCTAAACTAAACCATAAATGTATCGAACAGCTTCTGCGGTTGAGGCTTGACACAATCGCCTCTACTGTCACAGTTCTAACTGGTTATGGGACAGTAGGAAGCCAACGTCTCTTCAATAAGCATTACCATACTTGCGGCACTGTGAACGAAGACGAGGACTCTTTGCATCTGATGTGCCAGAGTCAAGCCCTGGTTCGGTGCAAAATCCGCCTTTTTGGGACCATTTTTCTAGTTGACCTTTCAACTATTGAAGAGAGTCTTAATGGCTTGCCTCTTCTACTTGGGGGAGGGGGCTGGTGTAGCTCCTACTTTTCTATTCTTGTCATAACTAACACAAGGAATCAGTACTGGCCTATGTAAACAACATGTGCTGCCACCCTAACTTAAAACTATGAAATATTTTAAAATGTTTAAAATTGTAGATCCATAATGTATGAAGAAAAATCTGAAAATCAGCAGAAACGACTAGATTTCGAAAATCTAAAAATAATTGTTTACGTGGACAAATAACCTCAAAGTTAAAACAACAAATTTATATAAAGACAACGCAACAATGTTGAATACAAAAATTATTTGGTAGGTACTTAGTTGGAAAGGATCCTTTGTTCCATAACTGCTTTCATACATTTAGGCATTGATTGCAGCTACTTGGAACAGTTAGACGCATCGATTTTCGACCACTCGTTGATTATGGCTGCCTTTAGTAGATATTTTTATAGAAATCGAGTGTTTTCTAAACCCTGAACATAATCAATGACATTAAAATCAGAAGACTAAGCAGGTATTTCCAGCAGATTTGGACAATTTTGAAGGTCGCACATTGCACTAGAACTAAAATTTATCTTCATTACCAAGCTTGCGCATATTTTCCATCAAGTTCGATTTCAAATGTTTACAAACATTGTTCGTTTATACATTTTGTTTTAGTGAAACAATGTGAAGATTTTCCGCACAATATTCCTTCACTAAGATTCCCGTATTCAGCCATCTGATCCTTTTCCGAGTTTTGTTTAACAAACGAAAGCAAGATCAATGTTTTTAAATCAATTCAAAACATATTTTTTTTCACAGAAAATAAGAAATTTTACAAAACTTACACATTCAAACCATAGCAAATGAACCAGAAATTATGACCATTGAATAAAAGAAACAAATCTTGTTTTTTTTTTTTTGAAACGAACAAAAAATGTTTATTATTAATACACAAAAATTAATTAATTGTTCTTTGACGAACTATGTAAAAGAAACACACACATAAATAACTTATACAATGAAATGTTGCTTCAAATAACACACACACACATACTCGAACTTGCGGTATGCATGTGTGTCGGGTATTGTATGTAAGTAGTACGTATAAGTAGTTGAAATAACGTAAAAGTATTCATAATGGTTAGAGGGCAAAAGTTGGTTCACTAAATGAATAAAAACTAGAATTGCAGCTAAGTGTAACGGCATTCATAAGGCAAAAGTTGGTAAATCGAGATAAACAAAAACAACGTTGTAGTATGTAGATACGTAAATATATAAAAGATTTTTCATAGAGTTGGTTAAATATTATCAAAGTATTTGAATGTCATTGAAAGGACAGGAAACGGAAACAGGTTTACATAATACAATACAATACATGTGTGATAGTAAAGAGAGCCTATCGCGTAACTCGCATTTGACGCTTCTTGTCATTACGATTTGTTATCTATCGTAAACATTATTCATTATCGCTAAACACGCTGTGCTCTAACATAAGTATTCCCTAATTATTTTATTTTATTACGCTTTATGCATAAAAAATACCTGCTAAAATTTTACTTTACTTTTCTTTTGTTTCATATCATTTTCATTTTTATTTTATTATGGTTTTTTGCTGTTGTTTGCTGTCTGAATTCATTGCATGTCTGCTTACAAAATACGCTTTTGCCGCACACGCAGCATTGGCTGAATTTTCTTTGTATTTATTTACTTGTTTATTTGTTGTTATTTCATACAGATTATTTGTTTTTGTTGTTTTGGTAACTGCTTTCCGCTGCTCACTTGAGTGTTATTTGCTTAAATCTGCAGCTTCTTTCATTCTCGGTTTTATTTTGCCTCATTTCATTTAGTAAATATTGCATTTATCTTTTTTCATATATCTTTTAATTGATTCCTGTTTGTTTTTGTTTTTAATTTTAAAATAACACATTTAAAACATTCCGTCTTTGTTTACTTGCTGCTCTAGTTGTTTTTGTTTTTTGCTTTTGTTTTAATCAATGTTTTTTTTTTTTGTTTTATTTTCATGTAAAAGTTGTTAATTTTTCGCTGATATGTATTGGTTGTTGTTGTTGTTTGTTGTTGTTAGTTATAGATTTCACTTGCTGTTTGTTTCATTTAAATAATGTTCCCATAATTCATATTGTTTAGTTATATATATATATATATAAGTATATATGTATATATATGTCGCCTCCTAACTTCACCACAACTAATGCTCCAAGCGCACTGCTGCACTCTTTGCTGTTGCCGCTGTATTGTTGTATGTGTGTGTGTCAGTGTCTGTTTCTGTGTGTGTGTGTGTGTGTAAGTTTGTTTTAGCGGCGTTCTGCGTTCTTCGGTTTTTCTTTATTTGTATTTGTTTATTTTTAGTTTTGTTTTGTCTTTTTACGCTTCTACAGTTTTGGTTTGTCTTTTCTTTGAATTCCCATTCAATGCTAAAATTTAATGCGAATGTTCAGCTTTCATTTAATGCTAATAAATTTTAACCAATATTCTGTTGCTGCTGTTATAACAATACATATAGTATAAATAAATATTAGCTTCTTTACTTTTACTGCATTTTCTCACTGTAAATCGTTTTAATAAGTATTCATGTATATTTATTATTAAATTATGGTACTAACAAAATTAAAAAAAAAATGTATATTTATATAAAAAGTAAGCTTGAAAGTGTTGGTAATTTGGGGCACATGTGGACAATTCCATGTGGTAATCGGTATTCTGCACTTACAACAATATTTTAGGCCATCAATTAAACTTTAGTGAATGTTTTTAAAACTAAATACAAAGTAGGAAGTGTGTGAAGTGGATTCGATTATTAATGAAAATGTTGAAATTTGAATTAAAAACGCTCGCTGTGATGTCATAGTAGAACGAGGTCATTCTTCTGGTTGGCTCTGGACAGTGGTTTCCCTGATAATTCCACTTTCTGCGACTTAGTTCTAGCTCTGATATCTCACATCACTGCTGGACCTTGTGGAGTGGTTTCGCTGTTAAACTCCAATCTTCGAGATCTCCCTTTTTTAAGTTAACCGGTGATGTGGTTTTGCTGTTAATGTTTTGGACAGAAAATCTATTTTAGGTCGGAGTATTTTTGGTTTTGAAGTGTCCTTTTTCAAGTCAACCCGTGTTGTGGTTTTGCTGTTAATTTTCAGACAGGAATTTCACTTTCGGCTCCATGGGTTTTGGTTCTGAGATCTTCATTGTTATTTTTCAGACATAAAATCAACTGCTGGTATCTTACGCCTATGCTCGACATCTGGCAGGAATTCAACACTGGACCGTTCGGTCCTGGTTCTGAGATCTTCCTTTTGTGCTCAGCCTGTGATGTGGATTTACTCTTAATTTTTCAAGCACCAATTTAACTTTAGGCAGCAGTGGTTCTGGCTGCAAGATCTCTCTTTTCTAGTCGGTTCTTGATGTGGTTTTGCTGTTAATTTTCAGGCAGAAATTTCACTTTCGGCCCCATGGGTTTTGGTTCAGATATCCTCCTTTTTAGTCGACCTGACAACATGATTGGTCTGAGTCTTTTTTAACTTTTTTTAATTTCAGTTTTTCCTTTGTGTCTCGTTGTCTGCTTTTTTCTTTCATTATACTTGAACCGACTTTGCCATTTAATTGAACGCAGTCTTTTCTGTTTACTCAAAATTCTTAGTCAATCCATCTTACGATGTGATTAGTCTGAGTTTCTGCTGCTGTTAAATGCAATTTTTAATTGAATCCAACTCGTAAAATGATTGGTCTGATTCACTTTTATTCATTCAAATTTCGATTCGACCTTGCAATATGATTGATCCCAGTCTTTTCCTTTTAGTCAAATATCTGTTTCAATCTGCTTTTGACTGTTCTGAGCCTCAGCAACTCATTTTGGGTTTCTGATTCAATCTATCAAATCGACTTGATTGGTTTGAGCTTCTTCTATTTCTTTAAATATCTATTTCAATCCTTCAAACTTCATTGTCTTTTCTATTATTTAAAATTTCTACTTCAACACACTGCATGAGTGAATAGAAAAGACTCAGACCAACCATTGAGTCATCACTGAGTCCTTTCTACTCATTCTAACTTTTTTACTTCTACTGATCTTTCGATATGATTGATCTGTCTTTTATGCTCATTTGCAATGAATAGAAAAGATGCAGATGGATAATTTTGTGTTTTCTTCTTTCCTTAACTCAAACCAATCACTGATCCTTTTCTACTATTTTCATGTAACTAACTTTTTTACTTCGATTGATCTTTCGATATGATTGATCTGAATCTTTGGTACTCATTTGCAAATTCTACTTCAATCCTCTATGCGAATAAATAGAAAAGTTTCAGAACAATCATTTTGTGTTTTCTTCTTTTTCTTTCCTTAACTCAAATCAATCACTGAGTCTTTTCAACTCATTCTTTTTACTTCAATTGATCTTTCGATATGATTGATCTGAGTCTTTAATACTCATTTGCAATTTCAACTTCAACCCTCTATGCGAATAAATAAAAAAGTTTCAGAACAATGATTTTGTGTGTTTTTCTTCTTCTTTTCTTAACTCAAATCAATCACTGAGTCTTTTTAACTCATTCTTTTATACTTCAATTGATCTTTCGATATGATTGATCTGAGTCTTTGATACTCATTTGAAATTTCAACTTCAACCCTCTATGAGAATAAATAAAAAAGTTTCAGAACAATCATTTTGTGTATTTTTCTTCTTCTTTTCTTAACTCAAATCAATCACTGAGTCTTTTCAACTCATTATTTTTTACTTCAATTGATCTTTTGGTATGATTGATCTGAGTCTTTGGTACTAATTTGCAATTTCTATTTCAACCCTATATGCGAATAAATAAAAAAGTTTCAGAACAATCATTTTGTGTGTTTTTCTTCTTCTTTCCTTAACTCAAATCAATCACTGAGTATTTTCAACTCATTCTTTTTTACTTCAATTGATCTTTCGATATGATTGATCTGAGCCTTTAATACTCATTCGCAATTTCAACTTCAACCCTCTATGCGAATGAGTAGAAAAGACTCAGATCAATGTTTTCTTCTTCTTTTCTTAACTCGAATCAATCTCTGAGTCTTTTCAACTCATTCTTTTTTACTTCAATTGATCTTTTGGTATGATTGATCTGAGTCTTTGGTACTAATTTGAAATTTTTATTTTTAATAGAAAAGAAAATCAATTAGTCTTTAATAAATCTAAATATCCACTTCGAGCCACTTCACTAAATGATGGTTTCAAATTCTACTAAAAGTTTGAAAATTTTAAACTTTTAAAATTCGCAAAAAGTGTTTGAAGAAAAAACATTGTATTATGTGTGTGAGTCTCCGCTAATCAAATGGTTTCAAATTCTTCAAAAATGCTTAAACTTTTTGAAATATTTCAGCTGTGGTGAAAATTGATTCAGGAAAGATTCGACTAAGGCTGGCAGCTAATAAATTCAACGTTTCATTGCGCCTCAGCTCAAAGTCTGGTTTCACTACTATGATTTATTAATCAAACATTAATTTGTCTTATTAGTGAAACTAGATTTTTAGCTAAAGTTTAACTACTGTTTAAAACTTGCTCAACTAACAAGTGCCTTGGATTTAGTGGTTATGAGTCTGCCTGCCTTAAATATTAATGATTTTTACAATAAGTATTAAATACTCCGGCAGAAGAACATTAACAAATGTTTAACCCTTGAATACTAATATGAGTTGATTCGATTTAACTAACAACTCCACAATTTTTTGATATAGTTGCGAAATATTATTACAATTCCTGGGCCTATGAAATGTGTTCTTCTGCGAGAGCAATTGCCACATTTTTTATGAAGACTGTTGAAATATGAAAAATGTGATTTGTTGTTGTTGTGCCCTACTCATTTTCACATTTTAAATTCACTGTGCTCAGCAGAGCGACGACAGGTGTTGGCAAAAATTTGGGGCTGCACTTAAAAAAAATTGTTCAGTTTACAGCAGAAATAGGTTCATAAGTATGTCTTGTATGTATGTTTGTATATGGGTTTTTAAATGTACACTTTAAAAACAGATTGTTTGTTGTTTTTGTTGTTGTTGTTTACACCTACTCAACTACCATAACGTTTGCTTGCTTGACTCCTACACACAAACACACATTTCTGTCTTTCGTTTTTAACTTTCTTTCTCTACTTTCATTATTTGGTTAATTGCAGAATTGATTTAAAATGTTCTCTTAGTTGCTTACGTTCTAGCGACAAAAATCTCGAAAATAATAGATATTTATTCTTCGGCGTTCGGCTAATGCGTCGGCAATAAAAAAGGCGCAATGTCTGATATGCATTGAGTAATTTAGTTACGCTTTGTTTTCTTGTTTAAGCTTAAACGTTATGTGAATATTCTTAGGTATATATTTATATATATATATATAGATGTAAATGTATGTGTGTGTATGTATATATATTTCTTTAGTTAGTTCAGTTTCAAGGAGCAGCAGCAAATTTTCACCAACACACTGACAGCACAATCACCAACACTTTGCTTACGAAGAGGAAATAGTTATCACAAAAAAAAAATATAAAAAAAAAAAATGAAAAATTTCAACAAAATACTAAAAAGGAATAATTAAAAAAAATAATTAATAATTAAAAAAAATATATCTTTAAAATACAGAAAAACTAAATACAGTTTAATTAGAAATTAAGCGTTCGAATAACAACAAAATATATTGGACGGAATATGCATATGCCGACTAAAATATATATACATATATTTATAGTCATTCCTATATACTCATACTTGTGTATGTGTGTGAATGCTCTTTGTATGTATGTGTTTTGCTAAAAGTTGTCTGGCTGTTAAATCAAATGTTCGGATCACTATTGTAAATCGGCTAAAGGTTGTAATCGCTTTATGTGTGCATTTGTAATTTGTGTTTGTGTGTGTGTGTGTATAACTTTGGGTGAACATTTCAACGCTCATGTACTTTGCTGTATGCTATATGTATGTATGTATGCATGTATGTATAGGTTTAGGTATGTTCATATTTCATTTATTTAAAAATTGCCTTTGGTATGTCTAGTTTTAAACTAATCAATTAAAATGAAATAAGACCACAATGCATTTAGTTGATTTTTGTTTTTGCTTTTTTTTGTTTTTCATCTTTCTTTCTTTCTTTCATTCGTTCACTTGTGTTTAGTAAGGACAACTTTGGTAAATGATAAAAACTAACAAACGAAAATCTAACTACTAAAATACTAGAATTTAGTTTTTAACTAAAGAATGTCTTCAAAATTAGTGAAAATTTCACACGTTTAGGGGGATGATTCATATTTTGAATTTTTGTGTTTTTTATATTTGTTTTTTTTTTGTTTCTATAAATAATAAATCCGAGTGTGTGCGTTGAACACACACACCTGTATGCGCTGTACAGTCAGTGGACGCGCTACAGCCAAACTGAAGCTTTCTACAGTAGCAACTCCGACCACTTTGCCTTCACTTGGCGCTTAAATGTTTTTTTTTTTGCAAAATTTTGTAAATGTTATTTATGCTTTCAATAACTTAGTTTACACTCTACGTAAGATGATATGTAATTGATGTATTACACGATTTTTTCATAATTCAGTTTACTTTCAGTTTGTTCTCTACGAATTCTGCTTCTTGCGCGCGCCTACATTTTGTTACTCTTTTGCACACTTTTGCGGCTCATTGTCGCTTTGTTGCATTCCTTCAAGCCAGCTAACTTTGTATTGATTGTTCTAGCTTTGGTAACACACGTTTGATGGCCGCACGTCTTCTGGCTGCCTGCCTACTGCTGCTGCTTTCTTACTTTCTTACTTTCTTGCTTTCTTACTTCCTGCGTCGTCTGCATTTCTACGCTTTGCTTTGCTTCCCTGTTCTGCTTCTCTGCACTGCGTTCAAGTGGGCGGAAATAAGTTAAGTGTTTAGTTACTGGTAGTCGTAGAGGCGTGTCGCTACTTGTTTTAGTTTTCCTGGTTCTGTATAGATTGGCCTGGCTTAGCTTTCAGTTTCCCGAAAAAAATCATAGCATAGAAAAGCAATTTGTGTATAGTACGTGTACAATAGATTTATATATATTTCTATATAGTAGATAGTTCAGAGTCTGTTGCATTAACGGTTCCACATGATGCGTCGATCGGCCCTTTCAGCGGCTGCACTCACAACTCGCGCCTACAAAACTCGAGTTTGCTCGCTAAGCGGTTTCTGTGTGGGTCTCTGTGTTGGTTTTTGTTTGGTCTTTTACAAAGAACTACTTTCATTGTATTCATTTGTTTTTGTTTGTTTTCAGTATTTGTGGAAACCTTAATTGATTTGTGTCATTTGATAATAATTTCACTTAGAGTTCAAAATTGTCCAATTTCTCAGACGCTCCAACCCCGCCGTCCACTGTTTCGTTCCCTTTTTAATTATTATTCAGCAAATGGTTTTTCTTGCAAATGTTTCATGTCGTTGTTGTTGTTAGTTGGAATTTCATGCCAAAATTTAACACTTAATTGTATTGTGTTTTTAATTTGTATTTGGGCTTTTTGCAAAATTTGTTTGTTATTTTCATTGGATGTTTTGTTTTGTTTTAGCATTTCTTGGTTTACATTAAATTTTCATTTTCAGTTTTGTTTTTTTTTGTTTTTGTCATATAATATAATTCTAGAAAGAGAGCTATGTAAAGGGCACATTCGGTTAAGCTATAAATAATATGTATTGTTAATTATTTTAGAGCTTCCTTACAACAATATTTACTAAATATTATCATTGTTTATTTAATTTGATATATGATTATTGGAAATATTTTATTAATTTTTTCATATCAATGTTGTTGTTGTTGCTGTTGCGGGTTGTTCTCTACTGCGGTTTATGGTTGAAAACATTTGAAAAATTCCCGAAAAAAACAAATTCATATTGGAAATAAGTTGTATTTAAGGTTTTGTTGTAGTATTTTGAAATTTTTTGTATTTTAGATTTTTTTGTTTGTTTGTTTAAAAATGCCTGATTTCTAAATTTATCAATTCCTTTGTATGGATTATTTTGAAGAAATTTGTAGAAATATTGCAAAATATTATTACAACAGATACTGAAGTATAAAGGGCAACCAAAAAAATGGCAAACAAAATAGCAACAGATGCTGCCCGAATAATTTTTAAGAATGTTTCAGAAATATTGCAAAATAACATGGTAACATATACTAAAGTGTTGAGAGAACTACTTGCCAGAAAAAAATGGAGGAAAAGTCAATAGATCAAAGAGGTCAAAGGGCTCAAAAGAGATGAGGCCACTTGAGACCCAAAAACAGTGCTGCTTGTACAAGTAGAAAGTTGAAACAAATTGAATTGCTGGATCAACTGTGAGTTGATCTTGAAAATTGAAATTTGACTATTTCTGATTGGAGCTGAGTTCTTACATTCTCGCTTTGGATGTAAAATTTCAAAAATAAACAACTCTGACTGTTGGGCTGTCAAAAAGCTGGACATAACTTGTTTTGAATGTAATTATTGAAAAGAAAGTACACAAAATTTGAGCACTTTTGAAGCGTCAGTTTGATCTGCAGAAACATTTCTCAAGCAGAAAAAACTTCAATACTGAAAAATATGCATTCAATACTTTAATATTTGAAGATACTCAAGTATGTAAGATAAACATAAAACTTATGCAGCACAGTTTTTGAAATCCTAAAGACTTTAGACCTCAAAGTGAAAAGGGAAACCTCAAAGTCGAAAGCTCTGGCGCGCCTCCACAACTGAAGCCATGAAAAGCTTTAACAAATCAATTGTTACGAGGCAAAAAACAAACAGTATTTCAATTTAGTTGGTTGTTGTTGTTGTAGTTATAATGTTTTAGCGGGCAATATGCGCCCCCGTCTAATATTTGACTACGTTTTTTGGTACATAAACATGCTTCGTCTGCTTGCACTTGTCTTCCTTCACAAATCCAAAAGAAGGGAATTATTATTAATTTATTAGTTTTTTGTTATATTCTCTTAAGATTTCGCTTAAAATTGAAATTGCTTTTTCATTTTTCATTTTTCTTTTTTCTTCATATTGAAATTTTTCACTAAACCGGTTAGATTTTTTTGTATGCATTATTTTAGTTTTACTTTTTTCTTAAATTTTTTTGTTTATTTTATGTTTTTAATATTTTTTTGTATAGATTTTTTTGCTACATATTTTGCCATATATGCAGCTCTGTGTCTTTCTGTTTGCATGCCAACTGCATACCGGCTGCTATGCCTCTTTTTTCAAGACCCAAATTCGAATACGCCGCGTATTCGAGACAGTTGCATTGAGAGCTACCCAGTACTGGTCGCTCAAGACTACTTAGATATGCTTTAATTGTTGTTGTTGCTGTTGCTGTTGCACACTCCACCCAATATTGCTTGCACCCACTGCTGTTGCTGCATTCGTTGCCAAGGCTGCACCTGCACCTGCGGCGGCGGCGGCGACTAGTAGTCGTACGCGTAGCCGGCAGCGTTGCCGTACTATGCCGCAATGTGCGTCGTCGCCGGCAGCATGTAGGAGTAGACGCCGGCGGCGGCCGCTGCTGCTGGCGTGGCGCCTGCGATCAGCGTTGTTGGTATGTGATGTGTGGCGGCCAGGGCGGCCGCTGCTGCCGCATTGCTGGCATAGTGTGCTTGCTGTTGTTGTTGGTGGTGTTGTTGTTGTTGTGCCTGTTGTTGTTGCTGCTGTTGCAGATTATGTTGCTGCTGTTGCTGGTAGTGTTGCTGATAGTGATGTTGAGGATGTTGTTGCTGCTGTTGCTGTTGTTGTTGCTGCTGATGTGTGGTTGTAACGGGTCAGGTCGGTGTTGTCATTAGGAATTGATGATGCTGCAAGTCGCGTTCGGCCTTTTTATTGAGTAAATCATGCCTTGATTCCATACCCGCTCCTCTGCAAGGGAGATGCAAAAGTTCTCAATTAGCACAAATGAAATATTTCAATCATCAATCAATGTTTAATTGGTTCCGAGTAGAATCTGATCGATTTCAAGCTTGTGGTGCATTTGCAGTGGCTGTGGGCATAGTTGGTTGTTAAGTATGTTAACTGACTTTGTGCAAAATGCAGCAAATAAAAATCGGCGCAAAGTAAAAAATGCCTCAGAAAGTGGAGTAGAGAAATGGCAATAGAGGGATATCAAATAAATGCAAGCAAAAATTAATTTATATTAAATAGTTAATTATTTAGCGTTTAAAACTGGAATGTCCAAGACTGTAAAAATGATTTATTTAACTCTGTGATTATTTTATTGAAGAAAGAAGATACATTGAAAGAAAATCTTCTATGAATTTTAATTCCAATTCAATGAAAAATTCATTTAAATTAAATAGTTCATTAGTTAACCTTTAACACTGGAATGTCCAAGACTTTAAAAATGATTCATTTAACTCTGTTATTATTTTATTGAAGAAAGAAGAAAGTTTCAAAGAAAATCCTCTGTGAATTTTAAAGCCAATTTAATGAAAAAATTAATTTATATTAAATAGTTCATTATTAAACCTTTAACACTGGAATCTCCAAGACTGTAAAAATTATTCATTTAACTCTGTTATTATTTTATTGAAGAAACAAGATACATTGAAAGAAAATCTTCTATGAATTTTAAAGCCAATTCAATGAAAAACTTCATTTATATTAAATAGTTCATTAATCAACCTTTAACACTGGAAAGTCCAAGAGAGTAAAAATGATTCATTTTAAATGTGTTATTATTTTATTTGAAGAAAGATGATAGATTGAAAGAAAATCTTCTATGAATTTTAAAGCCAATTCAATGAAAATATTCTTTACCATTTGTTTAATCTAATTAAAAAAAAACAAGATTTTATGCGGCATTTAAGGAAAATTGAATTAGTTGGGCATTCTAATTCCCAAGAAGCTCTATGGACACCCTCAACTAAGAACCTAACCTAACCAAAGTTCACAAATCGCATGGGCTGGTTTCTTGAGTTTGTTTGTCTACATTGTTAGTGAAATAATTAAGGAAAAAATAATTGTATCTAATAAAGTCTGATGTGAATAGAACGGCAGAAATTATGAATTAAAATATTGTGCAAACAAGTGAAAGAGATTATTAGAAAGTTGTATGTCCCAAGCAAAATTTTTTTACAAATATGTTCTGAGCTTTAATAAAAAATTGTTGGTTAGCTGTGAATGAATGCTTGAAGAAAATGAATTATATGTTATAATAAAAGTAATCTGTTTCATTTCAATTCCAAGCAGACCTTCAGGCCAGCTACCCTTAACCCTCTATCACGCTTCCTATGGAATAATCACAAATTTTCTCGATTAAATATTGTTCTACGTTTCAATAAGATTCTCTCTCGATTTGGGAACTAGAGAGTTGTAGCTGATTGTAGCATTCATAAAGACCAAAAATTCTTCATTGTAATCAATAAATCTGAATCCTAGATGGGGTCGAAGGGAGTTCTTTCGACTCATAAAACTGCTGTACTTCTAGTAACAATTGGAAAACTTGGAAAACACACTTGGAAAATCACTTTTTGTTTGCTTAAATTATACTGTAGGACCTTAAAAACAATGCCAATGTAATGTAAAATGTTTTATGTCATCAACAAGGTACTATTTTTCTTTGACAAATCATCTATTAAATTGTTTTCAATTTATTCAATTCTTTTTCAAAACCCCTACGTTGTTGCTGGCCTTGATAGTTCAGCGAGTAGTGCACTTGCTTTTTATGTTAGAGGCCCTAGGTTCGATTCCTAGCTTGGTTTTTAGTTTCTTCGCTCCACTTTTATTTTCTACGAGAGTAAGACGAGAGTACGAGAGTAAATTTTTGTAATTTAAATCATGAAAAAATAGGTTTTTTTCTACGTCAACATGTATCAAAAAAGCCCTGTAGAGCAATGTTTTCCATACTCCTAAAGTTAAGTTAGGATGACAGCTTATGACGCCCACAAAGGAAGTGCCTCGTTGTGTTACCACAAGTATTCAAAAGGACCCTTAACTACACACCTATTCGGGTGGAAGAGGAAAGCCAGAGATGGAATGGACTTTCTTATGGATTGGACGATACTGCCGATGTCGAGTAATCAAAATAAACAATAAGCAAAGTTGTGGATTTTAGGTTTTAATGGCCCCTTTCCCCATTCGCTTGAAATGTGTGCTGTAACAGATGTTGAAAAAAACAGTGTTGCATACACATTTAAAAAATGGGTGAAATATGTGGTATCACAATGGGCCTCACAATAGGCCTCCAAGTGTGTCTTTTATAGAAACAGCCACCATAACCTAAGCAAACCTAACCTAACTTAGCTTTTAATGCGGGCCTTGAGCTTGAAAATATCTACTTTCGGTCACGAAAACGTTTGCCGTTTATCTAGTTTTCTCTATTTTTGATTAGCAATTGACATAATTCACTTTTTATATTAATCTTACATTGAAATCATATCTTTGATTTTATATTAAACAACTTTTTATAATTAAAGATTTTCCTTAAGATTCTAAAAAAATTTGGTCACATGCAAAATAATTTTGGTGCTTAGTTGAAAATGTCTTTTTAATAAATTAAATCCTATTAACTCTTATCTATCCATTTGCCGTTTCAGGTTGAAAGTAAATTGAAAAGTCAAACTTTACTCACGCCGGATATTAACCCTTAACCGCTCAATATGAAGCACTTGAAGTCAAAATGAAATTTCCGCAAATGCTAAACAAGGCAACACACGCCAGCTGCAACTATTTGCGCCATTTAAACTATTCAACTTGCTTAACCCTTTCCGGAAATTTGGTCGATATATCGTACAATTAAAATAACATTTTTCTAGGAAATTTCATTTGACAACGAGCGCACATTTCATAAAACGGTTTTTTCATTTTGTTAAGTAGGCTGTGCTTTATCATTCTGTTTAGAAAAATAAATCATAGTAGTGGTAGTTACACAGTATTTGTTTGTTTTGTAAAACGTTCTTTGCAAGATGTTGAGCAAGCAACAAGCGACGAAGCTTCTGCAGGGAAAATTTCAGGTTTGTAATAATTTTCAGTAACAAAAAACATAAACATTTAAAGTTTAAACATCAATTGATTTATAAAAGTTAATAAATTTAACATTTTTTTAGTTTAAACATTTTTCCCGAGTCTTTAAAAAAATTGTACGATATATCGTACAATGGCACTTAAATCAAATGTACGATATATCGTACAAATTTGAATTTGTACGATATATCGTACAAATGGAAAGCAAAGGTTGCAAGTGATGTTTGCATTTTTTTTAAGTTATAGGTTTGGTAACAGATTTTTTGCTTTTGTGTGCCTGCCACGCCCATCTGTAAGCCACGTGGCTAATAAAATTCGACTATTCGGCAATTTTCGATTAAAAATAAGAATTACTAGACGATTTTGTGTTTTACTGGGCAGACACAGGTTATGTAAGGTTAGACATGCGTACCTGCCACTCCCACTACTATAAGAGGAATCGGCTATAGTCAGTGCCTTTCTGTAAAACTGTATGAATTTTAATTTATTCTGTGTTTTATTGAGAGGAAAAAGGCTTTGCAACAACAACAATGGTTATATAAGGCCGAATAAATGTGAATCAATTGTTTATACTTATATACAATTTATATAACTTTCGATCAAAATGAAATCACATTTTGATTTTTGTTGCTATAATTGATGTTTTCTATCAAAAAAATCAATAAATTGTTCATAAAACTTAAAAAACCGAAACCAAAAATTCGTGAATTTTTATTGATTTGCGGACCTTTGTACGATATATCGACCAAATTTGATGAAGCTGTAATTCTTAACTAAAATAATTTTTTTGAATTTTTTTTGTATTTTATTGCTAAAATGTTCAATAAGAGTCAATATTTTGAAGGAAAAATTTTTATCTCAAGAAATGTGGAAATTGACCGGAAAGGGTTAACGCCGGCTGGCACGTTTGCCTTCCGCAAAAGCTGCTGCCCCTTTAGCAAATTGATTCTCATAGCGCAACGCCCACCCGTCCGTCGCGTTGCAATTTTTACTTGTAATGCATGAAATTTTACCGTCTAGCGATTTCCCCCCCCCCCACTCGGCACTTTGCACCATGAGTACACACACACATACACATAGATGTTGTGTATATCGAACTTTTGCCACCACAGCAGCAAAAAGGATTACAAGGCGCCTTGTTGGTGGCGTTGGCGGGGTGCAAAGTGCAGAATTTTTTTTTAAAAAACTTTTTGCGCAAATTGAAAAACAAATTTATGTGGTAGTTTGGCATTTTAAAAACGTATTAAACATAAAAGTGGAAAGATGGTAAACGACGCGGCAGCGAAACACGCAAATGGCAGACGACGACGCTAACGTTGCGTTGTTGGTGTCGCTGTTTTTAAATTTTGCTGCTCATTGCATGCAGCAAGGAAATTGCGAGTGTTTCAATGTGTTCCTGTGTGTTGGGTGTGCAGTCGCGTTGAAGCTTCCACTTCTACGTTTATGCCGCACATTTGAGATAGCGAAATTATTTCAAGCACTAATGCGGCGCTCATTTATTTATTTAATTCACAGCCAAAGTGTGGCATTAATGTTGTCAATTGCTCGAGAATGTCATTTGGTGTTTTCATATCTATGTGTGTGTGTATGTGGGTGTGTTTGCAAGAGTTTAGAAATCTTGCTCAATTTTGTTTTGACTTTTAATTCATCTGAAATGAGTGCGAGTGCGTACGAGTATTTATAGTTCATTGATTTTGCATTCGACTGCAAGTCAACGGGTCGTGGGTTCGTATCGCAACGCAACATATATTCACTGTTAGCCACTAATTATGAACCTTTCTTTTACAACGTTTATTAAGAACCTTTGTCGTTTTTAACAAAACTAAAGACAATTGCTTTAATACAAATTTTATTCTGAAAAATATGTTAGGTCTTCTTTTTTATGTTTTCTGGTCAATGGCTAATTCACCTTTAATGAAGAATATTAACCTTTTCGACCCCGAATTTTAACCTGAATAGATTGATATTACTTTTTGGTATTTAAATCATGAAACTCTTGCACTTTAAATCATGAAGTCTGCACACGCCTCTTACTTAGTTAGAGTTCTACAGCTAGTTTACTTTTGAACAATTTTAGCTTAAAACGGGTTAAATAAATTTTGTATCAATATTTTTTAAATGCAGAAAAATTATTTAATTTTTATGGAAAAATAAAAAATTATTACTTTTTGACTTTATTTAACCATTATTAAAGAAACAGGGTTTTGATCAAATACGTCCAATTCGTAGACTTCAATTAGAACACAAACCTTCTCTGATATCGCTGCAAATTATTGGAAATTATTTTGGGGATAACAGTAAAATTTTTGTAATTTGCTTTGAATTCACTTCTAAAAATATTGATTTGTTGGTGCCTAATTAAATTAAACCCATAAATCAATCGTAGCTTTTGCTATAAGATGACAAACAGGTGAAGTTGCTTTCAGGCACCTTTAGGGTCGAAAGGGTTAAAAACCATTCAGAAATGTTTTGCTATTTTTATTTGTAAAACAAACTTAATCGACAAAAGTTCATAATTAAGTTTGAAGTTTCCTACAAAACCTAAATAACCAATAAATAATCACAGTTAATAACTAAGCAATGCATTTGAATAGTTAAAGAAGGACGCAGTAGGTGGGGTGGAAATAAATCGTAAATTGTAAGCGAATAAATAGAAAATAATCGAAAAATATCGACGACCATATACGTACGTCTCTAAAGAGATGATTTTGGTGCTGAGTTGGATGAAGTTGGTGCTGTAGTGAATTTACAACAACAGTAGGCGGTAGTGCAGTAGAACGATTATGAACAATATTGTTATTATTATTGAGATTATTAGTGGTGGTGGTGGTGTTGGTGCTGTTGGTGCTAGTAAAAATGGTGGCCAGTGGTGAGCCGGTCGCCGTCGAGTAGGCGAGCGGTGCGCCGGCGACAAAGTGCTGCGACAAGATGGCGTGCGACTGCTGTTGCTGTTGTTGTTGCTGTGATGTTGTCTGTTGTTGTTGCTGTTGTTGCTGCTGCTGATAGCCATTCAATATGATCAGTTGCGGCTGTGGCTGCAGCTGTTGTTGATTGATAATCGTCATTGCTGTGGGTGTGCAGGCGGCTGCGGCGGCCGCTGCTGCCAGCATTTGCGTTGTCGCTGAGACATTCAGTGCGTTGTTGGCTTTCTGCATTGACAGTGCAATGTTCATGTGCTCATTGTTGTTGTTGTTGTTGATGCTATTAATATTGTGGTTGTTGTGGTTGTTGTGCTTTAGGCTGATGCCATAGTTGGTGCCGTTGATGGCCATATCGTTGATCATCTTCGTCTTGGCAAACTCGATGCGTATGGAGCCGCGATCGGAGGACAACAGATATTTGCCCTGCAACTGTTGCATGGCGGTGGCAGCGCTAATGGTGTCCTTGAACTCAATAAAGGCCACCGGATGGTTGGCGTTGCTGTTGTTCTGATTCGGGTTCTGGTTGTTCATGTTAATATTGTTGTTGGCTATAGCTGCTGCCGCCGACAGACTGCCTATGGCTGCTGTTGCATTGGAATTGGTAGAAGTGGTGCTTGTAGTGGCATTGGTGATGGTGGAAGTAGAAGTAGTAGTAGTAGTAGAAGTGAGATTGTGCGAACCTTTTGTGTGCATTCGAAGGCGACAAAAGCCAGGCATACTGTGCAATTTTCGATTGATTTGTTTGAATTTTAATATCATCCGTTTAGGCATATTGAACATTAATTGTTTAGATTATTATACATAACAATATTCTATACATACTTAAGCTGCTTGTTGAGGTGATTATAAATAACGCCATGCGACAGAAATCAACACTTGATGGGATATATTATAGAATGGAAAAGGAGCGTCAAATATAGCATAACTGCGTACTTTGGATCAGTTTCTGATAAGCTTTAGAGATCCCAAATAGAAAGATTATAATCCAAGAATCTATAAGAAACCCAACAGATAGGAAAGTGTACCAGTACTCAAATAGAATGGCTTCCCAATGGACCCTTTGGGATCTCTATATAGGAGTACAGTACATCTAATCTAATCTAACCATATTTTCTGGCTTTTCCTCTTTCATACAACTTGTGCAGAAATGATTTGCTTGAGTAACTATCGATCAGAGATTCATCACAACACCAATCGTAGTTTTAAGCTGGTCCGTTTTTAGTGAAAGAGGTTTTCTAGAACGACAAAGGTTTATGCCGTAAATTCTAATGAACAATAAATCCTGTATTGCCTTGTCACATCTTGACCAACCTGCTTTGTATTACATTATCCAGTGAGATCGTCTGCCCGCGACTTCCCAGCAAGGATCATAATTTTTGCAGAGACAATCCAACTCTGCAAGTTAGGTATGAAAAACGGAAGCAAAACTCATCCTAATCCTGAAGACTCTTGTCACAAACGTAAGTACGCTGTTATGCCACATTTGAGCTCAACTTTCATTTAACACTAATCGAAAGCAAATGATTGGTGGCTGAATAAATTCTTTCCTACAACCAGTATGAAAATTGCTGTCGCACGGTGTATGAGGAATGGAAAATGAAAAAAATTGCAGTATATTTTGTATATTAGGAATGGAATAATGCGTGGTACTTGTTGACAGGTGTTTAAAACAAAGATTCGAAACTAAAGTATATTTTTTCTTGTGCTTTTTCAAATCATAAAAGATTCCATTTTTGTTAAGTATTCTGTGATCTTAATCAACTTTGGAAGATAAATTAACTAGATCGATCAACTATTCTGTGGTTAAAGCCCATTTTCCAAAGAACAACTGTGGAAATTATAAAATAACAGGTTTATTTTCTTTATAAATATTCAGTTTAATATAAAAAATGTAAAAATTAAATGAATACTAAAAGCAGTGCGAAATATTCTCTACTGAAAACATAAAATTAAGACACCAGAATATGTTTCAAAGTGAAAATATTTATTACATGATCGTTGACGTATTTATTTATTTAATTAATTATTTAATTTATTTAAATTTTTCGGAAAAGTCTTAAAGCCTTCAGTCACCACAGAATAGTTAGACTTGTTGCAAGTGTATTAAATAATTAAATTATATAATCTGGGCTAATATTATGATTCAATGGCAACGCAGATCCTTAACTGATATTATTTTGAAATACGCATCTAAATAAAAGCATAGCATATCATAGCCTAAGAAGATATATTCCTACATAATTCTGTCCCATTTAGGATGAGAAAAACTTATAGACGAGCAATGTTTACTGCTGCTTTTTAAGTTCTTAAAATCATCACACTGCCCTTCTGTGAAATCAAAGCCGTTTGTTAATGTGATGGATAGACATTTTCGTGATACGGTAGAACATTTTAATGGCCTGAGTTGCAAAAAATTATATTTGACTTCAATAAGACGACACCATATGTCATAAATTTATGACCTTATAGTAAATTAAGCTCTCAGGACAAATTTAAGCGGCATATGATGGAATTTAATGGTCGCTACGATCCGTCAATTTGACATTATTTGAATTTTATGACGACGATATGTCAACTAACGACCATATAAGCTCTCAGAAAAATTAAAAAAAAACAAATTGGATACTTATTGTCGCAACTATTTGACAAAATTGTATTTCTTCTATATGGTTGTAGGAGTAAACGAAATTTTCATGACATCTTTTTTTGCCGCAAGAGTCTAGCAAGCGCAGCACTCAGACAGAATAAATCTACACTGTTCTATAATTTAAGAATTATTTTTACAGTAGTTTAATTCTACCAGACATATCTTAGCAGAAGACTGAAGATCAGACCTGATCATGGAATTTGTTAAAAGGTCATGCAAATTATTTGATTATGAAAAGGATCTGCGGTCCCGTTGAATCAAAAATAACTTTCATTACACATAAATAAGAGCAACATTTTTTTTTAAGATATTGAGTTGAATTGGTTCTAAGTGAACTGTAAATGTGTATTTGACACTTGATATGTTTGAAAAAATATTTGAATAATATATATAAATAATAATTTAGACTTGAAATAAATGAAATGAAAATAATAATTTAACAAAATGTGTGTTTATGTGCATATCTTTCATTAAAATAACTAAATCACGTGTAATTGAATAAAAGTTGGCATGTAAAGTTTTGTAATTTTAGCATTGCTGTACAATGAAAATTGGCATGAAATATTAATGGCATCGAAATCGAAAATAGGCCAATCGTAAACGTGAAAATGATATAAAAATAAATATTTGACCTTTAATTCATTTGAATTAAATTAACGTTATTAAATCACTCCTAAGATTTACTGCACAAATTCAGTGTTTCAAATATAAAACTTGACATTTTTACACATAAATCATTCACACATTTAATTCTTCTAATATCTTTTTGGTTTCTGCATTCAGTTCATTATTTGATGGGCCGTAAGATGAAATTGTCAAAAATTCGAGTTTTCACTCTTTTTTCTTATTAACTTTTGTTCAGGCCAATTTTCACAGCAGTGTTTTTGTGTCATTACTTCTCCATACAATTTTATTAAAATATAACTAAACATAAAATTTAAAGGTTAAACTGTTTGTAGGACGAACGAACGGGCCACTCACCTAGAGAATACCTCCTTGAGCTCGTGCTCGGACACGAATTGCCCCAAATTGGCGACGAACAGGGTCGAGCACGGGGCGTTCGCGGCAATTGGTGGATTGGTTGGATGCGATGCATTATTCGACGAACCAACTGGACTCGCTAGAGCGGGACTTGATAAAAAATGATGATGTGTGGGTGGGCCGGGCGGTGGCGGGCCCGGTTGGCCGGTGGCAGCAGCACCGGGCGGTAGCCCGGCAGCAGCCGCAGCAGCGGCAGCGGCGGCAGCAGACATGTGCATAGCAGTAGGATGTATGGTGGTCGTAGTCTGATGGTGTTGCGGCATTGTCATTTGGGTCTGCAACAAGGAATATTATGTGTCATGTGTTATTGGGCAATTTGAGAAGGTTGACGCCGCACTTACTTGATGCATAGGCTGCTCCATAACTTTGTCTGTATTTAGTCAGAGATAGGAGCGTACCGGCACCTGCGGGTGGAGTGCGGGATGCACTAGAGTTGCATGCTGCAATGCGGCAGCGCCCGGTAGTTCAGCAGCGGCAGCCGAGTAGGCTAACGGATGATGCCATAGTTCCGGTCCGCCTGGAAAGAATGGTCCACCCAAATCTAAGTGTTGTGCAGAAAAAAGAAAATTGTCTTTGTTAGAGAACAATTCTTTTCGGTGCAAGCAAATAAACGGAAAATCGGGAAAAAAATTTCGGATTAGAATACGCACAACGTAAAGGAAATAAACAGCGTTTAGTTTGTTTTTGTAATAATGTATTTCAAGTTGTTTGATTTGGCAAATTAATTTGACTATTTTACTGTTTTGTTTTGATTATTGACAAGTAGGTGAGTAGTTAATTGAAGAGAATTTAATTTGTCACAATTTTAAGACATTTCTTATTCATGACAAGAGCGCATTTATTTCGAATGTACCAACAAACACGCTACGTATACATCGGGAATATAGATGTATTCAGACGCGACTTTTCAGATTGTAGTGTACAGGTTCGCAGCACTTAAAGCCATTGTGGAATTTGGTATAAATCTGACTATAGAAAATATATAAATAGCTGACTTGGCTGTTTCATGTTTCAGTTTGCTCGGAGGAGAAGAATTGTTCAATTGATGGTTTTTCGTAACCGTAAAAATTTTGCGTAGTTTATGAATTTGCAATGAATGTTAACTTAAATGGTAAAAAGGTAATTTTTTTTAATTTTTTGGTAAAATATTTTTTAAAATTTTTTTGGTAAAATATAAATTTTGATGCTCTGTAAGAAAGCAAATAGTAATTATGGGTCTTCTTTCTGTACTAAGATTACAGGTTCACTACTTAAGTCTTTCGTTTTGAATGAAGTTAGGAGATTCCAATCCATGACAAGTTTAAATTAGTTTACAGCCTAGTAAAGAATGCAACTAGCTGCAAGTTCGTTGCTTAAGTCTTTTGTTTTGGCTAAATTTTGGAGAACCAGAGCTATTGCTAGTTGGTTTTGAATACAATTTGCATACAACTATCTACAGCTTCTATTGAAATGCAAGTTCGGTGCTTAAGTCCTTCGTTAACACAACTTTGTTTTGAGTAAAATTGGAATACGGTTTCTAAACGTTTTAATTGATTGCAAGTTCATAGTTTCAGTAGTAAGTTCCGGATAAAGTTTAGAAAACCAGCATCGAGTTATTGCAAGTTTGTTTATAATTTAATTTGATTACAATTATCTGGATTCCGTCTAACTCCAAGGTCGTTGTTTAAGTCTTTCGTATTGAATAAAGTTTGTTTTAGAAGAAGTTTAAAGAAGTTTGTTTTAAATACAATTTGGGTACAAACATTTATCTAAAATTTGCGTCTAATTGAATTTTTTTTTAATTTTTCTTAAAATTCTTAAATTTATTCATTGCAATTTCATTGTTTAAGTCTTAAATTTTAAATGGGGTTCGAAGATTATAAGTTATTGCATGTTTGTTATGAATAAAATTAGAATGCAACTTTGCAAAAATGGTTTTTAAACGCAAGTTCGTTACTTAAGTCTTTCATTTTGAATGAAGTTCAAAGATTCCATGTTCTTGCTTGCAAGTTTGTTTTGAATGATAGGTATCTCAAATACTGATAGTGATTGGAAGTTTGTTTTTTTATAAATTTTGACAACGTAAAAAACGTTCCAGTTCCACGTTCCGGCCAGCCGCCGTGGCTCAGTTGGTTAGTGCGTTGGACCGCGAGTCGCAGGCAGCAACCTCAGGTTCAAATACTGCCTGTAATAACACCTAAAAAAAATAACGGGAAAACTCGTTTTCTCTTTCGGTGGCTGTCCTCTCAGCTGGAAATGGCAAACCTCTGAGAGTAAAAATTGCTTATGAAAAAGCTCCCAACCTGCCGTTCGGAACCGGCATTAAACTGTAGGTCCCTCCAACCCGTGTATAAATTCACACGCACAACACGGGTAGTTGCGGGAAGCTAGGCCTTAGTCTCGCGTAAGCGGGCTGTCGTGCCAGTCAATTAATTAATTAAAAAACGTTCCATAAAATATAAATTAATCTCACTAAAGCTTTCAAAATCTTGCAGGTTCGTTGTTTAAGTCTTTAGTTTGATTGTAGTTTTGAACCACGAAATTTGTGGCAAGTTTGTTTCAAATCAATTTCATACAAATTAATTTTTAAGTTTTGTGTAACTACACGTTCGTTGCTTAAGTCTTTCGTTTTAAATGAAAATGTGACTAATTGCAGTTATATAGTGAAAAGTCTTATGTTTTGAAGGCAACTTAAGTTGATTGTGACTAACGGTTAAAATAATTTAAAGTTGCTAATTTTTATTTTGGGTCAAGATCTCAACATTCAAAGATCTTCGGGATCTTTTTGTAAATGTTGGAATTTGTTTGAAATTGTCTCAAGTTTTAAATTATTATTCTGACCATTTTAATCGTTCTCATTGTTAATTCAGAATTCAGTTGCAAATAAATACGAAAAATCATAGGTTAAAGTTTTCACGTTTAATTTGAGACTTGAACTGTGATGATATGCAATAAGTATGTAAAATGTCCATTTTCTTTTCATTTCACCAAATACTAAGATCTTTAATGGCTCCATAACACAAACTTTTCTTATATAATGCAAATCGTTCTTATGTTTCTTTTATCCAATTCTAGGCAGCCTGAGTTCAAACATGAAACAAAATTGACACAAACATATTTTGCATATTCCTGCACAATTTGTTCCTAAACTTCTGCTGTTGTTCTATAGTTTGCGATCGATCTTTTTGCCATAGCGAATTATTGTCGGTGCAATTTACAATTCGTTGCAGAGAAAGAAAAAAAAGTACAATAGTTTTGGGGATAAACATGAAAGAACGGCAACAAGTGTGTTGTACATTTTGCTATTATTATTGTTGTTGTTGTGATTTTTTTTGGTGTTACTTGTGTTTGTGAGAGTGTGTGTGTGAAAGTGTGTGTTGGCGTTGTGTTGTTGTTGTTGTTGTTGTTGTTCTCAAATGTTTTTCATTACTCTGTTTTACTTTGGTGACGGCTGTGGTGGTGGCTGTGGCTGTGGCTGTGGTGGCATTTGTGGTTTGTGGTGGTGGCGTTTGTGTGCCACGTGATTTTCGGTGCAAATGTATTGCTCGGGGCTTAAAGGAACTTATTATTGTATTCATACGAGTTTTGAAGTACTTTTGAAGCGGTTTTTGTTTGACATCTTCTTGTAGGGGAATTGTGTGTTAATTTCATTGGCTTTGAGAGGAAATTAAGTGCGCTTTTGTCATTTATTTCATATAGAGTAAATATTTGGTTTATTTGCTTTTTTACACAATACATTAACTACCATTAACAACAGAGAGTAAATATAAAGAAACATACGAAATGAAGAGGAAGCAAATCAAAAGAAGCTACGACTACTACGTTACAAATAAAATTAAGCAAAAAATAAACGAAAAATTCAAATTATAATTAAAAATTAAAATTAAAATCGTTTGTTGTTGCTTTTGCTGTTAATCTTTATAAAGAAATGTTTCTTCAAACTTCGCTTTACTTACGTCCAGTGAGTGGGTGCATCAATGCAGGATGTGAGGCTGTTGTCGCTGTATTGGGCTGTGGTTTGGGTTTGCTCACTTTCGTGTTACTCTTGGCGAATTCCAAGCGAATTGTTTGGGGCATATCGGGATCGAAGCGTACACCCTGCTGCAAATGAGCGGTACGACGGATAGTATTTTCATATTTTTTGTTTTGCTTTTCATGGTTTATAATTTATTTTAAGGAAATTTTCATAAATTCATTTTATGCAAATAGAATGTCAAAATTTGTTGTCTCAATTGTCATTTGATTCAATTGTAAGTTATTTTGTATATTTGATGCAAAATTTGGAATACACGAATTTTCAAATTATTTTGCTAAAAGCTAATAGTGCTTTCAATTACGATTAACTCTTCGTTCATTGTCTGAATGACGCAACAATTCGCCAAAAATAATTTGTTCAACTAGCTCAATAAATAAAATTGGTTAATGTGTTGGAAAAATGTAAAATTCTTGTAGTTGGATAGTTGCTAAGGGGGCACAACCAGTGTGGCTGGGGGAGGTACGAGTATAAAATTGCGCTAAATTGTGGCTGTGTGTATGCGAGTTCATAGATATATTTGATACGTTTGTATACAACGATTGAGGTGCCGGATGCACGGGCTGCTGCAGGAGGTTCATTGGTGCTGGCATAACAGAGTTGTATACGTAATACGAGTATTTTCGGCTGTTTGTTGTCGGGTGCGACGCACACTCAGCAATGCAAATTGCCTTTTCATTTGCTTGTTTCTTGTGAAATATTTTGATTGTGTATTGTTCAGTTGGAGTGTTGCAAAGTGATGGCTTGCTGGCAAGGCTTTCGAATTGGAATGTGGTTTTGAATATACTGTATGTGAAACATAACTTTTCGGTATTGGTGTGAGTGAAGTGTCAACGAAAACTTGTAATGACTGAGAATGGATAAAAAGGTAAACTGTTTATGGATTATTGCATGCAATTATCCTAATACAGATACGAGGAAATGTTAGTGGAATTGAGCAGGAAAAAATAAATTAAATGCTTTGGGTCGTACAACTTGATCGAAGTTCCCCTACTGAAGGTTGTTCCGAAGCATTTCTTAAATCGAATGCAAATGTTAGTCAGATTTTTAGGTTATTGCATGCAATGATCGTAGGACAGATACGAGGAAATGTTAGTGGAATTGAGCAGGAAAAAATAAATTTAATGGTTTGGGCCGAAGCATTTCTTAAATCGAATCGTCAGTCAAATTTTTGGGTTATTGCATGCAATGATCGTAGGACAGATAGGAGGAAATGTTAGTGGAATTGAGCAGGAAAAAATAAATGTAATGCTTCGGATCGTACAACTTGATGGAAGTTCCTCTACTGAAGGTTGTTCCGATGTATGTATTTCTTGAACAGAAATCAATGTCCCAATGGCGAGACAAGGTTTTTGGGTTATTACATGCAATGATCGTAGGACAGATTCGAGGAAATGTTAGAAAAATTGAGCAGGAAAAAATAACTTTGATGCTTTTAGTAGCGCAATTTGATCGAAGTTAGGTTTTTTTTTTAAGAGTTTCTCATACCGAATGCAAATGTCAGAGAGTAAATATAAGAGTTCTATATGTAAGCTAATTTTCGTGACTAATGGGATTCAATTTTTTTACAATTCGGGGCATGGTTTTGTGCTGGAAAAACTTACGAAGCTAAAACATTGGAGTCATTTTCATTACAAAGTCCTTGATTTTGATGCAGCGTTCAAGGACATGAAGTTCAAGAAATACTTTTTTTCTGATTGAAGAAGCTTATCTATTCTAGTTACCTGTGTCTATATTTTTTAAGACTTTGTGTGTGTAGATCACACAGTTTATAATTTTTATTACTAATAATTAAATATTAATATTCTTGGATACGAATTACGAGACTGAAACCCGCTAGAGGGTTAATTGTTATTGAAAAATCTTATTGGTTTTTCAATTAAAGTAAATGAAGTAGTAGAACTAAGTCCTGAGGTAGCACAAGGGGCCATACTGGAATATGTGTGCTTTCACTTCTAATTTGACCGAAAACTACTTACACACCTACCTAAGTCTAAAATTTCCTAATAAAACGGCTTTGAAAGTAAGGATGACCTGCAAGCATTCATCTGCATTGTACACGGATGGAAAGGACTTACAATTGTGTGCCGTTTCTGAACGAAGAGTTGAGAATAGTGTCAGAAGAAATTGTTTCTCTTTTTCTCAGATGTTTGTCATTTCTTGATTAGTGGAAAAAAAATATAATTTGTTTTCATATTTTGTTTGAACCGTCAGACTCGCGATTCCTCGCATTAAAAACTGAATCATAAAAATTGCTATTTTATTCTTTGGTTTCTCAACCCCACCTCAGTTTAGGTTTTACTAGCCTCCAGCTTAATTGAATCACCGAAATATTAAAATATAGTTTGAAAAATATACAGGGACAGTCATGCACAGAGGGGGCGGGGGGGAGGGGAGGAGTTTGAACCCCCAAACACAAAAACTGCTGGTACAAAATATGGCTTCGAATGGTATTCGACTCAAAAGATGTACGCAAAACCCCTTAAAATGGTATCCTGTATGCGCCACTGTTCAGGGAACAGAAATACTGTACAGTTTTACCAACTTGTTTAGATCTCAATCTCAGCGACGCTGTCGATTGTTAGTGGGACCAAGTCTACGATGATATATCAGAAATTGAATTCAAGGCAGTTGTGCCTTACATCAGACTGGATAGATGGAGATAAGCGATCCTAATGAGCGCTAAATGTGCTTTTATCTGAGAACTGCTACTTCTATCTACCAATTTACTGACTAAATGGTTTATGAAAAGTAGATTGGAATCATTTGATGAATTGATTGGTGGAAATTTTCTTTCATTCTCGATTGTTTCGTAAATGTGACTTAGATGGGATAAAGTCTGAAAAATGCTATTGCATGTTTAGTGTTTAGTTGAAAGTTGTTTATGGTCTTTTTGATAGAATAACAGTGGGTTAGGTGTGATCTAAGTTGCTATGACCTTAAGCTGGGAAGCTGTGATTCTTAACTAACCGAAACACTTAGTCTTCTCTTTCATCTGTGTATTCTTTCACTTTAACTTCCTGTAAGAGTTTACGCTTCTATATCGCCTTTGCTTCTTACGTGTCCTTGGATCTACTTGCATTGTGCCTCCTTAACCTACCAAGAACTAAATCCAAACTGCATGATTTTTGTTAATCGTCAACGAGTTTAGCTCTTGTATGCTCAAGAAAACCCGTCACAACTGCTATTACTGTACCCATTAAAATTTAATAGTAATATTGAACTTCCATACAGTCGTTTTAGTAGTTTGTTGTTTGAAATTTGAAAAAATTTAGGAATGATATTCTTCCATTTCATCGAAAAACTTTATTTCAACATGTTAGCAATCGTTTATCGCTCGACTAGTTGGATCAAAAACCTACTTAGAAGTATTGGCTTGGAGGTGTTTCGGATGTTTTGTTCATGCACCAACCAACGAAACGCTACGAGGAGGATGGTATTTGTTCAACTAAAAGTGAATATTTGTCAATATGGTAAACAAACTAAACTCATACCGTAATACGTGTTCGATGACAGTTGAAAATTAAATTGAAAATCATAATGTTTAACCAAAATCATAAACGTAAAGCAAAACTAAAAGGTGAGTGATTTGGCATTGTTGGAATGTTTTGTTTAGTTGAGTTTTCGATCGATAGTCATTTGTCAATGCAAGCACAGTGTGTGTTTTGTTGTAGTTTATAGAATTGATTGATTGATTGCAAGCCTCGGTGCTAATATACAATTAATGCGGTTGCGTGTACAAGGAGATGCGCTGGCGAGGATTACATCAGAACGGCGCCGTTGTCACTCGAGTTCGGACACATTTCTATGCAATTTCAATAGAAACATTTAGCGGAAACATCTGGCCGTGCTGATGTAAGCCTTTTGCATTTGCAGTTTTATTTGTATTGCACCATAAAATATGCATTGAAAATAAAAAAAATTTGACAGGGAGTTTGATTGGCTTGAAAGTGACCACTGCTATCGCTGCTACGCAATGTCGCATTTCTAGACATTTCTACACATTGAGTGGGAAATGTTCAACTCAGTTTGTTGTTTGTGTCTTTGTTGATAGATTTCGTTTGAAAAGCTATGCTATGGCTTTTGCTTTCGTTCACTCAGTGCATGGCTTAGTTTGTACAAGAGCAAACGAGTGAGAGAGACATAAAGAGAGAGAGTTGCAATGTGGCGTAGAGGAATTTGATTTTTGCATACAAAATAGTTTACAACTTTGTTGTTTTTCATGTTATTTGTTGGCTTTTGCTTTTCAAATTGTCAGTGATTTTGTGTTTTGTAGAATTTTCAATATTGAATATTACCTGTAAGTCCTGTTTGGCTGCTTCAGCGCCAGCTCTGGTGTGAAATGTTACAAATCCAACCGGCTGTAAAATGGCCAAAAAGTGGAGAGCCACATTAGTAATTAGGGTCCCTATTGCGTGTGAGGTGCAAACGGCTAATATGATGGAAAAAATGAAAAAAACTTACCGAAGCTGTTTTGCCATTTTTGCTGGTTACTTTCAAAAGAGATCCTTCGTAACCCTAAAAAATAGAAAAACAATGAATTGAGGAAGGAGACAGGAGACGATAAATCGTTGAAAGTGAAAAATTTAATTAAATTCTAAAGTTTTAGAGAGTGAAATATTCAATAAAATTTAAGAGTTTGGTAACTAACTTCGTATAGAATTGGAGGAAAAGAATTTAATTTTTTTAAATTTAATTTAATTTAATGGGAAGTGAAATAAAAAACCAATTTTTACGCACTACCAGCTAACTAAATAAAATATGAAAATGCTTTGGCATATTTGTTAAAAATTATTCTTAAGTCCTTGAATCCTTCATATTCTCCGTGGGGTTAGTGCCAAACTCAGATTAAAATTAATCTTTTTAGTATCTTTCGATATACGAAAGTGTCCAGCATCTACTGTGCTACCTGGAGGGCTGTTTTTTTGACGGCCTTGGAGAGCCGCCTGTATCAGAAAAATAAGTATATTCTACTATCCTTAACAACAGATCTAACTGGTTTTGCGAAAAGAGGGAAACAGAGCCCACTCCACTCTTATCTGGTTTATTTTTTTCTTAGTTTATAAAGTGTACATTTAGACTTAATAACAAACTAAAACTTAAACTTGAAAAATCAAAGTGTATTAGATAAACTAACCTAATCTGATTCAAATATAATCATTCTTAAGATATTTTAATCGATATAGAAATATTAGTAAATCTGGCACTGCTGTTGAGATCTGAAAATTCTAGTAAAATTAATTTCCAACAATGGAATTACTGGTATTCAACTTTGGCGCAATGATGAATGGAAACTCTTCAATATCGTTAAGAGATCAGTGGATTCTATAAGTGATCTTTTTTTTTCTTCCTTGTTTACTCCTCTCTGGAGCATAGGACACAAGACAGCCTTGTGTTGGTTACATTAAGTGATCTATTTGCGATGCTCTCTCATTTGAATGAAGTTTGTCAATGGAAAATTTGAGGTTTAGTAAAGCATATAAATTAGGAAAAAACATTCAAATCGGTCACATTTAAATTATGTCGTTTGGTATAACTCATTTGTGTGATTTATCGCTGTAAGACGCCTGCGTGTTCAAGAGATGAGTCAAATTTTTTGGGATTTTTATTCTTCGTATTTAAGGAAGCTGAATTTGGCTTGACTCGTTAACTAAAATGGAGATAATATGTCAAAAACCAATTCAAAGATGATGAAATTTCATTAATTCCGAGGAAAGAAGACGACACTTTTGGAAGTGACAATGTCAAGGCTGACAAATATGGGTCGTTGGCTGCGAATATGAGCAACGATCTATGTGCATTTTTTTAAATTAAAATTTTCAATGTAATCTTTTGTAGAATTGACTTACCTCATAAGCTCTGAATAGCAAATACAGCTCGCGCGGTTTTGCATCCATGGGCAGACCGCTGACGAAGAGGGTGCGAACCTGCAACGAGAATCAAATGCAATGGAAATTTTAGTCAAATGTCGAAAATGTGGAACAGCGAAATGTCAACAAGCAAAACAAAAAAAATTATAGCCAAATTATATCGGGCAACAACAGTTTCTTGGCAACATTGGCGCGGAAAACTCAATTTAACTAAAAGCAATTTCGCATGATAGCGTAATTAACCCACACCCACTCCCACTCCCACACCGCCTCCAAAACGCACAAACCCACACACACCCACACACACAGACACCCACATAGCTACGTGCAGATGCAAGCTGGCACCATTCGACGCCAGCTCGGTGCCGTACGTATGCCACTTGAAATGCAAATGTTTCGAGTGTGCTCTTTGGCCCAAAAGTTCACATGTGCTGCCAACAACGACAACAGTCGAGTCACTTGGGTCACATCACGCCCGCACTCGACACGCCCGCACACACACACACAGCCGCCACCAGATGTGTTGTCGCAGGTGCGGCAAGGGGACTAGTTGAAATGGCAGACACTGGGGGTGGCGCTGCGTTAATGAAGCCTGGCACTGAATAAGCATCATAAACGCTGAATTCATTACAACAAAAACCAAAAAACACAAAGTGCTGCAGAAGAGGAAAGGGGGTGCGCGTTGAGCGCCGAGGGTCGGCACAGCCGCATAGCAAACATGTTAAATTTATTTTTAACACCTCTCTTTTTGATAGCAAAGCACGCCACTAGCGCCAAAACACAACAACAATAAAAGCAACAAACCTAAAAAAAACATGAACAACACTGTGCGCCGCACATGGAGACGAGAAATCCAGCGATGCGTCGGTGACGAAGCGGACAATGTGGGTTTTAAATTTTATTAACGCTGTCATTTCGGACTATGTGTGAATTCAAGGCACACACTGCCAGTGTGTGTGTGTAGGTGTGGGTGACGCGTAGTTGTTTATGTGTGTGCGTGTGTGTGTGCGTTGGAAATTAAAACGTGTTCTATCGGAAAATCTCCTTTGTAATTTAGCGTACGAGTTGCCCGTGTGCGACTGCCTGTGTGTGTGTGAATGCTTTTGTGTTGATGTGTGTGTGTGTGTGTCGCCGCAAGTGTATTTTTGTATGCGAGTGATTGTGGCATAAAAAGAAACGCATATACAAAAGTGCATAGAGCGCGAATCGGTGTGTGTGTCACATTCACCGATGGTCGCCCACACCGGCTTAGTGGTGCACATGCGTGTGTCTACATGTAAGGACATATTCATTAGGTCATGTCTATCGCTGTGTGTTGCAGTCGACTTGACTTTGATGCTATTCTCTGCTCATTCGCCAATATTCCCTATGCCTCTCGTTCTCTTCCTCTCGTTCGCTTTCTGTGCTGCTGTTTTGCTCAACTGCCATATCGAGCTTCGAACGTTTTGTCTCCTTCGCTTAGTCCTCATTGTAACCATTGTTGTTATTATTGATATTCAAAGTACGCATTTTATTTTTCGAGTGACATCTAAATCGTTTGAGCAACACTTCTATTCAATGTGAAAACTGACAGCGAGGGTAGCTGTCATGCACAGTCGGAGTGTTCAAGTGCGATTTTTAAAAGTATTCAAATGACTGTCAATTTCAGTTTGGAAGAACCAATCAACTCATTTAGTCATCGGAAACATTCTGAATCAGATTCTGTTTACTGTAAATCGCCTATAATTCCACAACTAATAAACCTTTTGACTTGAAAACATTTGTGAGTTGCACTTTGAACATTGTTTCAACAATTTGTAAATACTTATGAAGTTTTTAACATACATAAATAATTCCAAAAAATAAGAGATATTTTTTATTTGACTGTTTACTTCAATTGAGGTAAATTTTTTACATAATCTTAAAACGAAGCAATATTCGATTTTTAATTAAAATAAAAATTATATGTAATAAGGTATCATGGCACGTTAGAAAGGGGAATTTTTAATGATTTACAAAAATATTTATTTTTCAGCTACTTTGAGGCTGAAAGGCCTGTTAAAAAATGCTTCCAAATAAAAAAGAAGGATAAGATTGAAAAATTAAATGCCCCTTCCTCTGATATCCATATTAAGAGACGAAATGCGTAGACATTTCGAGAAAATCTGTGTTTTTAAGAATACCTATTCGTAATTTAAAAAAAAACATTTCTAGGAAACATTTATATCAAACAGTATCTAAAAATACATTACTGAAAAGGGGTATAAGAACCCGTTGGTACAAAAAATTAAAACAAAAAAATTAAAGCAGAAAACTAGGCCGATGACATCATCGACCAAAAACGGCCGATGTGGCATCGGCTAAAAAAGCCGATACTAGCCGATGCCGATACCAATTTTATTGGCCGATACTAGCCGATGCCGATTAATCGGTCGGACTCTATAACTTAGTCAAAGAAACTCTAACCATGGGGAGATGTCTCTTCTAGGGAAGGCGTTAGCATCGTTTCGGCCTTATGTTTCTAAGTGGAATGAAGAAGGAGAAAAAGCGCCAATGATAACTAACCTTTATTGCCCTCAATTGGATGAATATCCAGCTAGACGACATTTGGTTTCAATAAGACAGCGCTACGCACTACGTCTCACACAAAGGATTGGAGGTGGAACAAAACAAGAGTTCTCAGAATGCATTATTTTTAGAAAAGGCTATGATGAATGGCTGTCAAAACTGTGCGATTTAACGCACTTAGATCTTTTTCTCTAGGAATGCGTTGAGTCTTTGGCTTATGGCCATAAACCTTCATCAACTGCGAATCAACATTATTCCAACCATTGGTAACATCCAACTCGACTTCATACATCACAGTCACACAGTTATACAAAATTTGACTTCTCATAGTTACTTTCTCAGTTAAATTCCCTTTGTAAACTTGTTGGCTTTACTATGAAATTTTAATGAAATTTTTCAGTATTTGCACTCGAAATGCTCGTTGCCACTAACGCGTGCAGCATAGAAATAAGTGTATCTGCGCTTCGATCAAAATTCGTTTGATGCCAACAGCCATCAGTTTGGAATTCCCCGAAATATCAAAATTTTATACAACGTTTCATACATACACAAACTTAAATATAAATATTTGATATTTAAGCAAAATTCATATTCATTCAGTAAACGTTCGCATGCGTGGATTTACAGCTTGCGGGCTAAATTTTCGCGCGATTTCGCACAAACTTTTCTGCGAAATCGATTCGTTAATCACAAAGGCCGCGACTATTTGCCACATTGCACGCGCTCCCCAGAGTCAACAGTGAGGAAGCGCTAATTATGTGTGCCGGCGAAATTCAATTCAATTTCGGTGCACTGCGTTCAATGCCAGCGTTGCGATACTTCGAGCGTGTGGGTGTGTGTGTGTGTGAGGCACTTGACACGAGCCGCGCATGCCACGGCCACACAGCGCAGCTGGTGCGCGCATCTGTGTACGAAAATCATGACGCTGGCATAATTAAATTTCGAATTTTCGTAACGAAAGAAAATCTAAAAAGAAAACGCACCGGCCAATTCTGACAAATGAGTAGAATGCAGCGCAAGCATTAATTAAGTGCTGACGTGCCGATCTTAAAAACGGCGCCATTTCTTGCATTATGAGCGGAATGTGGCAAATTGCTAAAATAAGAAAAAGCTTTACAGCGTTTTGCAATGCTGTTGAGCGCACAAATAATTTGGAAGTCAGAAGTTGCGGCAGCCGTTCGGACCAAAGTTGGCGGTTGGCGATGGCAGGAAGCAGTCGTTAGCGGTGTTGCTTGCGCTTCGACGCCCTGCGCGGTGCGCTTTCACCGCCTGCCACTTGGCAGCGCTGTGATTTTTTCCGCCTTGGCGCCTTAATGACGTCGGAAATGCGCCATAATGAGTTGGCTGTCGGGGGGAGGAAAGGCGCAGTCAGCTGAAGCGGCAAATGCAAGACGCCGCTTGCGTTCAAGTGAAGTGCCGGTTTCTCATTACTCGAATGCCCGGCAAGTTGCAACACTTTTAGGCTTTCATGTGGCAATTTGAAATGTTGGCGAATTAATTAGTGGAAAAGGTTTTACTTGAAAATGCAGCGGAATTTGTGCGCAGCAGCGGCGGCGGCGCTTGCCAGAAAGTGGTCGAATGGGGGGAGAGAGAGAAAGAGTGGAGTTGAAGTGTTGTAAGCAGTTTGGCAAAGGAAAGTTGTTGTAATCATTGAAGCTAATGTGTTTGCATCTTTCTATTCTCAGGAACATTTTCAGAAAATATTCTTGCAAAATTATGGAAATTGTTACAAAATGTGGTAAAGAAAATAAATTTGAAATTCAGTGAGTTTTTGCTGTGATTTGCTTGTTATTATTTTATGTTGTTGGGAGTGTCCATGCACACAGGAACGTAGACATTGTTGTCCATTGTTACTCAACTATTGCCTCCCTCACTGACTTGTAAGTGTCCGGACTGATTCAAGTAGATCTGGCAGGCACCAGCGTTGGGTAATTCTGTGGCCTTCAATAGGCATCCAGTTTCCCAGACACTCTTGATCTCTTTTAGCTGGTCAGAGTAATTTTATTAAAGCACATTTGTCATCAAGTCATTGAATGGTTTTTATTGATGGCTTAAAAAAAAAAGTCACTGAATGATTTTTATTGATGACTTTTATAAATAAAAGTCACTGAATAATTTTTACTGATGACTTAAAAAATAAAAGTCCTTGAATGATTTTTATTGATGACTTAAAAAATAAAAGTCCTTAAATGATTTTTATTGATGACATAAAAAATAAAAGTCCTTGAATGATCTTTATTGATGACTTAAAAAATAAAAGTCCTTGAATGACTTTTATTGATGACTTAAAAAATAAAAGTCACTGAATGATTTTTATTGATGACTTAAAAAATAAAAGTCACTGAATGATTTTTATTGATGACTTAAAAATAAAAGTCACGGAATGATTTTTATTGATGACTTAAAAAATAAAAGTCACTAAATGATATTTATTGATGTCTTAAAAAATAAAAGTCCTTGAATTATTTTTATTGATGACTTAAAAAATAAAAGTCGCTAAATGATTTTTATTGATGACTTTTATAAATAAAAGTCATTAAATGATTTTTATTAATGACTTAAAAAATAAAAGTCACTGAATGATTTTGATTGATGACTTAAAAAATAAAAGTCACTAAATGATTTTGATTGATGACTTAAAAAATAAAAGTCACTGAATGATTTTTATTGATGACTTAAAAATAAAAGTCGCTTAATGATTTTTACTGATGACTTAAAAAATAAAAGTCATTGAATGATTTTTACGGATGACTTAAAAAATAAAAGTCCTTGAAAGATTTTTATTGATGACTTAAAAAATGAGAATCCTTGAATGATTTTTATTGATGACTTTTATAAACAAAAGTCACCGATAATTGTTTTTTTAGGACAACTAACTCTTATTTCTGGACTCTTATTCTGGATTCTTATTTCTGGACTAATAAGAAAAAAAATCAAAAATAATTGTTATTATAGGCTTTTTAAAATATAAATAAAAAATAACTGTTATTTCTTGAGTCCCTAAATAAAACTAAAAAAAAAATAACTCTTTAACATTGATTTTTACAATATAAAACTATAACTGTTACGGTCGCTGAAAAGAACACAATAGTCAATAAATCAAGGATCGTCTGACTTTTGGCCCATTGAAATGTTTCTCTGGAGCTGTGTTTAGTCGTTGGCTTATGGCAATAAACCAATAACAATTTACCCACTTTAGGGCCACATCATTGAAATTATTATGAGAGTCATACAGCTGAGTCATACAGCCATACAAAATTTGTCCAATCGATCAAATTTCATTATGTTTAGTGCAATAAATCATTACACAACAATTCCTACCACACTTAAGCTTTAAATACCCGAAAGAAAGTGATCAAAGCCACTTAATTGAAAATGATGAACTAATCCATTCGCCTCATCTAGAATAAATAATAAACATTTTACTTCTTTTTAATAGAATCCATTTCATTCAGTAGAATCCATCATCTTGAAACAATATTCTAAAGCTTCACTGCATAGAATCCAATATTTGCCATATGTTTTGTGTAAATTTAATAATTTACAGGGTGCACCATATGCCAACAGCTAATCGTATAATTGAAATTGCAGCAGACACACAGACACACGCACTAAGTCTCATACACACACACACACTCTCGCGCGCATCAAGCACTATTCGCCTGTTTATCCCATTCGAAACACACTGCATGCCGAGATATTTCTGTGGGGCCCCGTGTAAATTGGCAATCTGTGCATGAAATTGCAACAATGGCAAACAATATAATTCAATTTTCGCACTGCAGCTAAAAAGCATAAACAATTGTTGCTGCTGCACTGAGAGCATCAAACGAGCTAACAAATGTTGTTGTTATTGTTGATGCTGTTGATTTGCCATACGTTCACCACATACACACACAAACTTATATGTAAAGAAGTGCAGTTGTTTGTGTTTCGGGGTCTAATCATTTTGCGGTGGTCTGCGGAGAGCTTTTATCTACCTAAAACCAATGCGGCTGCATAGCAAAGTGCAATGTGTGCACCAAAAGAGTTGCTATTCTTGTTGATTTCTGGGTTGTTGTTGTTGTTGTACATGCCCAGCAGGTGACCGAAACAAAGATCAGTGAAGTGAGTGAATTGTCACCTGTTGGCTGGTGAGTTGGGTTGGTTGTTTGTTTGGGGGTCGAGTTGCAGTTGCAATGCGGTCAAGCAATGTGTGTGTGTGTGTGTGTGTATTCGAAACCGCTGCACGTGCTGTAGTGTTTGTTGGAAATAAAGTAGCAAGAAGTGTGTGGCGATAATGTTTGAAGAACTGGTTTAGATTGTTGAATAATTGACCAAATTCTTAATTATTGAATATTTAGGGTTTGTTGGAGGTTATGGTTGGCCGTTGTGGTTAAGTTAGGTTCGAATTTCGCTGCAGTAAGCACCGAACGCATTGAAAAAATTGCTGCTCTTGATTAGGTTTTTTCAAATTGCAAAATTGTGAGAGTAAAATAAATCTCTATGAAAAAGGCTTCAGAACCGATCTGAAAATAAAACTGTTCAACTGTTCAAATGGTTGTATACGAAAAAAGTGGTCACAAAAATAAAACCACAAGAATGTAAAGTATAAAAAACTGCTAGCGTAGGCTTTGCTTTACATTAGTGCAACATTTTATGTTAGAAATTTGATTTTGTGTCTCAACTCAGTTCAACAATATGGATCACGAGTGACTTAATCTTGTAAAAATAAAACTTTAAAATTCTATTTTCATCACTGTATTTCAAAAGCCTTTAAGTATACCAAATTTAATGGTTACAAAGAAGCTTAAACAGTTTAGTAAACATTTGGATACTGAAAGGAAACTTGGACGTAGATGGAGAAAGTGATTTATCTTCGAGAAGAAGGGTAAACCCATGATACAAGCATTTGATCGAAATTCTTGACTCGCCAAGAGAGATGTGGTTAAAAAAGTTAACATGCTGCACGGATATGGAAAAAAGTTGGAGGGTCTTCAGCCAACAGAAAATTCTTCAAACATTTAGAGTTCCATTAGCAGCGAACAGAAGCGATAAAAGATACAAAGACTTAACTCGAACATTGAAACTATACAACAATATTACGTACAGTTTTGACTTCATCGCATTGGATAACAAAATGTCTCAAGTAAGTTCAAGCAGCTACCTGGTTAGCTATTCTATAGTGGTATGAAAAGACTTTACCCTGCTTATAACATTTAAAGAAAAAAAGGATGCAAGTTTGGGAAAACATTTTTAAAACTGGCAATAAATTTATACTTGAGATCTCAAAAGCAATGTTTTTGTATTCACATGCGAGAATAAACCAACAAATTTACATATGTAAAAGTGTCCTTGCAAAAGCCTTGTTTTGGCTAAATTTTACAACCTGTCGAATGGAAGTTTGACTTTGAGATGGTACCAGAGGGAATGGTTTCAAGATAGTCTCGAAGAAATTAAATCCTTTAAATTCCGCTTCGGTCTTTAACTTCGCGAAGTTTCACATTTATATAATAAAATAAAATAAAATAAAATAAAATAAAATAAAATAAAATAAAATAAAATAAAATAAAATAAAATAAAAGAAAAGAAAATAAAATAAAATAATAGGGGAATGCTCGGTAGATATACAGGGTAGGTGGGAAATAAAATACCACCCGCGGACCAAAACTGGAATCGCAGTGAGAAGAATGAACTCTTTTCGTGCTCGGCAAACACGCGAATCACAGCCAATACCTCAGAGAGGGCTAACCACCCTTCTAAGTGCAAAACGGTTCCTATCACGACACAGGAAGCCTCGGACGAGCGTCCGTGCGGAGTTTTCCAGTCTCCCATCGGACGCGTCCCCAGGTGGCGGATAGGGGAATGCTCGGTAGATATACAGGGTAGGTGGGAAATAAAATACCACCCGCGGACCAAAACTGGAATCGCAGTGAGAAGAATGAACTCTTTTCGTGCTCGGCAAACACGCGAATCACAGCCAATACCTCAGAGAGGGCTAACCACCCTTCTGAGTGCAAAACGGTTCCTATCACGACACAGGAAGCCTCGGACGAGCGTCGTAACGGTCAGGGACGGCGCGGGACACTGCAGCCTGATCAATTCACTGACGAAAATGCAACTAATTTGGCAAATTCTCAAACAGCAACAAGTGTTTTAATGGTTGAGCCATTAACCACCAGAGCTGTATCCCCCACGCAACGCATGAAATGGACGGTAGAAATGAATGAATTTATCATGCGGAGCTACTACAAGATAACCCAAAATGAGACGAAAACTAGCGGATATAGACCACGGCTACTTGAAGCCTTTCAACAAGCATTCCCAACTATAAAGGTCAATGCGCAACGAATAGGCGACCAGCGAAGCGCAATTATTAGAAATAAGTACATACCGACGCGCAGACTGGCGGAAATAAAGCAAGAAGTGGCTAAAGATATAGAACGAGAACGTATGTATCAACAAGAAGATGCAAATCAAAGTAATTCCAATGACAACTTGGCATCAACAACGGCAAGTGAAAGACCAAATGAGACACTAGACAATCGACAACCTGATTTACAAAATGGACCAGCACAGAATAATCAAACTGACACCAACGAACTATATACAAAGCTTAATTTCGAGTTTCAAGCTGCAATAAATGAATTTGATGGAACTGATCCACTACTTCGGCCACCTGTCCCGAAACAGAGCTCGACAAGAGCAATAGCGATAGCAGCTAATTGTATGAATAGCCAAATACTGCCAATATATCTCGAAGCAAATGTCGATACTTTTGACAAATTACAAACATCGATTTATGCTGCAGCTGTTGCAATTGTACGTTTTGTAGGCGGGAAGATTAAACGACAGAATGCATCCACCTCACGCACACGGAACGTTACACCAGCCTGGAAACAAAGACTCATACGCCAAGTCGAAGATCTTCGGGCCCACCTTGGGCGCCTGACTCAATATATTGCAGGAAACAGGAGTGCAAAAGTGGTCAAGTGGTTTGAGGAGATCAAAGTGAACTACAAATTTCACTCGAAACATGATCCACCAAACAACACTGCTGAGCTCCTACGCGATACATTGCGACAAAAACTGCAGTTAAAGGCAAATCGGCTGCGTAGATACACTTTGTCTGAAAAACGGAGGGAAGCGAATACAACATTTCAGAGGAGTGAAAAGAATTTTTATAGATGGCTGCGGGAGGAAGATACAAGCGCAATCGATGAAGTGCCTGAGATAAAGAATATTGAAAGCTTCTGGAAAGCAATATGGGGTCAAGCTGGTGAGCATGCGGCAAACGCCACGTGGATTAGTAATCGATATAAACATGCGGAAAAAATTAATGTTATGGAAAATATCACACTTGTAGAGAAAGATGTAAGTGATGCCATCAAGAAGGCACAGAACTGGAAAGCCACAGGGCCTGACAATATCCATAACTTCTGGATCAAAAAACTCACTTGCACTCATGTACTATATACATGGCAAGGTTCTACACAATATTTCTCCAAGATACCTCACAAGTACCGAAGTTTTTAACCAAAGGACAAACATACCTGCTACCGAAGGACAAAAATAACACTAAAGACCTAGCAAAATATCGACCTATTACGTGTTTGTGTACGCTTTACAAATTATTGACATCGTGCATAGCAAATAAGGTTTATCGGCACTTAGAGACGCATAAAATCTTGGCGATCGAGCAAAAGGGGTGCGTAAAGCACGCACAAGGCTGTAAAGAACAGCTGCTGATAGACTCGGTTGTAATGGAGCAAGCTTATCATAAGCAAAGGAATATATTTACAGCGTATATTGACTATAAAAAAGCTTATGATAGTGTACCGCATTCATGGCTCCTAGAAGTGTTAAAAATCTATAAAATAGCACCAAATATTATAAATATCTTACGGTATTTAGCGAATACTTGGGAAATAACACTAAATTTGAGAACTAACAAGGGCCTTCTGAAGTCTTCCCCAATACATATTAGAAGAGGCATACTGCAAGGTGATAGTCTAAGTCCCTTATGGTTCTGTCTTGCACTTAATCCGCTTTCCTCTCTACTAAATGCAACTAAACTCGGGTTTAATGTGAAAAGTGCTGATGCAAGCCCTCACAAAATCACACACCTCCTTTATATGGATGACATCAAATTGTATGCAGGATCTGAACGTCACATAAATGAACTGCTTCAAATTACAGAAGATTTTTCCCGAGACATATGTATGTTATTTGGATTGGACAAATGCAAACGGTTTAGTGTTGAGAGCGGAAAAGTCGTCCTGCGAGAGTTTCCGTTAGCAAGTAACGAAACTATAAACGCAATGGATGCTGATGATGCCTACAAATATTTAGGCATCATGCAAACAAGGAGAATCCATCATAATAGCGTGATACGAAATGTTACGGACTGCTTTCTGCACAGAATTAAGGCTCTCTTAAAATCGCGCCTTAACGGGAAAAACTTGTTTAAAGCAATAAACACGTATGCTGTTCCGGTGCTACATATACGTTCGGAATATTGAAATGGTCCGACACGGAATTGGAAAGCGTCAAGAGAGCGACGCGCACTTTGCTTACAAGGTATGGAGCACACCACCCAAAGTCAGCAATCGAGCGAATATACCTACCCAGAAGCTTAGGAGGCCGTGGATTAATAGACATTCAGCATCTTTGCAAAAAGCAAATCTCAAACTTGCGCCGATATTTTCTACAACAGGACACTGCGTTACACATAGCGGTATGCAAAGCCGATGACAAATATACGCCACTGAACCTAAAAAATGCGACGCCCCAAGACGAAGTAACAGACATCATGCGCATCGACAAGTTATTGGAAGAATGGAAGATGAAATCGTTGCATGGCAGACATCCACATGCCTTAAGTCAAGCCGATATCGACGGCCCCGCCTCAAATCTGTGGCTCAAACAAGCTGGCATCTATGCGGAAACTGAAGGACTCATGCTCGCGATCCAGGACCAGGTTATTGCAACCAGAAATTACTTAAAATATATTGCACGCGCCGAAATTAACAACGACAAATGCCGGAAATGCCAACAACAACCGGAAACGATACATCACATCACTGGAGCATGTGTAATGTTAGCGGCCACCGAATACTTGACGCGCCATAACAACGTTGCAAAAATAGTGCACCAAAGCCTTGCAATACGCACCAAGCTGCTAACAGAAGAACTACCATATTATAAATATACGCCCAGTGCAGTGCTAGAAAATGACGAGTTCAAGATTTACTGGGATCGCACAGTATTGACGGATAGGAGTGTCCCGCAGAACAGACCAGATGTTATCCTGCTCGAAAAGGTGACAAATAACGCACATCTAATTGACATCGGAGTTCCCAACACACACAACCTACAGGACTGTATCGCGGAAAAAAGCAGGAAATATCAGCAACTGGCCCAAGAATTGAAACAGATGTGGCAACTTGACAAGGTAGTGATTGTACCAATCATCATTTCATCGACAGGGGTAGTGCCCAAAACATTAATGACGACACTGGAGAGGCTTCAATTAGCGGACAAATTTTTGACTATACAAAAATCTGTTATATTGTCAACAACGTCAATTGTTCGTTCGTTTTTAAGTATAGAAAGTTAAATTGTATATATGTTTAAAATAATATCATGTACCTGCAATAGTTTTATGTATCTTGTTGTTAAACAACCGATATGTAATATGTAACCCTAAAGGAGTCAAATAAATCGTAACAAAAATAAAATAAAATAAAATTAAATAAAATAAAATAAAATAAAATAAAATAAAATAAAATGAAATAAAACAAAGTAAAATAAAATAAATTAAAATAAAATAAAATTAAAAAAACAAAATAAAATAAAATAAAATAAAATAAAATAAAATTAATTTAAATAAAATAAAATAAAATAAAATAAAATAAAATAAAATAAAATAAAATAAAATAAAATAAAATAAAATAAAATAAAATAAAATAATATAAAATAAAATAAAAAAAATAAATAAAATGCTGTACAAAGTACTTAAATTTGTATCTATAATTAAAACAAATAAGAAAATCACAAGCAAAAAACAGCAAATAAAATTATTAAATGTAAATAGAACAACTACAACAACAACAGTGTCAATGATAGCACAGTAGATAAAACAATTTAAATTTTATGGCTGAATAGCGCCGCATCGTGCATTATGGAATTATGTATATTCATACATAAGTACATAACTATGTAAATACTATGTATGTAAATTCTATGTATGTATGTAAATATGAATATAAGCTCACAAGTGTGTAGAACTGTTTATGCAAAAGTGGGCTCAACAACTATTGTTGACGTGTTGTTTGTTATCACTTACCAACCTACACAGCCCTCACACACATACAAACACATGAGAGCAAGCCGGAAATGGCATGCTACACTAATACTTTTACATGTACATATATTTACATTCTATGTATATAAATAACAACGACAACAAGACTAATGAAAATGCCAGAAATAGCAACGCCAACGTGCCAGTTTTCATTTTCCAATTTAAAATTCACTTCCAACACATATAAACACTCGGCCAGTGGTTGGTGGTGGTGGGTGCACATTTATGCTGAACATATGCGAATGTAACTGTGTGTGCATGTGTCGAATGTGTACTTGTATCAAATGAGCCATTTGCATACAAAATCATATGTTGAAACAACTTCATAGACACACACACAAACCAGTCCGCTGCCAATTCGACAAACACATACACAACGCGTTCAGCAGTCATACAGACAGATGGGCAAACAGACACAAGCAGCACAACGACAAAATGCAAATAACATATTTATGCGTTGGCTTAGGAGGCGTTCACGTTCTGCTCCTCGAGTCCTACAGGGGCGGCTTGTTGTCAGCTGGACTGCCACAACATTCATTGCATCCTTGGCAATGCGGCGATTTGAATTCGTGATTTGCTTGAAATTCCTGCCACGCTCGCTGCGGCTGTGGCATTCGAGGCACAATCTTTGCGTGCCACTGTTGGCCACAGCCGGCCTGGCGACGGAGCAGTGTCGTTGATGAAGTTGCAACACGACGCCGATTGCTGCAAAGTCATTTAAAGTCGACGACATGTTTAAGCGAGTGTCGGGTTGTGTGCGTCTGCGGTGCAAGGCTGAAAATCCCATTTAAATGAACGCGTCCGAGGCTATCGGCCGGCCGGCCAGCTGGCGCAGGCACACAACGCCACCCGGTGTGCGTCTGGCTGTGTGCGTCTGTTCATTTCCCCGGCTGTCTGCTGGTCGATGAATGTGTTGCGGATGCTGTCGTAGCCGGCGCCATTATTGTTGCTGCTGCTGCATTGCTTGCTGCCAACAACCAACACACAACGCGTCGCACTTTATGGATGTTGCGGCAGTGACAGTTTGTTTTTTTTGTGTAGTTGTTGTATGTAGTTCAATTTAAATGTTAAATTCCGGCAAGTGAACGTCGAGAGCGCTTCACGATTGGCAATCAATTAGCACAGCGAATGCAACTGATGAGGTCAAGTGCGATGAAATTAAATGACACAAAGTGGCAAAAGTGCTGAGTTTTTCACGATGATGAGGCGGAACGAAGTAAAACCGAGTAAAATGTGCAGCAGTGCAACAAACCGGAACTTAAAATGTGCTACACATGTCAGACTTGGTTTCGAATTGAAGTTGCGTTGATTTGTTGGCAGACGGAGGCAGACACACACAAATATGTTGGCAACTTTGGTGTCGGTTGGAGTAAAGGTCAAAGTAAAACATTTGTGATTTTGTGCAGAACTAAAATTTGGTCTTTAACAGACGAGTTTTTTAAACTCGGACGTTGGCAACTGCGTTTCAAACCAAATGTGATATCTGTTGCAACTGAACGATGTTCTCCAGAGATCCAAAATAATTATTATCCATATTTTTTTAAATAAAAAAATTGCTCTAATTTAAGAAATTTATATTATTATTGTTTTATAATAATTACTCCCAATAAGAAAGTTTTTACGTCGCCTGTAACTATTATCATGCAATAAATATTATTGAGTTGTATAATAACTGTCATAAGAAACAACAATTTTTTTCGTTATCGATAATTATTATTTTTGGATTTTTGTTTATTACATTGCTTTATAACTTGCCTATTATTTTGAAAACAAATTTTGTTGCGTTGAATTACCACATTTTGGATATGAATTGATTTCTAATTGTTTTAAATTGGCAAACGCAAATTAACTGTAGAAAGCTAATTTTCACCAACAACTAAACAATTAAAAATCAATTCATACTCAAAATGTGGTAAGGCAACGTAAACAAAAATTTCTTTTATAAAAGTTATGAAGCAACGAAAGCAAATTGTCTTTCAAGTAATAGTTATCGGCAACGTAAATAACAAAAAATCATAAATAAAAGTTAGGAAGTAACGTACAAAAAAAATTCTTAAAATAATAGTTATCGGTAACGTAAATAAACAAGTCATAAATAAAAGTTATGAAGCAACGTAAAAAAAACCCAAAATAAGATTTATTGAGAACGAAAAACAAATTTGTTTCTCATAACAGTTATTACGCAACGAAAAAATTAATTGTCGCCAATAATAATTACAATCAACAAAAAAATTGTATGTTGCAATGTAATAGTTACATTGCAATTATTTTCTTAAAAAACTTATAAGTCCCTGATGTTCTCTTATTATAGAGTTAGCATCAAACATGAGGAACAAGTTGAAAGGGGAATGTTTGGCTATCGGCAGAACATGGCTACATAGTCTGCGCTAGGATAGCTTTAAGCTTTATGGACTAAGGAAAGTATCTAAGCTAGGAATACGTTCCTTGCTTAGCTCTGCCAGCCGTGCTTGTACACTTTTGAGAGAGTACTTAGTTCGTTTCGGTCTGCTGCTGGAATCGCTGAGGACTTAAAAGAGACCTAATAGCGACCTATGGACCTAATAGCTGGATATTTGTGATCGTTTGGCCAACCAGTTCAACCTAATCTTACTTATTTAATATATAAGATATAGGAATAAATGGAGTTTTGTACTCATACTCCAATGGTGCAGTTGCAGATGATTGCAGATCGATGGCAAAAACTGTGGCAACTTAAAGTTTCGGCGTCTCTTCGGACTGCAACGCTTTGGCAGGAAACAATATCCCCCCGAAAGGATGAAATAAATTTGATTTCTGAATTTCGAGTATTGTCATATGGCAACAAAATAACAAATGCATTAATATCAGTCAGCAAGTATCAATCAAAAATCAAAACTATACTCACTCAAGTGTTATTAATTGCAATTGAAGGCAATTGACATGAAAACGATGCGATAAAATCGTTTGCACCACAAACATTGTTCTGGTTGCTTTTCGTGTGGTCACTGTTGACGTGCGTTGTCAGCATGACAAATGCCGCCACCGCCTATGACGATAAAAATCGGCATAATGCTAAAGTGTCAATTGCAAGTTTTGCAAAGTGTCTGTAATGCAACAGCAAAAAACAAGAACAACACACACCAAACAAATGCAATGACATTGTGAATTGACAGTTCAATTGCCTTAAATCTTGCCATGGCTAAAGCTTGGCGTATCTGTTTGTGTTTGTGTGTGTGTATTGGTTGGCGGCTCCTACGCGCTTGCGCACGAAAAATTTTAGATAAATGTTGCCCGACTTACGTCTGTCATTGCAGCCTGTCGAGGCATTTTTGCAGCAACGACATTTACAATAAAAACAACAACAAACTATTCAAGTAATAATTGCGGCGGCAAGTGTTTATTACACTTCGATAGGTCTGATTGAAATATCTGATAGAAAATGTTTTAGCAAAAACTGCAACTTTGTAATTTGGGTGCAATAAAAATTAAAAGTATAACGAATGAAAATTTGCATTTGCTGCACAAAACAGGTCATTGAGTTGTAAACAGCAGCAGCAGCAAACAGAGTTGTTGGGAAATTTTTTCATAGTAGCATTGGACTGGAATTTGTGTGCGCGTGCTGCCCGATTCGATATTTGGGACCCGCTGCGACGACGCTGTTATTGTTGTTGTTGTTGTTATTGTAGGCTGTACATAGAAATGGGTGAAAATTAATGTAAACACATTTACATTTAATTAGCAACAAAACGCACAGCACAGTGTTGCCACTAGAGGCGAACTGCGGAATAAGGGGCCCGAAGGCAATTGTGGCTTATGACTTTAAGTGACTTTGAAGATAAAATTATAAAATTCTCACTTATCCCATTTAATCTTCTATACTCGTCTGTGGGGACTCCATTACCAGTCCGACACTGGCTGCCACACCTTTTGTTGTGTCAAGATTTCAATTTAATAAACTATAAACGTTTGCAATAAAAGTCAGTGTGTATTTTTTGCAGATTTTCAGTATTTTTTTCATAAATTTATTAATAGCAGCAGTTTTGCAGCTGAAATTTTGCCAGTACAGGCCTAGTGTCACATTTCATTTTGTCCGAAACAAAATGACTCCGAGGTAGACAAATAAAATTTGGCTTCCAGTGCATACTTTGTATTCAATTTGCATGAATAGAAAATTACTCGACTCGATCCAGCGCTATTTATAACTCGTTTATGGCAACAATGTTTCGTAGTCGATATTAAATACAAACAAGTCGAGCCTGATTTTGTAGCCGAGTATTGCGCAAAAAATTGTGTCGTTTACGCTTCAGCCGGCACATTGTATGCAACATGTTTAGTCTAGTAAAGCGGTTTTCAAGAAACGCAAGCAAATGGAAAAGTAGTAATAATAAATAGAAATAAATTAGAAACAAATGTTGTCTACGGCGATAGTGACGGCTCGACTTGGGTGCTGGAAGTTGTCGCAAGATTAGTTGGAAATGTTGAGTACTTGGTTAGAAATGTTAAAGGCAGTCTGGAAACATGCCTTTCGATTGTAACTACAGTATAACCCCTCTAAGTACTTCACCTAAGTAGATCGGTTCCGGTGGCAACCTCACACTTAGGCCTCTATATGGGCCCATTGTGATACCACAAATTCTTCCCATTTGAAATGTGTATACAACTCGGTTTTTTCAACATGTGTTATAACTTATAACACACATTTCAAATGGATGGGGGAAGTCTGGAGGGACCCGAATTCCAACGGCTTTCTTTCACTTGGAAGTTGTTGCCATTGCCTGCCAAGAGCGCACTTTAGCGGTCTTTGTAATTCTTATCTGCTTCATGTGAATAGCGATAGAAGTAGACGAATGTTTCACCAGCCCGAGCTAGGAATCGAACCAAGGGCCTCTGCTAAGAAAAGCCAGCGCGTTACCTGCTGTACTATTGAAGCCGGGCAAGTACTTCACCTGTAAATGTAATCTTTTTGAGATACTTAGGCAAGTGGAGTACTTAAGCGGGTTGAATACTTAAAGTATAGTAATAGTGTCCAGAATTTTTGGTTACTTAAACGGGTTAGATACTTAAGAGGGGAACTACAAAAGCGGGTTTCACTGTGCATGAGGATAAAACTTAGCTAATTCACTCTCCAACCCGGTAGGATTGGGATGCCAGATTGGGAAGTCCCAGTCTTTATCTATGCATTGAAAATGTACTGCCAAACAGGTGCAATGACTACTCAGAAATGCTCACACTATCTCGTCGTTTAGGACAATTGTTGCAGTGAATTTCCAGTCAAAATTTGCGCTTCAATGTCGACTCAATTTGCCATCTAACCAATGTGATAATCTGTTTAATCAGCCAGGTGACAATTAAGGCACTGCTTTCTCCTATAGTCAAATCAATATGGGTTCTTGAATACCAACAGTCTTTGAACATAATCAAAAGACACAAAATCAATCATTGCTGGGAATCGAGTCACTATGGTATTGTAACGATGAGGCACTCTATCGCTGTGCTATGCATGAATGTTTTACGGGCATACTTTTAGGCACGAACTTTAGAGTACGGCCAGCTTGCTATAATTTCGATATGGCAAGGATGGCTCGCGATGATGATGGGATGTGCGAGAACGATCGAGAGATAGTCCAACTGGAATGTGCAAGAACAATCGGCGCGATAACCAGACAAGTATAAAAGGCAGCGGGGTGCAGCGCAGAGGAACGAGTCTTATTTGAGCAAGCAAAGGGGAAACATGCAATTGCCAATCCAATCCAATAAGTAGTAGCAAGTGTGAAGATAAGCACAGTGTAAATTTGTAAATAAAGCACAATCCAGAGAGACGAAAGCCAAAAGAACTAAAGTCATTTTCGTAACATTATACTGAGTAATGACATAGTGGGTTAATGGGGTCGAAGCTGTCAGAGTGAACACAGCGAGTAGAACCTACTTCAAGCCAGGAGTTTTTCTTCGAACTTCGATCTGTGTTAACGCCTTTTTCCCAGGCAGGCGTTTGTACCATTGCACAGTGATTCGTTCCATAGATAACATTAAAAAAATTTATAGTCACAGATTTTAACGATTTCGTTGTCATTTGAAAGGAAAAACTCTAACTAAGAAAACCCCAAAAAATCTGTGCGAAATTGTATTTATTTATTGTATGGAGTGGAATCACTGTGCAATGGGACTTCTGTTGTAGCAATGCGAAGGAAATATAATCTGTATGACTAGTTACCCTGCACTTCAAACAATACGCCATCGATATCTAAGCGGCAGAACGTCTCACGATCTGGCCACGGTAGACATTGCGCCGCTAAAGGGATACCACCACATTTGTTGGATACTCAAGTTCGTTGAGACCACCACCGATTAACGAATATTAGAATCAATGGGCGTCAAATGCCTCCAAGTGTACTAACCGAATATTCGGCCACCTGTCTGATTTATTTAACTTAACCTAAAAAAGCTTGCAAATACCAAGACAGTTTTTATAATTTTATCTGTTTCTGGGAAAAAATCATTTAACTAATTCGGTCAACTAATCAACCAACTAATTCGTTTGATTGTTCACCAAATAATCAATGAGTTGGGACTGAATCAGCGAGAAGATTTTTTGCTTCCATATTTGTATGTTCATCCCTCTCAGCCTTTAGTAATATTGTTATTGTAACGAAAATGCTCGCTGTCAATGTGCAGTTTGCAAGGCACTGGAAAGGAAGGCAAATTAGAATACGAATTGCGCGTTGGCATACTTTTAGGGGCATGGCAATTTCGCTACAACATTTTGAGACCAATTAGAATGTACAATCTGCGCTACAAGTAAACAAGTATAGAAGGCAGCCGGGTACAGCGCAGAGAGAAGAGTTTGGTTTTAGCAAGCAAAGGTGCAACACTGAGTCTAAAGACAGTTAAGTATGAAATTGTAAATAAAGTGACTACTATTGTTGAGCTGCGTTGAAGAAATTTAGTGTGTTTTATTTTTGAGCACAATCCAGAGAAACGAATACGCCTGCGAACTAATTTTTGTAACATTATTGTAATTTATTTTAAATAAATAAATTCAAGTTTAGAAATATAAAATATAAATACTAATGATAACAAAAAATAAATAATAATACAGTCTGTCCAGTAGAAGCGTGATCGACCAAATTTTAACTTAGAGTACCGTTATCAAAAAAATTTTAATGCACCTTAGTAGCCTCATCATTTTTGTAATACGCACTGCAAAAATTGTCAGTCTCGTGAAACAATTACAAAGTACACGGTGTTTTAACAAGATGACTTCCGCGTGAGAGAAGCGACTTGAAGCCGTATTCCTTTGTCTACACCCTAGAAGGCCGTAAATGTCACGTTTAGCTGCAGCAAAATTTATGAAGAAGTCAAAGTAATTCGTAACGAGGTGGACGAATCGGTATATGGAAGCAAAAAATGTAGACGATGTGGCTGGGCGGGGCCTTGAAAAAAAGACCTCCCCAAAACAGGACAAGAAAGTCATTGATTTGTTTGCGACGAAGCCGGGCTTATCTTTGCGTAAAGTTAAAGCAGTTTTAGAGAAAAGTGGTGTTCAAATATCAAAAGACACGATTCGAGAACGTTTAAGATCTAAAGACGTTAAATACCGGAGCTCTTTGAAAAAACTGTTGCTCTCATCATCACACGTTCAAAAACGACTTGCCTGGGCTTATGCAAATTCGGATCGGAATTGAAATGATGTAATATTCACGGATGAATCCTAATTTTGGGCAAGTAGTAGCATAAATCGATCTTGGTGTACCGCTAACAACCGATTGCTCCAACGAACTGTTAAAGACCCAGTAAAGGTCCATGTTTGGGGCTGTTCCTCAAAAAAAGGATTTGGGCGCCTGTTCGTTATTACCACCAACTTGAACGCGGTTTTGATGAACAAAATTTATGAAAAAGCTTTATTACGTTTAGCTGCGAAGATGTTCGGGAGAAGAGGACTCTCTTGGATTTTTCAAGAAGACAACGACCCAAACATCGCAGCCGAATGTGTGCTGAGTAGAAACAGCAAAATGGGGTAGAGGTGTTAGATTGGCCCTCACAGTCGCCTACTGCCAACCTGATAGAAAATGTGTGCTCAATAGTAAAGCAGAAACTGAGAGGAAAAACTATATGAACAGCAAAACAGTTATTGAGACAAATTCGGCTGATTTGGAGTCAATTGCCTCGGCAACTTGCTCAGAACTTAACGCAAAGTATGGGTCGGAGGTGTGAGGCCATAATAGCGAATGGCGGTGACTATACCTGTTATTAAAAATATTGCGTACAGTAAATATTATAAACGCATAAAATGCAGTTTGTTTGAAACGAATCGGACAAATAGTTTCCAAGTTACGACGATCACGCTTCTACTGGACAGACTGTAATTTCCAATTTTATTCACGCAATTTCGAGTATAAGTAAATAACACTAATGATAACTAAAAATAAATAATCAAAATTTTCAAAATTTATTCACGCAATTTCCGTTCGTTGTGCAACAACATTGTTGTGTTGGTGGCGTGCAGTGACCGCCAATTTCAGCGCAGCAGCCAACGAGTTATTGCGTGCCGCAGCGAGATAATGCAACAACTGCTGCAATGCGGAATAATTCATTCGAATGATGCGATCTGAAAATGATTTTGTGGCCAGGCCATGTGCTCACTACACCGTTATGGATGGTCTGCGTTAATCACCCGAAATTCTAATTGCGCGATTTAAATTTAAATCGGCAACGAGGCGACTTAAAAATAGCCCAAACTGACGGCAAGCGGCCGCGCGGTCTACTAACTCAACGCTGCAGGTGTTGGCGACGTGGCAAATGTCAGGCGACGCGTCGGTATTAATTCTAAATTACAAATGTAATGGCCGGCAATGAGTTGCGGCGTTGGCTATGCGTGCGAGCGACTCATTACGTCGGTTTCTGTGTGCAAACTGCGGCACAGCTGCGGGCGCCGTTAATAAGTCGGGGACAGGCAAGCAATTACTGAACTTTCGGCGACGACAACTAGCACGTGGGACCTCTGCGGACCCGGGTGGGTGGCACTTTGTTGCTCGCATTAATTATTAAATTAACATAAAATTGCTGAGCGCCCACTGCGCAGCGTAGTTGGTTGTCGAGCCGGCAACGCTCGGCAAATTCTAGTGGAATTTACTAATTGTCGCTCTTGTTGCTGTTTTAGTGTTGCCAACATCTGCACTGAGCCAAGATAAGTCACATAATTTAATAATTTATCAGCAACATAAAAGCTGACGCTGCCTTCCTGCTCGTGCACCATTGAATTGCTGCAGCTGTGTACATTCTTGGCGAAGGATTAAGCCGGCGAATTGGGGCATTGGATTGGCTTTTATACGTTTAGTTTGAGCTATTTGCATTGGCCAAGTTATGCAGTGACGCACACTTCGGCTGCCTGGCCGAAACTTCTTTTCCAGTGGCCAGCGTTGCCACGTTCTTTGGCTTTTGTTTGTTGCTTTTTGCTCTTGTTGCACTTGGCTCTTGTTGGTCCCGTAGTGTTTTGGCTGCATCTTAATTTCGCTTCAAAAATTCAAACCAAAACTTGGTAGCTGGATAGTTGATGCTGCCCGAGGGAGAAGTGTTGCCTTTTCTTGACACGTTGCGCTGCGCGGCGAAAGTGTTAATGAGTTTTAATTATTAAAAACGGATACCATGGCGCTTGTTGTTGTTGTTGTTATTGTTGTTGCAGCTGTTGGCTGACATGCAGCTTTGCTGCTGGCAATTTTCTCGAAATGTTGAAAAATGTGCAAACAAGTCGCAGTCGAGGAGCAGCTGAGCTGCAGGTGGGCGTGTCAAAAGTTTTGCAACTATGCGAAAAAGTGTTAACACTGATTGCTTGTTACAAGCAATTTTCTGTTGTTGCATTTTGTACTTGCGACAGCAATTGCTGCAACAAATTGCCGCCATTTGCTTTAATCTGCTGTTGTATATAATTTCTGCAGTGGCGCCAACTTTGGCTAAAAAGTTTATTATCTGCTCGATTCATGTACAGTTGCTGTTGTTGTTGTTGTTGTTGTTGTTGGTATTTAAGTTGTAGTTTATGGTATTCTGGGAAGTCGAAATTCAACTTTTACGCAACACATTGGTTGGTGGACAAAGAAGGCGGAAGGCGACTTGTACCCATCTCCCTTTCACTTTGGTCACTCTCTCTCTCTCTCACTCTACCGAACTGTCAAATTCCCGCTCGTATTTGCGTCGTAGATATGCAATTAAACATTTTCAGGTCACGGATAAGAAGTTTGCGTACGCTTCTGGGTGCATGTGTAAGCTTGGCACGTAAGCGCGCCTCCTCTCCAGTGGGCGGTGGGCGATGACGGTGGCACATAAAACACAAAATTCATGGTTTATTTTAATGGGAACAAAAATTTAAGCACAATTTTCGGTAAAGATTTGTTTAGTTATTGCTTGGTTTTTGACTTTGGAATTTTAATTGGGGTGTGTGTGTGTGTGTGAGGGATTTCGCGTTTTTAGGATTAGAATTGCTTTATGAGCGATTCAAGGACTATTAACCAGGGACCGTACTGGTTATGGTTTTTATCAAAAAAGTCAGATTTTAATTGTTATCTTTTAAATTTTATTTTTCCCGACAAATATAAAAGTTATTTTGTACCTTTTATCATTTCAGGCAAAAATAACTGTTACTTTTGACTTTTATTTTATCGGTCAAAAATAACTGTTATTTTGTGATTTTATTTTTTCGGTCAAATATACATATCAGACAATTTGAATTTTTTTAAAAACCGTTTGAGCTACAAAAAAACTATTGATACCATTTTTTTCGTCGCACAAGTCTTATAGCTCAGAATGTGATGTCTGCTGAGACGAAAAATATGATATCATATGAATAAATATAATGATAAAAGGCGCAAAATTAATTTTATTTTGAACTTTTATATTAAAAGTCAAAAATTTAAAAGGCGTTTAATATTAGAATTAGAATGGTATACAGTCGTGTCAGGGTATAGTGAACCCCCTATATAGTGAACACCTCGATATAGTGAACACCCAAATTTTGACATCGAGCCTCTCAATACAGAAAACAATTTTCAAGCAAAAAACAAAAAGTGTAAGTATTTTGAGCAAATAAAACGAGTTTTTGAACAAAAATTTTGACCTTGATATAGTGAACAACCTCAATACTCAACTCAACTCAACTCAACTCAACTCAACTCAACTCAACTCAACTCAACTCAACTCAACTCAACTCAACTCAACTTAACTCAACTCAACTCAACTCAACTCAACTCAACTCAACTCAACTCAACTCAACTCAACTCAACTCAACTCAACTCAACTCAACTCAACTCAACTCAACTCAACTCAACTCAACTCAATACAGTAAACAGGCCTTGCAATAATTAGTTCACTATATCCAGACACCACTGTATTTGAAAAAGTCGACCGACAATTCTTTCGTTATGCCTTTTTGAATTGAAAATTGTAAAATAACAGTTATTTTCGGTCCCTGCTATTAATACTAGAATGCTGACTCGCTGATTTTGTGATGTCTCGTCCTGTACGGACTATGAAAATTTGGCTTTAAAGGTGTTCCACGCAGTAATTGGGGGTCGACAACGAAGAAGGAGTCCGTGTCTCCGGTGGAAGGACCGAGTTGAGGCGAGTGGAGAGAACTTCTGCGGCAGGTCATAACCAAGTAACAGTTTGTTTAGCAAGTAAGTAACACTTGAATACCCAGCACGGCCTTCCTTAAATGCATACATGACATTTTCATAGAAACGAATACAAAAATCGACAAAAAATGTTTCATTAGAAGTGATGCAACCTTCAACTGAACAGCACAACCGGCCTACTTTCTTCGAACTGCCAAATTTGTAGTTCATCTTGCAACTTATCAACTTATCCTTGAACCCATTCGAACAAAACATTGCATCCGCAAGAAGCAAATATACGAAAAACTTGACAAAACTTATTTGAAATCTACGCTCGTTCCTTGTCCCCAACTCAAGCAAAGTTGTGCTTTCCCACACAACTACACAACTTCGCGTAACTGCGGCGCTATAATCGAGGAGCAAAGCTTATTATGCAACAAAACATGCGCAAGTAATTTGAAAGTTCACAAAAAAAAAGCGCAACTCCCGAATGCGCTTGCAACACGTACGCCCGACCACCTACGCGCCGCAGCGCACATCGGCAACAATGGCAAAAGTCACAGCAATGCACTGCACGCTGCACAGCAACCGGCAGCCGCCGACCCGGAAGCGACAGCAGCTGGCAGGGCCGCCCGGCGGCACACCAAATCCATGAATATTAAATAAGTCCGTGTCGGCGTGTGTGCGGCAGGTTGCCGCTTCAATCTCAATTAGCTGGCGGCACGTTGCGAGCACTTGTCAAGCGCGTATTTTGAGCGGAGATTTTTGCCGAAAATTCGTTGTCGCAGCGCGTTGTCAGTTGCTTGGAAACTCAATCAACAAAAAATATAAAACATTTTCGTGCAAAACTGCAAAGTGTTGTTTGTCTGCCACAAAACTGAGCGTGTGGCAGCACTGTCTGTCTGTCTGTCAGTTGACGCTATCGCTGACGTTAGCAGCTCATTCGAATGTTGCGCACATTAATTATGTGTTGCAACACTGGCATCAACTTCTATTGCGCTCGCAGCGTGGCTGTGTGCGTCTTGTGTCTGACTTTGGTGCTGTTGCTGCTTTGGTTGCAATTAATGCAACTCGGGCTGTGTGTTTGCCTGGGAATTTGGCGACTGTTGCCATGGCGTGTTAAATGTTCATTCCGCAGCTCCGCACGCCACAATGACGATTGTCTAACTTGAAATCGTTGCTCTCTCACTGGGAAGTGAAATGTTGGCAGCTACATGTATTGTCATATAAATAATTTTAAATAGTAATTAGAAATAGTTGACTAAAGGAACTTTTTAAAAATTTGTCAACGTTGGAATAGCAATAAAGTGGACGTCCAATATAACGAATCTTATGTTGTACCTCCAATTTGTTAAATCGAAAAATTCGTTAAATCGACCGAAATTTTTTTAATTTTAAATTATCATTCTTAAAGAAATAAGTTTCATATATTCAGTTTTGAAATTAATATCTTGTTTTATTCCAGCATTTTCAAAATACAAATATGGCTATGTATGTACAGTGAAAAAGTCTTCGATGCGCGATTGCCTCTTTACAGCAAGTAAACTTTTCTGTATGGAAATTTTTCTTGATTGATTATTGAAATTTTAATTTTTAAAAGAAAAAAGTCGACCGAACGCAAAACAAATCCTGGGAAAATGATCAGCAATGCACACAAACAGAATTGGAAAATGTTGGCAACTTGACGTAAATTTGAAAGTTTTCATTTAACAAAAACAAAAACAATTGAGGTACCGTTCACTTGACAAAACCATTCATTGTTATTGTAAAAAATGTGAATGCTCAAATAAAAACAATTCGAAGGTTTCTTGACGAAGGTGAAAAACAAAATAAAATATTCGTAGCAAATTTCACTTTCGTTCGTAATATAGAACCATCAATGGAAAAAATTTGGCCGTGCGTTAAATAGAAAATTCGTTAAATGGATTCGTTATACTGGACGTCCACTGTATTTAGAAAAATATTTCCAATTAAATGTTCTTATCGTAAATATCAAAATTTTATTTTTTTTTATTTATTATTATAATTATTTATTATATATATTGGATTATTTATTATTTTTTTTATATTATTTGTTATTTATTATTTATTTTATATTATTCATTATATATTATTTGTTATTTATTATTCATTGTTTATTATTTACTTTTTATTATTTTTTATTTATTACACTACTCGACACGAAAAATGCTCGTAAAAACAAAAGTATTTTTTAGAATAATCTTCGGCTGCTGAACGCGAAACTGAAAATCACAAAATTTTCTTAAGAAGCCTTTTCAAAAAATCTTCGAAAAACACGTTTTTCCCCTCTTATTTTAGTTATGAGCACATATCTCGCAAACCAACCATCCGACAAACACAAGTGAGCCGTCGTTCAGAAGGCAATTAACTAACCTTCCCAACGATATATCGATTGTCCAAAGATTTGGGGAAGTTACTGACGATGCAAATTAAAAAAAAAATTGAATTTTTTGACCATTTTCCAAAATTATACATATTCGAATCGTTTTTTATGGATAAAATAAATGATCTCTTCTGGTTTTAAAATCTAAGATGAAAGATATATTATTTGAGCAAATATTAAGCCTAACATCAATAGAATTGAAAGAAAAATGACAAAGTTATGATGCACGGAGTGAAAACACCAACTTTTCATTTATTACACCGTACGAAAAAATTTTTTAATTTTTCCGAGACCCATCTAAATGTTGATATAGACATAAAGCTAGAGGTCATTTATAATATCCTGGCATAGTCAGTTTTTCATTTTCTGACCCAAAAACCTTTTTAAAGGACTTTAAAATTTTAAGGACATACACATTTCAAATATTTTTTTAAATACTTGCGATTGTGCAATGATGAAGAAATGGATATCAAATGAAATTGTCTCCTCTTAACTAAATTTTCTATTTTGAACTTTCAGAACTTTAAAATAGAAAAAAAAATTAGATGTATGAATCTACAGACTGAGATCCAAAACATTTATGTTTTACATACGCGTTTGACAAGCGTTTGACAAGCCAGTCTTCCTTATCTAACAAGATTATCTTTCTTATCTAACAACATGTCTGATGTCATACATGGACAGTATGCAAGATAAGGCTACATTTCTTTGGAATACTTAGTCGATATTCGGTGTCATAGGTCACTCAATAAGCTATTGAACCCATTATGACCTTCTCGCTATCTTCATCAATGACCTTCTCTTACAGACTTTATCTCTTTGATATTTTGTTTTAAATAAAATCGCAGTAGGTTAGGTTAGGATAGGTTATGGGGTTACCTCTGTAAGAGACACACTCGGAGGCCATTCCCCATATTTCACCGGTTTTTTTAAATGTGTATGTAACAAAGTTTTTTCAACGATGTTTCAAACAACGGATGGGGTAAGTAGCGAGGGGACCCTCCCCTTGTAATTCTCATCTGCTTCATGTGGATAGCGATAGAAGTAGACAAGTGTTTAGCCAGCTTGAGCAAGGATTCGAACCTAGGGCCTCTGGTATGAGAAGCCGGCAAAATCGCAGTCAAAATCGCAGAACCAGAATGTTCTGGACATGACCTTTGGAACATTGGAACGCTCACGTCTTTGGTGTGTAAATGAATGGCTTCACTTTATATGATTTCTGATTGTTCCACAGCGTTCATATTCTCCATAAAATGAAGTTAAACTTGCACTTGAATAGGATCCTTGCATACCAATCTGTGGTTCTTGCATGGCATTCAAAATCGTGGGATGAAACTTATAGGAGAAAAAACGAATGACTCTTTGAAAAAAATGGTAAGTTACAGGAACTAGAACATTAAAACACCAGACAAATTGTTGCTTTCACTTACAACTCGTTGGAACTCGTATCTTCGAAGCGCCTTTGTCCACAAATCGGACTATTTACCTCTTCTTCTTCAACCCTTACAGACACAATTAGCCAACTTTCGTATAAAAACAACAACGTTTGATATATGTTTGCGCTCTCTAAAGGTGCAGGCGACTTATTGTCAACAAAAATCGTTTACAACTTGCAGTGACAACAACGACAAAGCAGACACACAAATAGCAAAATAACAACTAAAGCAAAAACAAACAACGGACAACGAAAGGAAAACAGTTGGAAGCAGCAGCAGCAGCACTAAGGCGCAGTAGAGTCCTTATCCTTGTCCCACATTTGTTTAATAATAATTTCTAAAGCACAAAAATAACACAATCTATGTAGAACGTCAGTGAGTTTAGGTATTTTAACGCACAGCAACGGCAGCATCACAATGACAACAGTTGCGACTGAAAATTCAGTGCGCTGGCTAAGCAGATAAAACAACAGCAACAACAAACGAAAACTTAAAAATTCCAAAAGTTATGGCAACACTGGCGTCAGCAAAGTAACAACGCGAGTAAATGTAAAAATTAAAAATTTAAACCCATCGCTGACTGCAGCAAGTGGCACGGACAAACTGGACGGACGCAGCAGCTGCAGCCGAACAGCAAAGAAAGTCAAATACGGAAAATGTTTGTTCAAGTTTGTTGCTTTTGTTAACTTTGTAATTTGCTATTTCAACTGTCAGCGTTTTGTTACCTTGCACGCCGGCGGCTGCTGCCAACAGCAACAGCAACAACTACAACAACAACGACAACCATAACAGGCAGCACTGGTTTGAACACAATGGACTCGGCGCATGCAGATAGACGCGTTGAGCTCTCAGCGCCCAATGCCGCATGCGGCACAAATGCGCCAAAATACGAACAAAAAACCTCAACACTTCTGCCCACAACAGCGCAAATTCGAGGCAACAGCGAAAATTGTCTACACGAACTGTTATTATATTTGCAAACTTGCACCACCTGTCATTGTCACTGAGGCGTTCAATTCAATGATCCCGAATGTTGAAAATTCGGCCAAATCGCCAAATACTGGATTCTGATTTTTGGCAGTTGCACAGCAATCAAATTAGTTTCTTCCAAAGAACTTTGTTAATATCTCAAACGTGGACATAGATATGTATGTAGGTATGTAAATGGCTTAAAAAGTCTCATTAGGTAAATGAGGTGTAGTGAAAAGAAATTCATTATTTTTCCAATAGATTCTTTTAGTAATTTGTATCTCGTGTTGTATAAGTGCTATAGGGATGCGTTAACTGGCGTCAGGAAAATAAGATTTCATACTAAGAAAATTTCTCATCCAATTTTGTGATTGCTTGATTCAATTTTGATTGAGCGCACATCCAAGATGGACAAATATTTTATAGTTTTTCTTCGGTAAAGATGTCTTAGAATGAGAATAGGATTTATGGACCTGATACAGCCAATCACGTGCAATTTTCTTTTGGTTGATTTCGTTCTGATAATTTCGATCTCAAAGACACAAAGCTCTGCAAAGTCGAGAAAATCATCAAAATCGTTGAGTAAGAACGGTTTTGATTGCCCAGGAGCTTAACATTCCACATAAGCACCGTTTGGAACTACAGTAGACGCTCACAAATTCGAACCACTTTGTACAAGTTCGAATTTCCGAAATGTTCGGATTTCTAGACTTTTTTAATTCATGTAAAAAGTCCAAAAAATATTGAAACGACATCTTATAACTTGAATGTGTTGCTATTTTTTTTCTTCGCATTAAGAAAATGTAATACGTTCTATTCGCAAACAAATGTATTTTTAATAGTCGCCTAAAACTTCCATATAATCCATAAATCCACAGCTAAGCGATTTGCTTGAACAAATTTCATGAAAATTTTTTAAGATTTTAATTTTAACGTCCAAAGGAAGAAATACGTTTATTCGACATTTTAATACTTTTTTTTTACTTTCTAATCGAAATGGAGCCAAATGTTTACATACGTAAAAATCATTTACGAGCGTGCGGACAAACATTGCGAATTTGGGGAATTCCCTTCTTCATTAAATTTGTGTAAGAAAAATAAAAACCAAAAAAAAGAGAAAGAAAACGCTCGCAAATTCGAACCGCCACACAGTGATTCCACTCCATACAATCGCGGGACAAAATTAGAAGGAGTGGTCCGTTCTTCATAAAATTTGGTATACTAGTTAATCATGGTCTGCTAAATTTAAATCTCCATTTTGTTTTTCTTAAAATTTTTTAGTTTGGCAATGACCGAGACTTAAATTTGTGCTTTTCGTCATTTTTGGAAAGCTTTAGCAACAATTCTATTGGCTAGATTTTTCAGATTTTATATTTAATCGGTAACATCAATATTGATAATTGCGAAGAGTAACAGAAATTGTCTTAGGACCCTTTAGTTTTGCAATAAAAACGATAACAATAGACGCATGTTTTGCTTTTTTGCAGTTTTCTCAATTTTTCATGCTGATTGCATACTTTTAGGGATGAAACAATCAAATTTTGTCAAAAAATTAAATTTTCAAATTGAATTATTTTCTGAGATCGGAAGATATCGGAGGATGTGTTTACATTATTCGACAATGAAAGAATGCTTCTTAAAATAAAAAAAATCCAGGAACATACTTTCACATACTTTTTAGATATTTTCCTTTAACCCCTCTGTTACCCTAGCAAAAACTCGCACATTTGACCCTTGGGTCATAAAATGACCCCGATTTATTTCTTTGTATTTTGTTCAAAAAAGTTAAGACAATGTGATTTTAACAATTAGTTATTACTTTTATTATTGAAAAGCGACTATTTGGCCTTACTGGAGTCAAATATGTTCAACATGGAGACCATGCCCAGGTTTTTGATATCCTTCTCGGGCACTTTAATTCTTGCGATTTCTTCAGAAGTTAAAACTATATCGCAACTAATTTTTGGACAATTATATTATACATAACAAATAATAATCATTAATCGTTAATCGCCCAAAAATAAATGATTTCGCAAGAAAGCCTATTCCCGTGGCCCACAAAAAAATTCTCAGTTTAGAGGTTTACTTTATAAAAGTATGCTAAAATATTAAACTCATACTAGATATTGACACCAATGAACCAATACAAATTATAATATATATTAATTAACATTATTCCATTTCCCGAAGAAGAAAATGAATATATTCGGCTGACCCGAATTGCACCCCATCGTTTCCTTTCACTGAGTATCTTCTTCTTTAGTGAATGTACTGCTGAGGATAACTCCCACGATTATATTATTGGCTTCCTTTCTTTTCGCAAAATTGAAGCCCAGGAAGTAATTTTTCCAATTCTTTATAGAATAAACGGTGTTACGTTATCATTCTTGGGATGAATTTCACATCAGAAATGCAATGATGTCGCAAGGAATAATAGAGTTGCGAACTGCAGCCGCGAGTAAATTTTTTGCTTGTCGCTGACACGAATATGTTCCAGAAATTTAATCTAGCTTGTTCATACTCCTTTTGGAATGTCTTAGAAGCTTCAATCAAGATTTCATACCAGCAAACATCAAGTTTTCGTACTTTTGGGTCTCGATCCCTTGAAACTTAAAAGCTCTTGTACTGCTCATTAAGATGTGTGTGCGAAGCTACGCCCTTTATTAAATGCCCTTTTCCTCTTCCCCCCTTTTCCCCTGTCGAAAAATATGACCCAATAGTAAGTTCGATCTTAATGTCATTGATGTGCGACTTATGGTTCCGAAGTTATGTTCAAAATTTGGATCGCTAAAAGAGTGCCACGCCCATTATTAAACGCCCATGAAATATTTTCAGTGGAACAATATGTCTACATGGGGACACTGCACGAAATTGCAATGTAGTATGACTCATAATTTCGGTTTTACTCCATAGTAGAAAGGGTGGTATTACTAGTGCCACGCCCTCTTACCAACACAAAACAAAACAAAAATGCTAGAAACATTTATCCACGACACTATGAAACCAAATCTAATAAAATTCACATCGCATCGACCAATTTCTTTCTTTCTTTCTTTTTCAGTACTATGGGTCATAAAATGACCCTAAGGTCAAATTTGTATAGTTGCTCATTTGCACGTAAACCAGTGTTGCAAATAAAATGAAATTTAGCGTATATTCAAATGGCATAAAATTAGTCACTGAGTCCAAAGGAAAACAATTCTTTACCAGAAATAAGAAAGTAACGGCTCTTTAAAGTCAAATTTTACTCGAAAATGACCCTAAGGTAACAGAAGTGTTAAGTTTTGCCAATTTTCAGATTTTTAATTAAAAAAAATATTTTGAATTAAAAGTGAAGTACAAGCCTCAGGTTTGCACATTTTAAGAAAACATTAAAAGTGAAAGTGGCAACATCATTTCTTAATCTGTATTGCAAGTTTTAGCAACTTCTTGGTAACCATGTATTTTTACAATTTTTTTTACTCAATAGACTAAAAAACAGAAATTATGTGTTTACATTTTTTTTGTGAAAACAGTTTCAACTTTGCGCAGATTTTTTGGGGTTTTCTTAGTTGGAGTTTTACCTTTCAAATGAAATACAAATCATTAAATTCTGAGACTATAAATTTTTGGAATTTTGTCTATGAAACGAATCACTGTGCGCCAGTTCGAATTTTAGAGCATTCAATGCTGTAAAATATGAGGTTCGAATTTCTGAAAGTTCCGAATTTCCGAATTTGTGACAGTTCGAACTTGTGAGCGTCGACTGTATTGGATTGTATTGGATTGGGCTGGATACAAAAAGAAGCTGGGGATGCGACACAAGTTACCACGACCTCATGGGCCGAATTTCCATAAACGATGAAATTGCTGAATGGAATGTTTCTGTATCGAAACCAAATCGATCCATTTTTGAAATGGATGGTGCCTGTTGATGCAAAGTGGATCACATACAACCACGTCAAGTGAAAATAGTCGTAGCGATAAGGCGAAAAGTAAATTTTGACCAAAGCAGGATTGACAATCAGGAAGGTTTTCCTGTGTGCTTGGCGGGATTGGCAAGCAACCATCTACTATGCGCTGCTCTCCTATGGCTAAATTCTTAAGTTGGACATGTACTGTGAACAAATGCGCTGTCTAAAGGAAGTAATCACCCAGAAGAGGCCTGTTTTGATCAATAGGAGAGGAATTGTGTTCCATCAGGACAACGCCAGCACACACACATGGATAGTGACTCGTTAGAAGCTCCGGTAGCATGATTGGGAAGTTCTTATGCATCCAACTCATTGTTCGGACCAGGCACAAAGTGATTGTTGCTATCTGTGGCGAATGATGTGGTTGATGAAAAATTGGAAGCTTGTGAACATCGACTGTTCCTATTTTTTGTTTCTATGAGAGAGAGACTCAATGGAATTGCCTTCAAAATGGCATAAGTTATCAAACAAAACGTTGCATATTTGACTTAAATTGTATCATTCGAACTATGCCAAATAAAGCCTTCAATTTCATGCAAAAAAATTGTTTTCTTTTTGCTACACTTTATATGTTAGACTGCCTTGAGTTGGACCTTTGCATTCGAGTACTAATTTTTCAGCTAATTTTTAGACCATTCCCGAAATTTCGTAATACCTCTTCAATGATTGTCGCACGCTCACCGACGTGACAGGTCAGTGTTGATTTGAGTCTTTTCTCGTAGGTCAATATTATAAATTTTTTAAAATTTTTGTTGTTGTTTGTTTTTAATTACTCCTCGTCTTCATCTACTACGTTGGGTCACATGCAATTGAGCCCTTACTGTTTGCTTTTAATTAATACAAATATAAAAAAAAAATAACACAAATAACATTTTTTGTTGACATTTTTCTACGTAAAGTTGTATTTTAATTTTTTGCATATAGTGCATCCTGCACACACAGGGTCCACATGTTCGGGGAAAGTCGTTGTCACCGTTATTACTCCGCCGTAGTAGTTGTTGTTGTTGTTATTTTTTTGTAGGTATTGCCGCCACATTATTGTGCGGCATTTTCGGTGCAACATTCGCGCACAATTTTCGTCGACGCCCGCTTTTTTCATTCACCCCAAACCCTTCGCCTCCCTGCCGCAACATTCGCCTCTCGTTTAGTTTCAGCTCAGTTTACGCCCGCCATTGTTTTTTTGTTGTTCTTTGCAATTCAACAGAAAAGTGAAATAAAGTAAAATTCGTTGGGCGTGCAGCGCGTGGCCGGGTGCGCTTTTAACTTGGCCATAATCTCGCCTGACATTTTCTCTCTCTCTATATGTGTGTGTGTGTGTGCTGCGCGCGTGCTTGCGTCACTGCGCCAGTGTTGCCGCTGCGTCGTCGCTGGCCGTTCGTTGTTCGTTGTTGCAGCAATTGTTATCGTTGCGGATTTTTACTGCAGTCTGCCGACGCCAACAATTGTGCAGTAATTAGCGTTTTCTTTCTCAGTTGTGCCTTGTTCGTTGCTTTCATGCTCTCTGTCATTCTTTTTGGGTTAGGTTTGCCTTTCGTCGCGCACCGCTGCAGTTTGTTGTTTGCCATTGTTTGTGTTGTTGTTGTTGTTGCCGTTGTTTCTTTATCAGATTTTCACAGCGTTGAAGGCGTTTTAATTTTTTATGTTAATTTGTTCTACTTTTTTGTGTAAATTTTCTCCGGTATTTTTGTTGGTTTGGTTTTTGTGTTTGTTTGTGTGTTACACTTTTCGTGTGTTTAATGAGTTTTGGGCAGGCAAAGCAACTCTTAAGCATCAGTTTAAAATTGGCATAATTTCGTGGGCGCTTTGCAATTTAATGAGCACATTTAATGGCAGGAAGAAAGTTAAATTTTGCATTTTAGATATGGCTTTTAATTTTATGTTTGTGCAGAATTTTTCACATTTTGGTAATTAATTAAGAGTGGAATTCAACAAGTTTTCGTTAGAGTACGGCAAAATGATTAAATTATTTTTATAATAATAAAAGTTTAAATAAATATTAAAAATCATTCAAAGTAATTATAGATGTTGTACGAAAATTATTCAATTAAAATCTGTTGAAATGATAAAATTAAAGTTCAATGCTTTTTTAGTTTTCTAGCCATGTGACTTTCTGCACCTCTAAAAAGTTGAAAATGAAAATTAGAATTGTTTTGTTGAACACATTGCATACAAAATCACGGCCAATGACATTTTTTTAAGGATTAACGAAGTTAAACATTTTTCAAAATCGAAAAAAAATTGTGCACCATTATTAATGCTCACATTTTCAAAAAATTTCAGTTCAATAGCACAACTCCAAGTTCCTCAATTCTTGTTCAGAATAATTTTTTCAGAAACTTTAGATCAAGTTTCACGTCTTTCGAACGAAATGATCAATCATTTGGTTCATATTTTTTGCATTTCCTTTTGAAATATTTTCTACGCACTTGTTTAAATAAAATAATTTTTAATAATGTGGCAACCAGTTTAAAAACAACTATTAAAATTACTATTACTGTTAATAATTTGTTTTATCTTTTCCTCAGTTAGTACAGATAAAAGTTAAATCTATTAGAAACAAAGAATTGTTCACTATTTTTTTCTTTGCATTTTGTTGTTGCAAACCATGCGCTGCCACCTTTTTCGGCATTGCAGCATCTTTGCCTTCAGTACAAATTGCATGCAAAACAAACTTTTAACAAAAGCTTTCAAGTCGAATAAGATGAAATGAAAATGAAAATCCTTTTACTTCTGTTATTTGCATTACTATCAAGTAATGCTTTCGTCTTCTTCTTCTGCTTCCTCATAGCATTAAAGACATTTGTGCATTCGGTAATTGCGCGCAAAAGTTTGGCGGGAACATTCTCTTCGCCCGCCTTCACTAAGCACTCAACCCAATTTAAATTTCATGGTTTTTTCTTCTTCTTTTTTTCCACATAAATAAGCATGAAATGGTATAATTTTCAATATGCTTTCCCCATTTGTTTGCGGCGATTTATCGATTCGACTCGACTCGTTTCGCTCCGAGAATCAATCAGACAAATGGCCAAAGTAGGCGCCAGCATTGAGCTGAAATCAAATCATAGCAGCGAGGTTCAAAATGTTGCTGCTATTTGGTTTGTGTGGCGTGCGAATAAATATTTCGTGCATTCGCTGTTTAAGCTGCCCCCCCCACCCCCTCACCGTCGTTGCTCTTTCGCCCCACTGAACTTGTAGTCGAACTCAAACTCGAACTCGAGTGCAGTGAAAGTTGGGCGCGTTGCTCGCAATTCGGCGCCTATTGACCGAAATACAACAACAACTGCACATATCAACAAAATAAACACATACATACAATAACAACACAGTCCACGCCAAGCACCACGAACAACATTGTTAAGTGCTGCATATTAAATTAATTTGAAGCTGGAGCGGCGGAAAATAAATAAGAGTTGCGGATGAGAATGTTTCGCGTAAATAAATTATGACAAGGCTGCGGCTGTGGCCGCACTGGGCGCCGCCCGTTGCACACTCGACCGCGACCGCACTTAAGTAATGCACAGCGGGCAACGCGTTTGTAGTTGCTTATAATTTTGTGTTTGTGTTGTTTTGCGCGCACAGCGTGAAGGTGAAATGTTCATTGTTTCCAATTTTCTGTACTTCTGGGCGTTTGCGCCTTGGCTGTTTTCGTCGCTGCGGCAGCCTAAATATTTTAGAATATTTGCCTGCAAGTTTCCGTTTTTTTTGATGAGCAGCACTGAGCCCGAGACGCCAGTGACGGCATTCCAATAACTCAAAGCGAAACGTTGAAGCGCAAAGCTTACCTTTTTTGCATTCAAATATTTTGACAATTGGGATTATGGGAGAGTAAAGTAAAGCGAAGCATACCTGCAAGAAAAAACAAGAAAACAAGAATTAATATTTTTGCTCACAGATGTTTACAATTTATGGTTAAGTTGATTCGGAGATGGCAATAAGTGCGAATATTTTCGTCAATGGAATTTCCAAATCATCTCCTTTGAGAACTCTGAACAATGATTAATCAATAATAGAAAGAAAAGTTATATATTTTTATAAACCTATGTAAGAAAAGCTGGAAGGACAACCCACAGGTTCAGTTTTGCGCCTCTGTACGTAAAAGGAAGATGTCTAAAGTGTTCGGTCGATTTTCAATTATTTAAATAAGGAATTCGTTCATAGTCAGTAATTTTTAACTCAGAGGTTTGCTATTTGTAGCTGAAAGAAAATAGTTGTTGTGGTTTTAATACGTGAATAATTAATTTAAATAAAAATTAAAATTCATTGTATTTAAAACTTTGAAAAATTGTTCATAATTGTCATTATTTTGATTCTTTGAAGTTCTCAAATGCCAGTTAGTTTCATTGCCATTGCCATTTAAATTCCGAAGCAACATTTGACTAATGCAAGAAATTTATTGCTTGTCACAACTAACTATTTTTCTCTAACTAACTAACTTACTAACTAATTAACTAACTAATTAATTAACTAACTAACTAACTAACTTAACTAACTAAACTAATTAAACTAATTAAACTACTTAAACTTACTAAACTAACTAAACTAACTCAACTCAAATAAACTAACTAAACTAACTAAACTTACTTAACTAACTTAGCTAATTAAATTAACTCAACTATCTCAACTAAACTAATTAAATTAACTAATCTAACTACACTAATTAAATTAACTCAACTATCTCAATTTACTCAACTCAACTAAACTAACTAAACTTACTTAACTAAGTCAACTCAACTTAACTAACTAAACTAACTAAACTAACTAAACTAACTGAACTAACTAATCTAATTAAATTAACTCAACTATCTCAACTAATTCAACTCAACTAAACTAACTAAACGTACCTTACTAACTAAACAAGCTAACTAAACTAACAAAACTAATTAAATTAACTCAACTATCTCAACTAACTCAACTCAACTAAACTAACTAAACTTACTTAACTAACTTAAATAACTAAACTAAGTAAGCTATCTAAACTAACTTAACTATCTCAACTAACTTAACTCAACTAACCTAACTAAATTAACTCAACTATCTCAACTAACTCAACTCAACTAAACTAACTAAACTTACTAAACTAACTAAACTAAGTAAGCTATCGAAACTAACTAAACTAATAATAATAATAATAATAATTGACTGGCACGACAGCCCGCTTACGCGAGACTAAGGCCTAGCTTCCCGCAACTACCCGTGTTGTGCGTGTGAATTTGTACGCGGGTTGAAGGGACCTACAGTTTAATGCCGGTTCCGAACGGCAGGTTGGGAGCTTTTTCATAAGCAATTTTTACTCTCAGAGGTTTGCCATTTCCAGCTGAGAGGACAGCCACCGAAAGGGGAAACGAGTTTTCCCGTTATTTTTTTTTTTTAGGTGTTATTACAGGCAGTATTTGAACCTGAGGTTGCTGCCTGCGACTCGCGGTCCAACGCACTAACCAACTGAGCCACGGCGGCTGACAACTAAACTAATTTAATTAAATCAACTATCTCAACTAACTCAACTCAACTAAACTAACTAAACTAACACAACTTAACTAAACTAACTAAACTAACTAACTAATTAACTAACTAAACTAACTAACTAATTAACGAACTAACGAACTCATTCAAGATTGTTATAGATCATACCAAAAATTACATAAATCATACCTATAAAATTTTTATAAATCATATCAATAAAATGAATAATGACTTAGTTGTTAATTAGTTAGGAAGTAGTTAGTTAGTTAGATTGCCTACAAATAACTTTGATTGAACAATTATGCATTTAATTAAAGTACTGCACTTGTAATAAATTTTCAAACACAACAGTCATCGCAATCATGTAGCAATTGAAAATAATAAACGATTAATTAATTGTATTTACTGACTAATCAAATACATGGAAAGTCAATTAGTCATTTGACACATGATTGCATAACTAAAAGCTACTTAGTGGACGTTTAGTGAGCCAAAATAGCAAAATCTGATAACATGCAATTAATTTGATGTTTCCAGTGTTTGCGAAAATGTGTAAGAAAAATTGCAATTCCAGCTGAAATGCAAATTGAATTTGCTAATGCGGAGGCAAAAGTGGCAACCTCGGCCAAACAGCACTGCACTCTTCCTGCCCGAACACGATTCTCAGCCAATGCAATGGTTCGAAGTCGTGGCAAGTGCGTTCGCGCTGACTTGCGGCCATTTTCCGAAAAATGTTCACCGTTAGCTGCAGGCGAAATGGCGCCATCGATGTGAGTGGCACAGCGCGAGGGATTTAATTTCATTTGCAAATGGAATTGGCTCTAATTGTGCGCAGTGCAAAGATTCGCAGTGAAGGTGTTTAAAACTTGGTGGCGCCACTTTTGCGTTAATTTAATCACATTAAATGCAGCATTTCCACTCGCTCCAGTCAAAGAAACACAAAGTGCAAATGACAAAGAAAATTCTAAAAAAAATAAGTGAAAATCCTTTCGAACAGTTTCAATGAATTTAGCAAATTTCAAATTTGCCTAATGGACTCGGAGTGTGAAATGGCGAAATTGTCATTTTGGAAATCATGAAATATTCAACAAATTTAATTGTGAAAACTATTTATAAAATTTGCCACACTGTCAAAAGTGAAATTGTTGGCAAAATTAATTAAGTTGCTCGAACTTGGCCGTTGACGTTGGCTGCTGCGATGCTCAAGTCGCATACACAGATGTATGTGAGTAGTGCGGCACACAGCCACACCCACAACCGCACGGCCCAGCTTTTGCATTTCATTAGCGTTGAAGTGTGCTGGCGGCTGAAGAAAAGCAGGCAAATACGCAAACACACAGCACGAAGGACACACACACACTTGCAGCGCGAGTGGATGCGTGGTGGGTGCTGGCAAGTGGAAGAAGGTGAGGGGGAAATGCGTCTTCATTTTTGGGTAAACGTCGAACGAATGTGCACTGAATTCAATTGCTGCAAACGACGACGGCTTGTTATGAAACGTTGGGATGTGTTCGGTTCGGTCTACAGCAGTGATGACCATTCTGCTACTCGCGAATAGTCATCACTGATCTGCAGTGTTTTTGTCTGACCGATTTACAAATTAACGACAGTTTATTCGGCTTGAGAGTGCAGCACCACTGCACAACTTTAAATGAAACGCACGCAGCACAAGTGCCGACGAATTGGCGTATTTCATAGCTCATCAGTTTTTCGGTTTTCTGAACGCACTCACAAAATTTCTCGATTTTTATACTTTTTACATGAAACTGCATATTTTGCAGTCTCACGGTGGCATGACCGCATTTTTCATGCTATAATAAATTTTTTACTATCGTTTGCACTATTTTGCTTGCATATTCTGTTGGCCTTGTTTTGGTCACCAATAACGACGAAATGTGACATTTGTTTCCGTGGATGAACACACAACATTTTTCATGATTCTCGAAAGGTAGAACCACTGCAAGTACATGGAACAGATTCTTGATGCTTTTCAGCAAATTTTTCAGTGGTAGTCTTGAGGGAAAAATATTAGAAGTTAACCGAAACACGGTGACAAAATGCTCGAAACCAGCATAAGTTGCGATTTGATGTGATTTTGTTGAAACCAAATGTCTCGTCACATGCATATTTTTGTTGCAAAAGCATATATTCTCATGAGTTATATGAGTCTATAACTGGCTGTTTGAATAATCTTAATCTTTTCATTTTAATACTTTTTTAAATTGTACATAAGATGCAATAATCATTACAGGTTAGCAGCTCAAAGTGTTCGGTACTGTTCAGTGTTACAGTAAAAAAAACTAAAAATGCATTTATAATTTTGTTTTTAATAATATGTAATCAATAAACTAAAGTAAGAACAATACAGATTAAAAAAAATTTATGTAATAAAGAATTTTAATTTCAATATTTAAAACCCTCAAACATATGGTTTTGCTACTATAAATTTAAATACAATTTCATGTAATCAAAAAAATTTCAATATTCAAATTGACAAATTTAAATATTCAAATTGATGGCTGACGATATTTCTTAAACTGAGGTGTTCAACGCTGCAGTTAGAGGTCGAATGGGAAAAGGGAGATCGTTTATTCTGTAGAAGGACCATGTCGAGGAAGTCCTATTATCTCCTGTTGTGACCAAATGGAGAAACAGAAGCAGTAGAGGCGCCTGGAGAGAATTTTTGGGGCAATCCGTAACCCGGTGACAGGTTGTTATGGAAGTAAGTAAGTTTTTCTGATCTGACAACATTGATTGGTTATATCCTGATATATTTTTAGAGAAAATTAGAAGCAATTGCCAAGAATCGGTCACATGCTAAGTGAAAGCGATGACAACGCGGCAAAGCAGCAACTACGGAGGAATTTATTATCGCACTCTGGCCGAAAATTTGTATTACCCAAAGACATTCAAAACATTCATAGGGAACATTAGATCTTTTAGGTCGCAGTGCACTTTCCCCGGCAATAATAATGACATTCAAAGGAGGCAGAAATGGCTTCACTGAATCTGATGGTCCTGGCACGAAACCGTCCGTCCTTGGCAAAAATTAGTAGTTGACGCCCTATGCTTCAGTAGAAGTTAACACCAGAAGGTGCGACCAATCGAACCTTTCTTAAACGCCTATATGAAATGTTACACAAGAGGGTTAAACAATTTTGGGGGAATAAATATTTTTAGTTTTTTAATTTAATTTGACCTCAAAAAATGTTAACATTTACTTAAGATTTTCTTTCAGAAAGCAATACAATAACAAAATAGAAGAAGTATGATTTGCAAGTTTACTCTCGTAAGCTTCGAAGTAGGAAAAATGATTGGAAAATAAAAAGCTTCAGTGGTTCCAGGTCTCAACGAGTTAGATGTCCTTTAAGAAGTTTAAGAAGTACAAATTCAGTTGAGAGGTTTTTTGAGCAAAATTATTAACAGCAATTTTTCATGTTACATATGTTTTCTGGAATTGATATCCCTGGAGTCTCAACAGCAATTGTTCTACTTTTAATCTTCTTCTTATTTATTCTATTGCTGGCAACAATACTGTCAACGCAAATTGCAGTAAGCAATTAAGCAATAAATCATAATTAGACATGCATGTGTGTGTGTGTGTGTGTGTGGGAATGCCGGAAGTTCAATTAGCTCTCTAGCAATTCACATAAACTAAAAATAGCAACAACAACAACAAAGCAGCAATCAAATACTGCGCGCTACTTAGTGCCTGTTTGTAGAGGGTCCCCCCTTTTGCTGAATTTATTCGAAATATAAAATTTCAGCAAGCTAATTGACAGCTTTGGCGCACGACACATCGGTGTGAGTGTGTTTATTGACATTTACAATTACTGAAATATTCATTACTTGGCAGATGGTCGCGACGGCACAGACACAGAATTCAGTAAAATCTATTTAATTATTTAAACAAAACCATTTGGAGCTTTCAATTGTGTGAATCTGAATTTGATTTCAATGGTGGAATTTCCATGAATTGCTGCTAACTGTGAATTTGCAATTAACGCACCGTCGATTGAAATCTGGCGCTGTGGCGCCGAGCTGAGTGTTGACTTGATGGAGCTGCCAATCAGCTGCCGAGCGCAATTCTGCCGAGTTGACAGCTTCTGGAGGGGTTGCAGGTGTGCAGCCATCAGTTTTGGGTGGGCTTTAAGTTGGAACTGCTGTTAAAAATTATGTATATTGAGCCGACCCACTCCTGCATGCCATCATAGTGCCGGAATCATTTTGAATATTTAATTGAGGCAGCAACAGACGCTCAACAATTCAACATTCATCAAACATGATTCCAAAAAGGAAGTTAGATTTAATAAAATTGATTTTGTTCGAAATTACGAATATTGATGTTTATTATTGTAACATTTCATAGAGTGTTGCCATATTGGTAGATAGTGAATTAAGTTTTATTTAATATGTCTTTGGAATTATTTGAAAGTTTAGCCATAAGGAGGGTTTTTGGTGTCTGAATTGGGTAAACATATTCTAGTTTTATCGATGGTCTGTCAACATTTATTTTTTGTTTGACTTGATTGTAAATAAATAAAAACAAAAATAAAATAAAAATTTTCTAGACAGTCCAGGAAAATCGAACGTAGTCAAGTTTCTCTAAAACGTGGTATCACAATGCGCTTTATCTAAGATCTAAGTGGACTTTTTTGACATTAACCTTTTCGCTACAGGTTTTTACTGGGGAAAGTTAAAATGTTAAATTTTACGTCTTAGGCTTCTATGTGGTTATATTAACTACATTCCATAAGCAATTTTTTAATTTGTATACTCGGACCCTGTATTTTAAAGTGTTTTCCTATGACAGCAACCACATCGTTGTGGCTGTAATAATTACTTAAACATAAACTTTTAACGCAAAACGAAAATTTGAATATTTCTTCATTTACTTCAGCCACAATTAAAAAAAAAATATCTAAATTGAAAGAAAACGTCAAATTAAAAAGTTATCTCAAGTTTTCTGCTTCTTCTTCCTTTACTATGTCAAGATATACCATTAAAAAAAGGTGTATACTTCTCTTCTTTAAAATTAACTATTCAGTTTGTTAATTTCGTATTTTTCCTAAAACTTCAAATTATTCTAAGGACCAATAAAAAAATGTTTTCTTGCAACCATAGAGGATGCAGATGTCCACAAAGTAGCATGTGCCTTATGGCAACAAAATAGCGAAAGGGTTAACCATTTCATCTAACCTAAACTCAACCTAAGCTCATTTAAGAAACTTTATCTAACCTAATTCAACCTAATGTAACCTACTATGTTTGAATTATTCGCAAAATAATAAACTTTTCGAAACGTATGAAGAGAAACTTAATGTAACTTAAACTTACTAACAAAACCTAACCTCTACGTCATGTAAGATCGAATTCTGAAATGTTTGTAAAACTTTTTAACGCACGAAGAGAGAGAGAGAGAGACTTAGAGAGAGAGAGAGACAAGGGAAAAATCTAACCTTTACAACATTCATAAAAATATGTTCTCCAAATTTCATCAATTTAAGTTTATTCCCAAACTTTGGCGGTTCTATTCATCTACTTTGATCGATATATTTTCATATCGAATATTGTGATTTTCTCAAAGATCCAGCATAATTCTTAATATCGAATGATTAATAAGTCCGTCAAAAATGACAAGTAAAACCGCCATCGTTTTTATCATTGCATGACACCCTTCAACCACAATGTGGCAACGCCGAATTTGTGTTTGTTCCACAACTGCAGCAATTAATAAAAAATTCAACTGACTTTAAACAGTGCTGAACTTTTTCGAACCTTTATATTTGCTTCATTACGCTCGGCTTGAAGCGCAAATAGACAAAGTCGACGCATCTGCAACGAAAATTGTCAACGCTGGTTGTGTGTAGTTTTTGGGCGCACAAATAAAATTGTTTAATTTAGTATTTTTGTTGCAAATCAATTTGACGCAAACAGCAGAAATGCCATTCGACAACATCAAACATTTTATCAACATGAACGAACAAAGGCCCGGCGGCGCAGCGAGCGAGCGAACGAGACAAATAGCGCACAACTATTGATGGAACAGTTTTCGGAAGTGTCGGTAATGAATTTGGTAATGTCAACAATGCGTCACTTTTATTACGATTGTTCCGCACAATGCCAGCCAGCCAGCCAGTCAGTCAGCCTGCCAGGCTGCTATTTTTGTTGCTGTTTGTGCTTCTTGTGCGCCCGGCGTTGCCACATCGACAGTTCTGTTCCTTTTTATTTTTGTTTTTTTCTAAATGCATTGATTTTTCAGCACATCATCACAATTCTCGCTTTTGACATCTATTGACACAACAACGTCTGTCGGGGCGGACATGGCTGTCCGCCATCTCCCTCTCTCTCTCTCTGTCTCTCTCTCTTTACTGACTCTACCTTAGATGGTTATAATTTTTTATTGTTCCTTTTCTTGTTTGCCGCTGTCAGTTGATTTTTGCTCCTCGACTGCAGCAATTTTAACAAATTTGTTTGTTTTGACTTTTAATGCTGACAATTCTGCAATGCAATCAAATTGGATTTTTCTCCAGCGCCGTGTGTTGATTTTGCAGTCGGCATCATTGCTTTTGTAGTGTTGATTTAATTTTCAGTTGATTTTTATTTGACAGTAAATTTGACGTTTGCGTCAGCCTCATCGAATGAAGTCTATTGTGGATTAATTAACAATTCCATTTGAGCATTGAATTCCGTTTGTTTAAATTTTGTGATAAAAACAGTTTTTTTTTTGTCAAATTGTTAGTGGAAAGTAATTGATTAAGCTAATCAGTTTTTTGTTAGTACTAAGGGTTGCCAGATTTTGATTGATTAAATGACTGAAGTTCATTTTAAAAGCTTGAAAAAAGGAAGTATATTTCATGAAAAGAAGAAGAGCACAGTTTGATTTAAATTCGATTAAAAAAAACGATTTTTCTCTATTCGATGAGATCTGGATTACTTATAAATTAGATGTGGATTTTATCTAGATTACATTTAGATAATATCAAGTCGTGAAATAGTATTCAGCTCTGACCTTGTTTAAATTCTCTTTAGGAAACAGTCATCAAATTTTGATGGCATCAAATCAGAAAATCTCTTCAAAGAAATTCATTGTGCTGCAAATAGATGGCTTTAGCAATCTGTATTTTCATTTGCATAAGAGCGATCGGATTACATTAACTGGCGTTAGAAAGATACGATTTCATACTAAGAAAACTTCTCAGACAGTTTTGTGATTGCTTGACTTAGTTTTGTTTGAGCGCGCGTCAAAGATGGACCCAGCAATGAGAAAATGTTTTATATTTTTTCTTCAATAAAAGTGGCTGAAAATGTGACTCTCACTCTAATACTGTAACAACCAAATAGGCACAATTTTGGATTTGTTGATTCCATTTCGGTAATTTTATGTCAAACATGAACAACGCTCTGGAAGGCCAAATGTTGAAAATGTCTATAAATCATGGAAATCATCGAGTGTGACCATCATGTAAGCACTATTTCGATTGTAGAGGAGCTAGCTATTGGACAAAACAACCGTTTGGAACCATTTGACTAAGACTTCATACGAAAAGAAGCTCGATGTATGAGCGCCGCACGAGTCGACGCAAAAGAACTTCATTCCCATCTGCGAGTAGCTGCTGTTGTTTTCGGAAGCGGATGGTGACTGGTGATGAAAAGTTGATTAATTACGACATCTTCTGGCAAAAGCGGTCGTGGCGAATCGCGGAGAGTCGGCGCAAGCTGTGATCATTCAAAGATTGACAGTCAGGAAGGTTTTGCTGTGTGCTTGGCGGGATTGATCAGGAATTATCTACTATGAGCTGCTCTGCTACGGCGAATCTGTACTGTCACCAATTAGACCGTCTGAGGGCGCAGCAATTGCCCAGAAGCGACCAGCTTTGGAAAATAGGAAAGAAATCGTGTTGCATAAAGACAACGTCAGGCCACACACACATCGGTAGTGATGCGCTAGAAGCTTCGGGAGCTGGGTTGGGAGGTTCCTATGCAATCTCCCCTCTAACTACCACCTATTCCGAATCAATTTGCTGGTGAAAAATTAGCCTCAAGAGAAGCTTTAGAACATCAACTGTTTCAGGACCATGTTTCCTATGAGAGAGACTCAATGGAATGACCTTCAAAATAGCAATAAATTATCAAAAAAACGTCGCATATTTGACGTAAATCGTATCCTTTGAACTATACTAAATCAAGCCTTAAATTTAATGCAAAAATAATGGATTTTTGTTATATTTCACATTTTCATATATGACTAAATTTATTGCCTCCATGTTGCACTTTAAAATATTTACAAAAATCAGCATCCTTGCATACAAAAATGTGTAAAAACAAGCCAAAAATGTTTCAAGAATAAACCAAAAACATAATAAAGAGATCTGCTCACAAAAATGCAAACGAAAAAACAAGCAACCGCAAATAAACTGAAGTGGCGACATTGCACGCTACACATTCCATGCACCCACACACACACACACTTTCACACACACTCACATACACCCAACAATATGTCGCCCAAAAGTAAACCGCCCGGAAGCCGAGCCACTAAAAAAATCTCAAGTCTGAGCAGCTAACAACAACCTTGGGCCAGCCGAGCGGCAGAGCAGAGCTTATCGCAGCCGCTCCACTCGGCGGCGAGCTGTTTGTGCAAACACGCGGGCGAAGGGGCAGAACACTGTCGAAGGCGCACATACGGCAAATTGCGGTTACACGTCAAAGACAACGCCTCGCAGATAATATGTCGTGTGCTCAAGAACGCAGCAAATCTGCGAAATTGTCGCACATAAATAAAACGATAAAACCAACAAAGGCAATCAGGAGCGAGTGTTGTTGGGCGGCGTTGAAGGACGGCCGCGCACCGGGGAAATTTACGCAAATTCCGTTGGGCTTAAAGTGCCGTCAACCGATGCGGTCGAGTGGCTGTGTTTGCGTTTAAGCTTGGCACATACAGTTTTTTATAATTTTTTTTATTTCATCTTCTTTCCACAAGATTTAATTTGAAGCACTACAACTCAATGACGATGGTTGGAAAATTGAACAAATTTGGCAATTTTTCAAAGCGTTAAGGCTACTTTAATAGTAGCCGGGGTCGTGGATTTAAATTCCGTCCAACCAACAGCGACAAGTTTGTTATCAGTGATTTTTTTTTAGAAAGAAAAAAGAAAAGAAAGAATTTTTTTTTAGGAAGAAAAAAATGCATTGTCAGAATATTAAAATTAATACATAATTAATTATTAATTTATTCAGGCACACTTTTTTACACTTCTAATAGAAAACTGAAGAATCTGACAAGATTTGCTGCAATTTTTCACTCCAAAAAGATTTTAAATACCCAATAAAAAATCATATTTAACTACGTGTAAAATTCCAAATAGAACCTAACATCGACAGACAATAACAACGAACGTTAGATCTCAGTGACATCACTTTCGGCTTGCAGTACCTACGCATCGCTTTGCCATAGTTCGTGTCGTCAGTCAGAATTTTCCGCTCGCTTTTCAGCTGTGCGACAAAGTGGATTTCGGGCAAATACTGCACGTCGATGCCGGCCAACTGTTTGCCGCAGTTGTTTGCTCCAACTCTGAGTAGGCACGACCGCACATAGAGCTGCAAGGCAACTTCGCCCGCCCGCCCGCCTCGCGCCCACTCGCCGTGTCAGCGCCGCGGTAACAACAAAATTGAAAAATTAGAAGTACACAATTTGAGTGAAGAAAACAAATTGGAAATGGCGGAAGAGTCAAGTGAAGCAAAGCCCAGCACGAGGCAGGGAAAATCTTGTGCATTGCCTTTCTAATTCCGGAGCGGAGTCGCTCGTCGCATGGCGGAATGTCGCTCATCAAAAATCAGAAGAGCGACCCATATTTTCGTCACGTTGCATGGCAAAAATCTTAAGTGGTCTTGCAGCAACGCTGGCGACGCAGTCGACACGAGTCGGCGTGCCCGTAACTTGCGTCTTGTATCTGCCGGCTCTGCGCTGCAGCGTTTTCAATTCCAGCTGAATGTAGCTTTCGACTAAATTTTCTTCCATCTGCTGCTTCCTCTTCTTCTTCTGCTTCTTCTTGTGTTTTTTCGTTGTTTTGGGTTCATTTTGATGCGGCGACGTTGAGTCGTTTTTCGTGCTTTCGCTTTGTGGCAACACAATTTGCGGAAAATATGCAATGCCCTGTAAATGGTCCAATAAACATGACACAGTGCCCGGGGCACGTACACACGGTTGCATTCGATTGCTGCATGTCGCACTGTCGCCCCACACAACTGACTGTTTACATGACACTAATGACGCGCCAAGTCATTGACAAGCGACGTTTCGGGGCGTCCGAGTCGGTAGTTGAGTTCGAATAAGAATTACAGCAAGCAATTCGTCAAACGTTTAAACGTTTCGGCATCAAATTAGTTTGCTCACGATTGAGTGCGATTGAATTAGTGCGACGATAGCGCGTTGAAGTGTGAATGAGGTTAGGTGTCGAGTAGGTCGGAGATGTTGTTTAGTGTGGAGAAGAGCAAAGAAACGAAGCAAAGGAAAGGCAGGCAGCATGAGGAAAGAATGAAAACAGGGCACACAAAACTATTTACTCGATGGGCCTAAGTTGAGATTGGATTAAAGGTGAACTAAAATTCGAGTCTGATAATTTGGGCTTCAGAAAGAAACCATATTAAGGTCGGATTAGGGCCAAGAAAGCAACAAGTGCAGTGCTAGAAATCGGAAGGATGTTCGCATTGTTGACGACTATCGAATACAAAGAAATAACGAGCTGTTTGAAGACAGAGACACAGCGAATCCACTCCAGCGGCTACGCTGAGTGGGTCAAGTCTCCCGTAAGGACGAAAAAGCGCCGGTGAAAAAAGTGTTCGACGCGGTAGTTTGAGTTCTACAAAGAACAGGGACCAAGTTAAGCACGCCCAATCATCTCTTGATAAGACTAACTAGAAGAGGCGTGTGCAAAGAAGAGGCGCCTGAAGAGGACTTTTTCGACAGGCCGTAAGGAAGCAAGTAATATCTATTTTACTTTATACTCGTACACTTTGTTTGAAAGATGTATATGTAAAGTGTAGCTTCAAATTTAGCGATTTAATAAGAGGTCATTCTTAAGTTTCACAAATTTGGCATACATTTTTCTGTAAATTGATTTATTTTTAACGCATTTCCATAAGTTGCAAAGGTCTTCAAAAACCACCCCATATGCTCAACTGATCTATTACGCTATCGACATCCACAGCACTCATTGTACAGTAGACGCTCCCAAGTTCGAACTGTCACAAATTCGAATCTTCCAGAAACTCGAATCTCTAAGTTTACAGCATTGAATGCTCTAAAATTCAAACTGGCGGTTAGCACTTGCGAGCGTTTTCCTTTTCTTTCTTCTTCCCTCACTTTTTAGGGGTTTATTTTGCTTACACATTTTAAACGAAAAATGGGAATCACCAACTTGGCAATGTTTGGCCGCACGGTCGTAAATGATTTTTACGTATGCAAACATTTGGCTCGGTTGCGATTAAAAAGTGAAAAAAAATATTAAAATGTCGAATAAACGTAAACACAATTTGTGTTTAAATCCTAAAAAAGTTTAATGAAATTGTTCAAGCAAATCGCTTAGCTGTGGATTTATGGATTATATGGAAATTTTAAGCAAGTATTAGAAAAATATTTGCATGCAAATAACACGCACTATATTTTTTGAAAGTGAATAAATGACTTCACATTTAAGTTACTACATGAATTTAAAAACTTTTTACTTTTTTTTATGAATTAAAAAAGTCCAGAAATTCGAACATTTCGGAAATTCGAACTACCCATTGTATCGGGTGTTTTTTTAGAGGTATAGAACTTCGAATTGAAATAAAATACAAGAAAATCGTTTTAATGTCCATCAATTTGGCTTTATTGGAAGGATAATTTTATGCCATTAATGTTTAAATATGATTTCGGGCATGTGGCCGCCGCGGCTGGCTCGAATAAAGCCAATTCTACAGGTCCAATTTTCAACCACTTTTTCGAGCATTTGGGGCCGTATGTCGGCAATAACGCCACGAATGTTGGCTTCCAAGTCCCCTAACGTTTCTGGTTTGTTGGCGTAGACGAGCGACTTCACATATCCCCAAAGAAAATAATCCAATGGTGTCAAATCACACGATCTTGGTGGCCAATTGACAGGTCCATTCCGCGAAATTATGCGCTCATCGAATGTTTCCTTCAATAAATCGATTGTGACGTGCGCTGTGTGGCATGTTGCGCCGTCTTGTTGGAACCACAACTCATCCACATTCATGCCATCCAATTCGGGAACAAAATAGTCGGTTATCATGGCTCTATACCGGTCTCCATTAACGGTAACTGACTCCTCTTCTGACTGGGTCCTCTTCAACATTTTGCTCTACAGCGGCAATTGTTTCTTCGGTGCGCACTGTTCGACGTCTCTGCGGATGCGTATTATCACATAGAGTAAACGTAGTGCGAAAACGACCCATGGTTAACCGAATTAATTGCTCTGATGGACGATTATGTCGACCATAAAATGGACGGAGCTTGCGGTAAACTTCGGGAACTGAACCATTATTTTCGAAATAAATTTGCACGATTTGCAAGGGTTGTTCTTTTGTCAACTTGTTCATGATGAAATGGCAAACCAAACTGAACATAAATGACATTAGAGTTGCCAGATTTGACCACAAAATGCCAGTTTTATCTCTATTCGAAAAACAAACCTCTAAAAAAAACACCCTATACTAAGTGGTTCGAATTTGTGAGCTTCTCCTGTATCACATTGTACTCGCATGTGTGTGTGTAAGCCAAATATGACTGTACATAGGCCAATGTATGAGGGCTGACAAAAATGGCCTGATTCGAAACTAACAGCAACTTCGTGCTGACAATGTAAACAAGAACAAAGCCTGAATTTTAACAGCTTCGCTTCTCGCCTGCCACTGCCTCACGTTGCTGTTTGTGCCGCAGTTTTTTTATTTCGTACTGCCTGTGCCAACTTTATTTCCGGTTACCATATTCTCTGTTTTTTGTGTTTGCTGCTTGAAGTGCGCAATATTTTTCGACACTTGTCGAAACATGTCAGGCAGGCGCAACCGTGCACGTGCGCCTGGGAGGCAAACACAGGCGCTGCGCCGTGCCTGGATATCGGCCGAGCGCAACGTGCAGCACAAATGTGGAGCACACACTTGCAGCGGCAGCTCGTTGCTGTGCAGCATAAATAAATATTTCCATCAAATAAAATAGAGACGTGCACGCCAGCGTTATGAGACACTATCGGAAGTACTTAAAAGTCAGCCGCTGCGGCGGGTTGCGCCGTGTAATGAAAAATGTGAGCGTCGTTCGTATGCAAAGAATGCGGAGCCCAAAAGGTGAATAGCGCAGAGCGCGACACTTTGGACTTTGTTGGGCAACTGCAACTGCGACTACGAGTGTGACTGCTAATGGACGCGAAAAGCGACGACCAAGAGCAACGAAATTGCATCCGAGCGCAAAGGTTTCCACGTGCTGCTTGCATCTTTAGAGCATACAATGGTGGATTTTTTGGAAATGATATTTTCGGAAGACTGTTGTTATGCAATGGTTAGTGCGTAGAATAGAATCTCGACTAAGAAATGACATTTTTTTTTTAATTTAGAAAATAATTTTTTTACGATTGGCAATCAACATTAGTGAGTAGTGAAAAGATTTTTAAGTACAAAAACAAAAATCTATATTTCAATAAGGTGTTTTTAAAACACATACTTAATGACATTTTACTTCACGAACTATTGACTGCCCACAGAGCTTAATTTCCGTTTGTTTAAAGTTTGAAACATTCCTTTTTTCATCATTCTGCAGATTTCCTATTGAGTTCAGAACTAGGAACTGTTAGAATTTGTAATCCACTATTTAGTTTTTTCCTTGTATTATGGTTCACTGTAAAACCCATTTGAAGTCTGTTAAGATGAGCAGATATCAATACGGACTTTTTTGTGTCTTAAATGTTGTCCTTAAATTCCGTTGTTGTAAAGAACTTCACCCACTGAAAAGGGACTAGCTTAGAATTACGATTGCTGTTCCTACAGAAAGCTGTCTGTAAAATCGACTTGAAGGCCTTTAGGATGGATTCAAAGAAATTGATTAGATGGACTCGAAATTTTACACCTAATCTTCATTGTTCTAGAGAACTTTACTCATTAAAAGGGGACAATCCGAGAACTTAGATTGGTGACCTAACTGTTCTGCTGCTGATTTGGACACTGTTCAATGGGTACTTATGAAAAAATGATTTGGAAATATTTCCTAATTATTTCTGTCGAATTTGCATGGACAAGAAAGAGAAAGAAAATTTACTTCATCTTTTACGTACTTGTCCATCATTGTCTCGGAGAAACGAGATTGGTTATCTCTCTGTTTATTTCACGGCTTAATGGGAAACTATTTCTCTCACCATTTGAAACCATATTTTTTATCAGCAATTTTTGTGTTTGAACCCCTTTGAACCCCCAAACAACCCCCCCCCCCCACATACACACATATTCCAACACTTCTTTCAATTTTGAAAACACTTTTCATAGGCTAATTTTGGGATCGTCTTCAGCTCTTGGCTACGAATTCTCTTTTATTGCCTCAATTGTCTCAAAAAGTTTTCCGTGGTAAGTTGAGTTGCGGCAATAGGGAAAAACCACAAAGAGCCATGCCCCGAGTTGTCTCTTCTCAATGAGGACATTGACAACATTTTTGTCAATGTCATAGAAAATATTTTTTTAGCTACAAAAATCCGACACTGATTCGTTCGATCCGATTGAGACACCAAAATCGGCTGCTATTTCTCTGATACTCACACGACGATTTACGAAGACAAATGTCTTATTTTTTCAAAGTTTTCGCCTGCCAAACTTATTATTTAGTTTAGATCACAACGATCACAACGAGGAACATCGTCAACCATAGCACTGGCGCACACAGGATTTCCTTTGCGGGGGAAAGTTGCGTACAACTTTTGAGCCGAATACCATGCGGAACCATATTTTGTACCAGAAATTTCTGTGTTTGGGTAGGTTTGAACCCCCTCTCTCCATCTGTACGCAAAATTTCAGACAAACTCTTTACTCAACTAAAGATGAGATTCGCAGAACACAACAACAACTGACTTATTTTTTTATAAAATTTGCATGCACAAACTCCCGACAGATGTCACTGAAGCAGATATTTGAGCACCAGATGACAGATGTACCATCCCACAGTGATTCGACTCCATACACCCGCGGGACAAAATTAGAAGGAGTGGTCCGTTCTTCATAAAATTTGGTATACTAGTTAATCATGGTCTGCTGAATTCAAATCTTCATTTTGTCTTTCTTAAACTGTTGTTCTTTGTTTTTCTTAAACTGTTGTAGTTTGGCAATGCCTGATACTTAAATTTGCAATTTTCGTAATTTTTGGAAAGCTGTAGCACCAAATGTGTTGGCTAGATTTTTCAGATTTTACATTTCATCGGTAACATCAACATTGATAATGCCAAGGAGTAACAGAAATTGTCTCAGAACTCTCTAGTTTTGCAATAAGAACGTTAATAATAAACGTATGTTTTGCATTTGTGCAGATTTTTTCATTTTTCATGCTGATTGCATACTTTTAAGGATAAATAAAATAAATTTTGTCGAAAAATACCAGTTTAGACCACTTTGATCGATTATTGATTGAACTATTTTCTGAGATCGGAAGATATCGGAGTATGTAATTACATTATTCGACAAAAAAAGAATGCTTCTTAAAATAAAAAAAAAAAACAAAAAACATACTTTCACATACTTTTCTTCCTCTAAGTTTTGCCAATTTTCAGATTTTTAATTTAGAAAAATATTTTGAATTAAAAGTGAAGTACAAGCCAAAGCTTAGGCAAATTTTGAGAAATTTTGAGAAAATATTAAAAGCGAAAATGGCGACATCATTTCTTAATCTATATTGAGAGTTTCAGCAACTTTTGGCCATGTAGTTTTAAAATTTTTTTTTTACATTAAAAGACAGAAAATATGTGTTTAAATTTTGTTGTGAAAAAAGTTTTAACTTTGAGCCGCTTTTGCACAAACACTAATTAATTTTTTGCACAGATTTTTTTGGGGTTTTCTTAGTTGGAATTTTACCTTTCAAATGACATCAAAATCGTTAAATTCTGAGACTATAAATTTTTTTAATCAGGTAAAACGATTTTGAGAATATCTCAGGCGCGGTTTATTTGAATGGGAAATTCCGACTGTTTTTTGATCAGAGAGTATGTAAATAAAATTATATAGATATCGTATTTAATATACATTTAGATTCATTAGTCGCTGTTACATGCAATTTTCGATCGATTTGGTAGTATAGAATACCTAATATTTTAAAATATTTTTTTATTTTTTTCTAAACAACTTTGGCTCAGCAAAATATATAAAAATTTGCAATTCCATAGGAAAAACATTTCCGTCTTTTAAAAATAAATAAAACAAAAAAGACAACAATGGAACAAAAAACACAGCACAGCATGCTGGCAAAAATAGTTTTATTGACGAAACTGCAGTGTTGGCAACACTTGTGCAGTGCTTAACTAAAGCCTTTCGCATTTACAGTTCTGCATGAATACCAAAATAATCACCGTCTAAGGACTCGTACGGGCCAACAACATACACACACGCAGAACAGCAGTACCACATGTTCTTTGAGTGAAAAGGATAAAAGATAGCGCCGCCAACGAGACACTGCCAGGCAGAGGACATAAGGCGCAGCACCAAAAGAAGCAAAATGCCATGGTTCAAGCATTTTGGTTTTTTCCTCAAAACCTTACAACGACAATGTGTGCACTTTGCTGCAGTTGTTTTGTTATTGTTGTTCTTTGGATTTACAGTTTTTCTTCTATCGGGTTAACATGAACACACACAAAATGTACGTCGAGCATATTTAACTTGGTTGGATTTTATAAAACAATTGCACCGGCCGGGCAATGCATGTCGGCCGAGCTGTTGTTGCATACGTGCAAATTATTGTTGCTGCTGTTGCACAAGTTGTTGTTTTTTTTGTTTTTGGGTGGCTTTTTATTTGATTTTAGTTTGGTTTTGCCAATGTGCCGAATGGTTTTGCTGATGCAAGTTGAACATGTTGTCTGGGTTTTGGGCTTTGTTTCAATTTATTCTGTTTCGTGTTTGGGTTAGCCTTGTCATGCTCCTCGTCTATGTGAAGTAAGAACATTGTGAGTGTTGTTGTTGTTGGTTGTTGTCCTCTTACAAGTCTTGGCCCACGATTTCTTTGTGCTTGCTGGTTAAGAATGCAAGCGCTCAATGGCAGCAAAAGGAATAAATAGATGAGTGTGTTTATAGAATATCCTTCGAGTAGAGCCTGTTTTGCGTTTGCCTGCTGTGACTGTGAGTGCTCTCAGCATGCGGCTGGACAGTTCAAGATTCAACACTCAGTTGTGTTCTATGAGTAGATGAGTTTCAGTAGAGCGTTGCCTATGATTAAGTTATTAAGATTTATTTCTTTCCACAGACAATGCAAAGAAATAAGAACTGGATTTTTCAATTTAAAGCATTTAGAAGAAACATATTTAAATGCTTTGTTGTGCAATGAATCTCGCTTAGTTATTTATTTTCAACTCTTTTATTCCAATTATTTCCTCATGCAAGATCTGCGACAATTCAATCTGTACGACAAATTGAAAATTTTGTATTGATGGAAATTTTTTCATCCCATCAACATTGGCTGTGCTGCATGCAACATGTTTCATTGAATATTCACAGCACTAATCCAGCTGCATATTTGCGCTTCTATGCTAACGACTGCATTTGGCTGCATTCGATTGGATTTAAAAATGAATTTTTTCACGTCGACCAAACATTTTCGGCGCGGCTCGACTGGCGGTGCAGCACTGCGGCGGTCATTTATCAATGTTACGGCGCGCAACTTGCAACAGCGGCGAGTGCGGCACATGTCACTGCCACAGAGCGCGCCACACAAATCATACTCATTTATTAAACCAATGTTGTTGTTGTTGCAGCTGTATAAATTCGTGCACTTGTCGTCGATTTATAAAATAGCCGCAAAGCAGCACAAGGTGCTTGTGTTCTACGTGTGCGTGTGTGTGTGTGTGTGTGTTGGTGTTGGTGCGCGCTGCACCATTTGTAACATTGTCTGTCGACGGCGCAGCATTTTGATGGGAATTTTCAGCTGCCAGCGCTACAATTATTGGGCCAAATTTATTTGCAAAAACTAACAAAACTGGCTGAGAACCGCTCGACGCTGCGCAAGTGGTCGAGATTAATGTTTGGCTATAAATACGCGACACTTAAAGTTTGCCTTTAATTTTGCAATTTTGCACTTCCTTCAACTGCAATGCGTTGCGTGCTGCGGCCAAATTCAATTTCACGTTTGCTCACCTAACCGCAGACGGGCCAGCAGCATTTCCCCAGTTCACTCTGCCCTTTGCAGTCACTCACTCACTCACTCACACTTGCGGCCTTTCGGCTGCAAACCGCCAATTTCCTTATGCAATGGCGTGCCGACGCGACGTGGCAGTGTCAATGTCTCTGCCAATATGCCAATGTACAAGTTTAAATGGCAGCGAGTTGCAACAAAAAAGTGCAAAAAAGATGCGCCCAGTGGCCGAGAGGTGAAAGAGCAACACAATAAAAAAAAATTGTGTAAACCAATACACAACAATAAAAACATAAACAACATAACAACAACGACAACACGCAAAATAACCGCGAGCAAGTAAAAAATGCCAGAGCGGAAGTGCAGAAACGCAGCCCAACAGCAAAACGAAGCGGCAAAAGCAACACAAAGTCAACGGCGGAAGCTGCGCGCAGACGAAGCGGATGCACAATGAATATAAAAAAAAAAATGAAACACACTTCTGATCGAATCAAAGTGCAGACGAGCGTTGACAGCCGGGCTAATGGCATTAGACGAGATTGATTGGTGTTGATTGAGGAATCCAATCAATATGTTGCAAATACGCTACCTGCGCTTGTTGTTTTTGTTGTTGTTGTCTACGTTGCGAACTGGAATGCCTTGTGTTATGAGCGGCTAAGGTATTTTGAAGTTTTAAGGCGCAGCAAAACATTAAAGGCATTTTTAATATGATAAATTATTTAGTGCGTATACGACATGGTGGCCCCCAATAGGGATGAGTGAATACATTATTTGAAAATGTTGCTAAAACAAATCAAAAGCTTAGGTGTGGCACTACATTTTATCATAAAAGTACTGGAAATTTATAATTTAAAAAGTATTTAAAAAATCTATAAAACAGTTTGTGTTTCTTTTCTAAGAGCACTGGTATCTACTCATCCTTAGAAATGTCTTTATATTTTTCAAAGCATTTTTATCTTTTAGGCAGCTATGTACCTCAGTTTATTTCGTTTAAGGGGGTCAATACGTGTAAACGGTACGGTTTTGGAATCGCGCATACGCCGGAAAAAATTAATGCAATGTAAAATTTTTTTTTTTCATTCTTTTATTAAAAGGTAGCAGGCAGTGCAAGAAAAAAATTTTTTTTGTTGGGCCCAAATTCTAGTTGAAGTTGTGCCGGCGCCTCAAAAATCATCTGAAAAAATATTGCTATTAGTTATTATGAGAAAATATAAGTACCTTCTAAACGAACTAAAAAAAAAAATATTTTCTCGAAAATACAAAAATACGCTCCAACCGAAAAAATTACCTTTTTTTCTTAATTTCCCAAAAATGGCGCCGCGAATTTCGCCAAAAACAATTAAATTTTTAGTTAGTTTAGAAGTTCTATGTTTCAAAAAGTTGCTGCCCAAATTTTAGATCAGTGGGACTAAAACTTGCCGAGATATTCTACTTCCATAATCAAAAACCAGTGTTTCGAAATAATTCGGCTTAAACTTTGCGTTACCGATATCATGCGGAACGAATTGACCATTAAAGTCTGAAGTAGACCACTGGAGTCTATTTCACAAAAAAAAAAATTTTGAAAATTTGTTTAGGTAATTTACACGTATTGACCCCCTTAAATGCTAGTACAGAAAATTTATATCGCGTTGCTGTACAGCATATCCCATAAAAGTTGAAGTTTCTTCAAAAACCAAATTGAAACCGATCTTTTGAGGCAGTCTGGTACACGTCAACTCTGATTCAAAATCAGTGAATGCATCATATCCCAGAAATGTATCAAGGAGATTCACAAAGAAAAAGAAGAATGTAACGAAGTGAATTGTCAGAGGAATCGATGTCAAATATCAGAATAGAATACGATATAAGGACAAGAAATCGAAAAAACCGAGTCCATGTTGCTCAAAAATTAAAATAATACTAATTGCTTTCTGTGTTATTTGTGGTTCGTTGTACATATCACAAATTCATCAAAGAGATAGATCGAACAAAAACGCTTTAAATTTTTGAATGAGCATATCTATTCGAAACAATTATAAACAAAAAGTCAAAGATACAAGACTCTGAAGACAGTGTCCAATTATCTTTCGATTGATTGATAGAACCGTAAAGCAAGACTTATGGAAGAATCTAGACAAAAAAAGCTCCTAAAAAAGGTGTTTTCAAAAGTTAGTAAGAATGGCTGACGTATGAATGTTGCATCATGAGAACTTGGGAATTTTTCTGTTGAACTTTGCTGAGATCAAATGTCTGTCGTCCTTTTCTTTTACCCTTCTTTCCCAAATAATTTTTCAGCTGGTAAGCAGAGTTTTGAGTTTTGCTAAGGTCAGTTTTATTTACTTAATTAGTTTAATTGAATGTGGAAGAACCAGTGGCGTCCCCAGGGGGGGGATTAGGGGGATGGATCCCCCCCCTTGGTGGATAAATTCATTTATACAATTTGATGTAACAATATAGAATTGTGAACAATTTTTATTATTTGCTTTATCTTTTCTGTGAGTACCCACTTAAAACCTAATGGTTCAACATCCCATGATCTGGCCGGACCATGGTGTAAACAAGAGGATAGTCTAGGATTGTAGTTAAGGATATAAAAAAAACAGAAAGTGTGAACACAATGATTTCTTTTGCTTGCCTACATTTTATTTACGTAAAACGGTAAAAATATACTTGAATAATTAAGTAAATAGCGAGCTTCAACTTCAATGAATTAATTTTGAAATTAAAAAAATACGACAGTAAAGCAAAAAAAGAATAAAAAATTTATAAATGTAAAATACTTTTTTTATGGATTTGCTTCAACTGCTTAACCAATGCAATTATTGCAACAATATAATGCAATATCATGACTGACTCTCGATTCCTTGCACTGTTACTTGTTAACAATTCTGAACTGCTTTGCCAAAGAAAAACATGCAGAACATGTTATTGTTCATGCTAAACTGACGTCGCTATCTTCACATTGAACTATCTAAACGATAATTTTTTTTATCAGTATCAGAAGCTTCGTTTTGTTCAGCGCCAAATGAAAGCCTGAAATTGTCAGCACCGTTATTATAACCAATTTTTTCAGAGAAATTGTCGTCTCTGATTTACTCCAGCGTCGAAGTTCAAAAACTATGTCCACCTGATCCTTAAAATAGCATTGTCTTCTTTCCATCTCTGCCACAGAAAACACCTAATCGAATTGATAAGAAACCAGACACAAAAGGACCACAAATACTATCTTCACTTCAGGAATGTAACTGAATTGGCACCAAAACACGGACATAACTATGAATGGATAAATATTAAATTTGAATATGTTCCGACTTTATTTTCCACCAAAAATTATAATTTGCTAAACCAAAAGAAAATAAAAGCCAAGGCGATCAAAAAACAATTGAACCAGGTAAATTTTGCGCCAACTTACTTATGTCACCATTACATGGGATGGCACGAAAAAGGTGTTTCAAATCGAGTCAAATGGAAAAGCCTAGTTGAAGCCCTATGCTCCGTAAAGGGCTGAACAAATATTTTTAAGCCATTCCGAAATAACAAACAAAATGTTAACTGCCAAATTTCTATGAAAATACACCATGGTGTGGCCAGGCCATGGTTTTGGTTTTTGTGCTTAGAAAGGATCAGTTGAGGATATCATGAAATATGATCTCGATAGCTTAACCACAAAAATTACTAAAGTGCATCCAAAGGTCAAAATGGTATGGTCAGAATCGGATGCCCGCAGAAGGGTTAAGAATAAATTAATAAAAAAAATCAGTATTGCATTTGTTCTCGCAGAATAGTTGTATTTTCAGTGTTCCCAAAAGTATCGACTATTTAAAGTAGTAGTCAAACGCAGGCTTCATGCCAATCCTGCATCAGCTGTTGAAATTTGAAAAAAATTCCGATACATGTTTTATGCTTTTTAAAATAAGTCTTTTGAGTTTTCCGTAATTCTATTAGAAGGAGTTTTCAAAATGTTCTAACTTAAAGCAAACTTGAATTTTTTAGTTGGGATCTATTACTTAAAAATACATGTACCTTGAATTTTTCGCTTTAAGGATTTTATGTTAGCAATTGTATACATATACATACATACATATACATACCCTGCAAACAATTTCTCGATATAAATTTTTAGCGACAGTTTCTCGAAATAATCTCGATAATGCTTGCATTTTTTGCTTTGAAGAATTTGAAAATTTTCAAATGAAATTAAATATTTTTTTGTCAAACGAAAAGTTGTCATTACGTGAACGTGCGCGCATTCAAAACCGAGTTTGAGAGTTGTTGTGTTGTATTTATAATCGTTATTTGATTTGAATAATGAACTGGCCATGTGACAGTACTGTCAAGTATGCGTTTTATTTCAATTTTCAGAAGGAAAATAAGTTTTCGTTATGGTATCCAAAATGCTATTGAGAACAAGAAAAATGACACTATCGTAACGATATCGAGAATTTCGAAAATCTCGACATCGTTACGATATCTCGGATAAGAAAATTTCAGTAACGCAACGATATCGAGATTCTCGAAATTCTCGATATCGTTACGATAGTGTAATTTTTCTCGTTCTCGATATCATTTTAGACACTTTAGCAAGACTCGAAAACGAGAAAAATTCTCGCTTTAACGATATCGTTTCTATATCGTTTCAATATCGTTTGGTTTGCTGGGTATATATATATATGTGTACATATACATGTATGTCTGTACATACATATGTACAATTTTATGCAACATGTATTAAAAATAATACGTAAAGATGAAAGTATAAAAATTGCGTTAAACTGGATTTTTTGGCATATCCCCCCCTTCCCGAAATCCTGGGGACGCCACTGGGAAGAACCATACTTTTTTATTCATTCGATATTGTATATCTGTTCATATATAAAAACCGTTAACAATTTAAAGTAAAGCTAAAGCTTTTTTAAAAAATTAAAAAAAAATTACTTAATTTACTTACTTACTAATACCAACCCTCTATCTCTATTTAATGCTCTCAAGAAAAGACTCAAAGACTCAAAACTCCGAAGAAAGTAGTCGAAGTTAATTCATAGAAACTGTAAAGCAAGATTGCAGAAGCCAAGATGGAAGAAGCCAGACTAAAAACAACAACCTACAAAATGTGTTCTGAAGATGAAGTCAATAAAAACGACTAACAAACTAATGAGATTTGCAACATGGAAACTAATACATTTTTTTTTTTGAACTTTGCCGAGATCAAATCTCTGTCTTCGTGTTCTTCTACCCTTCTTTCCTTGCTCCCCTTCTTTCCGAAAAAAATTTCCAGTTGGAAGGCAGAGTTTTGATTGTTAAGATCAGTTTTAATTACTTAATTTGTTTAACTTTTCCTGTTTACGGACCATTTCAAAGTAAGTAGTTAACATTTAAGAAAAGATTTCATAATTAGAAATATTTTCTGGTCACTTCCAGTTCATAAATGTCAAATTATTTTGATGAATATTCAGCATTTTCACAACAAGGAAATCTCTCTAATATGAGAAAAGAGGTCTAACAATTTTTCATGACTCAAGTTGGTGATAAATATTATTTCGACATCTCATTGTTTACTTTCAACAATATGAATTCAATCAAGTCGATTCTTACATTTCGCCATCACAAATGTTTATACTTTCTATATGCTCCACGCTTTCTACAGGACTCGCAAGTGCCGCCTATAATGAGCCCAGCTTCTTTTGTCTTTAAATTGATGCATAATTTTCCTTTAATTATCACTCCATCTTACAATCTTTTATTTACCATTGCACATATTTATTTTCTCGAAACAATTCTTTTTTAATTCCCGCACCATATGAAGACATCACTCGCTCTCAGTAACTTTGCTGTGGCAGCCCCTCTTTAGTTGACTTGGCGCTTCATTTCACTCATTCAGCTTTGCGCTGTTGCCGCCTCGTACAACTGCACTTTGACCGCGCTTCACTGTTAAATACTCAGCTGCCACTGGCGGCTAATGAAAACTGACAACCATTTTTCATTTTCTTTCCACCAAGCAATTTTCTCGCTTCTTCTTTGCCGCTTTTTGTTGAATTTTCGGCGCTGTTTTCTTTCGTTCGTACACATTCATTTGACCCTCGTTAACTGTTGCTATTGTTGTCCTGCCGGCCGCCCATATTGTTGCGAGCGAATGTCGTTGGGTGGCCACATCTGTGATTGGTGGCCACCCTCGCATGTTGTTGCTTGTTATGCAAAATTTTAAATGTGCTGTCTCCCAGCCACTCGGCGATTTCATTCTCAATAACATGTTTGACGTGTGCTGCATACGTTTTTGTTTTCTTTTCGTTTCGGTATTTTTGGACCAGTGTAGTTTTGTTGTCGCGTTCGCTGAAGTCCTTTACTGGTGTTTCTGTATGTTTCTGACAACAATGAACGTTGTGTGTGTGTTTGTTGCTGTTATAGTCAATTTTAAGTGGGTTTTACGCCCAGTTGCCATTGCCGTCGCTGGCCGCCAGATAGTATTGAAATGAAATGGAACGAAATGAAGGATGTGGAATATGACAAAATGAAAGGACAGGCTTTAAGTTGAATGAAACGGCATGCAATAAAAGAAACATTATATACGAATGTCATCATGAATTAAATCCATTTCGAGTGCGTTATGTTGAATAATGCTTAAGTAGGCGCTTAAGCAAGTAATAATGAGTATTAAAACAGATTTCGGGTGTGAAAGGAAAGGATTTTAAAGGAAAGTTTGAATTCTGTTTTTAATTGCTGATGATGCCTTGGGAAGTTTTAAGATAATTTTTTACATTTTATATCCGTAGTTTCCAAACCTATGATCGAACTTTTTACAAGTCATCTAGTGATGTACCTATCTGAATGACAGATTCAAAGTTTTTGATTAGCAAATATGTTCCCAAGTAAATCTTTCAATGAAGCTTCTGTTAGATACTCAAATACAGTGCAGTGTCACACTAAGCAATGAGATAAAATGTTGCATTTCTTTTTTACACTCCCACTTTCTATTGCAGGGACCTAAAATAATTATTATCCATAATGGTGGAATTAAAAATAATTAAAAAAATTTCTAAAAATATTGTTTTATAATAATTATTCCCAATGAGAAATTTTTACGTGACCTGTAACTATTATCATGTAATAAGTATTTTTGAGTTGCATAATAGCTGTTATAAGAAACAAGTACATTTCTTTTATTATTTATGACTTTTTTTACGTTACCGATAACTTTTATTTTGAGAAATTTTTTTTTACCTTGGTTCCCAATTTTGATTTATGATTTTTTTAAATTACCTTGCCGATAATTATTATTTTGAAAAAAAATTTGTTTACATTGAATTACCAGATTTTGGGTATGAATTGATTTTTAATTGTTTCAATTGACAAACGCAAATTAACTGCATAAAACTAATTCACACCAACAACTAAACAATCAAAAATCAATTCATACTCAAAATGTGGTAAGGCAACGTAAAAAAAATTTCTTTCATCAAAGTTATGAAGCAACGTTAAAAAATCTTCTTTGAAACAATAGTTATCGGCAACGTTAATCGAACAAATAATAAATACAAATTATGAGGCAACGTAAAAAAAATGTCTTTCATAAAAGTTATGAAGCAACGTAAAAATTGTCTTTCAAATAATAGTTATCTGCAACGTAATTAACAAAAAATCATGAATAAAAGTCATGAAGCAACGTAAAAAAAAAATTCTGAAAATAATAGTTATCGGTAATGTAAATAAAAAAATCATAAATAAAAGTTATGAAGCAACGTAAAAAAATAATCCCAAAATAATTATTATCGAGAACGGAAAACAATTTTTTTCTATAACAGTTGTTACGCAACATAAAAATTAATTGCATTGCATTGTAATAATTAAATTGCAATTATTTTCTTAAAAAACTTATAATAGTTAAGTCTCTGTTCTATTGTAAACAGAGAGGAATGCAAAGAAAAAGTTCGGAATACTTTGCAAAATACGTTTTTGGTTTTCAGCATTCAAAATAAGGCACCAAAAATTTCCGACTGGGTACTTAGGCACATAGAAAAGTAATGGCGGCCACTCCGAGAGGAACTCAGTTCATAGAGGTTTGAGTTTCTAACAAAGTCGATTAGACTTGAAATCGGCCTCTCGATTATCGAAGAAGAAATAAGTAAAACCTCCTTTTTCTAGACATGGCAGTGTAACTGCATAAAAAATGAGGTCCTTCTACCAAATCAATGAAGGCGCCGAAAGAACGTTTTCTTTATTTGATTATGTTGTTATTTGAACTCTTTGACCTTCAGGCTTTTGCATAGTTAAGCTACTAGTGGCAATTGGTAAATGGCCCGCTTCACCTTTCCCATATAACCCAAAATCATTCAAGCACTTCAGACACACTCTAAAGGTCCTGGTTTAAAATTCTTGAGTCGACTCCGTTTACCTCGAAAGTTGTCAGAAATAAAGCGAATTGGTGACGTGACAACATAAATCAACTTGGCAAATCTCGCACACATTACAAAGCTGCCAGAGCAAATGCGTCAAACCAAATGCAGCCAAAAGGTGCACAATTTGCGTGACGCCATAACTCACTCAGCGCACACCGGCCTACCCACTCAAACCCACACACGCACTCACACCCACTCACACACACACACACACACACAAACGCATATGAACACAGCCATAGCAGCGCAGTGACGACGTCAAGTATTTATTTGCATACAAGGAGTCAAGTCCTTGCTGCCGTTCGCTGTTTTGTTGATGTTTTGCACTCCGTGTGGTTCTAATGCCGAGATTAAAGCCGACACAAAGCACAAGAAAACAACTACAGAAAAGAAGAAAAATCGCACGCGGCACAATGGCGGCATGAATACCAGACGAACAGAGTGCGAACGCGCTCCGCGAATGGCGAACGAAAGCGGCCGCTGAGAAACGACGCGTCGTTCAGTTGTCGTCTCCATGTCAAAACGATTGTTTGTCTTTTGGCGATATTTGCAGCGGCACATGAGCGCTCAAGGCGAGCGAAGAGGCGTGAGGCGCTTTGAAGTAACATCAATCTTCATTTGTTTTAAATACAAATTTAATGTGTTCTTTTGATGAAATATTTAATGTAAATTTTAAATAACAAACGCCAATTTCACAAATTAGCGGAAATGGTATTTCAATGGCAGCTTAACCTTGTTGCTATTTTGTTGCCATAAGGCAACATGCTACTTTAAGAAGAAATTTTAAAAATAAATGTTACAAATAAATTTTAAAAATAAATTTGAAGAATTAATTTTTAAGAATAATTTTTTTTAGAAATAATTAGAATAATGTGAAGTTTAAGGAATAATACGCAATTAATAAACTAAATGTTTAGGTTTAAAGAGGAGAAGTATACACTTTTTTATTGTTATATATTTACTTAGTAAAAGAAGTCGAAGTAAAAAATAAGAGAACATTTGAAGTTGACTTTTTACTTAAATTCAGATATATTTTTAAAATAATTTTAGCCAAAGAAAGAAGAAAAATTCGATTTTCAACTATGCGTAAAATATTTTATGTTTAAGTCATTATTACGGTCACTAAAAAACAGAGTTCGGTAATAAAAATTAAATTAAAAAATTAATTAATTATAAACAAGAAAGAAGACTAAATCGATAAATTACAACTTTTAACTTTTCCCTGTAAAAACCTGTAGTGAAATGTTTAACCCCAAAGGCTTAATCGTCTCAAATGTTAGGTTTTGTTTCTTAAAAAAATTAAAAAATTATTATATTAAATAAATTATTATAAAAAAATTATTATTAAATTAAAAAAAAAAATTAATTAAATTATTATAAAAAAAGATAAAAAATTATTAATTATTAAAATTAGATAATTCTTAAAAAAGAAACATTAGAACTGAACCTTTCAATTGTTGTATTATTCAAAGAAAACCATTATTTATTAAATAGAAATAAAAGATACAAAATTAAATAGATAATTTTTCAAAAAACATTAGAATTGACCCGAACAATAGTTGTATTTTTTAAAGAAAGCCATGAAGGAATTTCGTAAAAAGAAGAACTTTTGGGAAAAAATTAACGAAATTTGTGTTTGATTCTCAAAGGATTGAAATACAACAAAAAGGAAAGTGATCATGTTGCATTTTCAAGCGTTCATTTTCCGATCAAACCTTTATGCAACGCGACAGAAACAAATAAAAAATCCAACGAACAACGGCGGCGACAGTCGCCCTCTCCAACGCAGTTACTTTGTCTTTCATGTTTATAGTCCTTCATTTCGATCCACAGGGTGCCACACGTTACTCCAAACCTTTCTACTTGTTATTGTTATTAGTTGTTGTTGTTGTTGTTGTACGCATAAAAAAACACCATCTCATAATCTGCTGTGAATTTATATATATCACAGCAACGTTATTGCCGCTGTTGCTTCACATCACTGCGGCGCACATTCTAACACCCACAAATATGTACACACACACACACACCCATACACACGCATTATGCTGCGTGGCATTGGAAAGAATGTGTAAGCCACGTTTAGATTACACTTCGATGCCGCATCCGTTCCGCCATGCCACGCAAAGAAGTCACAGTTAGCTGAGATATTTTGCTGGCGCAAACAAGTCGCAAACGAGGCACCGTGGTGGCCGTTGGCAGGGGGGTGTAAAAGTAGAAGAAGTGAAAATGGAAAATGGCAGCAAAGTGTCGAAACAAAATGAGAAACAAAACATTTTTCTCTCACTTTTATGTTTACAGCTCCTTTGCGCTGCTACAACAACCCATCTGCAATCCCATCCACAATGCCAACAACACAGCCAGTGACAACAGCTCAGCTCAGCTCGGCTGCTGCGCCAGTTGACATTTTTGGCATTTATATTGGGCTTTGTTAGCGTAAAAGCATTAGCAGCATCCCGGCCCGCCACCTTTCCTCGCCACTTTTTTGCTCAACACTGCTGCATGTGTGCATGTGTGTGTGTATGTGTGTGTTTTTATGTGTGGTGCGAAAAAATTCGACTCATGCTCAGCGGCAGCTGCTTGGCATTTTGCAGCGATAGTGATAACTATTTAAAGTTGTCAGCACGCAAAAAATGACATGAACGTGTCAGCTGGAGTTATTGCAACGTTTTTGCAACTATCGCCGATGTTAACTGACATGGCCACTGGCGCTATTGTTGTTGTTATTGTTATTGTTGCTTGTTATTGTCGCTTGACAAGTTTCGAAAGTATTTTAATGTTTTTTTTGCTGTTTCGTGGCATATTGGCCATTTATTAAAAGTGATAGGACGTGAAATGTGTGGCAGCAGATCAAGTTAAGACTTTGACTAAATAATAAAATGACATGCCACAAACATTTTCTGTGGCAGTTTAGTTGTTAGTGAAAAGTTTTTAGGCAATTATATATTAGAATCAGGGACCGGAAATAACAGTTATTTATACAAACTACTCGTATATTTGAAAAAAAATTACTATGAAGGAAAAGTCATACAAATAAATGAAATACATTTCTTTTCGCACGGAGAATCAACATTGGCATTCATTTTTTTTGTAAATTTTATGGAATAATAAAAATATAAGAATTATTTTTTATTTTTATTTAAAAAATCCTTAAATAACAATTCTTTTTGATTTTGTCATATTAGTCCATAAATAACATTTTTTTCGATTTTTATTTTAGTTGTCCTATGATAACAATTATTGGTGATTTTTATTTTTTTAGTCATCAATAAAAATCAGTAAGTGACTTTTATTTATATAAGTCATCAATAACAATCATTCAATGACTTTTATGTTTTAAGTCAACAATAAAAATCATCATAAAGTCATTAATACAAATCATTCAGTGACTTAGTTTTTGAAGTTTTAAGTTATGATTCTTCCATAAAACAGAATTGTCAAAATAGGTCTTGTTAAGCCGATCAAAAATGTATATACAAGGTGCAACCCAAAGTAAACAGGACTTTTATAAAATAAAGAAAACGGATGATTATTTTTGAATAATTCTTTTTATTTATTCAAAATACTCTCCTTCTGCTTCGATACAACGTTTTGCACGGTCCAAAAGCATTTGGAATGAGTGTTTTAGGTCATCGGCCGGCATCGCCTTCAGAATGTTGGTACAAGCCTTTTGGATGTCCTCAACGTCCTTATAACGGTTTCCTTTCATCGGCAAATGCAACTGACCGAATAAGTAGAAGTCACAGGGAGCCATATCAGGCGAATACGGTGAATGATTGATGGTAAAAATGCGATTTTTGGTCAAATAATCGGTCGTAACTAGGGCTCTGTGAGCCGGTGCATTATCATGCAATAAACGCCAACTTCCTTCCTCGCGATATTCTGGCCGAATACGACGAATGCGATGCACCAAACGCTTCAAAACTTCAACATAAAACAAAGCGTTAATTGTTTTTCCCGGTGGAACAAACTCTCGATGAATTATTCCCTTTGAATCGTAGAAACAAATGAGATGAGTTTTGATTTTTGACTTCTCACGGCGGGTTTTTTTCGGATTTGGCTCATCTGGGTGCTTCCATTCGGCACTTTGACGCTTTGTTTCGGGATCAGATTGAAAGCACCACGTTTCGTCACCGGTTACGATGTTGAACAAGAAATTTGGATCACGTCTGGCTTCCCGAACGATGTATTTTGCGTGCTCAATTCTCTGCGCTTTTTGGTCGTCGGTTAAAGTGTGCGGAATGAAGCGAGAACACACTTTACGGAGACCCAAATGTTCGGTTAAAATGCGATCAATTGATGTTTTGGAGATGTTCAATTCGATTTCCATCAATTCCAATGATGATTTTGGCTGCATTTTGATAAAATCACGCACAGTTTTGATGGCATCGTCAGTAATCACAAATTTCGACTGGCCGACGTGTTCGTCGTCATTCAAGTCTTCACGACCATTCTTGAATCGATTCAACCACTCATTAACACGGCCACGGGATAAACAATCATCACCATAAGCTTGCTTTAACAATTTAAACGTTTCGGTAAAAGTTTTACCAAGTTTAAAACAGAACTTAATATTAGCTCTTTGTTCGATCGACATTCTCGTACCAAAGTTAAAAACATACTGTCACATTGAGCGGGATATTTCGGCGTCTACTAGACGAAATGTCATGAAATTTAGACAGTATGTGAATGAAAGATGTACCTTTCCAACGCATGTCCTCACACATAGATGGCGCCACCAGAAACGTCCCTATTGCAAAAGTCCTGTTTACTTTGGGACGCTTCTTGTACATTTCGATATTTAATGAATCCAGTACTGCGATTAATGATAATGACTTTTATATTCCGACTTAAAAAATAAAAGTCACTGAACGATTTTTATAGATGACTTTTATAAATAAATATCACATTTTTATGGATGACTTTTATAAATAAATATCACATTTTTATGGATGACTTTTATAAATAAAAATCAAATTTTTATGGATAACTTTTATAAATAAAAGTCACATTTTTATGGATGACTTTTATAAATAAAAATCACTGAATGATTTTTATTGATGACTTTTATAAATAAAAGTCACTGAATGATTTCTGTTGATGACTTTGTTAAATAAAAGCCACCAATAATTGTTATCATAGGACAACTAAAATAAAAATCGAAAAACTGTTATTTGTGGACTAATAAGAAAAAATAAAAAATAATTGTTATTATAGGATCTTTAAAATATAAATAAAAAATAACTTTTACTTGTTGAGTCATAAAATAAAAGTAAAAAAATTACTCTTAAACATTGATTTTTATAATAAAAGTTATAACTGTTACGGTCCCTGATTAGAATTTTAAATAAAAAACATAAAAAAATGTACAAAAAATTTATTGTTGTTTTGCATTCAGACATTAACTGCCGATTGGTGGCTCAATAAAGAAACAATTTTATTACAATTTTTTATTATATTGATGAAACAATCAGTCAACATTTAAACACATTCAAGTCACACACTCGAGTTGGGTTTTATTTGATTTAAACATTGAATTTTACGGCGAAGCAGGACGACTTTTCATTAAAAACTGGTAAGCATAATCTGTGGAATCTACTCAACAATATTTAATCTAAATATAATGCTCCAGCTGAGTTGGATTACTGCAGTGTCTCTCAGGGTAAGCAACAAATAGGCACTTCAAATTCTGATAGTTTTGAATAGCTAATCCACTCTTAGGGCACTGAAAAAAGCGAACAACATCACCGACTACTTTTAGCTGTAACAAATCTTTCAACGAGACTGTACGGAAGATTTATATTTACCTATATTTGATTCCACTAGATAGAAATATACAAAGGAACTGTAAGGCAAATGAGCTCACTCGACAAGGCACTTTTAAGCAACGAATCCTTAATTGCATAAATTTAAAATCATGATGTCAATTTTGTGTCAATTTAGTCAATACAGACTACAAAGGTTTTGCTTACTTTTAGCTGCATCCAAGGAACCAAACAATCAATGTTCACTGTCAACAACTAATGTGACTGGTGATCATTTTGCCATTCGTCAGTAGTAGCACTAAACCAATGAAACTGAAGGAGGCAATCAAATAAAACGGCCTGAACTGGAAAATCGCAAATGTAAACGAGAATGCAAATCCTTACTCATCTTTGGTGAGCTGTAAATAATTATTAGAGCTTCCATCCACCATTTAACTCTCACTTTGCACCATCAGATGGCGATTTACTGCAATGTTTGCAAGACTCTTTGAATGGTGAAACCTGATTTTTTCAAATAAGGAACAGAAATTCGATGAGCGCGAAATCATGTATTTCCCAAAAGGATAACAAAAGGTCATTGAACAAAATGGAAAATACATCATTGATAAAAGTGAATTTTTTGTATACAAAAAATTATAAATTACTTTCTTGTCAACCTAATATTTATGATACTATTGCTTCATAGATGGTCAATCGAATAAAAAGTGGCCTTCAATTGAAAGTATGATTGATAATAGGATTCAAAATAAATTTTTAAGTAAAACCACATAGCGACGGTTGAAAGATTGCGGGAGTCCTTAGTTGGTTTTTAGGCTGTGCTGCCAATTATGTGTATTTGTTGTATAAAAAGACCCGCGGCTTTGCACATAAGTTTAAGTTTTTAAGAGTTTCTTAAACTTATTTAATTTTTAATTTTACCCAATTATCTCATTTGAAGTGCTTTCACTAAGTTTGAAGTCAAAAGGTCCATAACATTTTGTTTCTCCATACAAACTTTTAACACATCGTTGATCCCATCAGATTTCGATTTTCAAAAATGTAAAAAACACGTACCTATTGAATTATTTTATATTTGAAGTACCTTCACCAAGTTTCAAGTCAAAAGGCTTAAAAAATCATGTTTCTGCATACAAACTCTTAACCCTTGGTTCACCCGTTTAAGTTTATATTTTCAAAAAATTAGAAATACGTGTAAAATTATTTGTGATTTCAACTTTGGGGTCAATAGGTCTATCGGTTCAATAGGTCTACTTTAACCCATTGTTGACCTCGTTAAATTTTTATTTTCGAAAAATAAACAATACGTTTGGAATTATTTTTTATTTGAAGTGTTTTCACCAAACTTTAAATCAATAGACCCATTAAATCGCGATTCTTCCTACAACACCTTAACCCACTTTTTGCCCTTTTAGACCCCGAATTTTAAAAAATCCCGTCTTAGCGGAGGTTCATTTTTTAAGATGTGTCTACAGTTTAGATTTCATGTTTGTAGCTTCAGCGGTTTGGGCGCTGATGAATCAGTCAGTCAGTCAGGACAAAAAATTATATGTATAGAGACATGTTGAAAGACTTATAAAGTCAATGACTGGTGCAAAGTGATATATGCAAATATACAGCAAAAATGTAAGCCTTTAAAATAAATGTTCCAAAGTTTAGTCGATTTTCAGACAATACTCACAAATTGGCTCTCAAATGGCCCAAATATTTTTGTGTTGAATGACTTTGTTAATTCTCCGATACCAGCAAAAGTAAGTACGTGAAATTGTATACCAATAGTTCTAATTGAATAATTTTTAATAGAAACATCTTTTGAAAATTTAAATTTAAATACAAGGTGCGTCCCAAAGTAAACAGGACTTTTGCAATAGGGACGTTTCTGGTGGCGCCATCTATGTGTGAGGACATGCGTTGGAAAGGTACATCTTTCATTCACATACTGTCTAAATTTCATGACATTTGGTCTAGTAGACGCCGAAATATCCCGCTCAATGTGACAGTATGTTTTTAACTTTGGTACGAGAATGTCGATCGAACAAAGAGCTAATATTAAGTTCTGTTTTAAACTTGGTAAAACTTTTACCGAAACGTTTAAATTGTTAAAGCAAGCTTATGGTGATGATTGTTTATCCCGTGGCCGTGTTAATGAGTGGTTGAATCGATTCAAGAATGGTCGTGAAGACTTGAATGACGACGAACACGTCGGCCAGTCGAAATTTGTGATTACTGACGATGCCATCAAAACTGTGCGTGATTTTATCAAAATGCAGCCAAAATCATCATTGGAATTGATGGAAATCGAATTGAACATCTCCAAAACATCAATTGATCGCATTTTAACCGAACATTTGGGTCTCCGTAAAGTGTGTTCTCGCTTCATTCCGCACACTTTAACCGACGACCAAAAAGCGCAGAGAATTGAGCACGCAAAAGACATCGTTCGGGAAGCCAGACGTGATCCAAATTTCTTGTTCAACATCGTAACCGGTGACGAAACGTGGTGCTTTCAATATGATCCCGAAACAAAGCGTCAAAGTGCCGAATGGAAGCACCCAGATGAGCCAAATCCGAAAAAAACCCGCCGTGAGAAGTCAAAAATCAAAACTCATCTCATTTGTTTCTACGATTCAAAGGGAATAATTCGTCGAGAGTTTGTTCCACCGGGAAAAACAATTAACGCTTTGTTTTATGTTGAAGTTTTGAAGCGTTTGGTGCATCGCATTCGTCGTATTCGGCCAGAATATCGCGAGGAAGGAAGTTGGCGTTTATTGCATGATAATGCACCGGCTCACAGAGCCCTAGTTACGACCGATTCACCGATTCATCAATCATTCACCGTATTCGCCTGATATGGCTCCCTGTGACTTCTACTTATTCGGTCAGTTGCATTTGCCGATGAAAGGAAACCGTTATAAGGACGTTGAGGACATCCAAAAGGCTTGTACCAACATTCTGAAGGCGATGCCGGCCGATGACCTAAAACACTCATTCCAAATGCTTTTGGACCGTGCAAAACGTTGTATCGAAGCAGAAGGAGAGTATTTTGAATAAATAAAAAGAATTATACAAAAATAATCATCCGTTTTCTTTATTTTATAAAAGTCCTGTTTACTTTGGGTTGCACCTTGTATAAAGAAAGGAAAATACTTTAGGCTGCACGCCCTTTTCCCCTAAAATCGATTGTATTGTCACATTAAACACACAAACTCGCATTCACATGGCCAAAAACACTTGCGGCAGTCCAACTCAAACACACACACACACTTGCACATTCACACACACACGCACGTGCGGCTGTTCAAGCATTGGCATTGGCAACATTTTCGGCCAGCGGCGCCATCAATAAAATGTCAGTTAATCGCCGACTCCTCAGACATGCAAGCAATCGTGCTCGCAGCCAAACGGGCCATCAATATTTAAACGTTTTTTTAATAGGGTTGCGCCGCTTTTTGCTCGCTCGCTACTAGACCAGCGTTGCTATTGATGGGTTGCGCTATTTATTGTTGCTGCAGGAGGACAATGTCACAAGCATCGATGCCATATTGTTTTGACTGCATGACGTGCTGCAGCAATGAAAATGTGCCACTGCCGCAGCCGCAACATTCAAAGCCAAAGCCATTGTCAGCAACAGCAACAGCAACAACAACAAACACTACCATGTTTTGTCATAATGTCGAAGTGTGTGCGAGATTGTCCTGTTATCACGTTCAGCAAACGCAGTTCCCTTCGAAAGTGTTGTTGCTGGTCGCACGTTTCGATGAATTTTTTGTATTTTGTATTTTTTGTTTGTGCAACATTTTTGCTGTTGGTGCAGCATTGAGCGAGTTTTACGAACTGCTTTCGAGTCTATAGCGCTGTCAATTATTGACGAATTTTTTCCGCCATTTTTGAGTCTTTGTTTTGGTTTTAATACAAACAACGGTCACGTTGTGTGTACTGAATTTGTGTGGTCTTATCACTTCGGGGTCAGTTGACTGTCAGTTTCGTAAATTTGTCACAGAACCGTTGGGTAACTCTTTGCTGTGACAAAAATATCATTAAAAAGAAATTCGTATTTTTTATATTTTTTCCAACAACAACGAATTTTGTATTTTTAAACTTTTTTCCACAGGAGCGACGATGCGCTAAGTTGACATCGGCGTCAGAATTAATGCTTTCAAGAGCCACGAATTATTGGCGCTCATATTGTCAACAGTTAATTTGACTTTTGAGAATATGGGGTAGAGTTCGTTATATGTGACGGTGTCATCTGGCTCGAATGGTACTCGAGTATATTTTTATCCAAAAATACTGTCTTATTCAGACTAATTTTTTCCGATTGTAGATAGGGATATCTGAATTATCAATTCTTTCCTTTCTTATTTTATACGAAATGCATAATTTTGTGCATTTTCGAAGTCAATATTTAGTTCATCCAACTAGGTTTGTAGGTAAATTTACATACCAATGTTCAGAGTAAAGAGATGACTTCAGAAGTCTGTTCAGTCTAAAACGGTCAGATTTCATTAAGGACACAACATACCTGCAAGTATAGAGAAATCACAATGGCATTAAGTAATGATAACAATTAAAAATTTTTATTAAATCAAAATATATTAATTTGATTTATTCATTCAGACATGTAATCGAACATAAATCTATACATAGAAATCTCATAACAGTAATGTATGAACAAAAATTTTAAAAATATATTTTAGAGATAATGCACATTTCCATATTCGAGATTTGACTTAAGTTTGTCCTCAAGGATTCCTTAAAATTATTGATTCGACGTAAAAATAAAAACAAAATAAATAAATAAATATAAAAAATTAACTTCATTTGGTGGTGTCTCTGTTATTTTGTTGGATAACTCATCAAAACCACAACCCAACTACGAGACATGTGGCAATAAAGTATTTGTTCAGTGTAGACTTCTCAATTGGATCGCTTTTCAGGATATTTAGTGCGTTTGCCCTGCATTCCCATCAGAAAGTCTGGATTAGAGTTCAAAAGGGTTAGACTTCGTACAGGGTTCAAAAACAAAGATTAATAAATACGGATAGTTTTAGCTGCTAATTGGTTTTAAAGAAATATTTAGAAAACAATTTATTGACCTTTCTTAGGGATTTATTTATTATTTGAGATGTATTAAATCAATTGGATGATAAAGCTACAACGCTATTATTCAGATAGAAGAACCAAATGTAAGAATCAAATGGAAGAATCGAACCGAAGAACGAAATGTGAAAGAGCCAAATGAGAAAAGCAAATGGAAAAACTAAATGAGAGAACAAAATACTAAAAAAGAACCAAATGGAAGAATAAAATAGAAAAACAAATTTAAGAACCAACTGGGAGAACCAAATGAACGAATCAAATGGAAGAATCAGATAAAAGAATCAAATGGAAAAACCAAATGGAAGAACTAATTGTGGGAACCAAATAAAAACAACAAATGAAAGAATGAATTGGAAGAATCAGATGAAAGAATCAAATGGACGAACCAAGTGGAAGAACCTAATGGAAGAACCAAATGTGGGAACCAAATGAAAAAATGAAATGGAAGGATCAGATGAAAGAATAAAATAAAATAACCAAGTGGAGGAACCAAATGGAAGAACCAATTGGAAGAACTAAATACGAGAACCAAGTGGAAGAACCAAATGCAAGAACTAAATGGAGACCCAAATGTGAGAACCAAATGGAAAAACTATTTGGAAGAACTAAATACGAGAACCAAATGGAAGAATAAAATAAAAAAAACTAAATTTCAGGACCAAATGGATGAACAAAGTATAAAACAAAATTTAAGAACCAAATGGAAGAACCAAATGGAAGAATCAAATGAAAGAATTGAAGAATCAGATGAAAGAATTAAATAGATGAACCAAATGAAAGAATCGAATTGAAGAATCAGATGAAATAATTAAATGGAAGAACTAAGTGGAAGAACACATTGTGAGAACCAATTGGAAGAACTAAGTGGAAGAACCAAATATAAGAAGCAAATGGAAGAACTAAATGGAAGAATCAGACGAAAGTATCAGATAGATGAACAAATGGAAGAATCAAATCGAAGAATCAGATGAAAGAATCAAATTGAAGAATCAGATGAAATAATTAAATGGAAGAACTAAGTGGAAGAACACATTGTGAGAACCAAATGGAAGAACCATTTGGAAGAACTAAGTGGAAGAACCAAATAGAAGAAGCAAATGGAAGAACTAAATGGAAGAATCAGATGAAAGAATCAAATAGATCAACCAAATGAAAGAATCAAATTGAAGACTCAAATGAAAGAATCAAATTGAAGAATCAGATGAAAGAATCAAATAGATGAACCAAATGAAAGAATCAAATTGAAGAATCAGATGTAATAATTAAATGGAAGAACTAAGTGGAAGAACACATTGTGAGAACCAATTGGAAGAACCAATTGGAAGAGCCAAATAGAAGAAGCAAATGTAAGAACTAAATGGAAGAATCAGATGAAAGAATCTAATAGAAGAAGTAAATGGAAGAACTAAATGGAAGAATCAGATGAAAGTATCAAATAGATGAACCAAATGAAAGAATCAAATTGAAGAATCAAACTAAAGAACCAAATGTGAGAACCAAGTGGAAGAACCAATTGGAAGAACTAAGTGGAAGAACCAATTGGAAGAACCAAATGGAAGAGTCAAGTGAAAGAGCCAAATGGAAGAACTTAATGAAGTAAGTGAAGAGGTCAATGCTGAGCTGACCATAGAGAACTGTTAACGTTATCATTCCATAACGAGTCCTTATGCTCAGCTGAGTAAAAAGGTAAGGAATTTGTCTGCCTATACATTTTACAAACAACATTTTCTTTGATTTATAGTTATTCATGTCGCATGCGATTTTCGTGCGCTGCAGTTGGAATGAAATGTGTAAAATCACTGCAGTTCCACTGCACTCCCCACCCACCCCCCCCCCCCCCCCCCCCAACACTCAGTGCACTACGCACATTTTGCATTTCATTGCGATTTTATGCAAATTTGTGTGCAGAAAAGTTTAAAATCCCAATAAAAGCGAATAAAAGCAAACGCAAAAAAATCGGAAATAAAATCAACTGCAGTCGTTGTCGCCGTTGCTGCTGCTTAACTCGTTCCAAATGCAACACAACAACCCTAATGGGAGTTAAACGGCCAATAAATAACAATGCAAACAGCAAAATGAAGCAAAACAAAAAAAAAACAACGGCGAGAAGTTGGCAAAGACACAGCAGTCCACAAGAACGGAATGGCAGAAGCGAATATTGCTGCGAGCAATTTCTTTATTTGTAATTCTTTTTATTGCTGTGGACAACATGCAGTTATTGTTATTGTTGTTGTATATAATTTGTTGTCGCAACGCTGTGCAGTGGCATTAAATGCGTGCGCGTGATTCGCCCACGCAACGCCGCGACCGGAAATGGACGCGCAGTCGCCTTTTAACTTCGTCCGTCCATTGTCGCTTCGTTCGCCTTTGGCGCTCAACTATTGGCAGCGGTGTTGTTATGACCATTGCCAACACAGTCGCCGCCATCAGCGTCAGCGTTGCTGTTACTTCCGTTTCCGATGCGTTGGCGCGCTGTGCTGTCAGCGTTGTTGTTGTCGTTGCTGTTATTATTATTGTTGATGTCGCTTGTTTATTGTTGTTTTCCATGATTTATTTCACTTTATTCGCCGTCGTGTCGCCTGTTGCCGCGCTGCTTCTGACCTTTTGCAGTGTTGCCAACGGTGAAAACATAACAATGTCCTTTTCGCGCATATTTTACTCGTCTGGCGCACTGCGTATGTCTTGGTCCATGGCTGCTGAGGCGTGAGCGGGTCGGTGTGCGGAAATTTGTTAATACTTATTGTGGCAACTGAGCAAAGTGTGAACATTTGTACTGGTGATGGTTGCGCTCTCGCTGGCCGCAGCCGCAGCCGCTGCAGTGACATTGTCACGCTCGCGCACTCACTCACACATGAACATGAGAAATTATTTCGATGAGTGCCCAAAGGACTCGCCAAAGGATGCGACACGATTTTCATGCTTCGTCGAGCGCTGACATTCATTCTTATTTTTATACTTTATTTGTGTGTGTGTGTGTGTGTGTTTGTGTTGGTGTGGGTGTAAATGTGCAGCCCATTGTGGACGACTACATGTGCTTTGCATGTGTATGTGAATGGGCTCTGCGCCCGAGCGTGTAGGTGTAGCCGCAGTTTTCATCCGAACGCTTCGAGCTCGAAGCTAAAAGAAATTTATTGATGTTGCTGCTGTGGTATGTTGTTTTTGTTGTGCTCTTGTTGGACACATGCATAAATTTTAAATTTTAAGCAGTAATGAAATTATTTGTCAGCGCTTTTTATAAGCACACCACAACAGCCACACCACCACACACGCGGCCACATGTTTGCGTGTCGTTGCGGACATAATTTATCATTAACCCGGAACAGCGCGCTGAGAGAAGTGGCAGCTGGCTGTAGAATTTATTAGTCTCGTCGAAAGGCTGTAACCGACTTTGCACTCTGAGTTAGGTGGACTTGGTGTATTTATGTCGGCGGAACAGCTTTGACTAGCGAGCTGGAGGGTGAGTCAGCTATGAATAAGTTGCTCAATACTGAAGCATTTTGGATTACACGGGATTTCAGAGTTTAAAAAGGCCAATTGAAAACAAGATTTCGTGATTTTTTTAAATACTGTGGGAGTGGGCTTAGCGAACATCCCTTAGAAATAAGTAGGGAAAACAATAGTTTAGCATTAGTCACAATGCACACTTCCTGACTATTATCTATCTTTCTAGTCAAAATTTCGCCAATGAATCAATTGGACTTCTTCGAAGAAGATCTGATAGTTGTTGTTCTGTTCTGTACTTCACGAGGGGTAACGTTTTATGAGATCCGACTCTGTTCACAGTGTTGTGTAATGACTTTAATGAGCATCTTGCTAAAAGTACAACTCACCGTTTACCTTCTTAGATAACTTTAGTCACATGATACGACTTTCATGTGCCACAGTCGTCCATGTTGTTTCAGAGACATTCACTGTCTCTGTATGTTCTCCCATAAATGTTTTCTGCTTATATAAAAAAATCATCCAAAATAAAATAAAATAAAATAAAATAAAATAAAATAAAATAAAATAAAATAAAATAAAATAAAATAAAATAAAATAAAATAAAATAAAATAAAATAAAATAAAATAAAATAAAATAAAATAAAATAAAATAAAATAAAATAAAATAAAATAAAATAAAATAAAAGCAGGAAATATCAGCAACTGGCCCAAGAACTGAAACAGATGTGGCAACTTGACAAGGTAGTGATTGTACCAATCATCATTTCATCGACAGGGGTAGTTCCCAAAACATTAATGACGACACTGGAGAGGCTTCAATTAGCGGACAAATTTTTGACTATACAAAAAGCAGTAATATTGTCAACAACGTCAATTGTTCGTTCGTTTTTAAGTATTGAAAGTTAAATTGTATATATGTTTAAAATAACATCATGCACCTGCAATAGTTTTATGTATCTTGTTGTTCAACAACCGATATATAATATGTAACCCTTAAGGAGTGCAATAAATCGTACAAATAAAATAAAATCAAATAAAATAAAAATAAAATAAAATAAAATAAAATAAAATAAAATAAAATAAAATAAAATAAAATAAAATAAAAGAAAATAAAAGAAAATAATATGTAATATATGTTTAAAATAATATCGTGTACCTCCAAAAGCTTTATGTATCTTGTTGTTAAACAACCGATATATAATAAATATCTTACCCTTAAGGAGTCCAATAAATCGTTAAAATAAAATAAAATAAAAAAAAATAAAATAAAATAAAATAAGATTAAATAAAATTAAATGAAATTATATAAAATAAAATAAAATAAAATAAAATAAAATAAAATAAAATAAAATAAAATAAAATAAAATAAAATAAAATAAAATGAAATGAAATGAAATGAAGTGAAGTGAAGTGAAATGAAATGAAAAGAAATAAAATAAAATACATGAAACGGCATTACACAAATTTTCATCATTCATTTCATTTCATTTTTCAACCTTTCCAGCTAGTTTCAGTGAAATATAGTAAAAGTACGGAAAAGGCCAGCGATTTCATCGCGGCGTAAAAATCTCCATAATTACTGTTGTGTGTTTATCGATTAATTTGACAGATAAAAATGTCACAATTACTAGACGCTGCCGAGTGCAGCGCTGCGAAGCGTGACATTTCCTTTGCGCGGAAACAATGCGACGGCAGCAACAACTAAATAAGCGTAACAAACGAACCGCAACGCGAACACAGCGCATGACATCAACAAAGCTGCGTCAGTAAGCCATTTGGCGATTTTAATAAAAAAAATATTTTAGTTGTTGTTTGTTTTATTTACAAAAATTGATGTAATGTAATTTTATTCGCTTTGACACAAATGACTCGCAAGCTGCGCGCTTTTGGTTGAACATTCCAAACAATAAACTAATCAACAATTAACGTAATGCATCAATGAATACGTGGCACGTCGATTAATTCGATACCTGCGTCTGGAGCGCCAGCTGCCACTGCGGCGGCCGCGCCCGTTCCACAAACAAACCAGACAGACAACGCCACATATACCAATTCACACACGCACTCATACACACAGAGCATAAAAATTGTATAAATTTCTAAAGCGAGTCAACAATTATTGCTGTGCATTCAGCGTCAGCCAAGGCTAATGTAGCCACGGCAGCTCGCTACTCCTCCTTTCCCGTTTCCTGCACTGTGACTGCGCATATAAATGTGTGCATGTATGTGTTTGGTTGTGTGGCATTTCAGTTCATATCCGGGCTTTGCAATTTGAATTTATTGCACCGCATACGCAGAAGTCCATTGCTCGACGACCGACCGCACCGACAGCGCAGCGCACGCGCGGCTGCGGCGCAACGCCACATTATGTGCGCCGCATTTGGCACATGGAGCACGGCGTACGCAATGAAGCTAATCGAAAGCCATTAAGTGCCATTTAGTTGCCATATTACTGTCAGCCACTCGCCGCGTAGCGCAGCCGAAACGCACACAGGACGCGCGGCGTGCAGCGCGCGGAGACAGAGACGCGACACATGCAAAACACACCTTAAAATCGTTAGCTGGTCGGCGAGTCAGCCGCGTCAGTCACTCAGCTCGACGTTGCAGTGTTTGGCTGTGGCTGTGTGCGCTGCTCGTGCGGAACGCTGCGCCGGAAGTCACTGTCATTCGGTGTGCGTGTGCCTGTGTGTGTGTGTGTGTGTGGTGGCGTGTGTAATGGAAATTGCATTAAAATTTTAATAACCCGCAAGTAGCAATAATTTGCAATTGAATAGCAGCCAAAGTAATATAAGGACATGTTTATGTTATTACCAGCAGTGCAGTTCAGTTCGGTTTGGTCAACTCGGCTGCGGCATAGAATTGTGTGGCGCTTTGCTTGGACGCTGCGTTCGGTTGATGGTCATTTGTTGCATAAATGTTTTTATAACACTCGGCGAGTATTAACTATGTATACTTTATTTAGTTTCTATACCACTGAAATTATGTTCTATGTACTTCAAATGATTGGGTGGGAGCAGAAAATCAAATCAAGAAGAGACACATTTTTGCTGTATGTGAGCGTGCATTGAAATGCTGCAAAATCACTTTTACAAAGATTTTCTTTGGACTGTGCTATAAATGATTCATCAATAATTGTGCCTTGATAATGTTCATTAGTAAGATTTTCATGAAAGAAGCTCGGTTTGGGCATCACAATGGAACTTAGAGGTCACAGAGCAATCGTGAAGCTGCGTAACCTGACCTACAAAAGCTCGTAATAGCTAATACCCATCCAGTCCTACTAGACACAGAGAGCAACATTCCCTTGACATGAATAGTTGGTTTTCTCACATGGCTTTGCTGTCTTTCGTTCTTGTTCCATAATATCTTTAGTGGTTCTATTGACTGTCCTTTTTATTTGCAACTAATTACCATCGAAGTTCCTTGTCGATTACTACCTCAAATGTCTTGCAGCTCATATAATATGTTCCGAAAAATTGCTGGAAAATAAAAATAAAAAGGTTGCGTTGCAGGTTGTAGGCAACCTGGAACCATTGAGAAGCTTTTTTCATTAAAATCCTTAACTTTTTATGGCAATCCACTTCAAGATTGAAGAAAGAGAGAACTTAAGTATGTTAAGAGTTTAGAGAATCGATGAACAATGAAAATAAATAGAGATCCTTTTCAGATTTATTTCAACTGTAAGCAACCTGGGAACGTTGCGCAACTTATTTAGCAAAATATGTTAATTTGGTATGTCAGAACTCTTAAATTTTAGAAATAGGAGATAGTTGGTCATAAATGTTCGAAAAATGAAAATTATAGGTCCGTCTCAAGTTTGATTCGTCTAGAAACTATCTGGGAGCATATGAAAACTCATTTTATAAAAATGTTTTCATTCATTCAGTGCAGCTGTAAATTCGTTGCCTTCAAATGTTTTCTCTCCATCAGGAAGCAGGCATCGTTTTTCAGACCGAAAATCCCATCATGAAATCACTCAAACCAATTGTTTACTGCTGAATTATTCAGCGAATTTATAAAAAAGTTGCAACAATCAGTTTCTTAGCTTTAGAAATATTTATTTGTTTTGAAAGCAGACCGAAATGTATTGAATCAAATCTTTTTTTATGGACATTCCACTCTTATTAAATTTTTGGACACAGAATGACAGCTTAAATAACCTAAAGTTTTGTCATAGAAGCATCTTTGTCATTCATCTCCTTGTAGACACAATTAATGGCTTGTTCTGACTGATTGATTCATCATTGCTGAGCACAAACCGCTGAAGCCGCAATGATGAGTGTGGAACAGCAGTTTTTTGGAAACAGATACAGGAATATGATTCAACACATTCATTCATTCATTCATTGTCTTAAAACTTGGTTAAATTCTTCTAAATTAGAGAAAACTTGACACATCTTTTTCGGTTTCCTGAAACGATCACAATCGTTTTAATCCTAAGCGGTTTTATAAATGCACAAATATTCAAAATTGTGGCGAAGATATAGAACTAAACAACCCCATATAACTTTTTGAAACGACAGCTAAATTTAATTTTTTTTGCTGCGTAAAAACTTTGTAAAATAATTCCGTTTCTAAAACAAACAAGAACATAATGCATGCATGTAAGGGTTAAGAGTTTGTATTGGGAAGAAACTTGAGTAAACGGATAAAATGATATGAAAGTTTGGTCAATGCACTTCAAATAGGAATTAATTCAAAATGTAATTAGAAATTTTTTATATTGTTATAACCACAGAATAGTTAAACAGTTTTACAGTTACTGTTTATTCTGTTTTTATAACACTTGAAATGGTTAAAAATGGGTTAAAAGTTTCGGGGAAGAAATATGATTCAGTAAACATTTGCTATTTCAAACTAAAAATTTGGTGAATGGAAAAATAATAGTCAGCGCTAGTTCAGTTAGTAAGTAAAAAAATTGATATTGAAATAAATAATTCAGCACATGTTTTCAGTTTTCCTTAGATAAATTTCTCGCAGGCAAGACAAAAATTAACACTAGAATGCCCAAGTGAGTCAAAGTGACTCAATTGAGGTTTTCCTAAAATAAAATGTTCTTTGATTTTTATTCAATTTTTTCTAAACCAATTTGGATACAAAAACTAAAGATATTCTTTCAAAAATTGTTAACACTATTTTGAAACATGATTTTTTCTTATTTTTTTTCTATTTCTTTATATAATTAAGCATCCACTCTCACACACTTTTATTTTAAACTTTTACCTTTTTTTAATTTTAATTTTTATTGACTTATTTTTATTAAGTATTAATAAAAATAATATTAATAATAATATTATTAATTATTAATTAAAATAATAAAATAAAATAATAATTATTTCTTTTAACTTAAGCAATAATTCACTTTTCAAAGATACACAAAACATAACAAATAGAAGAAGAAGTTCGCAGTGAGTTTCTGGGACCCAGGGCGAACGATTGAGGGTTAATATAAATAATTAGAAGGGAACACATCACATTTTCTCTAATGACTTCATCCACATGTCTGATGATCTCAGACGTTTGACTCTTAAACAATTTTTTTTTTACTTTAAAAAGTTTCGCCACTCTGGGACTAACATCTTCAGCTACCACAAAAGTGGTTTTAAAGCGGTGCTGAGATAAGTTAAATCTATGTTTTTTTGGTAAGTTTGTGGACTTAAGAAACTTCAATGGGTAAATCCGCGAACAACAACAACTTTTATTCATATAAATAATAAATAAAACTATAAAACTCATATAAATAAAACTATTTTTCATTACTTATATATAAATAAAACTTATATATAAAACAAATATTCGTATGGCATAAAAAATTAAATTAATTTTTGCTTCCACGTTGCTGCCTTTGGGAAAATTTATATAGAATAATATAAAAAATATTCTAAATTTAATTTCGAAACTAAAAGTTGCGATAACGAATTCATAATAATGATTGCTTATTTCCATGCAAATTGCATAGCTGCGGTATTGTTTGTACAACAACAACAACATCGTAATGCGCACAAATATGCCAAATGAAGGGTGACCGCAAAATACATATTTGGCGCTTGTTGCGCGTCGATACGTTGCGCGGTTTCCAAAATTCCGAAAATTATTGACCTATATTCCGCTTGCAGCGACAACATATTAATTTACAAAAGCGAACACAACATTGCGCATTTGTTGCATTTAGTTATTCCCCGAAGTGCGTTGTTCAATAATTGAAAATTTAACAAATAAAGAAAAACTGCACCAACACTGACATTTACGTGCGCCTGCAGCGATGTTTTCAGCTCGTTGCGGCCATTGCTCCAGCGAGTTGCCAGCACACAAAATGTCATACAAATAGAGACAACATTTTCCATAAAACCCAAACCAACTCAACTCAGTAAATGCTCGCATGGATGATAGCATTCAATATTTGCGTTGTGTTGCATGCTTTTAGGGGTTTACAAGGCAGCTTTCATGTGACGCACGAGCGGTAAAGTGCTCCCCCATTCATGCCTTCTATTTTTTCTCGTTTTCGTTTGGTTTTTCTAATTAAGCCAGCAGCACTTCCTGTTTATGCTTTGCATATTAGAACTTGGCATCGCCATCGCCATCGCCATCGCCACCGCGGCGAGTGTAATTAGGAACGAGCCACTCGACATTGCGCCACGTACGTGCCGGCGCTGCGGGTGTGGCATGCATGTCCGTTTGCAAGCCAAAGTCAATAAGCTGTTCTTCATTATGCCGCGCATTAAAAACAAAATAAAGAGGCTGCCAACTTGGCCAGAGCGCGCTCCTGATCCTGAGCGCCAGAGTCAGTGACAGCGGGTCGAGTGGTCGGCTGGTGGTGGCCGCATTGACAAAGCGTCCGTAAACATGCCTAGTCGTGTGACTTGGCGTTGTTCGTTATGTGCGGCGGGCAGCACGTACGCACCGCCACATGTGCCAGCACATGTGGGAGCAGGGAACAGGAAGCCGGGGGTGAGACGACGCGTTCAGTATTGGTGAATGTGACTTTTCGTGATGCAGATCAGGCGATAACACTTTTAGTCTTTACGATGGCAGCAAAGTTTCCGCACTCACACAGCCGCATTCCGGCTGTCTTCGCTGCGTTCATTGAGCCATAAAGGAGCGCAAGGACCTTTCGTTGTTATCGGTTAATTTTTAATGAGCCCGTCATTGTAGGGGAACGTAGTGGATTTCCTGCTTGGTTTGTTTTGGTGTTTTCTTTGAGGCGACCAGTTCTAAGAAAACCCCTTTAAATATTAACCGGCGCAGGCTTTGTTGTAGTAACTGGGTTTTTGTCTGAGCTTTGGCGCTCAACGCCTCGGTAAATGTTTGAGGTTTATTGAAACGTGAAGAGACTGTGTTGGGCTGAATAATGCGTAAAGACCACAACAGTTAAATGAAGATTTAGAGACTTTGACAGTAGAACACAGCAAAGAGTTATTTGGAAAAAATTTTATTTTATTTTTTAAACAAATTGGCATAAAACCTCTATACTTAAGCAAAAGGCAGAAATCTGCATACAATTTTATAATTTTTATTCAATGCGATTTTATTGCTCTTTCCATATCAAAAAAATTGCACTATTGAATGTTTACCATCTGAAAGAGATAACTAAAGGCTGGAACTATGAAAGCTCCAAAATCCAAAAACCATGTTTTCACACAACCATTCCGTGGAATTTTTTGCAAGGAGCCGAGGTGATAGGTACAAGCTTCAGTCCTGCGATAATCAAAAAATGTTCCATTAATTGCTCGAAATCAAAGTATTCTTGTATGCCAAAAATTTCTGACCGACAATTTCCACCAATCATGTCACTATTCATGTTGCTACTGCGTCGTCCTTTAAACACTTTTGAGCAGTAACCATCCATCAGCTTTTTAATACCAACTGTGGAAGATGCATATTTATTTATTTTCAATTAAAAAGTTGTATAAAGCAGCTGGTTTAAAAGCTAAAAAATTGGAACAAGCTGACATGAATCGATAACACTGCACAACAAAATCAAATTTTTTTTAAATAACAACGTTCTGACAACGGATTCTGGTAGAGGGGACCAAAAAAAAATACACGTGTAGCGGCGTTTTGAAAGTTTACATACGAAAAACATGTAACCTTGAATTTTAGGTATATGATTGGTTCAGCAATTTGATGTAAAATACTACGAAGAATATTTTTGTGGAGCATTTTAACCATGTAGCTACTATTTTTATGGGTCAATTTGACCCGTTTTTTCTAAAATGCCAAAAATGTCCTGTAAAACAGGACTTTTTAGGGAAAACATGTACCACGAAAATATTCGCCATAAAATTCTACTATAGGTCTCTGAATACAACAAAGCTCAGAAATTAACTTCAACGCCAGAATAAAGCCAAAACTGAAAATGTGTTTAAGTGTTTATTTCGTACTCATTCGAAATTTCATTTTTGAGGGTTAGTGTGTATGGGAAAAATGTTGAAAGAAAATATTTCTTTTCGATCTTTTCAGATTTGGCTTTGGATTTTTTCAGCTCATCAAGAAAAGTCAGATCTCTGATATTAACAAAATTTTATTAATATTACATTTTCTATTTTTTAAATAAAACTGCAAGAAATTTCTACCAAACAAAGTAGACAAGTCGAAAATATATGAATTTTTTGTATCATTTAAACTACAAAGTGATCACACATGACAATTATGTTGCATAAGTGAAAACCACATTGTGCACGCTTCGCCACATGTAAATGCAATGCAATAAATATATCACTGTCAATTTCCATAAAGCGGCCATGTTGTGTGTGTGACTTGCGCAATTACCGCTCATTGCCAGCAATAGCTTTCGATTGCATACATTTGGGCGCATGCAGCATGAATTTAATGCCCTAACTTGGGGAAGGGGTTAAGGTAAACGGTAAATTGTAAATTGTAAATGTAATAAATAATCATAAAATATCAGCGGCAGTTTTAAACAAAAGCCAACAAAAAAATAATACAACAATGTTGTTATGGTTGAAAGCCAATAAAATGGCACAAAATTCAAAAAGGCACAAAAGGTGCCCAAAGGCTGACTAGCACTTACTTATGTGTGTGTGTGCGTGTGTGTGTGTGTGTGAAATAATATTTATATTAATGTGCATGTAAATTAGCATAAAAAGGTCAATTCGTTTTTATTTTGAGAGATAGTTGAACACTTTGTGCTGGTGCAACAATGTTCGCTCGAAGGTAAAATTGATTTCATTTTGTTTTGCATGCAATTTCCATTCACATTGCAGCTTTTTAGGCGCACTGGCTTAATCGGGCTAACAGCTTCCGGCATTAGTTTCAAACGAATTTAAGTAAAATACAAAAATGATGCACTGCAACACAGTCGCTGCGATCTGTGGCGATTTGGTTGATGGGGGGTTGGTACAATTGAAATTGTTCAATGTCCAATGGAATTCGTGCGCTCGGAAAATCCTTTGAAATCGCCAACAATGCACAAATGACGGTTTAGTTGCACTGCAAGTGGCATTAGTGGCAATTTAATTTGCGCTCTTTTGCCGTCGCCACATTGTTGGCAACAATGCGCGCATTGCTCAGTGCGCTTTGTTGCATTGATTGGCGGTTCGTTCGGTTGGCGCAATTTGCCATGTACACACTATTGTTGTTGTTGTTTAGCCGCATTCTGGCGCAAATGTTGTGCACAACAAACGTTCGACAATCAGCGCAATAATGCGTGGTTGGCGATTGGTTTACGTGCTAAAGTTTCGCATGTCCTCTTTGAAGCGACGTGAATTGATTTGATTTGGTGGCAAGTTTGGGCATTAGTTAGAAATTTGAACGATAAAAGTTGTGTTCAAAATTTAGTGAAATGTTTGAAGTTTGCTGTAGTTGAATTCAGAGTTTTGGACACAAAAGTTCAAGGCATACAAGTTGCAGTGGTTGAGGGATACTTGCAAATAATTTGAAGAAATTTGAATTCTTATAAAAAATTCAATTTAAAAGAATCGATTGGCCTGGTTTGAAAGAAGTCTGTAAGTTTATAAGAAGTCCTTTTCTGTGAGAGTTTGAGAAGTAACCATACATAAAAAGGTCCTTTTCTGGGGGATTGTGTTCAAAATTTGGCGAAATTTTTGAAGTTTGCTGTAGTTTAATTTAGAATTTTGGACGCAAAATTTGAAGGCATTAAAATTGCAGTGGTTGAGGGATATTTGCAACACATTTTAAGAAATTTAAATTCTTATAAAAAATTCCATTTAAAAGAATGGATTGGTCTGGTTTGTGAGAAGTAAATTCGTAAGTTTGTAAGAGGTCATTTCTGTGAGGGTTTCAAAGTTAGGCATACATAAGAAGTCCTTTTCGGTAAGGATCTGTGGAGTAGGGTGGAGTGAAAAAATCGATTTAAAAATTTTTAGAAGCTAGTATATTGGAAATGTGCCAAATGTCCATAGTACCAATCCTGCAAAATTATATTAGTTTCTAACAACTCCTTGATCGCCCATCACCTAATTGAAATAACTGTTTTTAATACATTTTTCACTTTTGTCAAAAGAAGTGAAAGTCGTATTTTCAACTCAGTTAGGGATTCAAAATAAAGCTCAGTAACCTTTGCTTTAGGTTTGCGGTTTTAAAGTAATTTATTGTAACAGTCCCGTTTGAGCGAATAAAATATTACAAATTACAATTCGTGTTTTATTCGTTGGAATGTGGCAAACCACGCTAGTTCAATTCTGTTTATGATTGTTGAATGTTGACGATTTCCTTGTGAAGTGACCGATTAGAAATTAGCTTGTGACGTAACATCTGATTTCATTTTGAAAATAAACAAAAAAAGGTGAGTACTTGTACCTGTGCGCAGAAACGTGGGGCAGTAAAGGGTTACTAGTTATTGCTTTATCTTTTTAAAGAGATGGCAGTAACAAGAGACAAAGTTTCGTGCGTGATATTTGGCGCTCCACGAAACCTACCGACCAATACTCTGCCGACCTACACCGATCTCATGAAAAAATATATTCAACTTCGACAAGACCTGAAGACGGACAATGGTAAATACCCATCATTTTTTGACATATCCCACAAACTGTGCTATGAAGTCGAAGAGATATGGCAAAGGGCCTCACTTCCAACAGTAACGCATGCACAAGCGATAGAAAAACTTAGATCGTTCCACGACAAATACAACGCAATGCTAAAGGTCAACAAAGGAAAAAGGAATCAACCAAACTACCAACGGAGATTATCGGACTTTCGTGGCAAAGCTAACACTCTGTTTGATCTCAGCAAATGCAAGTGCTCCGATGTGGTGGCCAATTGCAAATGTGCGAAACACAACAAAATTCCGGCAAACGAACGTCCGTTCCTTCAAGACCAGAGAGGACCAAGAAAGATGATAATCGGTGGTACAGATCAAGAGGTAACATCAAAATTGAAGAGAAAAGCTGAAAGAGAGGAAGCAAATCTCAAACGAATGAAGATTAAGAAGATCGATGGCGATGCGAGCAAAAGTCAACCCTATTCTGCCGAAAGTTCCGAATACGACACGGACTCGTCTGACAGTGCCACTTTCGATGAGTACATCCCAGCTGGAGAATCAATCAAAACTAAGCCAAATCAGGATCGCCAGTGCCAAAAAATGACTATCTCTCTGCCTTCCCTCGCTATAGCTTGCGATCGGACCGGAGTTTCGGACAGATCGGCTGCTGTATTAGCAACATCAGTTCTGCATGATCTTGGTCTCGTATCACCCAACGACCGATCCAAAGTAATCGACCGAAGCAAAATCCGTCGAGAACGGAGTAAAATTCGAAAGGAACTGAGGCAGAATGAAGACGACCAGTTTGAGCACACTCACAAGGGCATAGATGGACTATTCTTCGATGGCCGCAAGGATAAATTTTTGACACAAGTTCTCGACGTCGACAACAAGTACCACAGAAAAACCATATCGGAAGAACACATAACCATCATCGCAGAACCGGGTTCTTCGTACTTCAACCATACGTCTCCGCCATCAGGCTGCAGCAAAGACATAGCTGAGTCATTAGTCGCAAGTTTCAAAGAGCGAAACGCGAAGACAGAAAATATTAAAGTTGTCGGGTGTGACGGCACAAATGTAAACACGGGACAAAAATCGGGCGTTATCCGACGACTGGAAGAAACACTTGAGCGACCGCTGCAGTGGCTGATATGTCTTCTCCATGCCAATGAGCTGCCCTTGCGCAATCTATTCCAGTCACTCGATGGCGGGACTACAGGCCCACACGGATTCTCGGGATCTATCGGAAAGCGGCTAATGGCGTGTAGCGAACAGCCTGTCTCCTCATTTGAGCCAGTTAAACTGACCGAGCAACTCTCCAATGTGAACCCAAATGAGTTGAGCACAGATCAGCGGTATCTACTGGAAATGTGCAATAGCATCAGCAAAGGTGAATGTAGCCTCGATCTGGCAGTGCGGAACCCTGGGTGCCTGAATCATTCACGATGGCTAACGACGGCCAATCGAATCCTCCGATTGTATGTCAGCGACAAGAAACCGTCCAAGAATCTGAAAACGTTGGTAACGTTTATCATTCGCGTATATGCTCCGATGTGGTTTAGCATAAAATGCCAGCCATCATGCAAAGAGGGAGCTAGGCACATTCACCAGATGCTCGTCAAGTCACGTTACCTCAGCCCTAAACTCAAGGGAATCGTTGACCCCGTTATTCACCGTAACGCGTACTTTGCTCACCCGGAGAATCTGCTCCTGGCCATGATGACGGACCATCGACCACATATACGTGAACTGGGCTTACGACGAGTGATGAAGGCCAGAGCTGCAGCAGTCTCCAGTGGGCAAATACGGAGGTTCAAGGTTCCCGCAAAACTCAACTTCGACGCCGTGGAATACTTCGACATGATTGACTGGGCAGTCTGCCCTATTTCGGAACCTCCCGTCATCAAAGCCATGACAGACGCTGAGCTCACGGATCTCATCACGACAGAGGTGACTCCAACTGTCATCTTTCCAAAGTTCCCCTGTCACACACAAGCAGTTGAAAGACACGTACAGTTGGTGACCGAGGCGGCGATAGCGGTTTGTGGACAAAAATCGCGAGATGGGTTCATCCGTGCACGCATTGCTTCTCGGCAGCAAATGCCGGCGTTTGAATCGAAACGTGATTTTTGCCACTTCACCCTGTAACCATGGTTTTATAACTTTGACATCATTAAATACTGTAATTAAAAAGGTATTTGATTCTCAACTGAATTTTAAGATGACTACATTTAATATCGCGTAATACTGTGAAATTAAAAGTTGCGATGGGAGATCAAAAAATTGTTTTATTTCTTTTTAATTTTTACACAGCTTTATATTGATGTATTGGCACATTTTGAGATATCTAGCTAATTGATATTCCAAAAAATTTTTTTTTTTGCCATTTTCACTCCAGCCTACTGTGGAGTCCAATTGTAATTGCAATATTTAAACTGTCTGGTTGGAAAGTTCAGTATACTTATAGGCGTTTGGATTAACTTTCTTGACGGTTAGTGATAGAATCGAGGACTTGACTCAAAATAATTTTTTTATATCTTAGCACATTTACAGCCCTTTTTGGAATATTTGGGGTTAAATAGTCCATACTTATGGGCCCTCAGACAAATTTTCTTGTCACTTGGTAATAAAAACTAATACTTTACTCTACTCTTTTGATTTCTGTTCTACTGTAAAAGACAGAAAAAGGAACGAACGGTGGCACATTAAATTCAAATTAAAGCATTGCAGCTAAAACACTAAAATCGTTGCAACTGTTACACCAAAGTTAGGGCTGCCACGTTGACTTATTAAAGCGTGGCAAATAACAGCAAACACATTGTTGTTGTTTTGTGTTGTTGCAATTGTTGTTGTCGCTGCGACATTGCGACTGCCACATTTGCTGTTTCGGTTAATTTATGTCGCCATGTTAGTTGTTGTTACTAAAGTCATCGTCGTCGTTGTTGTTGTCGTCACTGTAGTGCGTTTTATTGTTGCAACAACGGTAATATTCCGCATTGCCCTTTACGCTGCTACTAGCCTCTTCCTTTCCCTCCCTTCCCTTCCCTTCCCTGCCTTTCCTTTCCCTCTCCACGACGCCCCTTCGCTGTCATTCGCCGCCTCGCACAACTTGCAGATTTTTCCGCTTTGATATGAAAATCTCATTTGTTTGATTGTTGTCGTTGTGATTGTTGTGACCGTTATATGTGAGTTGTTGTTGTTGTTGTTGTTGTCGCCAAATGGCAGTGCAACAACAGCCAACAAGCATTTGCGTTGCATACGGTTGGCTGCCATAATGAGCTTGTTGCCGAATGCTGGAGCAGTCGTTGGCGTTGTTGTTGTTGTTGTTGTTTGTTGCCGTCACAAGTTACACTATTTTAGCTGTATTATTGCTGTTGCTGCTACTGTTGTTATTGTTGTTGTTGTTAATGTTGATGTGATGGCATAACACACACGCACACACATACATTCGCATTATGGCAACAGCGATTTGGAGCGCTTCAAGTGCAATTGTTGCGTTCATAATTGCCATATGAAGGCGCGCAGCATTGTTGCTGCCACTGAAGAGTTGCCATCTGCTGCATTTGCATGCGCCATGTGCTACGGGCGGTCGTAATTGTTGTGCCGGTGCTGGCGATGGCGGCGATAATTTCGCTGCGCTTCGGCCCGATTTCGCATTGTGTTGATTTTAATTTTGATTTGCGCTTTAATTGGGCTCGCTGTCGCTGTCGTTGACGTTGTGACCGAAATGGAATTTTTAATTTTTCCCCCAATTGCAATTAACGTCACTTTGGTCGCTTTGGTCATTTCGCCTGCGTAGTTTTTGCCCTTCGACATTTATTTGTTTTTTTTTTGACGTTCGCGGTTAATCCTTTGCGATTTATGACTTATTTATTCACAGTGTATTAACAGAAAATGAAAAAAAGGTACTTTTGTGGTCTAAAATGGGTTAAGGGGGGCGTGTCAGATACAGTTAAGTCACAAATATTTATTAATTTTTAATAATAAAATTTTTTTTGATTTACTAAATTACTTTTAAATGGTAACCTGACTTTAAAGTGAGCGGACCATGCCCATTGTGTAATGCGCCTACTTTATATTTTCCTTTTTACATTGTTAAGCGAACTTAGATGTCAGATTTTATCCAAAAAGTTTCATGAAGGGACAAAATTAAGAAGAAATTTCTTGTTGAGGAAACAATTTCTAGACTTTCCTTGAAAACAGTTAAGTGTATAACTTTTCAACTTTGGTGAGTAGAAAGATGTATGTGTTGGTATAATCAATCAGAAGGGATAATGAATTATGAACCATCAGTCACAAACATAGACTTAAGACAACGTGTGAGAAAAGAACCAGGAATTCTTAATGCTCCATTCATGCTCCAGAACTGAGGAATTCAAAGTTCTTTCTAAAGGATTTCAATTAAAAATGAAGAGTTTTTTATGCTTTGATCGAGATAGATTAGCTGTGTCAGGTCACCGGGCACCTTGGAACTTGAAACAACATGTCCAATCTTGGACTAGAACAAAGCTCCACTTGCTGGTTCTGTAGAGGAAGGCGAAAAAAAAACGCCGGAACGTATCATCTTTCACTGCGAAGCTTTATTCACAGTAAGAGAAAGACACTTGGCTCAGTATAAGCCAGTAATCAGGGACGCCAAACACCAAAACCTACGAAAACTGATAGGTTTAGTAAGGTCAGTGGGCCTATGTAACGTTCTTCCGAGGCAAGTAGGTCACAATGGATCAGTTATTGATTGCTGAACACAATTCCTCTACTACTATTTATCGCATGATAGACCAATAAATTGTAAGTGAGGTTAATGACTAACATATGCATGCAAAAGCTGGGATAGAAAATGGACTCTATAGATGAATCGTCTCGACAAATCCTCGGACAAAAGCTGGTCTTAGTCGATAAGAATTCGACTTGCTGATAAATACAACTTTATTAGTATCTATGTAGATTTTCACCTTAAAGAAAATGTTTTCCAATGGACTCTATAAATCAGGGGCGGATTAAAAAAATATTTGGGGGGGAGGGGGGTTTCAAGAAGTAATTCTTGAATATTCATAAAATGCCAAAAATGCCTTTTCATTTTTATATAGTTTTAAAGTCGACCACCGACCCCCTGAATCCGCCACTGCTATAACTGGTTCAATATTAGAAATCTTTGAGCCAAAACTGGTTTTAGTCGGTAAGAAGTTGGATACCTACGGTTACATCGGTATCAATGAAGAGTTTCACCTATGAGGAAACATTTTCAAAAAGTCCATGATTTGCTTTGCAAATTTTTCTAAAAATGTAGTTTTTGTAGTTGGAAATACGACTTACTGCTAGAGATAAGTCAACCAGAATCCATAGAGAATTCCGTCTACAGAGATTTTTGATAGAAAACCAATTAGAATAGACCCTAAAGATGGTCCAATTCAACAAATACTTTGATAAAAGGAAGTTTTACTCAATAAGAATCCGGAAAATCTTACGAAAAATGGTGGCTTTTGCGGTTTATAATCTGACTTCATCAGCATTCACATAAATTTCCACTTGAAAGAAACCATTTTTTGTTGAACATACTGTAAATATTTTGAAATTAAAGCTGCAGACTTGAGCAGCACAAGTACACAGTTTAAATTTACTCAGTGATTGTGAAGCGTTTTGTTGGTTTTTCAATTTATTTTGCATGCATTAAAAAAAGAAAACACGAACGAAATGTGCGCAAAAAAAACCCGCAAAAATCCTGCCCGAATTGCATTCTTAATTATTTACTCGTGAAAAGCAACTCATTAACATAATGTGCGGTTTATGCAATTGTGCAGTATGCCAACAACAACAACAAAAGTGGGTAATGTTTTCAGTGAAAAAACAAAACCATAAACGCAATGAAAATTATTTCAGTTAGCTGAAGTGAATGCAAATGCAAAGTGGCACAGGAGGCGCTGACTTGCCGACCTGAAAGCGACTCGCCGCGTGCGGTCATGGCTGCCGCACAGTGCGGTCCCGGTCCGCAAAGAAATCGAGCAAAATTCCTTTGTGCCAAAAGCTTACCTCAAGTTCTGTGTGCAATTGGCCAACTGCAGAATGTGAGAAAGCCAGCCGAATGCAGCTGGTCGGCATGAAGCAACTTCAATTTGAGGTGAGAAACGAATAGGCAGGGAAAGCAAGGACAGGAATAGATTATTTTGGATTGAAACTGTCAATAATAGATCAAGTTGAGAGCAGGAGAAGGATTTTACTGACATAAAAATCCATTGTTAAAAATTGATGGCAAGACTGAATCGATTTGGAAATGTTGAGAACACTGCTTTTGAAGAATATTTGACAGAATTTTGGGCAGAAACAGCACATTGCCATGTCACAAAAAGTAGAACAAAAGTAAAGGCGATAATACAAAAGATGGCGCTGACTTTAAGCCAACTAAACGGAATGTATTTTGGAAAAAAATAAATTAAAAGGCGGGGAATAGGTAATCTCCTTCGGCAAAACCTCTGACCTGAGGTCGTTTTAGGCGCTAAGAATCTCACATATTAATAGATAATGAGTACAACAGTATCTATTATGACTTTCACCCACTGAGCAAAGACGATTTACATTTCTGGGACATATTTTGTTTGCATTGCAAACAAATAAAACAAATATAAAAATCAGGAAATATATTGTAGAAGGTTTAAAAGGGTAAGATTGATGAATTGTGTGTAGGTTATAAGAAACTTGGAGAGCTGGAGAGAAGTAGTGCCTATTGTGATATATTGAACTGCAAGACATCGCCTGCTTCCAGTAACAGTTATGCGACTTAGTGGGGTTATTTGTGAACCGAACCATTCCACGTCATTCATAGACAAAGTCACAAATTTTTAAATTTATAATAGAATCACCAATTATTGATTTAATAAGAGAATCACTGAAAGATAAGTTTGAAGCTTCTAAAACGTATTAAAAATATAAAAAAATTTTAAAGTTTACTGGGCTAGTTGTGCCTATTTTATTAGTCTATAGTCTACAGGGACTGATTGGAGTATTGCTAAAACGTAAGAGTCCATTTTGTAGATAACTTTTTGACGAAATGCTTATCAAAATGAAAGGCTATACTTGTAGCTTTCAATGGAACAATTCCATCACCACGAAAAACATAGTTTATGCTTTTCACGTGGAGTTGTTGAAGTAAAAATTATCTTTTCTAAACTCGCTGTAGCACGTTTGCTTTTGTGATCTCAGACCAAATCAATTCTTCTTACAAAACCCTGACTTTTAATTTTTATATTGTTATTCACTGGATAGCTCGACAATTTTATAAACGAAATGCAGCAATGTAAAGTTAAAAAGTTCAAAGCGTAGAATATTTTGCAAATAATTTCCTCGTTGTTTTATTATTATTATTAGAAGTTTTTTTATATGTATCCATTGTTCAAGTGAACCATTTTCATCTTTCATTCACTTTTATTTGTTTGTTTTTTGTTGTTACTTTTCTGTCAGTTGCCTTTCTTAAGGTGACTTGCATTTTCGCATTTCCTGCCCGCCTTCCTGTTGTTTTTCTTTTGAATGCCGCTGCCAACTGACAGCTGTCACTTTTCGGATATCTTACTTTAGGCTATGCCTACATCATAATTTTTTGTTGTCGCTTGGACTGTTCTCCATTTGACTTTGACGTGCGTGCAATTTTCCATTTGTTCTACAAGTCCAGGGCTGCCATGAGTCTTTAATCCGGATCAACCGAAACATAAATTGAAGGAAAACCCGCTTAAGAAATTCACTTGAAGTCTGAATCTGAACAGTTACGTAAAAGTTAGAAAACTCAAGTTTTAACATGAAATTCTTTTCAGGTTAAAAATTGAAAAATTTTAACTTTTTTTTAATTTTAATTTTTTTAAATTTAATCTTGGAGGCAACATGAATGCTGCTGAAGCTCGAAATACAGTCCTTCCAGGATTATGTTTTGGTTTTGTCAAAAGTTCGTCGAAACAAACTGCGACAAGCCGGAACGTGTTCCGGAAAAACCATCGCGCATGGCAGCCCTGGACTAGTCCTGTTTGTTTCTTTTGCAATTTAAATTGGCAAAAGAAAACAACAACTCAACAGATAGTAACAAATGAAGCGAAGAATGCTTTGCATGCCACACGGCAGCCGCGTTATTTCGCTGTGGAAAATCGAGACAATTGAGACGATCCGTTCGGACGGTTGCTGGCACATTTCGCCGGCGATAATGTTCCGCCCGCATCTAAAATGCAATTGCGCGCTGTATCGTTGACGCGTGCAAAGTGGCGCAAAATTTCAAATTTCTTTCTCTGCTTCATTCGCTTTCTTCTGTTTGTTATGTGCGTGTTTGTTGTATTTGGCAGCGCGCAAATTTTGCATCAACATTATGCGCCACATTTTCCATTTGCACATCCTTGTTCGCACATTTTTCACCTTTTCTTATTGACCTACAGGTGCTGCCGCCAGTGGTGCCGCGTTTTACTATATTTTCGTGCCAACCGAACTTCTTTGTTGGCCGCAGCCGGGTGCGCGTGCACGCCACGAGCGCCATCGCTGCTTGTAAAAAATTCATTACTTGTTTACGGTAAAACTAAAATATGTTGTACAGATATTTCTGCCATCTCTCTTTCGTGTTACGTGTGGGAACTTTTGTTTTTAGTTTTTGTATTTATTTTTATTTTCCATACATGTTTTGGTGTTTGGCGTTCGCATTAGGACGCGTGTTGTTGTTGTCTTTTTCAAGTGGGTTTTTCGTAGTTTTAGCGCAGCGAGAATTGCTCTTTGCAGCGTGCTTAGCATTTAAGTCCGCCACCAGCTGGGGCCGACTTAAGTGGACCTGGAGCGGTTCGAGCGAAATGTGTGCGCGCTGCGTTCCATAGAAGGAATTCTCCATTTTGTTTTTTGCTTGCTCAGCATTAGAGACAGCAGCGAAATGTTTAAATAAATTATGTTGTTTGTATTTGTTGGCAATACCACAGCGGTGGAACGAAAGAGAGAGCAAGAGAAAACACAAAGCGGTAAAGTTGAAAGTTAAACGTTACTTAAATATTTCATGTCAACTTTTAGATTGTGTAATAGACATTCGAAAAGTGGAGTTTTTCATTTACACTTTTCATGCATTTTGACTAGAAAAAATGGTGACGTGTGCAGAGTTGGGACAGGTGGGTAAATATTTGTGTTTTGTTAACAGTTTTTAAATTTCGGAAAAGTTTGGTATGGCAATGTTCAATAGTTGATAGCTAAAGTTAAATTAATAAATCGATTTGTTAAAATTTTCTCTCAATTTTTTAGTAGTAGAACGAGATGTAAACGAAAAGTTTTTTTGTAAGTCCAAAAGCTGGCGACAATATGATTTAGTATGACTTATAGTTCGAAAACTGTTTTTGTTTTTAGTCTCAGTTCTATAGCAGTGTTTCTAATACGGTTTTTTTAAATATTTTTTTAACCCTTCGTTAGTCAAGTGGGTGACATATGTCACCCATAGGTTCATAAGTTCCATAGGTTACAATTTTCACTTAACTAACGCAAAGTTAATAGAGACAACAATAAAAAATAAAAAAATAAAATACTTAAGAACCTCATACCAGGTCTCTATGTTCGTTCTTGACTAGTAGTGTCCGACCGAAGGGGGATTTTTTGTCGAAGCTGAAGCAGAATATTCGGCATAACTAAAATATTCGGCCAAAGGCCAAAGCCGAATACTAATAAAAAGTCTTTTAAGGGTTTCCAGCCGATGGCCAAAGTCGCTAGTGCTGCTACTATGTAAATGGTATCATAAATTATTGTTGTACAAATAAAATAAAATTTAAAAAAATTAAATAAAAAAATAAAAAAAAAAATAAAAAAATAAAAATAAAAAAAAATTTAATCTTTTAAAGGGAAAAACTGAGAAATGAATAAAGAAAGCACGGCTAAATTTTATCTTTATTCATGTTTTTGTTCCTCTTAAGAATTAATAAAAGAATATATATTTATATATATTTTAGTAATAAAAAAACACAAAGAGCCTTAAAGTTCATTTTCTAACAAAAAGAACAAACTTAACAATTCAATTGACATAAATAACTAAATAGAGATAATATTTATTAATCGCAATCTTGATGTCAGAAATATCGATAAAACCCGATAATTGGTAAAATACTTCGAAACAGAGCAAATTGACTTGAATTGCAGCTATTTTGGCCGAAGCTGAAACAGAAGATTTAAAATTGGCTAAATTAGCCGAATACCGAAGCTGCAGTAAATATTCGGTCGGGCACACATAGCTCACCTGTTCAAATTCATATTCTTGAAAATTAAAGCAAATAATTTTGTTTTCATGTTCTTACTGCACGCCAAATTTTAATACAACGTTGTCCCATAGAAACGTTTTACATACCTGCAAGTAGAAGAAATAGAAATCATAGTTTAGTAACATTAAACAAGTAACGAAAATAACTTTTTCGAGACAATTTACGCTAATTGTGATTGATGGCATTGAAATTGTTTTACCACAAATTCGCCTTCGCCTTCGTACGAACATAAGTAAGTGAATGAAAAAATATGTTGCAGGACTATTTTTATGAGCCACTCCGGCCAAACGGCCCTTTAAAGTGTGGCGCGTGCCTTGGGCATTAGATGCGAAATATTTTGGGCTACAACTTGTGGCACATATGGCACCAATGTTGCCACAAGCTGTGCAAAAAATATGACAGAAATATGAAAAAAAAATGTTAAAACCAAATCGCAGCACTCAAACTTTTGCCGCATGAAATGTCAAAGCGAGTCGGTATATCGTCTTTCGTGTGTGTCTATGTGTGTGTGTTGGTTTGTGATGGCGCGAAATTTACGACTTGCATTTGTGTGCGAGAAATAATGATAGGCACATTTGGCCAAGTGATTTGGGCAAATTATGCGTTAATGGTTTTCGTTTAATATGGGAAATTTATTAAAAAGCATACAATGGCAAAGCAACAACAAAAGAGTGAGAAAGTGAACTCGGAAGAGGAGCAGAAAGTGAGGATGTGTGCCTGTGTGTGAATAGTGAGAACGAAGAGATAAATTTTGGTTCGGACGGCAGAAGAAGGTAGCTTCTGAAGGCCTCAAGCCGAGGAGCCCATTTTGCTGGAAGCTCAGAAAAACATACAATTTGGATATGAGTTGGAAGGTGAAGAAACATTACATATAGGGGAAAAGACAAAAAAGGCGATTACCGTAGGTAGTAATCCCTCTGGAGATAGTAGTAATCATTTTGTTCTTAGACATTCACCAACCATTCTCTCTTTCCCAAGCCAACCAACTCGTTTTCTTTTGGCAAGCAATGGAAAACTCTCAGACCAAAATAAAGTCACAAACAACAACGTTCACTATGGTCTCCCCACGTAGTACAAAACATTGATACCGGAATGACTATCGATCAGACAAGCGATGTGTCGTCTGGTGGTTGCAAATTTCGCGTCGGCCATGAACTTTCTGTAACTTTTTCAATATGAAATATAAAAACTTGAATACATTGCCCCCCAAATATGCTCATATATCATCATCAAAGTTTGTTATTGTTCTTCCTTGCCATTGTTGTTGTAGTTAACAGCTGTGCAAGATTAATAAGTGGCAAAAGCTCCATTAAAACGTCACGTTTACATTTAATAAATATGAACGCAAAATCAACACACACGCTAATGCCGAAAGAAGAAGAAGAAACACATGCTTCATGCTGCTGCCAACAATTCGTCATACTCCATTTGTTGTCCTCACTCACACACAAGCAATAATTACAACATTTGCCCACGTCTGAGGCACTCACTCATTCAGACGAAAAAGCAACTTCTTATGGAGCACGAATCACACTAGAAACAAAAAATGTTGATACATTTTTATGAACTTCTTTGCCCTACACTAATTTTGTGAAAGAGAAAATCAGCTGAAGAAAAAGTGCAAAATGACGAAAAAACCCCAGCGAAACTGCTGTAAACACGGCAATAAGTCGTTGCTCACGCGGCATTGCTAGAAGAGAAAGCAAAAGAAGAAAAAGAGAAAAAGCAGCAAGCGAGTTTTAAAAGCGGTTGCAGTGCGGCAGCAGGAGGCGTTGGGACCGCGGCAGCTCATATGTCACGCAAAATGCCGGCTCCAATACGAGTAAATATCTAAGTGTGGATGTGTGATTGTGTGAATGTGTGGGTGTGTGTGTGCGAGCGCGCATTTGTCTGCCTGAGTGAGCGACTACCACTTATATGTGTGTGTGTGTGCATGTGTGCGCCGCCAATAAATTTCTTTGGTGCACGCAACGCAGCAAACTGTGGTGCCGGCAGCCGGGGCGTATGAGTAACTAAAAAGTGGCCTGTCGCATGTGTGGAGCCATGTGGCGTGTGTGTGTTGCCACACTAACGATCTAACCACATTTTGTAGCAAATTATATTTAGACAGAAATACTGCAACACAACAACAAAAACCACAACAGTCACACACACACACACATGTGACAAATAGAGTTTACGAGCGGCAGTAAGCTGGCGACGACTGTGGCGCTGACACTGAACAAGCAGACAGAGTGTTGAAGGCGTGCGGTCGTTTGTCAGGCAACATGCACAGATTTAATGAGCATTCGAAAGTGCCTTATTAAAATGTGCGACTGCTTAATTATGCTGGAGGCGCGTGCAATCTTCGGAGATGGGGGGCGAGGGCACTTGAAATTGCTATGCGTAAAATGTTGCAGCCATTGCGGCGAAGTCATGGAACACATTTTTGTATGCATAAGTATTTCATATTTCAGTAAAACTGGATAGCGAACGTAGACAAACCAGTTTTAATTTAGTCGATGCGATTGCTTTGAAGCGGTGAATTGGCAAGATTGTAGTGGATTAGTTTAACAGCTTTATTAAGTGAATGAAAACTCATTTCTGATGAAATGCTTTGATGCGGTTTGAGCAACAAAATTCAAAGAATAGTTTTATTTGTGCAATGAAAATTTAACTAATGGAAAATAAAATTAAATTTTATTAAATAAAACATTGAGGTCACAAGGACGGGTTTTGTCTTATTTCTTATGGAAATGTTAATAAAAAATATGTGATCTACTTTTTTCACAATTTTCGTGCGCCATTTTTTACTGACTATGTTGCCAACAGTATAATTTTTTATAAGTAATTTTAATGGCTTTGAAAATTTAATAGCTTTGCCAACACATACATTTTTCTCAGTAATGAAATTTTTGCTAAAAATCCTAACGAATCGATCGATCCGCCTCGATAGATCGATGGATCTTCTAACTTTCTCCTCTAATTGAAGCTAAAATTACTATTTTTACAAAGGCTTTGTAAGTTGACTTGGGTTATAGAAGAAATATCCTTAAAGTAGCTAGTTGCCTAAACAATTTACCTCAAGAAATAATTTTATTTGAGGTACAAGAAGAGAGAAGCGAAGTTCTGAGAGGTTGGAAGAAACTTTAACAAACAAAAAAGCCTTAGAAAATATTTGAACAATTGCCTGAAATGCTGCTAAAGTTGTGTAGAACTCGTATGTAAAGACTACTTCTACGGAATACAATGTGAATAAATTTTCATAAATCATCAGCAACAATGTTAAATATACAAATATTTTTCTAAAACCTCAAGCAATACTTTGCGTGTATCTTGCTACGAATATGAACACAAGACACAACTCGGAGAACTCTCAGCCTGAACACGCAAAAGCGTTCATAAATTCACCAATACACACGTCGCCAACTGTATAATGCAACATATATGCGTGCATTTAGGGCGTGTTCGCTTTCACTCAACGCTACCTGCACTCCCTCGTTAAATTCGTTCCTCATCCCAATCAACCCCCATTCATAATGTTGTTTTTTCTTGTGCGGCTTAATGCTGAGGCTCGTTAAATGTTAATTAACAGGATGTCGGTTCGTCCTTATGGCGTGCTAATGTTGTTGTTGTTTGTGTTGTTGCTTTAATTATTATCATAGCATGACGTGCAACAACACCCGGGTCGGCGGACCCCTGCAGCAAGACGCGCACAACATTTGCTCATTACACGTACGAGCGGCGCGCTGAAGTGCTGGCAAAGTTGCGAGCGCCGAGCCAAAGTGTCGTCGTTGTGTATATGTATGTGTGTGTGTGTGTGTGTGTTGGCATTACCTGTTTAT